>JBCNJP010000017.1:92016186-92069898 GCA_039602395.1 Deinandra increscens subsp. villosa
TTTCTGGGTACACCAGAGAAATCAATAAAGGATACTTCTTGTAAGAACATCCCCTTTGAGAAATCAGGAAGTTGTGATGGAGTTGCCTTGATTTTTGGTTTCCAAGTTCCAGGTGATTTAACATTTGTTTTAGTCACTTTTGGAGTTGTGACTTTAGGTATTTCAACCTTCTTCGTTTTAGATTCATTTTTCAAAACAGTTTTTGTTTTAGTCACCTTTGGAGTTGTGACTTTAGGTATTTCAACCTTCTTCATTTTAGAATCATTTTTCAAAACAGTTCTAGTTACCTTGGGAGGGGTAACCTTGGGTTTTTCAGACTTTGTTTGTTTTGAAAATGGTTTCTTCACCTGTTTTTGGAAATTTTGGTAACTTGGAAAGCTGTTGTTTTGATTTAAAGATTTTCTTTCAGCTTTGGCAGCACCCCAATGTTGATCAGAGGGTTTAACCTTAGGAGCAACAGTCTTCCTTGCCTTAGGTGTTTGCACCATCATTGGCTTAGACTTTACAGACTCCTGAGATGAAACCCTTTGACTTTTCGGAAAATAGGGTTCATAAGGGCGATAAAGACAGTTCCTAGCAATATGACCAGCGATGCCACAATTAAAGCAAGTCTGCTTCTTTAGATAGAAGTCAGACGTGTACCCATTTGTCTTTGGTGGCTGATATGGAGAGATATCTGCATGTGTCTGCTTCTTTGGCCCATTTGCTGATCCAAGATTGACTCTTGGCTGGTTCCTCGAAGCCTGTGTCGAACCTGTCTTTACTGTCTTTGTGCTTCCTTGATTCTTCGACGTTGAAGCACCATTCTTGCAATTACAACAGCAACTGCATGATCCAACTGAAGAAATGGGAGACACAACTACTCCCTTGAGTTTTTCATTCTTCACTCCAGCTGTTGGTTTCATACTTGGATGCTTGATGGTGATCTCTGGCCTCTCAACTTTAGGTTCACTTATCACTCCATCGGTTATTCCCTTGAACTTGGAGGAGAAGGATGGTAGTTTATATCCTACATCTGGTTCTTGGTCAAACATTGATCCAGATGTCATAAAGATCTTCCCCTCAGGCCGTGTCGTCAAGATCACCTTTTCCCTTTTGACTTCGTCAATTACTTTGAAGCATGGGGTTTCAATTTTAGGGTATGGTTTTAACTCTATCCCAGGTTCATCAGACTTAGAGTTGTGACACCTGTCATATTTCTGGCACTCAACATCATTGTCTGATATATCCTTTACTCTCCCTTCACCATAAGTCATGTTTGCTTCATTATCAATTTCTTCTTGAGTCAATGGTGTAGTTCCAACCAAGACACTATCAATAGGAGGAGCAGCTTCTTTATAATCAGACTCGGTTCGTTCAACTTGATCCTTACTAAGAAGTATTCATATAATGTCTCTGGGAACTGGTGGAGGAATAATGTTGTTCATTGCCAAAGATTTATCAGTTTTCTCTGACCCAAACCCAGATGTGTCTTTCCCAACTTGACCTGTCACAACAGCATGTGACAATTCCTTTCCAGCATCGAGCATTCTTTTGCTTCTCATTTGATTCATATCTAGTTTCACTTGCAACTCATTGTTTTTATGTGTGAGCTCATCTACCTGCTTCCTAAGCTCAGCTATTTCTAACTTTGCATTGTCATACAGTAGAGTTTTCTCAGTAGCAAGTTTTTGATATTTCACAATGTCTAGTTTCTGAGCTTTTACCTTATCCTCATTCTTTTGCCATCTACCCTTAAAAGAACTCCTTTCACATTTTATCTCAAATAGTTCTAGCTGATAATTTTTACAGATTTGTCAAAGTCCAGGAATTATACGAGCACAAGTGGGATTGGGGCATATCTCAGTTTTGTCAACTTCATCTGTGAAATCATCTTTGTCCTCAACTATATTATTTTCTTCAACCACTGAACTCCTTTTCTTTCTTTAGATATGCAGCTTCTAAAAATTTAGAAAAATCGGCAAAAACGGCAAAAGTACTATTCAAAGAATAGTGTCAAAACCTTAAAACTGAAAAACGGAGGCCTTCGGAGTGGAATTTGGGGGTCCAAACGAGCTCCCCTAGACGTTCGTCTGGGGTAATTCTGGGGCTCAGTGTCACGAACGTCGTGTTCAAATTTGAGCCTCTAACTCCAAACGAGTCAAAAGTTACGTCCGTTTCCGTGAAGGTGCGAAATAATGACTTTTTGCCACAAAACCTGTTTCCGATCGTAAACACCTCTGGGTCGTAAACAACGATCGTAAACGACGATTTCGATAGAGTTTAATCGTAAACTCCGATTCCGATCCGAAATGTCGTAAACTCCGATTACGATGACTGTTTCCGATAGCGAAATGTCGTAAACACTTGATTCCGACAAAGTACAGTCGTAACCTCAAACTTCCGGATCATAAACAGATAAAAATCGAAGCTTTAAGTCGTAAACACGTTTCCGATGAAGATCTTCAAGAACAGCAGTCGTAAACACTCAACCAAACCCAGAAAATGCTCGTAAACACACAAGAACAGCAGCAACACCAATCGTAAACACCTCAAGCAGCTTCAAACCTTCAAAAACTCGAACCTTTTCCAGAAAATGCTTGAATCCAATATCGTGAGAACCTCGAAACACACGTTTCTTAGCTCTGATACCAATTATAGGTCCAGAAACAACAACCGTTCACGATATTCTATCAATCATGAGTGCAGAATCCAAGTGATTGATTGATTCAAGAAAAGGGAAGAGAAGAAACAAGAAGAATACGATGATTAAACGTTAAAAACTTGATCTTTGCACACAAGAAAACTTGTCGGGTACAAAACAGAAAATCGTAAACTCTCTCCTCTCTGTTTATGATCGTGAACACCACTTGGCTCCTCTAGAATCGTAAACAACCAACTAAATCGTAAACTCCAAGTCCCCTAAATGAGGAGGTCTAGTGGACTATATATAGTCCCCCATTGGGTTTACTATTGGGCCCCTTGTGGATCATAAACCCAATAGTAACCCGAAGCCCACTAGTAAACCCACCCAAACTAGTCTACTAATCTAATTAAACCCTCTAAGCCCAGCCCAACTTATTTAATATTACAAGCCTCATAATCTAGCGTATACACATAATGTCGAAGGAAGGTGGTGAAATCGGATGGTCAAAGTCTCTGACCCGTTGACTTTTAAAAACGAGAACTAGAGCTTAATTGCAGAAATTGAGACTTGAGAAAGGTCGAATGGTGATTGTGGAAGAGGATTGAGGAGGTATTCATAGTGAAGAGGTCGTATGGAAGTCGAATTCATAAGGATTATGATTATCTAACTTTGAAAGTTTACAAAAATAATAAATTATGGTGTTTGATTCAATCTAAAACATGTTTGAAAGTTCCAGAGGATTAGTAATCAGTTATAAGTGATAATGATTGATTATTGGTAGTTAATTTGGATTAAAAACATGTCTTGGATGGGTTTTTATGCCAAAAACGAGTATAGTCGTGGCATAAGAACTGTAACTGGCTACCTGTCACCAAAGCTAATCTGCTTTAGTGGTGAGGTCGCTGGTTTATAACCTGCCAGTCGCAGGTTCGATTCTGGCCTCCAGCAGAATTTGTTTTTTTCTTTTTCTTTTCCTTTTTCTTTTGTTTTGTTTTGCTTTGTTTGACTGCGTTAAATGGCGAAACCACTCCAAATTTTAACCACAATCATAAAACATACATAAGAACACGATGAGCCATAAAAATATGATTTTCAAGTTTTGCGAGTTGTCTGGTTCGTATGGAAATCACGCAAAAACTGAAACGTCATTATTTACGTTTTAAACCTCAAATTTTCGCGAAACCTCACTCGTATCCACTTGTGTGCGTGACTAGTATTACCCACAAGCTTAACACGTGTTTGGATTGCTCGAATTCTCTCGGTTTAGCTTAAATTGAAAATGATTGAATTTGAGATTCGAAATGCAATGTAATTGAAATATCGAAACGATTTACGATTAACACAACAATGACATATCCAAACATAATTATATGATAAATGAGACGAAATGAAGCACGATTCTTTATTGATTATCAATCACGATTTGAATTGGGTCGGATACAAATATTTGAACAACCGAAAGGTTACAGTCCCCACGCGTCCTCACGTCACCATCACATGTGTTTAACCCTAATTCACCTTTAAGTATAAATACATGAGTGACCTAAGGTACTTTCTTTATGCTCTCATACTCTCACACACAAACACACTTAATATTCCACATTCTCCGATCAAGTACCGATACTTATTCTCACGCAAGATGGGGGGGGGGGGGTCTTCGCATGGCACTCTTCCCTTCCCCGCTAAGGCCTTAACGTGTTGTTAGGTATGTAGGATAATCTATTCTCACCGGAAAAGCTTAAGGTTCGAGTCAGAGTTGAAGCTAGTGAAGAACCCTATTTGGATCCGGTTCATCGGAATCAAACTCGTTTTCGTCTTGGTTTAAACATTAGCATCATCCGTGAGACTCTAAAGTCTAACCCACGACCACATGCTTAAAAGCGAACCCCACCTATGAACCAGTGATGAGTCCTCGCATTGTGATCATCCATGAGAGATGTCAACCATCATTTGTTGAATAGCATGTAGTGGGGTTCAAGAGTTTCTTTGAGGGTGGGTGTGCTGAGTGGGCGACCGCAAAGGACATAAGTTTTAGAGGGGGCATAAAAAAATTATTCTTTATATATCATATGTCATTTACATTTATTGTTCGTTTTTTATGTTCAAACTCATATTTAAAGTAATTAAAGGAGCAATTATGTAAAAATATTTACAGGTTCAATAAATAATAATGAATGATGCCCTCTTAGTGAGCACACATACATTGTACAAAAATAATGAAATAATATATTAACTAATAACTCAAAATAAAAATATATGGGTGTGATGCTAATCAAATCTGGGCCCGTCTTTTAAAAAAAAAATACATTATATTTTACTTTTATAGTTAAAAAGTTAAAACCCTAAATTATCAAACATAAGTTCACGAAAATTAGACGACAACGGAAAGTTGCTATTCGAAAAATTGGATTTAAGACAAATTAGAGTTTGAGGTTGTGATTAACTCAAGATCGTCATTTTTCTTAGGGGTAGGTTTTCTTTATCTTTTTCTAAATTTTTGAGTTTGTTTTAAATTTTTAGTTCTGTTGAAGTTATTTATGTTCCTTTGCTTACGATTTGATCATTTGCTATCACTTCATGTCTAATATATAGGTAATAGATTGTATGTGTAACTAAATTAGTGATGAGAACTTGATTGACAGTTATATGATTTTCAGAAGTATGTCTCCCAAGCAACCATATGGTAGTCAAAATCGTCCAAAGAAGAAAGTTGTTTTAGAAATAAAAAAAGTCTCAAGATAGGACTCTAGATAAGTTTATCAAAAAAATAGATCGTTTTTGCTATAGTAATTTTGTTTTGCTTATTTTTATAATAATTTTTATCGATCCAAAATTTTTAATATATATATATAAAGCACACTTTATAAATTTACTTTATAAATTTGTATCAGACACCCGAAATCTTGAAAACGCCATTGATAGGTTGTGTGCGCGTGCAGAGGACATAGACCTTTTATCTCTTTTTAAATAATTTAATTATCTTTAAGTTATGCCACACCCTTGTTCGGTAATTCTGAGTTGGATTTTATATTTTTATGCTGGAATATTTTGACATGTTCACTTGTGGAGGACTAGAGATGAATATGAAAATCAGATTCCCATCCAAAATATGTTCTTAAGCCAATTTGAATCCGATCCAGAAACCGATTTGAGTCAAACCGATCTAAAACCGACTTGATCCGCCCCATCAAAACTAGTTGAGAAAAAAGTCGTTTTGCGAGACTAGTCATTATGTGAGTTAACTAGTCATTATGTTAACGATTTTACCGCTTTTTACCCGTTCTCTATACTTGTTAGTTGTTACTACTATATATAGGCGTCAGATGTGTTATGTTGGTTTAATCACACCAATCTGAAAAAAATATCAATACGCTCTCTAATCTCAAAAAGCTCTTTAGCAATGGCGTTGGAATGCCATCAATCACAATGTTTCATTGGTGTTGGATCTTCATTAACCAAGCTTCCAGATATATTAGTCATCCATCCAAGCTCCTATTGTAGCTTCGAAATCCATGTTTTTATGTAGTAGGAGAGTAATGTCGGCAAGTGTCTTGAAAGACGAACCTATGAGGGCCGAACAAGAAAAATACGAGGAATGAAAAGAAATTTCAAACCGTTTCCCGACATAAGTCGAGCTGGTTTCTAATCCGAAACGGATTTGGCATGTCGAGTTTTTACTTTATTCGTCTTAAGTCAAACATGTTTTAAAACTGTTTGACCTAAAATTCCCTTTGGGCAGTTCTATCAATTCGTGTGACATCCTGTAATCAATTTACACAGTTAAGTTCTGTTAAACTATTTTTGTTTGATTAAAATACCCATCTAGAAACACAGAGTTACGAGCTCTCAGGTGGTTCTTCAAAGTTTAACATCGTGGGTTTGAAACTCCTTAGAAATAGTTTTTTTATTTGTAATTTTCTAACTTAAATTTAATCACAGCCCCACCTCAATGCAGCTTTAAAGGTAAAGCTTTCTACTTTTTGTATATTTCAGAACATATTGTCTAAGATCCATATCGGTCCAACTTCAAAATTGTATGCAGCTCCCGGTTCCCTTATCTATATTTTGAAAGTACTACTAAAAGAATCAGTCCCATGAAAATCCGGTTCAACCAACAAAAAACGGTTCTGATCGAACCTGGATTGAGCCAAACCAGGTGGTCTGTTGTAAAACGGTTTACAGGAGCCTTATGAACCGGTAACACCCTGGTTTAACTGCCAAGTTCGGGTTTAAAAACATTAAAAAAAAAAGATTATTATGCTTTTAATTTTTAGCATTAGTTCAATGGATTCAACTCATGTAATGCTTGCAAAAAGGTTCAAACCAAAACAAAAGCAAAGATCAAACTATAATCGTTTCAACAATTTTATGAAAATCAAGTTCATTTTCGCAATTCTTGATTTGTACAATGACTTTCATATCCCACAATAAAAAGGCAAAACATGCAACAGATGATAAGTAATTATTATAAAACTGAAGAACTGAACCTGACTAGTACCATCTATGACCTGTTTGGTTCTCCATTGTCAAGAATTTTAAAACTTGTTTTTGGTTTGATTCTCAGTTTAAGCTTTTTCGTAAAACTAGTTATCGGCCGTAGTCATGTTCAGAAAAAAGACAGGCCATGTTCAGAAAAAAGACCGACCAGGAATTTTTGTTATTTTAAACCTAAAAGGACAATCATTTTAGCCTTATATTTACAAAAAAAAAATATCTATTTGGTACATGGCCCGGTTTGAGACTGAGCCAGCTCTGAACTGCTACTGCCTGTTTTATATATGTTTGGTTTTTGGTCCATTATCTTTTACTATCCGGTTTTGGTCAGGTTCCTAGGCCATGCGTGCCCGCAACAGCACATCCAATATTACTAGTTAATTAAGCTATAAAAATATCTAGTATAAAATCATAAATAAAAACCTTGTAATGTTAAAAAAGAAACTAAAATCAATTTGTAAATGTCACACTTTCTTGAAATAAACATCTAAAATATAAGCAAAATTCTATGTATCATATATATATAAGATGATATAATGCTGAACTAACCTTGATGTAGTTTAGACCCTTCATAAGAAAACAAGCTCACTGCATTTCTGTAGCTTACATTTGCCACTTCTTCTTTAGACAGATCAAGCAAAGATGCAACATAAGAAAGCACAAACTGGATATTGGCTGGATGATTAAGCATCTCTTTCGGATCTCCGTTATTTTCATTTTCCTCCACTAAAAAAATGGATTCTGAACTGTTCAATTTGGGTACTGCATCTGGTGCATCAGTCTCCAGTAACATTCTATCAGAAGGTACGGCTTTCAGCATCTTCTTCGCCTTGGTTTCTTTCATTGCCATAAGAAACCCCGAGAATGAAAAATACGCCCCAAGTTTAGCAAACTCAGGAACCATCTCTGCAGAACCTAAGTAAGAGTGCAAGATCACGCCTTCAGGAAATGGCCCGACAGATTTCATTATATCAAGAAGATCACCAAAGGCCCGCACGCAATGCACAGAAGCGGGCCTTTTCAGTTCTTTAGCAAGTTGAAGCTGCAACCGGAAAGTTTGAACCTGATCTGCGAAATCAATCGTCTTGCCATGTGACCCTTTGTCCAAACCGATCTCTCCTACTGCAGCTGCAGGGTTTGCATCAAAGAGTTCTCGTAAAGATGTCAGCCAGTTGGGGGTTCGGTCCATGATGAACCATGGGTGGAGCCCAAATGATGGAATGATACAAGGATAGGTGTCACTCATCTCCTTAACCAGGTGCCAGTCTTTCTCACTGACCCCGTTGACTGCAAAATGATGTATGTCGTGTTCTAGAGCGGTCTTGATGAGCTTCGGAGCCTTGTTAAAGATTCTCGGGTCTTGTAAGTGGCAGTGAGCATCAAAGAGTTTTATCATGGCCTTAAGTCGAATATTGCTTCGCTTTCTTGAGAAATGACGAATTTCCCTGTCCCAACAACAGTTTTTTACCTAAAAATATCGGCTTTTTATATATAAATCGATCATTTCCATTAATGTTTAGAGTTTAGGGATTCAGATTTAGGATTATGATTCAGAATTCAGGATTAGGAGTTAGGATAGCAGCAGTTTATGAACATTATCAGAAACATAAAAACATTCAACTCATGCCACTCAATTATCATTACACTTTCTTCCCAAGTTGCAAAAGGGGCAGATACAAAAGCTTTCTTCACTAATATGAAAACAGAATCAAACCAAAATAAGCTAATTCAAAACCCTAATTCATCAGTTTTCTTCTCAATTCTGAAGCTTTCCTATCCAAATTGAATTTTTTTAATAATGAATTAGGGTTTTGAATTGAAACGGAACCAAGTTGTGAACTAAATCGGCTTCAATTCGATTTCTAAATTAAACTTCAAATTGAAACAGAAGTATTATATCCCTCCATCTATCAATGAAGACGACGAATCTTAGTGAAAGTAAATGCAATAGTTTGCAGAAATTTGAAAAAGGAAACAAGGGTTTAGAGGATATTATTACCTGTATAGATTGACGTATCTACTGGTTCAAACGAGCGGATGAACCGAGAGAATCATAGAGAAAAGAACCGAATGAAAAAGAACGTACAAATTCCGAAGCATAAGATACAAGTACTAAAAGCGTCAAAAACCAAATTTATTATACCTCTACGTGCACGAAATATTCGGTTTCACTAATCGAACCAATTGTCAAACCGGGGGTTCGGAACCGGTTAGAAGTTTTCAAACGATATTTGGTTATGAACCGGTTAACTGAAACCGGTTAATTTGATATGGTTAAGGTTAATTGCAATACAATCGGGGAAGGGGGGTTCGGGGGGGTTCGGTGGCTTCGGTGGGATCGGGAACACCACTGCGGTGGGTTCGGGAGCCCCGATCGGGGATGCACATTGGGGTGCCGAGCTCGAAGATTTTGAAAGTGGGGAGAGAGCCGTTGGTGTGGGCCCCCCCCCCCTCCCAACGGCTTAATCCCTTTTTTTAAAAAAAAATTTAATTTTTTTTTTTACTTTTTACCATTTCTACCTATTTAAACCACCTCATTCAACCCATTTTCACACACACTTCTCCATTTCTCTCTAAACTTTATATTATCTCCCACTTCCAACTTCCTTTCAATTTTATATAATCTCCAACTTCCTTTTAATTTTATAAAATCTCAACCCTCCTACACCATGTCGAACTTCAACAATTTCTTCTCCAACTTCAACCCTTTCGAGCAACAAACCCCCACTTCTCAACCAAACCCATTTGGAAGTCCCGGTTACGTACCGACGATGGCGGATTCCCCGGCCGGTTATCCGAATTTTGATTATCTTGGTCCCGACGATTTTCCCCAATTCAACCAAACCTACCAAACCGATTCTCAAGAAGAAATTGTCATGGAAACCCAACCCACCGAACCCACTCAAACAAGGAAGAAGAAGCACGTCGCCAAAAGAAATAAGAAGTCGGGTCAAACGTCTCAACCCGACGAACGACAAAAAAGGATTCCTATTACGTGGACAATCAAAGAAGAAGTGGCGTTGGCGAAATGTTGGGTCGATGTCTCGGAGAGTTCCATTGCGGGTAAAATATATGGAAGTTTATATATTTTTTTAAAGTTTATATATTTTTGTAAAGTTTATATATTTTTGTAAAGTTTACTAACAATTTTTTTTTCCTTTCTTAATTTTAGGAGACGCCCAAACTAGGGATTCGTTTTGGAACAAAATTACCGCAAATTGGCACAATTTGTTGCATTATCCTCCCTCCAACTTCTCAAATGAACACAGTTTTGTTCGCACCAAGCATCAATTGTATTCGAAATGGGGCGACATGAACAAGAAGGTCACCAAGTGGAACAACACCTACATCAACATTTTGGGTAACCGAAGGAGTGGCCAAAGCGAAGAAGATATTCTGAAGGCGACCCATCATCGATTCAAGCTTGAGAACAGGGGCGCTTTCGACAAGATGGAGGTTTGGGATGTGGTGAAAATGTCCCAAAAATGGCGAGGGGCATTTGCGGTGGACGAAGGTTGCGATAGTGATGAACAAGGTGCTTCTAAAAGAAGCAAAACATCCGATTCAAATCGGAGCTTCAACACCGATAGTCCATCGCAAGCCCAATCCATTCCTTTCGATCTCAACCTTGGTTGTGGTGGAACCTCTCCCAAGAGCCCAACCGAAGATCCACTTCCAATGGGTACCCAAAAAGCTAAACGCTTAGCAAAAGAAAAAGCAAAAGGAAAAGGAAAAGCGTCGGGGAGTGGAGCTTACAAAGAAGAATTTCAAACGTTTAACGAGTATCAACGGGAGAAGATCGACCTTCAACGAAAAGCTCGAGAACAACGAGCGAAAGAACTCGAACTAATGGAACGCGAGCAAATGTGTCGTGAGCTCGATAGGATTGAACGCGACCCGAGCGAGGAGGCTAAAACCATTGCTCAAAAAATTCGAGCAAAACTCTTCGGGTGTTACAAGTAGTTTTTTTTTTTATAATTTGTAATTTTAGGATTAAAAGTAATTTTAGGATTAAATAAGTAATTTTAGGAGTTTTTTTTATTTGTAATATTAGGATTTAATTTTTATTTATAAAAAAATAGTTTTTTTTATTATTTGTAATGTTTTAATTAGTATTTTATTTTAATTATTTTATTATAAAAAAGTGATTGGGGAAATGGGGAAACCATTGCACACAAAATGGGGAAAAATGGGAAGGGGTGGGGAATGATGAGGTGGCACCAAAAATAGAGTGGGAGATTGGGGAAATGGGGAGAGTATTGCAATTAACCTAAGTAAACTGATCGATTCTGCTTTTATAAAAAAATTTACCGGTTTTTTTTAAGAATGATTAACAGACTATTAATGGATATGTGCGTGCCTACTTGTAGGGTTATAATAATTGATAATAGATATAGATAATAAATATAAATATAATATAAGCTAAAATCATGTTAAAAATGTGCATTGACGTTGGTTTGCTTTTCTAATGATTCATGCATACCAACATGTGTTTTAATCATTTGAGGCTCTTTGTTATTAATCATTTGATTATATATATATTCTATTTAATAGATACTTTTGAGTTTTAAATGGTGATTAGTTTAATCTAATTGATCTTGTTCTTTTTAAGAGCTAAATAATCACTTGTCTTTTGTAGGATGACGAGCCATCGTTTGTAACTTAATATTGTTAACTCAAAACCTAAATATGGTTCTAGAAATGTTGCGGTCTTGACGTACCAAAATTCAAGAACTCGTCTTGACGGGTATCATGCAACAAAAGTGGTTAGGAACCACCCCGTTTAGCATATTTTTAATAGACCCAAACATTGACCATTTGAATCATCACATACACTGTTGTAAATCCGGTGCTGTAAATCCGGTGCTAGAAACGATAAGATTCGGGAAATAAAACGAAAGGATAGGCAACGACCGAATTGGGATACAGATTCACCACCCGATTCGAACCGAAGAGATAGGCAACGAACGATTCAAGATACAGAAATCACCACTCGAACCAATTCGTCGGGCACTCCGTAGTTGAAATTACGATACAGACACACCACGTAAATTCAATTACGATTCCAAAGATCACCATTCAAACTAGCCAAGCTTGAACTAGCATTGGAAAGGAATTATGATCTCAATCCAGAGAAACACAATCACTATTTTTTTAAACTCAAATTCCACTTCCTTTCAGAAATCTGTGAAATTGGTTTACATATACATCCACGCATGAAAAGCCACGTTCCTATTCTTAGGGAAATAAACCGACTTGCTAAAAACTAACTTGTAGAAAGAATATAAGGAAACTAAATTAAAATAATAAACTAACTAGCTTGTAGAAAACAAAAAGAAGAAAATAACATAAAATAAAATACTAAAACCAAAATAAAATCAATAATAAGATAACGTGGAATGTGGTGCGTGGTGCATGGATTGGCGTGGGAAACTTCAACCTCCATCATTGAACTCCATCCAAATCAATTTAGGACCCGGATCCGGAAAAACCGATCCATCCAATGCCTCCGATCCATATCGGTTTGTCGTCCCAAACCCGCATAAAAAGACGTCTTCGATGACTATTTCCCGAATAGGCTTACCGCTATCATACACCCACATCCAAATCATTCATTTTTTCATTCGTAGTTTTTTCTTTCACCCAACAACACACTCGAATGATATGGTATTGTATTGGCATCATGGCTAGAGGACACTTGACACTCATACAATGAGTCCCGCATGCAACGACAACGTTAGTATAAAACACTATCAACATTTCTTTGTTAGGTAATCGTTTAATCGTTTTAGTCTTTATGAACATTTGTATTTAATATTTCCAGATCGTACATTATTATAATGAGATGGAGGCAAAGTCTTGGGTCGTAATTAATCGGGAGTCCAACCCATAATATAAACTCCAAACAATATGTGTTGGATAGGTGTTTAACGGTTCCGTTAGGACCGTTAGGTAGTTAAGTCGGTTGCTAGTTGACCCACTAACGGTGTCAGTAGTTACTGTTAAGTCATGGGGTTAAATAGGGTTGATTATGTATTTTGGATATTAACGTGATTCTTATTTCACGATTTCTTCTGTTTATTTTCTCTCAATACACACATACACACATTCGACATTCTCTGTTCATAGGATTTTGGTAGTCTGATTTGGCAATCATGTATTCGAAGTTTGTTAATCCTTCAAGTGATCGAGAGGGTTGTTTCAGTGGCATCAGAGGCACGGTTTCCAGAAAGGATTTGAGGAGGGCAGACAGGACACACACTTGGCGATCGAAGTTCGTTCCCGTTATGGAGACAGACAATTCTCCATCGTCATCATCAATCATGCGAAGTGGGGATCAAATTCCTCATTCGAAGTTCAATTCGGGAGGCTGTAACCAAACACTCCAATCCGACGCAAAAGGGAAGGGAGTGATGTCGGGTTTTTCGAGACTGAATCTGCAAACCGAAGCGGGCAAAAAGGGAAAATCGGTGATGGTGGATGAAGTACAGTGTGGGTTCGAAGCCATATGGGCGAAGATCCAAGAAGAAAGGTTTACGGGCAAAGGAGAGACGCATGATTCACAAGGAATCGATGACTTGCTACGTTTGTGACGATGTCGGGCATTATGCGTTGTTCTGTCCAAGTGAGTTTTTAGATTTGCCAAAATCTGTTAAGGAAGTAAAATTTCTTGTACAAGGACCGATAGGGGTCTTTGGAGTGAGATGTGGTATGTTGAGACTCGATTGAAACACCACATGAGTGGTAACAAGTCGATGTTCACAAGATTCTAGAGAACTCTGGGGGTTCGTACAATCGAAGGGGAAAACGATTTCGTGTTTATACATGGAATCGGTGAAACATAGTTGGGCGTAGAGAATTCTGTTCGTACAATATAATGTGTTTATTATGTTCCAAAACACACTAAAAATTTCCTAAGTTTGGAACAACTGACTCCTCAAGGATTAGGGGTCATAATCGATGGAGGAAAGTGTTACATCGAACATATTATTAAAAGGAAAATGAAGTATGAAGAACCAATTCATATGGGGGCCTTGGCGGATATCGAAGATGCATATTTGGAACAATATTTCGAGAGGTTGAATGAAAAGATTGAACTTGAACGTGAAAGGGACACACTCGTGGCATAGATGCATGGTTGGTATGATAGGCACGCGCAAGAAGACGAAGATGATGAGACTCTCAACATCATTGATGAAGGGGGTGATCAAAACTATATGGGCTCGGTGCGATAGAAAGAGGACGTGATGAACTATTTTTATAAAGAAAAACAAACAATTCAAGAGTATCTTGCATTACTTGAAAGGGAACCACATGTCACACATGATGGAGAAAGGAAAGAGATATGGAACAAGATCAACTATGAACCCACAACGGTGACCGGTGAGTCAATAGTTTTGATAAATGATCAAAGTGTTAATAGTTGTATTAGTTTCATTGAATTGTTGAAAGTGCACGACTTGTTCATGAACATAAGTTTGCATTTCATGTTGAGTTTGAAAATTTGGTAGAATGGTTCGTCCAATATTACCTTAGGATTCTAAGGAATAAATCTTTCCCACCCACATTATCAGATGGTAGTAGGATAGACTTTTTGGACATTTACCTAATGGTTCAAAAGGATGGTGGATACGATATTGTGTGTGAGGATCAAACATGGAAAAAAATTAATAGAGACATGGGTTACGGGTTTTGGAAAGGGATGTGAGATTAGATTGGCCTATGTGAAGTACTTGGATCTTTTGGAGTTCTATTACCACGAGGCGAAGAACAAGATCAAGTATACCGAAAAAGAGAAGGACGAGACTAAGAGATGAAAGCATGAGGAAAGGAGAAACAAAGAACGCATTACACAAAAGAAAGAAGAAGCACAAGTTGCCCAAGACAAACCAAAGTGGAAGAAACGTTGTGTGAGTACTATTCGAGATTTTCCAAAAGGATGTGGACCGGTTGATGGAGACGTTGTCATGCATGCAAAAGTGGACGTGGATGAAAGTGAACCGGACGAGGAAGTCGAGCCATGCAAGAACGATGAGGAGGATTACATTCTCCTTGAAGCTGAAGACTAGATGGATCAAAGGAAGTGGCTAGACGAAAAACAATTAGGGGTGTTTGTTAGGTAATCGATTTATCGTTTTAGTCTTTATGAACATTTGTATTTAATATTGTCGGATCGTACATTATCATTATGGGTCGGAGGCGAAGTCTTGGGTTGTAATTAATCATTTGTATTTAATATTGTCGGGTCGTACATTATTATTATGGGCCGCAGGCCAAGTCTTGGGTTGTAATTAATCAGAAGCCCAACCCGTAAATAAAGACCAAACAATATGTGCTAGATAGGTATAACGGTTCCGTTAGGACCGTACGTAGTTAAGTCGGTTGTTAATTGACCCACTAACATTGTTAGCAGTTACCATTAAGTCATGGGGTTAAATAGGGTTGATTATGTAATTTGGATATTAACGTGATTCATATTTCACGATTTCTTCTGTTCATTTTCTCTCAACACACACATACACACATCCGACATTCTCTGTTCATATGATTTTGGTAGTTTTATTTGGCAATCATGTATTCGACGTTTGTTGATCCTTCAAGTGATCGATAGATTTGTTTCATTTTTAGCCTCATAAGAAATGTTCCCACATAATCATAGTAGTGTTGGGAAGCTTGTACACTTCCTATCACATAATGCACCCTAAAACTTATAACACTAAAAAAAAACATAAGCAAAAGAACTGTTGGAAAAATTGGAATGTCTATGTGAAAAATGAGTTTTTCGTCAAGTTAGGAGAATGATTTTTTATTAACTTTGGACACAAATAATTATATATAATTGTGGTTAATGTTAGTGTAATTTAGTGTGTTTGTGTTCTTATATGTAATGTCGTCACAACAAATCAAAGCACGTCCAAAATGGAGCTAAATTATTGAGATATCGATGTTAGCTCTAAGAGCTATGAAATTTTAAGGAAATAAAATGTGTCACTTGTCCCATATTGGGGGCAGATGAAACTTAGAGTGGTTTACAAGTAGGGGCACTTTTTACTATTTTTTTTATGCGCACTTTGTACTTTGCATTGTCATGAGCGACTTGAGAACCGCTTTATGTTTCTGTGTAACTTGTTCCACATTAGTCGGCAGATGAAACTTAAATTGGTTTATAAGGACGGACACTTCTTAGTAATACTTTGCACTACGCATTGTCACGAGCAATTTGAGAACCACCTTTATGTTTCTTTCTTGGTACGAAAGGTTAGTGGTTCAAATCGTTCAGCTCTAGAGAATTCGTAGTGGAACCTAATCGGCGTATGCGGGTTACATGAACATAGTTTAGAGGATTGGTTTCCATTGAAGCGAATTAACCAGCGTAATCTATCCAACTAAAGTCAAAAGTCGTGAATTAGTATGCTAGTTTCGAGTAAGCAACTTGAAATCTAGATTAAAAGGTTAGATTTTCAATTTCTTTGGGTAAGCGTTGTGATGTGCAAAAATCGATCTATAAAAACAAGTAAAATTATCCTAGACCTAGACACACTAATATTATCCCAATTATCCTAAACTACACCGATTCAACAAGCAAGCAGACCTATCAAAAATAGAAAAGCCGACCCGGGTCGAACCCTAGAGACACTACTGAAAGAAAAAATTAACTAAGAAATGTGAAAATACTGACTAATTGATGAAATTTGGGGTTTTTGATTTGAGAATTGCTTGATTAATGAAATTAACTAATATTAACTAAATTAAAATTAACTAAAGACTAAGACTTACTAAAAATGGAAGTACTAAAATTAGAAATTACTAAAAGTGGAAACCGATCTACCGAAACGTAGAACTTATAGACAAGAACCAGATACGAGAAACAGCACTACCTAGGCTAGGAATCCTAATTTATGCTGACGACTTCACTCGGCTATGGAAAACTATGATGGAATCAGGATCTTTTCTGCAACTCTAAGAAAAACCCTAATGGACCCCAGATCACTCTCCGGGTCTAACGCAATAGGAAATCCTAAGAACTGAATACACACATTGATTGGGTTAGGTCACCTCCCGGCTTGTCCCTAACGAATATTCTAGTACTCAAACGAATAAGTCACCTCCCGGCTTGTTCTTATCCCAGAAACCTAAAAGATGAAAGCAGTGGTTCCTATCTACCGAATAAAATGGAATAACAAGAATGCTAACGTTACTAGGGAATCCTCCTCCCGAGGCAATTAGACCTAAAAACCTAACAAACCCGACTACCCAATAGACCTATCACCTCCCGACTTGTCTAAGTCTAGCAGAACACAGAAAATCAACCTATAAATCAGAAGCAATTCTTATGGTGTTGGACGTCTCCTAAACCATCTACAAACCACAAACACACAGTAGGCGGTCTAGCATGCAACCCTAAACTGAAAGACATACAAAGGCAACAAGAGGAACATGCAATTGATTCATAAACCAAAATCAGTACTCATATGCATTAAAACAGAAAAATAAGAGCCTTTTACTAGAATATAAATCCATACATAATCATCCAAAAACTGAGCAAAGTCAAACCAACATTATTCATCAATTTAGCCTAGGTAGTACAAGTGGCGTAGCCAACAAGCATAAACATGTCCGGAAAATAGATAAAAACGGTAACTTTATGGTTAAACATGATCTGGTCTACTAAAACAAAGTGAAAATCAAGATTGAAATAAAACCCGAAAGCTGAAATCTGTGTCGAATGATTGACTCCATGCTCTCCAAGTGATTCCTTCTCGATTAGCAGCTCCAAAATCGTCTCCAAGCTCTCTGGTTTACGGCACGAAGCAAAAGATCCCGAAACAAACCCTTAAAGTTTAATTTATAAGGAAAAATCCGGGGTTTGCGGAATATTACCCTCCAAGCGTATCGCTTGGAGGGCCTTCAGCTGGGTGCGATTCGCACGGAGGCTCATGTGGCGACAAAATAGTCGGGCCACCGCCTTTGACTTCATCGCCCCAAGCGTGTCGCTTGGGGATCCATATCCTGTACGCGATACGCGCACTCCATATTCTTCAGCATTCTTCATCCCTTTTTGAATTCCAACTTTTCCAGCACTCGTTTATCATCGGGATTTGAACCGTAATCTGCAAAAATAACTAAAACCCCACATTAAGACTCAAATACTCATAAACATAGAAAAATCAATTAAAAACGACTCAAACTATACTCAAAGTGACACAAAACCGTAAAGAAAAACCGATGTGTTTTGCAACACATCAAATATCCCCCCACTTAACATTTATCGTACCCGAAAAAACCTGCAATGGGATCATAACCTGAGTAATTGGCTTCCAACATTTTCAATTTATCAATCTTTAATTTAATTAGCATACTCACAGTCTGGTAGCGATTATCGATATTTCGATCCGATTAAACCCAACCACCGACCCTTATACCCCCAAAAGTGTCATATTTATTTATTTTACCCTATCACTCAACCTAATGGAACCCACACTCAAACGTCGCAATTCGTCCTAGTAGCGTCTCAAGATTTCAAGGCTCAGGTTAGGACCATTTAGGTCCTCCTACCCTAGTATTTAAGTATATATAGGTCTAAAAAATAGTGGATTAATGGAAGAATGGATGATGGTTTTATTTGAGCTTATATTTTTTTTTTCATGAACTTCACCTAGAGGCGCATCCACCAAGTAGCGAGCCCAATGGGTAGCACATAGGGTATTTAGTTCATTACCTAACCTATAGGTGTATCCTTCAAGTCATTATCCCGAAGGGAAACACATAGGCTTCGGTATTTTTTTATAAGCTCAAAAATGGAATATGAAATATGCAACCACCACCCAAGTCGAATTTATTCTCATAAAAAGACAAAGGCATGTTGTATCTAAGAGACATACACATATGAAAATACTAGGGTACCTATCTTCTAATTTTGACAGTTTCGACATCCTCGTTCAATCTAAGGCGGGAACCCACTAAGTATCTGATTTTATTCATTTAATTACAATTTCATACACAATTAGGATTTCTGAGGTTTTAAGTCGGTTGGGCCTATCAATACATCACTAACCGAAAATGCTTTCAACTTTTATTATTTATTTCACATTATTAGAATTGCCAAATCCCGGTTTTACCTATCATTTTCCATTTTAAAATACAGACTTAATCATGAACATTTTTCTCAAATTTTCTATTTATTTGTATGTTTGGGTTTTTCAAAATTTTATTTTTTAAAATAAACTCACACACTAGACAAACACACTAAAACTGACTCGACTAACGAGACACGACACGTAGTCTCCCCGTTCCCACACTTGAAACTCACATTGTCCCTAATGTGAACCGAGAACAACTCAAAGAAAAATAAAAACAAATAAACAAATAAAACAAAAATTAAGACAAATGCAAAATAAATAAAAGACGGAAATAAAAGAAACTAAAAATGGAACAAACTCCCCTGAATGAATCGTAGTGAATAAGTAGAGTCTTGTTCCTCGCCCTCCAAATCGAACGTGATATCGAAACCCTCAATGAAATTCCAGACATGCAGATAAATATCACGGACGAAAGCGGCGACATATGACCAACAATTCTAACAACCACATCAACCACAATCATAGCAGCATATATATATATATAAACAAAAACACCCAACCAGTTATCCCCATACAAATTCCTCAATATGAGTATATCAGAATATTAAGTACGGACCATGTGAAAACCAAATAAAGAAAAAGTACAAGGATGTGAAAATAACCGATCAGATAGCTGCTACCGTAAAAAATACTCCATCTGCCCCTACTCCTCAGCATCATCATCAGAATCATCCACTCCTCCTCTTCATCATCAGTATCATCCTCACTAACAACATCATCACCCGCATCAGCCTCATCAGTAGCCCGGGTTTCACAAAAGAATTCAGGGATCTCGAATCCCAACAATGTAAATAAAGATCTCAACCCCCTATCATGTATATCTAGCTTACCGATCACCTCCTCCCTAATGGAAATCACCTCATCCCTAACCGACTCCAATGTCACTCGCTCATCACGCGGCTCTCTAACTGGTCTAGTAACTGGCAGTCTCTCACCTCTAACAGGAATACGTCCTCGAACCGGTGCTCTAACCTCCACCCATCGCGAAGGATCATCCATCGGGCATAAACTCGCTTTCCTCATATCCTCGAGGCTTTAGGGAACCTTCGGTGGCCCTTCTGTCAAATGTGACGCCCTATATCTATCAAACACACCCAAGTACTCCGCCAAACGTGTAACATACGGCCCCAAGTCCAACCTCGCCTCAACACCCCCCTTTCGGGGTCTCGCCATCGACTGAACAAAAACCATCGCGAGGTTGGTCGGGTGTCTCTCTACCAGCGACATCAAACAAAATAAATCAAGGAGGTTGACCTTGTCTAGGCTAGCCCTCCTCCCAATGATAGTGCATCCCAGAATCCTATGGACATATCTCAGAAATGGATCTCGAATAGCAGAGACAACCAGCGTCTTAGTCGGCCTCGTCACCGTGATCGCCTCCTAAAAATCATGTAGCTGACCATCTAACGCATAAAACTTCCCAGACCTCCTAGACGGCCCCCTCAGACTCTCCCTATATTTAGAATCAGCAACCTCCTCCTCACTGTAAAATCCTAAAGAAACCACTGGATGTGGTATGCTCATCTCATGTACACGTCTCCCTAAAGCAAATGAAATAGTCACCGGCGAGTCAAACTCCTTCGGATTCCATTTCCATGTAGCGTGAAACTCAACGGTCAACTCTCGGTACTGCGGTCGGTCACAGGCTATGACCCTCCTCCAATGGTCATCTAACAGCTCTTCCAAACGGGCCCTCGCTCCCATCGTCTGCATCAGCTCCCAGTCGACTGTCCTGTGTAGGAGTAGGGTAAAGTCAACAAAGATCTCGCATTGATCCACCTCGGCTTTATCCTGAAACTGTAACAGAGTATAATCCTCTAAACGTCGGTCCGCGACCGGTGGCGGATCAATCGTGTAATCTGGTAAGACCTCGGATGCTAAATACCGAATGGCCGGCCTAGGGCGATATCTCTTCGTGTTCTTTGTGCGTTTCCTCGTCAGCCTACTAGACGAGGCGTCCATACCTGCAAGCACAAATTCCAAGTGATATCCCATAAATAAACAATCACAAACTATTTTTTACTTTTTAAAAATTTTCTATTGTTTTTGTTTATTTTTCTAATTTATAAAAAAACAATTAAACAAATTAAAAGAAAGCAAAATGTAAAAACATGACTTAAACCTACCTAAATAAAGGAAAACAAAAAGAAAATGAAATTTTTACAAGAAATTGGGCATGACCCCTTCGTTTACTGTCCAATCCAGTTTTTTCCACAAAACATGTCAATTTAGCTCAGATTCATATCAACAGCAACCATTAACCATTCCTATGCCAGACAAAGCAAAATTTCTCCAAATGATCATACGAAAAACCAAAACAATGACTCTTTCTAAAGCATGTAACTTAAGAAATGCCCAACCCTTGTGTATCCCAAACCAAATCCAAATCATGCTTACCATTTTGGCACAAAAACTCCTACTCCCAAACCAGATTCTACCATATTTAGCTAGTGTAATACAATTGTGCCAAACCGTTCGACAATACCATCCAAAACCACTAAATTCACCTAGTTTGGCCAAGAATTTTCACCACACATAGCAAATGCACATCCTATCACACTCTAAAATAGTCAAAACTCTGGACAATTCAGTTAACATATTCAGAAATAAACTTAGATCATATATTCCCAGTTATAACCAAACCAGTTTTACATATGCGAAAACACAAGAAGTAACGCCCAATTCATAAGTAGAAAAGAAAACAAAATGTAGACCAACAGATAACAAAAAAGACTAAAGCACAAAATAAAGAAATTAGAAGAACAGAGAATCGAGAATAGACCTTGAATCGCGAATTAACACAAAATTTGGAATGGAACTGGACGGGTGTGGTCCTGGGCAGCAGCGACGGCTCGCCTGAGCTCAAACAGTGGAGGTGGTGGTTTGTATTCGGGTCGTAACTCATGGCAGCAAAGGGCTGCGGGTGGCGGCTGCGCTCGATGGTCGGCGAAAATGGTGAAGCAAGTGGATGTGTGTGGTGGTATGATGAGGTGGTGGGTAACTATGGATGGTAATCGGTGATAAGTGGATTATGGCGATGAGATGAGATGGTGGTGTGGAGGTGATTTGGGGGTTAGTGGTGAATTAAGGTTGTGGTGATAGGTGCGGATAAGGGAAGTCGGAGATGGAAGGTGGTGGTGGTGGGTAGGTGGCTACGGTGGTGGCTAGTATTCGGGTCATAACTCGTGGCAGCCAAAGGATTGCGGATGAAAGAAATTAGGGCTTGGAATGAATTGAAGAGGAAAGAAGGGCGGTCGGGGTCTTTTAAACGAGATATTTTTTCCAAAATTTAAGGCCCACAAGCGTATCGCTTGGGGCTATGTTTTCGGAAAGCGATACGCTTCCAAGTCTCATCCGGCTTCTTAACCCCCTCCCCCATGCGTATCACTTGTGGATATGGTCATTCGAAGCTATACGCATAGAAGGAAAATTCCAGGGATCATCTTAACTTTTTCCATACATAGTCAAATTTTAGCATTTTTCAGAAATTTCACCACCCCATTTTTCAAACCCCCGCGTTTGTATACTAATCAAGACGTACCTGGGATTCTATTTTCACATGAACTCGCGCTTCGAGCCTTCTTTAATTCCCTGAAACATTAACAAACACAAAAACGCAAACCGAAAAACAAGAAAACAAGAAGCAAAACACGGAAAAATTAATGAAGACAAGCATAAAACTAATATACAAACTATACAACTCGGTTTTACACCGAGTCTTTACCTCCTCGATCATTCAACCCTCAATTTCGGGGAGAGCCAAAATCTCCTCGTCTTTTTCTATTGGACCTCCGATGTAATGTTTCGGACGATGACCATTGACTTTCCACGTTCTACCATCAGATTCAAGCTCCACTGTTCCATACGAGAACACCTCTTTCACCATGAACGGTCCACTCCACCGGGACTTCAACTTACCTGGAAAAAGCATAAGACGAGAATCATGTAATAACACCCTATCCCCACACTTAAACTCTTTCCTGTCTTTCAACCTACGATCATGCAACGCTTTGGTTCTCTCCTTATAGCTCCAAGATCTCTCATACGCTTCGTTCCTTAACTCTTCTACCTCATAGATTTGGAGAAACCGTTCTTTCACGACTTTTTCAAAATTAATGTTAACCGCTCTAATCGCCCAATAAGCTTTATCTTCAAGCTCAACCGATAGATGACACGTTTTCCCATAAGACATCATAAAGGGCGTGGTTCCAATGGGTGTTTTGAAAGCAGTGCGAAAAGCCCATAACGCATCATCTAATTTATCAGACCAATCCTTGCGACTATTCCCGATAGTTTTCTCTAAAATCCTTTTCATCCCTGTGTTAGTGTTCTCTATTTGACCGCTTGTATGCGGATGATACGCGGTCGATGTCCTATGGTTCACTCCGTATTTCGCTAACACTTTCTCCATTTGGGCATTGGAGAAATGCGTGCCCCTATCACTAATCAGCACCTCAGGGGCTCCAAACCTACTAAACAACTTCTTCAAAAATTTCACCACCACTCGTGCATCATTTGTAGCCAAGGCTTGAGCCTCCACCCATTTAGAAACATAGTAAATCACAACGAGGATGTACCGATTCCCTCGGGATGGAGGAAATGAACCCATATGTCAAAAAATTCAACACTCTGAATAGGATGTTGGGGCATCTCATTCCGGGATGAGATGTTACCTATACGCTGACATGCATCGCATTTCTTCACAAACTCGTTAGCATCCTTAAACAAAGTCGGCTACACCTGGTAGGCCCTCATGACAATGCCTAAGGATGTCTAACCCCTCCTCTCTACTCACGCATCTCTTAAACGAACCATCCACTCCTATACGAAACAAATAGGGGGCATCCCAAATGTAGTATTTAGAGTCAGAAATGAATTTCTCCCACTACTAGGACGTTATGCCATCCATCAACTTATCATCTGCCAAATAATTTGCTATATCAGAAAACCATGGCATACCCAGTTCCTTCGCACTCGTCACTCCTACAAACTCACCCCTAACTGTTATAGCCTCCTCAAATGGAAATTGTTCCCCAATGTTCTCCTCTCTCAATTTCTCTCTCTCTCTCTCTCTCTCTCTCTCTCTCTCTCTCTCTCTCTCTCTCTCTCTCTCTCTCTCTCTCTCTCTCTCTCGGGGTGTAAGTCCCGAAAACGGTTCTTAACACGATATCACTACTCGATTGAGTGTGCGGAATCCAGTTAATCGAGTGATTCAAGATGCGAGAAATAGAAATCGATGAACACAATAATTAAACAATAAAACCTGGAACGAAGTGCACACGATTAATAATCGTCTGGTACACAGATTCAATAGAAACCGAAAAGCCCCCTTCTGTCTCTCTCAACTGACTAGCCTCTAATATGGGTAGTAAGATTTGTTTATATAGATAAACAAATCTTAAACCTAATTTTCGTATTTGACTAAACACGCCCACTAAACACCCCTTAAACTCTTTCTACTTGGGCCCTAACATGTTTAAAATGGCCCAATGACCCAATACAATGAAAATCCAACTATGTTACACCTATTCATATGCATAGGCCTTCAAAATAATCTGCCAAGTGATGATTTAATACACAAGACACAAATTATACCCTTACAATCTTCCCCTTGGCTTGTGATATTAAATGTCTTCTACTTTCAATCTTCAGACTTGCAATCTTCTCCTTGGCTTGAGCATGGGTTGGTGAAGATTCTTTATCTTGGAGAATCTTCATTAGGAAGCATGAGAGATGTTTGATGGCTTTCTCTCTTTATCAGCATCAGCTTGAACTTCAAATAATAAACATGTAATGAGAGGAGGATTCTCAAATACTTGCTCCTTCTTGAAAACTGTTGAGTCCTTGCTGAATCAGCAGTAACGGTCTTGTCTTGACTTGTGTATTTAGAGGGTAAAAATTTTGGAAACCCCTGACTTGGCATTTTTGAATTTCTTGTTGTGACTGCTCTACATCATTTCATCATTCAGCTTCCCTTAAACTTGCGAATGGTATCTTTTGAGTCTTCAGAAGCTTCACTTGAAAAACCAACAAACTTTCCCTGAGCATAAGGTAAGTCCTTTTCCGGCTGATTCTTCAACTTGATCAGTAGCAGCATCAGTGCATTGGTCAACTGAGTCCTTGACCTTCTTGTCCATGAGTTGTCTTTTTCACTTAACATGTCAAGCACAACATGGAACAAACACTAACCAGCAAATGATGACTGGTTAGGGGTTAACATTATTTAACCAAAAAAAAACCTAACATAGGTTAATACTTCCCCTGAACCCGAGGACTCTTCACATTATCTTCCCCTGAGATTATAAGGGGAGTCATACTTTCTTGCATAAAACCCATAAAAACTTATTTAAACTTTTTAAATTAACCTGGCCATGATTGAAAAATAAACAATAAAAACTTAAGATAACACAAAAGAAAAATGAAAATAAAAACAAACATACCAAATTACTAAACGAGAAGGTTTTATTTGGGATCAAACCGTATAAATCTGACTGAGGAACCCTTTTCAGCTTCTGTTACTCGAACACGTCCAGGCGATTGCCAATATACTGATCCACTTTAAACTCCAACCCTTTTCTTTATCAGGCTGTTTGTCACTTTATTATCTTTTATTGGTGCATTAATTATTAACAGCAAGTGGGTTTCAACAAATCTTAGGTACATGTTATTACACACTATCAAGCACATAAATTCCCTACCACATATTTTCACAACCTGAACCAGAAGTTTGAAACCGAGCTCGAGACTTGGTTGAGAAGAGAAAGAATAGATCACATAGATTTTTGGGTATAATATACAAAGTCAACTGAATTTTTGAAACATTTTTAATAAAGCTCTCATCAGTGACAAAGGTTGAGGGTTTTGGACACTTGAGGGTCTCTTTTCTTGTGCTCTTTGGCATCTTTTGGGTGTATACATGCATTTTTTTAATAATTGCATATATTATTTAAGGTGATCTGTAAGCACGTATGCATGGACAACTCCAGGTCATTGCTCACGCCAAGCAGAGGAGAGCCTTACATACATGTGAAGCATCCCCAGGTCATTGCTCACGCAAAGCAGGGGGGACACCGACTTTTTGAGCTCAATTTCACACTCTTGGAGACAAGCGTGTAGGGGTGTTCACGGTCCGGTTTATACGGTTTTTGGGTCAAACCGTAAACCAAACCGTTAGCTACGGTTTTTAATAATCGAAAACCTAAACCGAACCGTTAAAAATTAAAACCAAACCAAACCGAACCACTATTTCCGGTTTGGTTTCGGTTTGGTTTCGCGGTTTAGGATCTTTAGGCTTTCAATATAAGTTTACAATAATAAAATTTAAGTTAAAAGAAAATTTGAAATCAACTTTATCAAATGAGACAATGAGAGTATAAGCCACTCTATAATACTTGTCATCTCTAATTTGTTAATACAAAATCCACCTCCAAATAAGACATGTAACCTCCAAAACGTGATGCAAATACTAAAGTTCATTATATAAACAATAGTGTACTAAAGTTCTAGATTTCTAGGATGAAAACATGTCTAAATTTCCAGATTTTTAGTTTTTAAACGCTAAAACTCAAAATCTCATTAAAAAAAGAAGTCGATGTAATTTATCTGTATATATATAATTATATATATATATATGTATACATTATATAATATATATTATATGTACATGATCCGGTCCGGTTTTTTACGACCGGTTTTTCATATAAACCGTAAACCAAATCGTTCACTACGGTTTAAATTTTTTGAAACCGACCGACCGTTCGTTAAGATAAAGAACCAACCGCGAAACCGAACCGATGACCGGTTTGGACGGTTTCACGGTTTGAAACCAAACCATGAACACCCCTACAAGCGTGTGTATCGAGAACTTGAACATGCAGTCAAATAGAAATGAAATTAACCTAAGTGTTGTTACCCAACAAACTGTCATACGTTATCTTTAAGTGTGTAACGCATACCTTTTCAGATTTAAGAGCTGAGCCTACCAGCATATCACCATGGATCATGTCTTTCACATCTGCCTTACGCGTGTCAGCCATCTCCAAAACGGAAATTTATTTCACTTCCCTCCTTCTCAAGCAAACAAACAAAAGATTAAAAATTAAAAAGCACACTTTTTGAGGGGTCTACTATTTCATCTTTTCGGGGTCTACTATTTCATCTTTTCTATTCTTCCCCTTGCTTTTTGATTTTTAAGAACAACAGACATTTAAAAAAAAATTATTTTTTATTATTATTATTATTATTATTATTATTATTAGTATTATTATTATTATTATTTTTAAATTTTTTTTAAACACACACTGACACATTACTAACTATCTACTAAAACTGGCCAAGCTAACCCCCAAAGTTTATCTTTTGAGAATTTTTTCAGATTTGTGTTTTGTTTCATGCACAACCATACTTCACATCAGATTTGCCAAGAAACAAACAATTCAGACAGTGTTACCTTTTCTGCTGATCTTTTCAGATTTACCTTTCACAAGGAGAACATACTCCCCATAAAAATCTGCATGTCATGAAGTGAAGAGATGCCTCCTTTCCTGTGCCTGGAACAATCACTATCACAAACAAACAAGGTTAATGAAAGTCCTCCTTCGAAAAGTGGGGACCTGATCGAAAAGTCACGAAGGGACTTTCCGAAACCCTTACCACCTTGACTAGGGTTTGACCTGCTTGATCTATCCGAGTTAAGCTGCCTGATCAGCTTATGAAGATCTCTGAATTGTCTGGTAAACACTCGGTTTATCTTCTTCTGATCCTCCCCTCAGTGCTTCTGTTACTGAAGAAATGACTGAGACTGAGTCGATTGCTACACAACACCATGGAGAAGGCCCAAGTGACCCTAGGAGAAGAAGATTAGATTCTCATGTGCCACCAGTCACAAGTTCCAGTGCTGGTCAATCATCTTCTCAACCCACTACCCAAGAGAAAGGGAAGGCAGTGGAAACCCCTGAATATAGACTGGAAAAGGAACTTAGAGAAGAAATCGAAGGTTTGAAAGCCCAGAATGCTGCTCAAAGTGAGGTAATTGGAGACTTGATTGATATTCAGAAGATCCACAACACTGAGTTGGAGAATCAGAAGAAGATAAACCGAGTGTTTACTAGACAATTCAGAGATCTTCATAAGCTGATCAGGCAGCTTAACTCGGATAGATCAAGTAGGTCAAACCCTAGTCAAGGTGATAAGGGTGATCCAGGTAACACAGAAGGAAGTTCAGGTGCAGGTGATTCCTCACAATCACCAGCATTTGACTTTGAAGAAGATATCCCTGAGGAAACTCAAACTGTATTACCCGAAGCCTCCGTTGACGTTAAAGATACCAGGGATAGAGATTATATGACAGTATTAGCTTCTGAGTTTGACGGAGGTTGGGAGGCTCTGATACCAATTGTAAGTCCCGAAAGCGGTTCTTAACACGATATCACTACTCGATTGAGTGTGCGGAATCCAGTCAACCGAGTGATTCAAGATGCGAGAAATAGAAATCGATGAACACAATAATTAAACAATAAAA
The DNA here is from genome assembly GCA_039602395.1 of Deinandra increscens subsp. villosa. Taxonomy (NCBI): domain Eukaryota; kingdom Viridiplantae; phylum Streptophyta; class Magnoliopsida; order Asterales; family Asteraceae; genus Deinandra; species Deinandra increscens. The sequence goes on from JBCNJP010000017.1 coordinate 92,044,967, forward strand.
CCTGGAACGAAGTGCGCACGATTAATAATCGTCTGGTACACAGATTCAATAGAAACCGAAAAGCCCCCTTCTGTCTCTCTCAACTGACTAGCCTCTAATATGGGTAGTAAGATTTGTTTATATAGATAAACAAATCTTAAACCTAATTTTCGGATTTGACTAAACAGGCCCATTAAACACCCCTTAAACTCTTTCTACTTGGGCCCTAACATGTCCAAAATGGCCCAATGACCCAATACAATGAAAATCCAACTATTTTACACCTATTCATATGCATAGGCCTTCAAAATAATCTGCCAAGTGATGATTTAATACACAAGCCACAAATTATACCCTTACACGGGGTCCTCAAGGCGCGACATGTGGTCGGCTGCTATGTTCTCCGCCCCTTTCTTGTCCCTAATCTCTATATTAAACTCAGACAACAACAAAATCCATCTAATCAAACGAGGTTTAGCGTCCTTCTATGCAAACAAGTATCGTAATGCCGCATGGTCGGTGTAAACGATGGTTTTGGACAAAATGATGTATGAACAGAATTGTCCAATGTGTAGCTATGACAAGAAGCTTTTTTTTTTGTGGTTGTGTAATTTTCTTGGGCGTCATCAAAGGTTTTGCTTGCGTAGTAAATGGGATGAAAGTGTTTGTCCCTACGTTGTCCTAAAACCGCCCTACCGTAAAATCACTAGCATCGCACATAAGCTCAAACGGTAAACTCCAGTCGGGGGCTATCAAGATAGGCGTACTCACTAATCTCTCCTTAAAAAACTCAAACGCCTTCATAGAACTCTCATCGAACTAAAAAACGACGTCCTTCTCTAACAAACGGTTCATGGGTCTTTTAATTTTGGAAAAATATTTGATAAACCTACGGTAAAACCCTACGTGACCTAAGAAACTCCTAACTGATTTGACGCTCGTGGGCGGTGGAAGTTTGCTAATAGTCTCAATTTTCACTCTATCAACCTCAATGTCGGCGCCTGAAATTTTGTGTCCTAAACTATAACCTTAGTGACCATAAGTGACATTTCTCCCAGTTCAGCATTAATTTGGTCTCAACACATCTCGCCAACATCCTTTATAAATTACCTAAAAACTGATCGAAAGAGCTCCCGAAAATAGAAAAATCGTCCATTAAAACCTCCATAGAAGTCTCGAATGTGTCCTGAAAGATGGCCACCATATACCTCTGAAATGTGGCCGGAGCGTTACATAACCCGAATGGCATAAGGCGATACACAAAGGTACCGTACGGGCATGTGAAGGTGGTTTTCTCCTTATCCTCGGGTGCAATAGGAATCTGGAAATAACCGTAAAATCCGTCGAGGGAACAGTAATACTGTTGATTTGATAAACGCTCCAACATCTGGTCTACGAAAGGCATTGGGAAGTGGTCTTTCCTAGTAGCATTGTTAAGCTTACGATAATCTATACACACTCTCCATCCTGTGATGGTCCTACTAGGGATCAACTCATGTTTCTCATTCATCACTACCGTCATTCCCCCTTTCTTAGGAACTACCTGAACTGGGCTAACCCATGTAGAATCTGAAATCGGATAAATCAATCCCGCATCAAGTAGTTTGAGAACTTCCTTCTTCACAACCTCCTTCATGTTTGGATTCAAGGTTCTCTAAGGTTGGACTACAGGTTTATACTCATCCTCCATAAGTATGCGATGCGTGCAAAATAGAGGGCTTATACCCTTAATATCAGTCAATCTCCACGCAGTCGCCTGCTTATGTTCTCGCAGGACCTGTATCAACTTCCTCTTCTCCTCCTCCGTCAATGTAGCAGAAATGATGACGGGCAAACAGGACTCACCTTCTAAGAATGCGTACTCTAAATGGGACGGTAACTCCTTAAGTTCTAACGCTGGTGGTTCCTCTACAAATGGTTTTTCTCCTAACTCTTCCACTTCACTAATCTCTAACACCTCGTGACTCTCCTCAACTACCTCATCCTCTAAGTCCTGATCCTCACTCACACTAGACTCACTCTCTCTCTCTTAACCAAATCAGCCCAACAAATATAATCCAAGCAACGGTCCATGTGAGAAATAAAAGAGTCGATGAAATAAACTGATTCTTCATGGCCTAAGGTGTGTTTCATGGACTTCATGATATCGAATGTATCATCTCATCCCCTACACGAAGTATGATCTTCCCGTCAAAGACATCGATCAGTGCCTTGGCGGTGCGTAAGAATGGGCGTCCTAGGATGAGTGCACATTTTTCATCTACCTCCATGTCCAAGATCACGAAATCCACAAGGAAAACAAACGTATCTACTTTCACTAGCACGTTTTCCACCACTCCCCATGGATACTTAATGGATCGGTATGCTAAGGAGATACTCATGCGCGTTGGAGTAGGATCGCCTAGGCCTAGCTTTTCGTAAATGGAGTAAGGCATCAGGTTGATGCTAGCACCTAGATCCGCCAACGCGTGGTTCACAGACGAGCTACCAAAGAAACACGGGATCGTGAAGATACCCGGATTGGTCAATTTCTATGGTAGCTTTTTCTGGACCACCGCAGAGCATCTTTCATCGAGAGAAACAATAGAGAGCGACACCAGCTTCTTTTTGTTGGATATGAGATCCTTAAAAAATTTGGCATATTTGGGCAATTGCTGGAGTGCCTCAACGAACGGAAGATTATTTTCATCTGTTTGAACATATCTAAGAACTGCATGTACTCTCTCGTGTATTTCTGCTGGATGAGATGGGCGGGGTAGGGGACTCGCCTCAAATTCTCAGCAGTGATCTCTCTCTCTTCATACATCTTCTTCTTCCCTACTGCCTTAGGTGCGGGAAACTCGATGATTGGCATTGTACTTACTGGGACTAGCCTCGGATGTGCCCTCCCATCCGGAGTCTCCATCTCTATTTCCTCCTCTGTCGGTGGTTCCCGCTCTCCTCCTCTACCACTACGTGTAGTAACTGCATTAAGTGTCGCACTAGGATTAGCCTGTATACTACCTGAAAATGATCCCCCTTTTTTCGCTAACTCAGAAACTTGTTTTCCTATGTCACCTACGGAACGCTGTAAATCTAAGAAGGTTGACTGTTGGTTCCTGAAGAGTGTGTCGTGTTCCTTCAGCTTCTGTTGTGTTTCCTGATCCTTAGCCACAATTTGATTTAGCATATCCATCTGCGCGAACATAATCTCCTTAAGTTTCTTAGCTACTGCTCCTATGTCACTCCCGCTATCTTGGTTCTAACGCGATTGAAAACCCGAAGGGTTCGCGCCACCCCGCCAACCAGAATTTGGGTTGGTCCTCCACCCCGACTGAAAAGAGTTACCGAACTGGTTTCGGTTAGCAATGAAATCCACCTGCTCCTGGGCATTTAGCCTGTTGTTTAAGCTGTAAGTCATGGACCTGTTTCTGCAGTGCCTCAATCTGAGCCTGAGCAGCAGTGTCAGAACTGACGTGATGAACCCCCCGGGTTATGTAAAGTGTAGATTTAGTTGGAGCTGCGGTAGCCCTACGATCACCGGGGTTCTGCTGCTCAGCCCACGCAAAACTCTCAAACAAACTCTTGCATTCAGCTATGCTCGGCTTCTCCATCATGTGGCCCCCCGCAGAAATATTGAATTCCTTTTGCACCGCGTATGTGAGACCGTTATAGAATTTTTTGATAATTGCCCATTCAGTCAAACCGCGTTGGGGGCACTTACGCAAGAGGGTGTTGAAACCCTCGTACGCGAGATAGTATGGCTCGTCAGGGTCCATGCAAAACGAATGAATCTGTTTCCTAGTACGGGCAACTTTGGCAGGAGAATGATATTTCTTTAGGAACTTCTGCTTGATGTCATTCCAAGTAGCAATCGTATTTGCGGGAAAGGTTTACAACCAAAGGGTAGCGCAGGTGGTGAGAGAAAATGGAATAAGTGAAGGTAAAAGGTTTCGGGCAGAACACCGTTAAGACCGAAAGTGGCACAAATACGCACAAATCGAGAGATATGAGCGGGTGCGTCCTCCTTTTCTAGGTCGTGGAACTGAAGGGTTTGGGTAAGGGTGTTCAGCACATGAGATGGAATTTACCAGTTAGCAGTGTTCGTGATGGTGGTGGGGACAATGGAAAAACTACCATCTACGACGCCCTCTCTAGCTATTTTGTGCACAGTACGTCTAGCAACCATGTCTAAATCAGGAAATGGAATAGGTTTAAATAAACGAGAAGCTGGTTTAGGGGTGTGTATCTGACTATCACAAATGACTTTCACGCGCTCACGAAGCTCACGAAGCTCACGAATGCGCTCGTGGATGTCTCTCTTGGGTTCAGATGTCGCGGAAAACTCAGGAGGTCGTTGAGATCGAGTAAAGGGCATACACTAGAAAAAGCACAAAAGCACACAGGAAAGCAATTTAAACCTAAACTTAACTAAGGCACAAAAATATTAAACTAAATTAACTAAATTAAACTAAATTAACTAAGCACACAAAGAAAAAGAAAAAGCACACAATTAATCTTAAATCGCAAATCAAAGTCAATTCGCTATTGCCAAGTGTCCTCGGCAACGGCGCCAAAAACTTGATGTGACAAAATCGATCTATGAAAATAAGTAAAATTATCCTAGACCTTGACACACTAAATGAAACCCAATTATCCTAAACTAGACTGATTCAACATGCAAGTGGACCTATCGAAAATAGAATAGCCTATGGAAGACCGAGGTCGAACCCTAGAGACACTACTGAAAGCAATGTTGCAAAAGACGCTAGGCGGTACCTAGGCGGTCGACTAGGGAATTAGGATTAATCGGCCTAGGCGGGGATTAATCGGGGATTAATCGGTCCTAGTAAATTACAAAGATTTATAGATTTTCTAGAGATTATATATTGTAATATGTCAAAATACTAAAAACACTTCAAAAACTAGTAGTAATAAAGACTTCTAATATAAATATATAAGTGAAAAAAAGAAATTAAATTTTTTTTTTAATTTAACCCGATTAATCCCCGCCTGGCCGCCTAAAACCCGCCTAAAACCCGCCTAGAACCCGCCTAGCGCCTAGCCGACTTTGACCGACTTTGACCGACTTCGACCGACTTTGACCGATTTTGACCGATTTTGACCCAGGGCGCCTAGACAGCCCGCCTAGCAAAAAAGCACTACGGACGATGCCCGCATAGCGCCTAGGCGCCGATTAATCGGCCGCCTGGACCGCTTTTTACAACCCTGACTGAAAGATAAAATTAACTAAGAAATGTGAAAATACTGACTAATTGATGAAATTTGGGGTTTTTGATTTGAGAATTGCTTGATTAATGAAATTAACTAAAATTAACCAAAGACTAAGACTTACTAAAAATGGAAATTACTAAAATTAGAAATTACTAAAAGTTGAAAGCGATCTACCGAACTTAGAACTTAAAGACAAAAACCAGATACAAGAAACATCACTACCTAGACTAGGAATCCTAATTGATGCTCACGACTTCACTCGGCTATGGAAAACTATGATGGAATCAGGATCTTTTTTGCAACTCTAAGAAAACCCTAATGGACCCCATATCACTCTCCGGGTGTGACGCAATAGGAAATCCTAAGAACTGAATACGCACACTGATTGGGTTAGGTCACCTCCCGGCTTGTCCCTAACGAATATTCTAGTACTCAAACGAATAAGTCACCTCCCGGCTTGTTCCTATCCCAGAAACCTAAAAGATGAAAGCAGTGGTTCCTATCTACTGAATAAAATGGAATAACAAGAATGCTAACGTTACTAGGGAATCCTCCTCCCGAGGCAATTAGACCTAAAAACCTAACAAACCCGACTACCCAATAGACCTATCACCTCCCGACTTATCTAAGTCTAGCAGAACACAGAATATCAACCTATAAATCAGAAGCAATTCTTATGGTGTTGGACGTCTCCTAAACCATCTACAAACCACAAACACACAGTAGGCGGTCTAGCATGCAACCCTAAACTGAAAGACATTCAAAGGGCAACAAGAGGAACATGCAACTGATTCATAAACCAAAATCAGTACTCATATGCATTAAAACAGAAAAATAACAGCCTTTTACTAGAATATAAATCCATACATAATCATCCAAAAATCGAGCGAAGTCAAAATCAACAATTATTTATCAATTTAGTCTAGGTAGTACAAGTGGCTTAGCCAAGAAGCATAAACATGTCCGGAAAATAGATAAAAACGGTAACTTTATGGTTAAACATGATCTGGTCTACTAAAACAAAGTGAAAATCAAGATTGAAATAAAACCCGAAAGCCGAAATCTATGTCGAATGATTGACTCCAGGCTCTCCAAGTGATTACTTCTCGATCAGCAGCTCCAAAATCGTCTCCAAGCTCTCTGGTTTACGGCAGAAAGCAAAAGATCCCGAAACAAACCCTTAAAGTTTAATTTATAAGGAAAATTCTAAGGTTTGCGGAATATTACCCTCCAAGTGTATCGCTTGGAGGGCCTTCAGCTGGGCTCGATACGCACGGAGGCTCATGTGGCGATAAAATAGTCGGGCCACCGACTTTGACTTTTATTGACTTCATCGCCCCAAGCGTATCGCTTGGGGCTCCATATCCTGTACGCGATACGCATACTCCATTTTCTTCAGCATTTTTCATCCCTTTTTGAATTCCAACTTTTCCAGCACTTATTTATCATCGGGATTTGAACCGTAATCTGCAAAAATAACTAAAAACCCACACTAAGGCTCAAATACTCATATACATAGAAAAATCAATTAAAAACGACTCAAACTATACTTAAATTGACATAAAACCGTAAACGAAAACCGATGTGTTTTGCAACACATCATGTTGTAACATCCCAAAACCCGTATCGAATTTAATATGATTATTTTAAGATGGGTAGGGACTTTTGGGTGAATTACGTTTAAAATGGTGGCCCGATATTAATAAACTGACATATTAATTAGTTGCTAAATTATAAGTGACTAATAGAATATGTGATAGAAGATGAGGGTGTTTGGTGAAAATAAAAGTAGGTTTTTAATTTAACAAAAGGATTGAAGTGGAGGAGGGGCAGTATGTAAATATGTTATTAAGACAAAATTCTGGAAATTTCTCTTGGGAGAAATCGTATACCAGAGAAGAAAACAAGGAGGCAAGGGTTCTACCCAAATTCATATTTTGGAGCAAGTTTGGAGAAAACTGGATGGTTTTTTCGAAATGTAGTAGAGTTCTATGAGGCTTATGTGATTCTCCTTCTCCATTCATGCTTAAGTTATCAACTAAGCTTATCTCCTTAAGTTTGGAAGAAATTGGATGGTGTTTTCGAAATACAGGGCAGGGACGGTCTGACCGGCTGCCGAAGGTTTACTTTGATCCGAGAGTTTCAGGAGAATGGCCTTTGCTTTGGTAGGATGACCTCCGCTTCGGTAGGGTGACCTCCGCTTCGGTGGGGTGACCTCCGCTTCGGTGAGATGACTTCTGCTTCGGCACCTGGCATGCTAAGGAAGTGTTTTAGCATGTGAGGGAGATTAAACCTCCAGCTTAGACTGAGACTGGCGAATGCATCATTGCCATCCCAGGTCTACCCTCAAGCGTATAAGGATGTGAGTGTGGGTGTATGGGAGTTCTGCTCAGCCGTAGGAGCTTAGAAGAGTGTATGAGTGCCGGAGCGAGTTACTCGTCCGGAGGGATTAAGTGATCTCTCCCCAAGTAGTTGAGGAGGGTATTTATAGTGCATGAACTTTGTCTTAAGCGCCATTAATGCTTCGACCCATACCGGGTATGGGCGAATGTGTCAAGTGTGTAGCATAGAGTACCATTTTGTGTAAAGGCGGCTCATGATTAGCAATCATCGCCGCAAGCCTATAGCATAGTTCTAGTTTGGCGGCTCACACCGCCGCACGACAACACAGCCATACTTGCACTGCCTTAGCTTGTTCGGTAGATTGTGGATCTCAATAGTGGTCCGTCCTTCCGGACCGGACCTACGTCATCAGCAACATTCAACAATTATCTGTAATTCGAACATAAAGTATTAAAGTGAATGTAACAAAATTAACAAGAAGAAAAGTAGAGTAGGGTGAAAAATACAAGAGTTAATAGAGTGGATTTAGTATATGTGATTAGAAGACAATTAATCAAACTATCTACCTTTGATGTTATTTTAATTAAAACGACGTAATTTTTAAAGTTTTCGTATCTAAATTGAGGTTCATAACAAAACCATGTTTATGTTAACAATTCAAAGAAAATTTATAAATCATTCTTTCGTTCGTATATAACATGTGAATGTATTGATGGATTTTGTGAGACAAAACAAATAGTACATGAGTTTTTATGTTTAAAAAGTTGTTAAAAGACTTTGATGAAAGAAAAGAAAAACAAAAAGTATGTTGGGCTTTTATAATATTTTTCCAAAGTAAAACTATTCTCTATATTTAATGATTACTATTATCGTTTTATCCATTATTTTATATTTGTTGTGAGTGGAAAAAGATAAAAACAAATATTGTTTTTAATTGATTAAGGAAAATTGGAAATAAATAATCTCAAGTTTTCTTGTTTGGCCGGTAATAATCTCAACTTTTAAAATAGCTCCCAATGGTCCCAACTTTCACTATTTTTACCTGTAATGGTCCCATCGTTAAAATCACTAATTCCGTTAACTCCCTTAATGACGTGGCACGTGACTTGGAAATTTTATTATTATTTTTCTTTAATTTGAAACCCCCTTATTATCTTACGTGGCTTCTACATCATCGCCCACCCTTTTAAGACTCGATCCAAGCCTAATCAATATATGGAACTTACGTATCTACAGATACGTATTCGAAATTTAGAAAGCAAACCCAAAATTTTCAAACCCTAATCCCTAATTCGTTTGCTCCTAATCTATGGAGAGATTCCAACGCCAATTTCGAACCCTAATTCGTAGGGTTGCCATCCAACCCAAAAATTGACAACTTTGGGTCGTCTGTTCAAACCTGATGTCGTAGAAGAGCAGGCGCTCGTCATGTAGCTTCAATCTTTGATTGGATTTGGGGTAGGATACGGGCAACGCAGCTTCATGTATCGATTGGGAAGGAGAGCTAAAGACTTTGATATGGTAAATGATTTTCAAATTACTTGATTGATTACAACAATATTGATACAATATTTATAAAAAAATATAGGAGGAATCGAAGGATAGAAAAAAAGGAAATAAAAGAAAGGAGTAATGGGTCAAAGAGCTAATTGTGTGGGGAGTAATCGGTGGGGAAGACTTGGCCTGTTTGACTAGCTGGACCAAAACATTGACCCATTAATTTCAATAAGAGCAGCTTCATGTATCGATTGGGAAGGAGAGTAACTTCATGTATAGATTGTAGATTCAGCGACTTTGTAGCTTGATGTAGCTTCAGAGATTGATTTGGGGAAGGAGAGCAGGGAGCAACAACTTTGATTTGGGGGAAATCGCAAATTCGGGTTTGGAACTTTGGATCGTGTTTTATGTATCTTAAAAGGGTGGGGGATGATGTGGAGGCCACGTAGGTTAATAAGGGGGGTCCGAAATAAAAAATAATAATTAAATTTCCAAGTCACGTGCCACGTCATCAAGGGAGTTAACGGAGTTACTGATTTTAACGATGGGACCATTACAGGTAAATATAGTGAAAGTTGGGACCACTCGGAGCTATTTTAAAAGTTGGATTATTGCCAGCCAAACATGAAAACTTGGGATTGTTTATTTCCAATTTTCCATTGATTATATATAGCTATATAGGGGAGGGATATAATGAAAACCTCTCCGAGTTTGGAAAACCGTGAAAACCAATCTAAAAAATTCGTTTTTTGTTCTGATTTTTTTTATGATGACTCTCTAAGTTAAAAAAGCTCTCTTTATGCAAAAAAGTAAAAAAAAACGCCTAGTAATTTAAAAAATATATATATTTTATAACCGATGTTACATATGTAACATTATCCTGTTACATATGTAACATCGGTTATAAATTTTTTAAAAAAAACTATTTACTAGGCGTTTTTTTTACCTTTTTGCATAAAGGGATAAAAAAATCGGAACAAAAAATAAATTTTTTAGCTTAGTTTTCACGGTTTTCCAAACTCGAAGAGGTTTTCATTTTATCCTTCATATATATATATATATATATATATATGGAGAGGATCATTTGAGAACCATTTTGATTTGAGAACTAAAAAGAACTAATTTGAGCCACAAGTTTATTTACATGTATCCCCCTCTCATGAATTATAGTGGTCCCCCTGAAATTTGTGGTTGAAATTTAGTTCTCAAAAGTTCTCTAAACAAAAAGTTCTCATTTGAACCTAACCCTATATATATATATATATATATATAGGGAGAGGATCATTTGAGAACCAATTGAGTTTGAGAACTAAAAAGAACTAATTTGAGCCACAAGTTTATTTACATGTATCTCCCCTCCGATGAATTGTAGTGGTTCCCCCTGAAATGTGTGATTGAGATTTAGTTCTCAAAAGTTCTCAAAATAAAAAGTTCTCATTTGAACCTAACCATTATATATATATATATATATATATATATATATATATATATATATATATATATATATATATATAGAGGAAGGTTCCCGTGCATCAAGCAAAGTTGCCTACATCCGGTACACACAGGGGCATATTAGGAATGTCCAGATTTCTCCCCATATGTGGTATATTTGGTAGTTATTCAAGTTCCCCCAGTTTTTAAAACGATCATAACTTTTTCATACGACGTTATTTTCGAAAACGAATTTCACCATAATTCTAGTCGTGATTTTATCTTTAATTTGAGACTAGGTTTGCTTGATTTGAAGAAACTTTTTTTTTTGACGTTTTAACCGGGTTTTTTCTAGTTTTTTTTTTTTAAAATTTTTGGGTAGTACTAGCTGCGATTTAGGGTCCTAAAAATTTTCAGATTTTAATTCGAAGCGTAGACATCTTTTTTTTAATTTTTTAAAAAAAACATTGACATTGTACACCAGCATAGCACAACACATACCAGCATAGACCAGCGCTGAAAGACCAGTCTACCAGCACAAGAGCACAATTCCACCAGCACAGCCAGCACAGACCAGCACAGCCAGCATAATTCCACCAGCACAGCCAGCACAGAAAGATCATGGTAGTTTTTTGTGTTCATGGTAGTTTTTGCTAACGCAAATTTCTACCTCAAATTACACAAGGCATTGAAAGATCAGATTTGATATGACCTATAGTGTCGTAGTAGTCATTGAAGAGTAACATCCTGACCTGTAGCGTTGAGTATCCATGATATTGAGCCTATATATAAGCAAATTAGTATTTCGTTGATTACATTTAGTTATTTAAAAAAATTTCATTTATTCACCTGATCACCTCTAACTCATTTTTCTGAGATGATAACAACATTGATTTTGTTACGTAACTTACTTTGATTTTGGTAACTTTAACTATACATCTTTATAGAAAATATCAATTTTTTGCAACAAATGGGTTTCTATGGTACCTGGGTTCAAGTACGTGTGACACAGTAGCATTAAGAGAAAAGCAAGACTTACGAGCAGCGGAGTTTGAATCCTCCCTGTTTCTGTGTGTTTGTAAATTGTCTGACCCATTAGTCGCATATGTATTATGTAAGTTTTTCCGGTTCTTGGTTACTGATTATATTGGTTATTTGTTCATCTTATTCGTTCTTAGGTTCATGTATTATGCACAGCCAGCACAGACCAGCACAGCCAGCACAATTCCACCGCACAGCCAGCACAGACCAGCGTCGTAAAAAACGTGAAATTTTTTTTTCTCCAAATCAAGCAAACCTAGTCTCAAATTAAAGACAAAATCACGACTAGAAATATGGTGAAATTCGTTTTCAAAAATAACGTCGTATGAAAAAGTTATGGTCGTTTAAAAATTGAGGGGGAACTTGAATAAATATTGTTTTCCACATTTACCCTTCAGCTTTAAGATTCCTCCACCCCTTCTCTCTCATCTCTTTTAATCTTATCCATCCATCAAATTGATCTAGTGGTCCAGATTTGGCCGCACTGAACTTAGGCAAAATGGTCTGCCGCATTTGATCCTAAACCTATATATATATATATATATAGGGAGATGATCATTTGAGAACTAATTGAGTTTGAGAACTAAAAAGAACTAATCTTAGCCACTAGCTTATATATATGGAAAACCCCGCCATGAATTTGAATGCTCCCCCCTTGAAAATTAGTGGCCCAAATTGGTTCTCAAAAGTTCTCAAAAGAAAAAGTTCTCATTTGAACCTAACCCTATATATATATATATATATATATATATATAGTGAAAAGTTCATTGTAGACACCCCCATAAGTGTAGACAGGTAGACACCTTTTTTCACCATTAGATCTATTGATCTAATGGTTATGATTAATTTCTTTTTTATTTTTTTTTTCCTTTTTCTCATTGTTTAGAACATTTCACATGTGAAATAAAGTAATTGCACATGTGAAATAGGGTGTCTACTTGTCTACACTTATGGAGGTGTCTACAATGAACCTCACCCTATATATATATATATATATATATATATATATATATATAGGGAGAGATGAGTTATTATGAGAAGTTTGGTTTGGGTAAGAAATATAAGAAGAAATCATAGCCATTAGACCTACAATTAAATGAAGATCTATGATTCAAAGTCTTCTTTTGTGTAGAATTAGAGTAAATTTTTATATATAGCAACACTGTACCGTTTTAAAGATAAAAGAATAATCTCTTTTATGGTGTAATTTAAAAAAAAAATAATGTCGTATGTGAAATTATGAATGTTTAAAAAAATAAGGAAACTTAATTAAAAGTTAACAAGGATGGCTAAGATCAAATTGTCAATCTTTTTTTATTAGATCAAAATTGAGTGACTAAGATTCCTTTTTATCCTTTTTATCCTTTTTATCAAAACCAAATTTCTAATCATTTGATCATCTCTTTATATAGGGAATGAGATTATAGAAGACTCTTACAAATTAAAAGAAATTTGAAAATAATATATATATTTTAATTATAAAATAAAAATAAAAAATAAAGTGTGAATATACGTTGTTTGAGCCGTATAACTTTTGTAATTCATTGGAGTTTGAAGTTAAAACTCTTTTAGACTGAATTCAATGATCCAACATTGGACCTGAACAATAATTTTAACATAATACAAGGACCAAAGATGTAAATATATTTGTAAAGAGAGACAGAGGCCTGCATATCTACGCAAGCCCACATATAAAAAAGGAATCTTCCATTCTTTCTTTTTAACAAATTCAAAAGTCAAAATCCAATCAACCATACATTTCTAAAACCTCCATTCTCTGCAACTTCTTCATCTTCTTCACCTTCAATCTTCGCAAAAACCCCGCGGATTCATATACTCGCATCATGAACGAGAAAGCACGCGTTACCAAAGGCCTTGATGAAAAACACCGAAAGGTTTGCTTTCCGTCACCTCTTTTCAACCTTTTTCCGTTTCCTAACAAATTCATGAAATCTCAGTGGTTTATTGGATGCCTTTTGATCAATTATGTGTTAGTTTTAATGATTTTGATGAACGATGGTTGATTCTATTGCCATGATCCGATTCCTCCACGCTATTCCGCTGAATCATTTGAACACTATCATATCAAGTGCTTTGAAATCATCAATTAGGTTTGCTATTGATACGAGATTAGGTTTTCTGTGGATTTTGTTATGGCAGATAACAATAACGTTACGACTGGTCGGTGAAACCGAACTTCATGAGAAACATAATATTTGATTTCAATAATTTGTGATACATCCATGGCTGATTGGAGAAATTAATCAATTATGTATGTTTCGGTGCTTTATAATCTGGTTCGAGCTTTGATTTTCACTAATTTGAATACCTTCCAATTCAAATCGATGCAGTTTTCTATGATTTTTCACATGAGCTGGCTCCAGGCTAATTTGCAAATCCCCAAATAATGAAATAAAGTTCAGTTTTGACTTGTTTTTTAAACGCTACTTATCGAATTTCAAAATTGCAATTGCGTTTTGGTATTTCGTATTCATGTTGATTGTAACGATACATTGTTATAAATGCCGTCTATGTCCCTTGTTGTTAATTAAGTTCTACTCATGTATTTTTGGAGTTGTTTGAAAGGTCAAATGTCCAAAATTTGCATTTCATACGATTACAACTTTTGATGCATGATATACAAGTGTTGAAGCAGTCTTTCCTATTGGAATATTTGGTAGAAATTATTTTGATAACTTATAAAAGTAGCCGCTTTCTTTTAATAGAAATACAACTAGTCATGCTGGGTGTACAAGTCTTGAAGCATAAATAAGCTGTTTAGAATCTTAGATAATTGAAAAGTTAACAGGGTAGTTGAAAATATAGAGAATAGATAAACGTAGTGAGCAGTTGGCCAAATTCATTTATCAGTTGTCAACAGAAAGCCAAAAATTATATTTTAGTTGAAAGTACAACCACTAATGCATGGGGTACAAGCTGTAAAGTGCAAATGAAAGGTTAGGTAATGTGGTCTTTAGAAGTTTACATTTGGTTTATTATTTATTAGTTATTAGTTATTTGATTTGATTATTTAGTTATTTTATTATATCATATAGAAATATTTATTATGTAATTTCATAGTTATTTATTATTTAATTTCATAGTTATTAATTATATTTAAATACAAATTAATATATTTATATATTAGCCTCGCAAGTCTAGTCAAGCCTGTGGTGTTAAGCTTAGGTTTGAGCCATCTTGCTCATAACAAAGTGTCATAGCTTTTAGTAAGCCAATCTTAAATAAATCACGAACGGCTCGAATATCTGTACCCTTACTCTTTTCTTGATTCTGAAATGCCTGACAAAACTCTTTAGGAATTATCGATAAAGTTCAATTATTTGTAAACAGCAACATTAAGAAATTCACAAAAGGCGTCTCATGATGTTGTTATACGTTTTTTAATGTTTGTATTCACGTCTATGAGTTAAAATAGCTGTCAAAGGATGTTTTGGTAGATGCCAAGATGATACATTGGATAACTGGCCCACTTTTATGAGTTGTAACTCTTGTTAGACATATCATAACATTATTTTAAATAGTATCTTTTTAAGGAAAATCAACATGCCCAGTTGTTTGACAGTTGAAACTGGCTGTTTCTGATTCAAATTGCTGCCTTTAGTGTCATGGAATTTTAACAGAATATTACATATTTTCTAAATATAATTGCAACTTTGAGGGCCGTTAGATACTGAACTAACTCACCAAGAACTACGAGAACCACATAAACGCTTGAATCTACTGCTTTATAGATCTGCATAACAGTCTCTCTTCCTCTCGTTCACTCTACCTTCACAGCACAACCTACAAGTGTTTATATGATTCTCTACTTAAAATTAGATATGTATTTAACGCGCCCCAAATTATAATTACCTTTTAACAACGATAGACTAAGGCAATATTCTCACTGACCCATGTTGCAGATACTTGAGGGGTTACTTAAATTACCAGAGAACCGTGAATGTGCTGACTGCAAAAGCAAGTAGGTGGCATTGCATTTTAGCACAGTAGAAAGATATCTGTTGAATTTCACAAAAAATTGCTAAAATATATTCGTTATGATTTCAGGGGTCCAAGATGGGCTAGTGTAAACCTTGGGATTTTTATATGTATGTATTGTTCTGGTGTTCATAGAAGTCTTGGAGTACACATATCAAAGGTCCTGTTCCATTACCAAGAACTTAAAAGTTAAAACTGTAAAGTTCTTTTACTTTTTGTTAATTTTGTTTTTGTATTTTAGGTGAGATCTGCTACGCTCGATACATGGCTACCAGATCAGATTGCGTGTATACAAGGTCAGTTGTTAGATCTTGTGCACTCAGTATTCTTGAAACGTTCATTACATTTTTCTTTGTTAAGTATAAATTTGAACTTTTAACCATTTAATTTAACTTCAGCATTTAAAACAACCACCGTAGTTGCAAAAGTTAAACCGATAACTATAAAAACCACACGGTTAGAGTTGTTGAACATTTTTTATTTTTGTAGTTTTTTTCCTCTTGGAATTTTTAAAAACCACAATAACTGTTAGGTAGTATGTACAATACTTGCTCACGTCCATGAGGCCCACAAATACTGTGGGACCAATTAAAGCGTGCTTATGTTGGGCAAATGGCCTTCAAGGGGTGAAGGTAAGAAACCAGTGAAAGCTAGCTTCACACTTGAGGCATTTGCCGCCATGCCATCCGTTTGAAGATTCCGATGTTGATTATCGTGAAGGCTATAATCTTGAATCTCATGTTTGACCATGGATTTATTTCAATACTTCTAGCTTTTACATGGATTAAAAAGGAAAAGAATTTAGAATGAAGAAGTGAAGTTATATCTTGTTAACAAACAATTTGTGCTTATTGCAGCCATGGGAAATAATAAATCAAATCAATATTGGGAAGCTTTGTTGCCTCCAAAATACGATAGAGTTGGGATTGAATATTTCATTCGTGCAAAGTATGTTTCTCTTTCAAATTGTAGTTTCTTATAGGGGTGCTCATCCGGTTTGGCTGGCTTTGACAAAATTATGGGCAGAACAGCTAACTTCCGTTTCACGAAACAACAAACCAAAGTGGACGGGTTGATGGTCCGATTTTGATGGTTTGAACAGATATTTTATTTAATTTTCTAATTTTCAATAAAATAGTTAGTTAATAATAAGTTTTCTAAACTGATAAAGATGTTCATGAATATAATACGAAATGCATATTCTAAATAATGAAAAAGTTAATCTGCCCATTCGGTGTGGATGGTCACTTCAAAAATTTCAAGCTATGTTGTCAAGAGCCCGCAAGGCATGCCCCTAGGCCCTCAAACGCAGCCTTGTTGCCTCGCTTAAAATGACCCACTTTTAGGTGCTTTGGTGCATTTCAAGCCACATTCCGACCAATTCCGGCCAAAAACAGTCTAAAACAATTACACTAGCCCTAAACAAGCCTGAAATCAACTTAAAACAGTCTAAACTAGCCCAAAACAAGTCTAATACATGTTTAAAACTACTAAACACGGTATTTCTATACTATGCGACTCACTAGAAAAACTCTTGCTTTTTAAACGCCTTGCGCCTAGGCCCAAGGCTGTGCCTTGAGTGCACCTTGCCCTTTTGACAACTATGGTTTCAAGCCCTTGACCGAAACGTTAAACCATCATACTGAACCGTGAAATTGAACCATATAGACCTCGAACCACTCTCCTTGATTTGGTTAGGGTGTTTAGTTGATTTCAACGGTTTATGAACACCCCTAGGTTGGGGTAGCATTTTCATAGGAACTATCTTAATTTGTGAAAAAATGAAGCCAAAGTTTGATGTTTACACTGTGATTCTTTTTTTCAACCATGTATTTACATACCAAGTAAATTTATAAATGCTTCTGATCAGGTATGTAGACAAGAAATGGGTTTCTCGAGATCAAAAGGTTGAACCTCATTTGAATATAAAACGAGAACAGCATGTTCCGGTTTATAAACACGGGCCAACAGTCAGTACCTTGACTAAGGTCATCGTTCCTTTACCTGAGCAAAAACAAGGTCCTCAACTTTATAATTTGAGCAAAAATACACCTTCTCTTCCTTCTAGAGTTCTTGAGCAACAGGTATTGATGTTGTCACTTAGCTTTAATCTACTTTAGCTACTTATTTTATTCCAGTTGTTTTTTTAAAGAATTTACTAACATCAGTTGATGTGTGATGCATAAAGGTCATCGTTCAGCCAAAACAAATCCAAATCGAGCCCGAATTGAAAAAAGTGGAACATAAAGTTGTTGAGATTGTATCAGACCGGAAGGTTGATGACTATCATGCCACTGATCTATTTGATCTTCCACAAGCAAAAAACCAAAGTAAGATCCTTTTGCTGCTGTTTTAGGCTTTACCATGTAGGAGACTAGGATGTGTTCATATACCTGTTGGAAACTGACAGAACTGTTCAAACCGAAGCAAGTCTGCTTGTTCGACTGATTTGAGATTTATGGAACATTTCACTGTTGGTTTTGATGGTTTACTGGTTTGGCTGACGATTTTGAATCCGTAACTGGCCTTGTAAAATCAAACAGACAATTTACCCCCTCCCCCTCCCCCCCCTTTTTTTTCTATTCTGGAAAATATAATTATGTGTATGTATTTGTTCATGAACCTTTTACTATTTACAAGTTTCTAATACAAAATAAAGGTTTTGAAAAAAAAATGTGGCTCAAAGGGTCAAATTGCTAAAACTGGTCGGTTTGGTTTGTTGTTTCCTGGAACTGTAATTTGAAGTTTGTCCCTTACTTTTTGTCGAAATAAACCAAACCAGTCCGTGAACACCCCTACGTCCCTTAATACCATGTGTATCATCACTTGTATCTTAAAGGGTATTGTAGTCTTTTAAGTCTCAGGAAACAAAAATACTGTTTTTAGCTGTGTTTTATTGACTAAAAGACTTGTTTGATCTATAAATATTTGCAGCACCTGGTCCATTGTTACCAGTGGCAGAAGACAAAAACTTAAGCAATAAAGTACAAACAAAATCTGAATTTGAGGATCTTTTTGATGGATTAGATTGGGTCACCCCATCTCTCATCCAAGAACCATGTAGACAAGATATCATGAATCTTTCCGGAAAGGTTTGTTCACCAGCATATATGTTCTAACCGAATGTACTCGAATCAATCTAATTGCAACATTTTAACGTGTTCTATGAACTTTTGAACAGCCAACTATGGTACCACCATCTTCCGCTCAGCAACAACTAGTGGTTCATACCCAGCCGCAATCTAAGTTCAGGGGTAATCATCAAAATGGCATGAATGGGCTCGGGTTCAACCGACCTATTGGGAATCCTGGCTTTTACACACCACCCAGGTAACTTTTATCTGTATTACGCGTAATTACGTGTTGTATGTTCTGCATTTACACGAGTATTTCCAAATCAGGGATGCTCATAAACAGTTGAAACTAGGGGTATAAACGAGCCGAGTCAGAAATATTGAGCTCGAGCTTGCTCGTGGCTCGTGGATCTAGCTTTTTCTTTTTTAATTTTTTAATTTTTATTTTTATTTTTCACAAAATTAATTAAAAAAAAGACAAAAAAGAACATTTTAACAAGTAGATAATATAGAATTTATAAACTAAAGAAAATGTAAAACAACTTGAATACATAACCAAGCTCTAATAAGTACCGGTTCACCACCATTCCTACATTAGAAATGTTAAAAGAGTAAATAAAACATACTAGATATATCTAGATATATTTTTTTAATTTTGATTTTTGGGTTATAATATGACTGTATAACTATATATCTTTATAACAATTCTGATACGAGCTAACAATTTTGACAAAAAAAAAAAAAATTCAATTCAAACCGCTAAGGCTGAACCACCAAACTACTAAAACCGACTAATTCCACCGACCCAGCTAACCCAGCTGGTTTGGTTTGTCATTTTCCAAAACCTTTTGATAGCAGTTCGGCCATAATTTTCGTCAAAACCAACTAAACTGGATCGCAAACCCCTCAAATTTCAAACACCTGATATCTCGGCTAAGTACAACTTTTCATGCAATGTGTTTGTGTTTCTTGTTTTGCAGTATATATGGTGCAAGTCATGTTGGCCAGAGCATGAAACCTATAGGGGCAAGTAGGCCATCTAAGGGACCGTTAAGCATCCCGACTCAGTTAGGAGGCGAATATGACTTCTCGTCGTTAACGCAGGGGATGTTTACCAAGCGATAAAGTACCTTTTCTTTAACGGCGAGGGAGGTAGAGTTCATAGTCATT
The DNA here is from genome assembly GCA_039602395.1 of Deinandra increscens subsp. villosa. Taxonomy (NCBI): domain Eukaryota; kingdom Viridiplantae; phylum Streptophyta; class Magnoliopsida; order Asterales; family Asteraceae; genus Deinandra; species Deinandra increscens. Next base: position 92,064,715 of record JBCNJP010000017.1, read on the forward strand.
TAGAACTAGAAATTTATAGTAAATTTAATTAATTCCTTGAAGTTTTTTATTTGAATCATTATAGTGTTTTTTACATTTATTTGAATTTGTCATTTTTCTTGTGTTGTTACTAGCGAAATAATGAAAATATACTTCTCTTCATTCAAACAAAAACATATAACGCAAACACTAGTTTTATGTCTGTCGTTCATCATTACTTTCTGTGTCTTTATTCTACTTTTCACCTTTTTAACTTTAAGATATAGAGAGTTTTAATTTTCTAAAAGGGTTAAGAATGCCTTCTAGTCTTCTACGATGATACATGTCTTTCTATTATTTTTAGATATTATTTTTAGAGTAAATTACGGATTTCGTTCCTGAGGTTTGCATAAATTTCGGATTTCGTTCCTAAGTTTCATTTATTACGGATTTCGTCCTCAAGTTTTGCAAAAACGTATCGGATTTCGTCCTTTTGACTAACTTCTGTTAAAATTTCCTGTTAAAAGGATGTAAAAAGACCTTAATACCCTCTTCTTTAATATTAATATAAGTTAAGCTAAAAAAAAATCTAATATAAACGTATAACCAGGAAAGGAAATGAGATAGCATCTTTGTTCACCCCCACCAACCTTTAGTTCCATTCACCACCACCGCTAGTTTTCGTCACTGTTCCGTTCACCACCACCCGCCAATTTCTGTTCACCACCTCCACCCTTTAGTTCACCATCTCCCTTCATTGTTTTCGTTCACCACCACCACCACCAATTTCCGTTCACCATCACCACCACCAATTTCCGTCACGCAACCCCCATTTCAGTTCAAGGGAAATCTGCACATCACTCACAAATATGTTGATGCTGTAATGTTCATATCGTCCGGCTACAACCACCGCTCCGGCCAGTAATCTAGACAGTCTTCACCCCAACCCCTGCTAATCCGGCAACCCTTCTGCCACCAGAAACCCGCCACCGGAATCGATGAATATGTGTGGCAAATTGCAATTGAGAGGCGACACATGGTTTATAATCTCCAATTATTTCCGGCGAATTAGCGATCTGGAACCAGAACGACGGCAATGGCGACCTTAGTCCTTAGTCATCGGAAAATTAACCTACAAATCAGATTTCACGTCAATAGCTCATCGGGAATTTGTAGATCGGAAGGATCTGCACCTCGGGAGAGAAGTGCGGACATATCGAGAAGCAAATGTGAAGAAGGGGTATTTATGTGGGAGACGATGACTGTTGAGGATAAAACTTGCTTCGGTTTGTGTTTCTTTTTGTGAGTTTTTTTATGGGTTAGGGGTTGCCGGCGGCGGTTCGTGGTGGTGGTGGTGGTCGGTCACCGAAGATGGTGGTGGTTGCCGTCCGACAGGGGGCAACTTCGAAGAAGGTACTGCTGTGTTTTTGTCGGTGATGGAGAACGGAAGCAAGTGAGCCCTGATCTTTTGTTTTTTTTTATAGGTTAACTTATATTAATATTAAAGAAGGGGGTATTAAGGTCTTTTTACATCCTTTTAACATAAAATTTTAACAGAAGTTAGTCAAAAGGATGAAATCCGATACGTTTTTGCAAAACTTGAGGACGAAATCCGTAATAAATGAAACTTAGGGACGAAATCCGAAATTTATGTAAACCTCAGGGACGAAATCCGTAATTTACTCTTATTTTTAAAAGAGATGTATTTTAGTTTTAGTCATCGAGTAAATTGCCATTTTTGTCCCTGTGGTTTGCTTAAAATTATCAATTCAGTCCAATAGTTTAAAAATTGCCAATTTTGTCCCTGTTGTTTGCAAAAATTGCCAATTCAGTCCAAACCCATCAATTTTTTTGGACTTAATTGGCATTTTTTTGCAAAACCGCAGGGACAAAATTGGTAATTTTTTACAATATTTTGGACTGAATTGGCAATTTTTTTAAACCATGGGGACGAAATTGGCAAATTTTAAACTATTGGACTGAATTGGCAATTTTAAGCAAACCACAGGGACGAAAATGGCAATTTACTAATTGTTTTGAACCTTCTCAACTTTTACATACAACATTATTAGTATTATTATTCTAAATACATAATAAAAAAGAGCAGTTGTTCTCTTTAAAACGCTTATATTGTTGCTATATATTATTGGATATTGTTTGTTCAGACACGACAATATCAAGAACCCGATCTGGTCATGACCTGTTAGAGTTACACTAAGGGAGATGAGAACCGGACATGCTTAAGCTATTAACCACGGATACGAAATGATTAAACATTATTATTTGTATTGTTTTATAAATAGTAATTAATCATTAAATATTATTATTAAATTAGTTAATAATAATTAGCATAAATTAATTATTAAATTAGTTAATAATTATTCTCGGTTAGATAATTAATTATTAAATTAGTTAATAATTATTCTCGGTTGGATAATAATACAAATACTATTTCATGTGGTTTGTGCTAATTTCACCTTTTGTCCCTGGGTTTGAAAAACTTCAGCTATGGTCTAGAGAATTGCACTTTTGTAAAATTACAGTCCTTTTAGTGGATGACCGTTAAATTTTTCTGTTAAGTACGTGTCAGATGACCATTATATTCTTCTCTTTAAAAAATAAATATAGATTAAAAACGTATATAATAAAAAATAAAAGATGAACCCCATCTTCTTCATCGCCATCCCATTTTTTTCTTGGAACAACCTCCCCATTTAAACATATCAGATCTTTCACCACTGTTGACGACCATGGCACACCACCATCGCCAGTACACCATCGTTGACAACCACCCCAACGTTGAGTATCAATGGCCCCCTTTGCCCATCCCGATTTCAGAGTCCACCGATTTTTTGAACCAGTAACATGTCAAGAGGAGAATGATTAGGAGAAAGAACAATTCCATGGACAAAACAAGCATTCTTCTTTTGAATATTATCAAACCCAAATCCATGCAGAATGATCCGCTCAATTTCATCATTTGAACCACCAAACCAATCATACTTGATGTTAGCATCACCACCTTCTTCTTCCCCACACATTTTGTGAAAATCTGAAAGCTAACAACCATAGCTTGAGTGATCATACTAGCATAGAACACATTCCAATTAATACATTGAACTTGAGCATCAATTCCACTGCACCTCAATCTGGATATAAACTTCTTCATAATAAACTGATGTGGCTCTACAAGGAAGAGATCGAATTCATAAAATTAGGAAGGAACGAGAGAGCAAAAAGGGAGAAGTTTAGGAATAATTTATGAATAATTTACTCAACAATAAAACCTCCCCTAAATAGGGTACAAACAAAGAAAAGTGACTCAACATGGTTCAAACATGGGAGAAGTGGCATCCCACCTTCCCCCTTTATTGGCAACAGCCTAACTACATTAAAAACCAGTAAATAACATAACTTAAATAAAACAAACATGTGCTTGCTCTCCACGTTGAACCCCATATATATTGTAAATATTGTCCCACTTGAATTTCCATGAAGAGCATGCATGCAGTAGCATCCGTATCAATACCCTCCCCTTGAAATCACCTTGTCCTTAATGTAAATGGGGGGGGGGGGGTATAAACGTTGGAACGCCCATTTCGTTTCCTAGGTAGCGTCCTCGACCGGTTGCCCCACCCATTTGACCAGAAGTTCCATTTTAGGGCGGTACTTCCCTTTCCGAATCACCCTTTGATCAAGCACCCGATCTGGCTTTGGAGTAGGGTCGTGAGAAACAAACTCATTAGGTATAGCAGGAGACTGTGGAAGGGAAGGCCCCATGTATTTCTTGAGTAAACTAACATGGAAGACGTCATGTATATGCGAACCTGCCAGAAGTTCAACCCGATAAGCCACCGGACCTACCCGAGCAAGAACCTTGAATGGGCCAAAGAAGCGAGGGCTAATCTTAGCAGAAGAGCGAGTTGACACTGTAACCTGCCGATAGGGCTGCAACTTCACATAAACTAGGTCCCCCACATCAAAGTGAGTTCGCGGCGATGCCGATCAACCTTAAGTTTCATGTGATGTTGTGCAGTAGTCAGGTTTGCTCGTAGGGTCTGTACAAAATAGAGTCACAGTCAAGTAGATAGTCCTCCACTGCTTGTACATTTGTAGTACCGGAGACATAATGTAAAATGCGAGGTGGTAGCCTGCCATAGATGACTTCAAAAGGAGTCAACCATGTGGCTAAATGGTCGAAAATATTGTTGCTAAATTCCGCCCAAGGTAGCCAATCAACCCATTTTTAGGCTGGTCTCCCGTAAAACAACATAAATACTGCTCTAAAACACGATTGATAACCTCCGTTTGTCCATCGGATTGAGGATGGTAACTGGAACTCATACATAGGGAGGTACCTTGTAGCTTAAAGAGTGATTGCCAAAAGGAACTAATGAAGATTTTATCCCGGTCTCACGGCATAAACCGGAATCCCATGGAGCTTCACGATGTGATTAACAAATTCTCTAGCAACTGAGGCAGCAGTAAACGAGTGACGAAGTGGAACAAAATGGGCATACTTGGGTAATCTATCCACTACCACCATAATCACTATGAACCCGCCCAAAGAGGGAAGCCCCTCAATGAAATACATACTCACATCTTCCCAAATACGTTCCGGTATCAAAAATGGTTGAAGAAGACCCGCCGGTTTCATACTATCCACCTTAAACCTTTGGCATGTCTCGCACCCGTGTAACTAACCTTTGATATCCACACACATTCTAACCCACAAGAAACATAATTTAACACGAGCAAAGGTTTTGTGAAAGCCAAAATGACCCCCTTCCGAAGATGCATGATAGTGGTGAAGGACCTGCGAAATCAGTGGAGAATAAGGAGATAAAATAATAGCATTTTTATAAAATCAGACCCCATCTCGTTGCTGCACAAAGTCATATAATTTCGAATCCAAAGAAGTGGGTAACCCACTATAATACTTTCATTTTGAACTTCCTATTGCAATTGTTCCCACAAAGTAACACTTACATGAGAAATAGACATGCATGCAAACCCCGGTTGATGCGAGAGAGCATCGACACCGTGGTTCGTAGTCCCATTCTTATACTCGATTCGATAATCATACCCCATCAGTTTTGGGAACCAACGGGTTTGAGCAACCATGGAAATCCGTTACTCTAACAAGTACTTGAGACTCAAATGATCCGTCTTAACAACAAAAGGACGACCCAAGAGATATGATCTCCATTTGCGGATAGCTTTAAC
>JBCNJP010000017.1:92070398-92091449 GCA_039602395.1 Deinandra increscens subsp. villosa
CTTGAAGATATCTTTGTGAAAGAAGAAGTTTTAAATTTCTAAAAAGGGCTAAGAATGCCTCCTACGATGACAACAGATGTCTTTTTATTACTTTTATTGATTTTTTATTAAGTTCATTAATTTTTTTTAATCTTCTTAACTTTTACATACAACATCATTATTATTATTTTTCAAATACATTATAAAAAAGAGTAGTCGTTCTCTTTGAAACGCGTATAGTGTTGCTATATATTATTGGATATTGTATGTCCAGACACGACAATATCAAGAACTCGACCCGGTCTTGACCTGTAAGAGTTACGCTGAGGGAGATGCGAACCGGACACGCTTAAGTTGTTAACCGTTGTTCTACGGATACGAAATGATTAAACATTTTGTACTGTTTTGTAAATAGTAATTAATCATTAAATATTATTATTTAATTAGTTAATAATAATTAGCAGAAATTAATTATTAAATTAGTTAATAATTATTCTCGGTTGGATAATAATACAAATACTATTTTATTAGGCAAGCGTTCATGTGGTTTGCACTAATTTCAGTATTTGTCCCTGGGTTTAAAAAATTCCAGCTATGGGCTAGCGGATTGCACTTTTGTAAAATTACAGTCTTTTTAGTGGATGACCGTTAAAATTTTCTATTAAGTACGTGTCAAATGACCATTATATCCTTCTCTTTAGAAAATAAATATAGATTAAAAACGTATATAACAAAAAATAAAAGATGGACCTCATCTTCTTCATTGCCATCCCTATTTTTTTTTCCTTGGAACAACCTTCCCATTTAAACCTATCAGATCCTTCACCACTGTTGACGACCATGGCACACCACCATCGTCAGTCCACCACCGTTGACAACCACCCCAACATTGAGTATCTATGACCCCCGTTGCCCATCCACTACTACAAAAATGGTTTTTCTTGACGCTTTTTGCGCGTCAAGAAAGGGCCCAGATGACGCGCAAAAAAGCGTCAAGGAAGGCAGGGTCAAGAATCCTCTTGACGCGCAAAATGCGCGTCATCTGCTTCTTGACGCGCGAACAATGACGCGCATTTTATGACGCGCAAAGCGTGTCATAAAAAGTGTGTCAAGGAAGCCCCCGTCATAAATATGCTTATGACACACATATATGCGCGTCATGAATTAAAAAAAAAGCAAAAAAAATTTATTTTTGTAGATTCACTAATTTCCACATTAATGACAATTAACCTCCTAATCAAAATAAAATACACTTGTAGCAAAATAATACATTTCATATATAGAGCAAACATTACAAAGTTAACATTAGTTTACATTGCACTAACTACATGTAACCTTATAGCTTCTTCCATCTCAATACTTGCATTATCAAGCCCATCTACAAAAAGGAAAAAGGATGGTCAAAAGCAGGAAAGGAAAAACAGCAGAAGCGGAAAGGGAAAAACTTGCATTATCAAGGTCATTTACATTGCACTGGACAAAAGGATATTAAACGCAAACCTCTAATTTGTGTGTATGTGTGTGTGTTTTCTTTTGGGGGTGGGGGGGGGGGGGTTCTATATCTACAAAGCGAATTACGTAAACACACCTATATAGAACCATGGGAATTCGCGATGACCATCCAAATGTTCAATCACACTCTTCACTCTACATAAGAAAACACAAGTTTAATTCTTGTTCTTGGGTTAAGTCATTTAACTGAAGCTTATCATCACAGGTATTTAGCTCTTTAAGAAAGGTCAATGAATGTACCCATTATGATATCCATGTCCTCCCCTGGGCTGAGTCCTCAAGACACCATTTAGCAAGCTCATCTCATCATACACCTAAAAAGATAACATGTAAGTTATACATAAATAGATAATACGATGTCTCATAGAGAATATCATACAGAACGAAGATAAAGAAAGGTGTAAACACCTCCTACAAAAGCACTTAAAACCATGACAATAACTGAATGGAATTAGCAAAACACGGAAGAGAACTTGAAAACATAATTAAGCATTTAGTATTAACAACCACACAAACATGAAACATAATTAAGCATTAGAGAGGAATAAATCTAGTAAAAGCAATTATTATTGGCAATGTGACAATTATCTAGTAAATTTACAAAAAATGCCTTTCTTGACCCTGCCTTCCTTGACGCTTTTTTGAAGGCTGGATTTACGGGTGCAATTGCAGTTTTTGAAGGCAGCACCCTAAGTGGCAATAATCTGATGATCAATTTGACATAACAGAATAACTACAAGATATATTGAAAAGAAAACAAGTCAAACAGGTCAAAATACTAGCAGCATACTGTTTGGTAAGCCAAGTTTGGCAGACAGTTCAAAATGAAGTTTTGAAAGAGAAAGGGATTGACCTTTAGTGCTGCTGATGTACTAATCCCATATATATTTGTTTGAATTAAGCATAAACTTTTGACGGGGAATAGAGAAGAACCTGGATGAGAACTGCAAAATTATTTATGGGTAGTAACATTAACATCTACTTACCAGTCTAATATATTTGTTTGAATGTCTTCATGGATTTTAGTGAAGCCCTTCCCTAATCTGCAATAAATTCAAAGATTGGTTCATTATCTAATATCTATCGTTATATGACATACATTTGTGAATATAGTAAAGGTTGACATTTGTATTTAGAATTAAAGACAAACAATGAAATAATATAATAATGAAAACTATTATTCAATGTGCCCACTTAAAAGAAATACAACTTTTTGATTGAATACATCATGTCCTTGAATTGATTTACGATTCTTACCAATATTATGTTGGATACAACAGGTACGCTTACCTTCGTGTATAGTTTGGCCCTTGGTAAAAATCCATCCAAAACTTAACTGTGTTAATCATAATTTTTATATATAGCTAAACAACACATCAATTTCGTACACAAATAATAAGACATGCACATGTACAGACAATATGTAAATAGACTCTACGTGATATAGAAAAGGTGCATCTATAATACAGTAGTAAAAGTCGATACACCCCTTGTTGTCCGGTATAATACACCAAAAAATGATAATTTTTCATGATTTTTTGTAACCTTATACCATCATAATCTCTGAAAAAATTTATAAAATCACCGTATATAACATAAAACTTACATTTATGATTGTTATCAAACAGACTCTTATAGTTAGTACTTCTAAATTATCAAGAGGTAAGTTGAAAAACAAAAATTTCAAATCCCATTACATACAAAAACTATCTCTGTAAATTCAAACTCAAAAATCAAAATATTCATAAAGAGATATAAAGGGAAACTGACATACCTAATACCAATGAGGTTAATTGTGTGACACTAGTTATCACAGAGGAACTGTCATTCTTTATCATGTCAACATCATTAGATAGCACCAATTTCCTTCTGAATCAGCCCCCCCCCCCCCTCCCCAGAAAGAAGGCACACTGCCATCAGCATCCTGTATAAAAAATATGATAATTGTAAGAATAATTAACAAACTGATATAAAAAAGAAACGGGCATTATATTACTCACAACAGCTATATAGCAGTTCTTCTTGAAATCCCCGAATTACCCATATTATGTAATAAAGAGTACCACAGTCAATGCAGTTCTTGTTGAAAGCCCCTTTACACACTCACACACACTAAAACAAGCAATGGTGTCACCCACCTCCATCCCAAGGTGTGTCATCTGGGCTGCAAGGAAAATACAGTGATCAGTAAATATTCATCTTTAGCTGCTAAAGTATTATCAACAAACTGTGATACACACTTTCACATACCTAAATATGACATCATTCCACAACATTATATAGTTATCATATGGGGCACCACTAATTCCAACATGAGGATCATGTTACAGGAACACCAGTCTTCAGAACTACAAAAAAGAGTGCAAGTCAGCAGGTGGATGGTAAAAATTATAAATGATTCTCCAGGTATATATGTATGCATATATATATATATATAAGGCCTACCTACTCCCCTGGTAATTTGAACGAGTTTGTAAACCAGACCATGATTCGGCAACAGTATCTTTGGAGAAAACATAATTGTTTTTATGCAAGTATCTCAAAGGCTCCATCTGGTCCATTAGTGGATAAAAACTCTCTAGTGTAAACATGATTCATGAGCAGCACTACTAGGAACTCCATACCATGTTTTTGGTGCCCCGGAATGATGATAATTTATGCTGAAAAACAAGATCCATTCAAATGTTATACCAAAAATTGGTTACGCATAATGTATAAAATAACTTTCTCAACTCAACCCACTTTTTTGACCCGTTACTCAACTAGACTGACAATCACATTTTGCCTCGTCTAGATATTAAGTTGTAGCAACTTAAGTTATTGACTTCTAGGTGGCGCTAATTATTGATTTTTAAGTGTGATATACTTGCAATGCAACTTTCGGCTCGTTTCCGACCTCACAAGCTCCAATCACCCGGCAATAAGACGTAACGGGAACACATAATCCTAAACCTTCCATCTCCCACAAAATCTGCAAAGCTCATCTCCAAGCACCAAGCTGCTTGCAGGCCATTAGTGGCGTGTTATACAGATGCAACCTGGGGGTCTCTTATTGGACCTTTTCAAGTTGTAACTATGTCCACTTGCTCCGTCGTTCAATTTCATGGATTCAAACACCTGTAGGGCCTCATCATGCTCTTCGTTCCTCACCAAACAAGAAAGGAGAGCATTACAGGAGTGTGATTCAGGTCTCTTGAAACGGGTATACGATTTACATAAATCACGGAAAACACTAAGGTAAACAGCTCATACAACAAGATTTAACCATTCGGGAAAGGTAATTTCATACCGTTATAGAAACAGCTGGTATATTAGCAGTCTAATCGCAGTGAGTTAGGGCAAAAGATAACATAAAAAACACAAGTGAATTCTATAATCTCACAATGGATTGATATAGGTAACTAAGAACAACAAATATGATACCTAAGCAACAGGTGGATTCACAAGCCTAATTACAAACAACAGGTCGTGAGAGCTGACCTTCAACAAATACAATTTGAAAACAAAGAGGAGAAGGAGAACCAGAAAACGACTAGGAGAAAAACGATAAACGTTTCATAAGAAGATGAAGATTGCTCACCTCTTTTGTTGCAGCAAAGCGTGAGGTCAACAACAACTTCTTCAACGGCGCAATTCCGGCTTTATTCCCCTCTGTTCATCGTGCTCGAGCAAAGAAAACCTACCCTAGAAACGGTGTTGAGTGTTAGGGCGAGAATCGCAAGTGGAGATGAAACGGTATTGAGTGTTAGGGCAAGAATCGCAGGTGGAGATGAAGATTAGGGCGAGTTGGAGATTAGGGCTGGAGGCGATCGATTAGAAAGCGCGGATGAAATTTTTGGAGAAAGAAATGAGTAATGGAGGTCAAGAACAGCGGGAATAAAATTTTAGGGAAAAAGAACAGCGGGAATGAAATTTTAGGGAAAAGCTTAGCGGGAAAACGAAAAACATAAGACGACACTTGTAGATGACGCGTATCTTTTTATGTGTACTCCGTGTGTTTTTTTTTAAATTTTTGACAGAAATTTTATGACGCGCAAAATGCGCGTCATTGTTCACGTGTCAAGGAAAGCCCTTTTTCTAGTAGTGATCCCGATTTCAGAGGAGAACGATCAGGAGAAAGAACAATTCCATGGCAAAAACAAGCATTCTTCTTCTGAATATTATCAAACCCAAATCCATGGAGAATGATCCGCCAATTTCATCCTTTGAACCACCAAACCAAGCATACTTGATGTTAGCATCACCACCTTCTTCTTCGCCACACATTTTGTGAAAATCTGAAAGCTAACAATCATAGCTTGAGTGATCACACTAGCATAGAACACATTCCAATAAATATATTGAACTTGAGCATCAATTCCACTGCATCTCAATTTGTATATAAACTTCTTCACAATAAACTGATGTGGCTCTACAAGGGAGAGATCGAATTCATAAATTAGAAAGGAACGAGAGAGCAAAAATGGAGAAGTTTAGGAATAATTTATGCATAATTTACTCAACAATGAAACCTCCCCTAAATAGGGTACAAACAAAGAAAACTGACTCAACATGGTTCAAACATGGGAGAAGTGGTATCCCACCTTCCCCCTTTATTGGCAACCGCCTAACTACATTAAAAACCAGTATATAACATAACTTAAATAAAACAAACATGTGCTTGCTCTCCACGTTGAACCCCATACATATTGTAAATATTGTCCCACTTGAATTTCCATGAAGAGCATGCATGCAGTAGTGTCCGTATCAATACACTCCCCTTGAAATCACCTTGGCCTCAATGTAAACGGGGGGGGGGGGGGGGGTAAACGTTGGAACCTCCATTTCGTTTCCTAGGTAGCTTCCTTGACCGGTTGCCCCACCCATTTGACCAGAAGTTCCGTTCAATGTAAACGGGGGGGGGGGGGGGTAAACTTTGGAACCTCCATTTCGTTTCCTAGGTAGCGTCCTTGACCGGTTGCCCCACCCATTTGACCAGAAGTTCCGTTCAATGTAAACCGGGAGGGGGGGGGGGTAAACGTTGGAACTTCCATTTCGTTTCCTAGGTAGCGTCCTTAACCGGTTGCCCCACCTATTTGACGAAAAGTTCTGTTTTAAGGTGGTACTTCCCTTTCCAAATCACCCTTTGATCAAGCACCCGATCTGGATTTGGAGTAGGGTCATGAGAAACAAACTCTTTAGGTATAGCAGGAGACTGTGGAAGGGAAAGCCATGTGTATTTCTTGAGTAAGCTAACGTGGAAGACGTGATGTATACGCGAACCTGCCGGAAGTTCAACCCGATAAGCCACCGGACCTACCCAAGCAAGAACCTTGAATGGGCCAAAGAAGTGAGGGCTAATCTTAGCAGAAGAGCGAGTTGACACTGTAACCTGCTGATAGGGCTGCAACTTTACATAAACTAGGTCCCCCACGTCAAAATGAGTTCGCGGCGGTGCCGATCAGCCTTAAGTTTCATGCGATGTTGTGCAGTAGTCAGGTTTGCTCGTAGGGTCTGAATTATAGAGTCACAGTCAAGTAGATAGTCCTCCACTGCTTGGACATTTGTAGTGCCGGAGACATAATGTAAAACGCGAGGTGGTAGCCTGCTATAGATAACTTCAAAAGGAGTCAACCGTGTGGCTGAATGGTCGGAAGTATTGTTGCTAAACTCCGCCCAAGGTAGCCAATCAACCCATTTTTAGGCTGGTCTCCCGTAAAACAACGTAAATACTGCCCTAAAACACGATTGATAATCTCCGTTTGTCCATTGGATTGAGGATGGTAACTGGAACTCATACACAGGGAGGTACCTTGTAGCTTAAAGAGTGATTGCCAAAAGGAACTAATGAAGATTTTATCCCGGTCTCACGATAGAAACCGAAATCCCATGGAGCTTCACGATGTGATTAACAAATTCTCTAGCAACTGAGGCAGCGGTAAACGTGTGACGAAGTGGAACAAAATGGGCATACTTGGATAATCTATCCACTACCACCATAATCACTATGAACCCGCCCGAAGAGGGAAGCCCCTCAATGAAATACACACTCACATCTTCCCAAATACGTTCCGATATCATAATGGTTGAAGAAGACCCGCCGGTTTCATACTATCCACCTTGAACCTTTGGCATGTCTCGCACCCGCGTAACTAACCTTTGATAGCCGCACACATTCCAACCCACCAGAAACATAATTTAACACGAGCAAAGGTTTTGTGAAAGCCCAAATGACCCCCTTCTGAAGATGCATGATAGTGGTGAAGGACCTGCGAAATCAGTGGAGAAAAAAGAGACAAAATAATAACATTTTTATAAAACTAGACCCCATCTCTTTGCTGCATAAAGTCATATAATTTCGAATCCAAAGAAGTGGGTAACCTACTCTAATACTTTCATTTTGAACTTCCTATTGTAATTGTTCCTTCCAATTAACACTTACATGAGAAATAGATATGCATGCAAACCCCGATTGATGCGAGAGAACATCAAAACCATGGTTCGTAGTCCCCTTCTTATACTCGATTTGATAATCATACCCCATCAGTTTTGGGAGCCAACGGGTTTGAGCAGCTGTGGAAATCCGTTACTCTAACAAGTACTTGAGACTCAAATGATCAGTCTTAACAACAAAAGGATGGCCCAAGAGATATGATCTCCATTTGCGGATAGCTTTAACAACGATGAGCATCTCTTTTTCATAGGTGGACTAAGTTAACAGGACACCCCTTAAAGGAGCACTGACATAAGCCAATGGCCGACCTCGTTTGGTAAGAATGGCCTAATTCCGACTCCGCTAGCATCACATTCAAGGGTAAAAGGTTAACTCACGTCCGGTAATCCCGGAACATGAGCTGTGATCAAGGCTTCTTTAAGGAGTTTGAAAGGCCCGATCCGCTACATCATCCCACACAAATGGACCCTTTCCTACCAACCTGTGTAGTGGGGATGTAATGCTACCAAAATTCCGGATGAACTTTCGGTAATACCTGGCCAACCTGAGGAAGCCAGGGAATCCCTTTGAGTTATGAGGAGTAGGCCAATTCTGAATTGACTGAACCTTGGAGTCCTCTACAGCCACACCATGGGAAGAGATAACATTGCCCAAGTAGCTGACCTGCAATACTCCAAAACAACATTTCGAAGCCTTGGCATAGAGATGATTTGCTAAAATCTCCAAGACGGTGTGCAAATGTATAACATGTTCATCCACTGATTTAGAATAAATCAATATATCATAAAAAATGAGGATGAACTTAAGTAAATACAGACTGAACATGTTATTCACGAGACATTTAAATGTAGCCGGTGGGTTTGTGAGCCTGAAAGGCATGTCAAGAAACTCATAATGACCCTCATGCGTACGAATTGCCGTTTTCGAGATGTCGTTTTGCCGTTTTCATGTTATATTTTTAGGAATTAGTTCTTATTTAGTTATATTAAATTTTAATAGGTTTCAAAAGAAGAAGAGCTAAAACGTTCCCTACCAGAGAAAAATTCCCCTACTCAAGCTTCACTAGAGGAAAAATCCTCTTGTCCCCACTCAAAGCTTCACCAGAGGAAAATTCCCCTACTCAAGCCTCACTAGAGGAAAATTCCTCTAGTCCCCTTTATGTTTCCTTTATTCCCCCACTAGATGATTTATCCTCTACACATTTAATACCCCAAGTGGGGTTGGTTTTGGTTGATGTACCATTTGATTTGCCAGCTGTATGTTTTGAGGATAAGAGATTTAAAAGCCACATATTTTTCTTGGGGGGAGTGATATATTATTTTGACTTCTTGAGGAGTATAAAGGAGAAAGAGAGGAGGAGGACATCAGTAAGCAGATTTGGGGGAAGACAAAAACCCTAATACTCCATCTCCTAAATCTCAAATTTAATGTCATCTCAACTTCATAAATAAAAAGTGAAGATCGTCCATCTCCTAAATCTCAAATTTAATCTCATCTCAACTTCATAATTTAGTTAAAACAATTGAAACAATCCATCATCTATTATCGGCTAGACAATGATAAAGATTTAGTACCAGGAGCTCTCGCGTCTTTGGATCGATACTTGGTTCTTACCAAAGCTATATTACTAATCGATATGTACACTTGCCTATTCGTGTGTGGTTTAGTTCCGAGGTGATAATCATTTTTATAAATTTAAAACCAAAAGTGTGAAAACTTATTGAAAAATATATATACACTCACACGACATCAATGGTTCAAACATGGGAGAAGTGGCATCCTTCTTCCCCCTTTTATTGGCAACTGCCCAACTAAGTTAAAAACCAGTAAATAACATAACTTAAATAAAACAAACATGTGCTTGCATTGCAATCCACGTTGATATCCATACATATTGTAAATATTATCCCACATGAATTCCCATGAAGAGCATACATGTAGTAGTGTCCGCATCATAAACCAAAACGTTTTATCACTCTCGTCCAATCGGACTAGTCCGCTAAATAGTTGAACTGATGTGTGTTGTTGTTCAACAATTAGGCTTCCAGAAGTAACACTTTAGCCATCAGAAATTGATGAAGGATCACATTATTCACTTCTGAAACTCCACGAAGTTTCTTCATCGTCATCTAATCTCCGTTCCATGATGACCGGTGACAATCGCGGCATTGTTCAAAAACCGCCTAACTAATTCCGGATCAGAATTTGCAACTCTAATAAATGTATGCACCAAACAACAAACTGAAGCGAACATAATTAAACTATAAACAGAAATGAAGATGTGTGTGTTTTAAATTCTTGATTCTGCTTGTTTATGAAAGTGAGTGAGCGGTGGATCGTCTACTCGATCATGATCAAAACGTTGTAATTCGAGTATGAAACTTGAACACAAAGAGGTAAATACAAAAGACTTTGTATTGATAACCACAGAGAGATTACACACACAATTTCACACAGTAGATATGACCAGTTAATCTCTAATCTAAACAAGAACAAGCTATTTATACTACTCTTGCTGTCACGAACTGGAGCTCACACGAAATGACACGAACTGGAACGAAGTGTACGACTTCGTGAGGTCACGAACTGTCACTTCGTGTCAGTTCGTGAACAGCCTTCCAAGCAGCTTTGTCTTGTTTCTGATACTTCACATGACGAACCAGATAATGCTCTAACAAACTCCCCATCGACGTGTGCAGTATCTGTTTCTCCACATAGTGTTGTGTATCTTCAATCAAACTCCCCCTCAACTTGATGGTTAGTCTGATCTTGAATACTTGGCATTGTAGCGCGCATTTTCTCTTTATCAACAGCTTCAGAAGACTTGAAGTTGTGACATTTTTCTCCACTTTAGATCCTAGCCAAATATAAATAATCTTGGCGCAAAACGTCTCTTCAAGACTCCAAGATATATTGATTTTGAAAATTCAAAATGTATCCCGTGTTGATCAATCGAAAAGAAATTAGAAATAAAATCTTTTTGATTTTTTCTAAATTTTATATCAAAACACACCTAAAATATTTTTAGTATTTTCTGATAATGAAAGTTAAATGCAACACATAATCAGACACTATTTTTGTCTTTTGCAAGAAAGATCACGACTTGGGATCATATTGGACAAAACGTGATGAACTACACTTCAATTTCAATTATTATAGCACATAAGCTATGTCGATTGCAGATATAATTTGTCCAACTTTAAACTCAGGCAGAATCATACTCATAACATCTGAATATGTTAAGGTATTGATTAGATTTGCTTTGACCAGTGTACCCCACACTATCAGACATACACAAAAATATGCTTTTGCTTATCACACCTTGTGATTTCACTTGTGATTTAACACATAGTAATTGTATTCATGATATAGTCAACTGTGTTCCATGCAAAAAGAAATAAGAACGTTAAATCGTCTACCTTAAGGTCGATCTTTCGATACGCAGATAAGGCCTCGGATTTAACAAAATAAGAAAATAAAAACAAGTTGAAATTGTATAACTCAACAACAATTCAGGTCGGTACTCCCGTACATGCAGAGAAAGTCCGATGAGTTATACGAAACACCAAGAAAATAAAGCAGAATCTCAAGTGAACACCAATCAGGTCGATCTTTCGATACGCAAAGAAAGACCCGATCACTTGAGAAAATAAAAAAAATCAAACAAGTTTAAATCTTTGCAAAATGAACACATGTATACACAGTGACTTCTCATTTTTCTTTTCACATATCCTTTTCTTGATATATCTTGAGATACGCATCAAAATGTTGTCCACTAGGTCAAGCATCAGATTTAGTGTATATCACATTTGTATACTTTCTGATTTGCCGAGCCTACCTAGCACATCGATCAATGGTCTTATGGCTTTTTCACTTACTCTATCCATGAGTCAGACAACATTAGCCAATGTACCATCATTTCCCAATTGTGTCGGATACAATTTCTCATTTTTTCGACGTTTTTGTACTTTTTGCGTTTTTTAAATTTTTTATCTTTTCAAATTTTCTCCCTCTAAAAATGACAAACTCTAATTTTATTTCTAGATTTTCATTTTTACAAATTTTGAAAAAAACGACACACTATTTTTATAATATTCAATTTTCTGACGAACAAACAAACTCCCTCTCAAACTGAGACGGGGTGAAAAATAAAAGAAAATTGATCAACCAACACGGATACCTGCGTTTTAGCCTTTGAAAACACAAGTTTTGGTAAAAAGATTTGGAAATTCAGTTTAAGTTAAAAACAGATATTCCACCATCAGTAATCTTTCAACTACCGATAGGTCTGCTGACACCAAATAAAACGTTAGTTTCTTTGGGATCGACCCGATTCAACAGCATCGGGTCGCTCGGTGTCTTACACATAGTCTTTATTGGCCTTGGAAACAACCTTTGGTTTCGATATCATTGATGATGAAATTTTTTTAGCAGAACCAGTAACAGTTTCAACCGGCATCTTTGATATAGACCAAAACGACTGACTAGCTGAGTTGAACTTTGGGGACCAAGGTTCATCAAAAATTTTACCATTTTCATCTACATATTTGGCATTATTGTGGACATATGCAGTCGTAGGACAATTTGCAGAAAGATGTCCAGGTTGACGACATGCATAGCAAATTCTTTCACGAAGTTGAAAAACATTTGAAAAATTATTTGTCTGTTTAGAAAATGAATAATTATCAGAACCAAAATGATCAAAAAGAAATCATCATATGAATCATACATCGGAGATTTAGTCCGCGCGATTCCTTTGTAATCAGATGAAGAACCTCCAGAATAATAACAACTATTTTTGGAGTATAAAGCACAGCTTGTTTCTTCTGAGGTTGTGATTTCTTTTGTTCCTTGATCTTTTTAACACCTTCTTTCTTCTTTGGATTTGGAGATTGAACTGACTACTCTTTAGTAAAAAATCCTAGTCCTTTGTGCTTAAAACCCGATGGTTTTGAGGATTCATTATGAGAACTACCAGAAGCACTTGTTTGATGTGTTCGTTGAGTAAAAGATACCTTAATCTCTGGTATTTTATTCTCTTGAACCAAGAACTTAACAGCTTCAGCTTCAAATGATGTACCAACAGAGTTACCAAACAAACTTCTGTCAAAAATAACTTCATCTTCCAATAATGATGAATCAGATGTAAACTTTGGAGCTTGACCACCATTCTCTTTCTTCTTTGTAGGCTTAGATTTCTTTTTCTTCTTTTCAGACACTGAATTTGCAAATTTAGAGTAATCCAACAATTCAGACATATCGACTGGTGCAGGAACTTTTTGAAGATTATCATCCCTTGCCCTTTCTTCACCTCTTTCCTTCATATACATATAATTCAGAAACGTTGGAGATAAATTGCAATTCTTAATTTGTCGTTGCAAATCCAGAATCTCAATCTTTAATTCAGAAATCTGTTGTTGAGTTGCAAACAGCTCCTTCTGAGAACCAATAAATTCTTCAGACAACTCATTGTATTCATATTTATTCCGTCTCCTCAAATCACATTCAACATAAAGTTCTGTAAGAACATTTTCCCGTTTCTTCTTGAAAATATCAATATCCTTTTTTAAAACTTCATTCTTGTCATGAAAGTTAATATTTTAAACTCTTAATTTTTTCAACTTCATCTTGAAGAACAATCACCTTATCAGTTGCATTAACCGCAATATCGTTGACTCTTTCATTTTTTTGTTGAAGCGGATAAGCTTTCTGAAATAAAGCTTCAAAGTCTTCAGCAGCTTCCTTAGCTTCAGTTTTTGCCTTTTCACATTCTTTAACTAACTCATTCTTTTCTTTCATCAAATTCTCTGTGATTGGAGTCAAATCATGGCACTTTTTCTGATAAACTTTCCAACTCTTGTTTCAGCATAACAATTTCTTCAGTCAACAAGTTGATACTTCTTTCCAAACTAGCATTCTTGTTACATAAAATAACACATTCAGAACAGTTAAAATCTTCTTCCTTTTGACTTTCGGTCACATTTTCCTGAACCTCTTCAACTGTTGTTGTTGTATCTCCCAAACTTGCACCAGAATCAGTCAGAACACTATCACTTTGATGATGAGCCAATAAAGCAACAACTTCATTATTCATATTATGTATTTCATTAATATCAATATTACGATATGCATTCCTTCTAACTCATGATCTACATTTCATGCATATTCATTAGGATGCCAAAAGGTCTCCTCCAACTTACCAGCATGAGAAACAAAAGCTTTTTGATCTTAATTAGAATTGCTTGTTGAAGCCTTAATCAAATGAGCATGTTGACCAGAATTAGACTTATTATCAGTTGACTTTGGACATTCACGAGCAAAATGTCCAAACATTGAACTTTTGAAACATTTCACCTTCGATTTGTCTAATCCAATATTACCATCTTGATTCAACCGTTTCTACCCGGTCCTGTTAAAGAAATTATTTGTTCTTCTGACAAGCATAGCATACTGTCAATTCAAATCTATTTCTTCCAGATGATCATAATCTTCTTCTGATAATTCTGCATTACTCATTGAACCTGTAATAACACCGAAATATGAAGATACCAAAGCAGACATCAATGCTATATAATCCTCGGTTGTTTTGACATATAAGGCATTATGTGATGATGATTTTGGAATTGAAACAGTACAAAATATTCAGAATTATCAGATTTTCCGGCAACCAATGCTGTAGGAAGCGCTTGACTAAACACACTTGACTTCCCAACATGAATTGTAGAATCATTCTCTCCATGATACACATCAGTATTTTGGATTTGTGCAGGCATTGATTTGTTCACAGTGTCAATTCCATATCCCTAGCTTGTATTCTCTCAACCAAATCATTAAACAACAAACTCGTATATTCTTTATCATGAGTGATCATCATGACATAATTTTCCCATTTTTCGGGTAATGCCTCCAACAATTTTTCTTTCAAATCAGCATCTTCCTTTTTTATATTGACCAAAACCATTTCACTCCTCAGATGTGAAAACCGTGTAATCAGATTTGGAATGGTTTTGTTTTGATAATGCTTGAAATTATCAAATTCTTTCTTCAAAACTTTCTGACGACTTTTCTTGTATTGATCATTACCCTCACATCTTTTCTGAATTGCATCCCATAAATCTTTTGTAGTATCATAAGCAGAAAACTGATGTAATAATTCCTTGGGTAATGCCATTGTCAAAGTTCCAAAAGCCTTTTGTTCAGCTTGATAAGCTTTCTTTTGATCAGACGACAAACTTTTCTGTAAAATTGGTCTTCCATTACGATTTGTTGGATACACATATTGATCAGTATATGATAACTAAATATCTACATCATTCGTTCCAACATACACTTCAAATCGTTTTACCCACCTATGATAATCCTCCAATCTGAGTAATTTGGGAACTTTCTAACTTGTTCCAATTTCATTATCATAATTCAGTAAGCTTTGTCGTCGTTGTTTGCATTGCTAGCTAGTGCTTGATAATCAACCATCTTGTATGTTAACAAAGTGATACTAACTCACACGAACTGATGCGAACTCACACTAACTCATGCGAACTCACTCGAACTGAATTACAAACTGAGTAATACAAAGTGATACAAACTAGTCCGAACTGGATATTCACGAAGTAATGCGAACTGCAATCTTACGAAGTGATCCGTACTGAACTCTCACTAAGTAACCCAAACTAAACTCTCACTAAGTGACCCGAACTGAAACAAAGTGACACGAATTGGTACGAAGTGACACTTCGTGGCAGTGATTTACCCGAAGTCACACTTCGTGACGGTTACACATGCGAAGTGAATGTTCTAGCTACAAACTGAGACGAACTGGACCATTTTGAGCTAATTTTCACGATTTCAAATGTTTTTAAACGAGATTTTCAGCAGTAGATCAGTAACAATTGAGAAGATTGATTTAGATATCGAAATTTTGACAGAAAACTCAACTGAAATGATCAAATGACACCAAAAACACCTCGATTTATCAAAAACCCATACTTTTTGAACCAAAAACTTGAAAAAATAGCAACCAAATGATCAGTAGATTGAACCAATAGCTCTAATACCACTTGAAAGTGCTTGAGCGGTAGATTGTCTACTCAATCATGATCAAAACATTGTAATTCGGGTATGAAACTTGAACACAAAGAGGTAAATACAAAAGACTTTGTATTGATAACCACAGAGAGATTACACACACAATTTCACACAGTAGATATGACTAGTTAATCTCTAATCTAATAAGAACAAGATATTTGTACTACTCTTGTTGTCATGAACTGGAGCTCACACGAAGTGACACGAACTGGAACGAAGTGTCACTTCGTGAGGTCACGAACTATCACTTCGTATCAGTTCGTGAGCAGCCTTCCAAGCAGCTTTGTCTTGTTTCTGATACTTAACACGACGAACCAGATACTGCTCTAATAGTTTATTGATTTAATTTTCTTGATTTGGTAAAGCCGTTGACGGAGAGACGAAATCGTGGAGACTGGTTTATGCATCGGAGAGACGGAAGCATGGATCGTCTTTCTTGATTTGACAGAGTCGTTGACGGAGAGACTGGAGGTCGTCGAAGAGGATGACCGGAGATCATCGAAGAATATCTTGAACCACATTACACCTTATATAGGATAAAGGGGCATTAGTGTAATTTTTATTTTATTTGTTTTTTTTAAATACAAGGGTAGTATTGTCATTTAAAAAGTTTAAAAACCGATAGAGGGAAGGACTGTAGGTGTTACAAAAGCGCAAACCTCTGGGACATAGGCGTAATTTTTCAAACCCAGAGACGAAAGGTAAAATTTGTGCAAACCATAAGGGCGATTGTCGTAATCTACTCAAATAAATAATAGTTGGATAAATAAGATTTATTTAAAACTAATATTATTTAGATAATGTTAAAAATGGATAAATATGATTTATTCAAAATAACATCATTTAATTTGATGGATAAATGAGATACTTTAAACTAAAGAGATATGGACATGGTTTAATCAGCTATAAATATAATTGGTTAAACAACAGTGAAGACTAACCAATTAGACTAGTTAATTAGAAAAGCTCCACCTCTCTCGATCTCTCTTAAATCCGGCGCCATCTTCCTGACCGTAAATCACTCATCCCGGGTGTAAGCTTCCGTTGTGAACCGCCACCATGCGATGCCTCTCCGGCATCGCATCATTAAGCGATCACTCTGTCTTGATCGCTTCATCCATCCGGCCAACCGAGAAGTGTAAGGGAATAATTTGTGGCTTGTGTATTAAATCACCTATTGGCGGATTATTTTGAAGGCCTATGTGATATAATAGGTGAAAATTAGCTGGGTTATTGTTATATTGGGTCATTGGGCCATTTTAGACATGTTTGGGCTCAATTTAAAAGAGTTTAGAGGGAGTTTAGTGGGCCTGAGTGGTCAAATCCGGGAATTGACTATTAATTAGGGTTTTTAGGTTGTCTTGTTCTCCAAGTTGGAGAATCCCTATAAAAGGGAAGCCCTCCCCACATTATAAGGTTGCTGTTTTTGGTGTTTTTGCTAGTAGGTGATTCACGAAATTCTCTTTAGAGAATTTCAACTTGTGTGTTGCAACCAAGGGTGTTTAATCAAGTTTTCTCTTTAATCGGTTTGTATTTCCTAGTGTTTTCATATATTATTTGCATTGTTAATTCGTGTTCTTGAATCATCCATTGACACCGGATTCCGCACGGTGTTTGTGGTTGTGATATCGCGTTTGGATCGTTTTCGGGACTTACAATTGGTATCAGAGCCAAGAAACGCAAGGTTTCGAGGCTCTCGCGATATCCGATTCAAGTGTTTGGCAACTAACAGTTTGAGCTTTTGTGGTGATTTTCAGCATTTAGCACGATTCAGAAGTCTTTTGCAGGTTTAAACTCAAAAAACAGAAGCTTTCGAGACCATTTGTTCGTGAATCAGAGACTTTTCGAGCCAAGTGAGACTTTTCGATCAGGCTTTCTGGTCGAAAACCCTTTTCTGTCGCTTTCCTGTGATCGAGAAAGACCCCTCGTGTCTTTTCGATCAGTTGTCTCCAGTCGGAAAGTCCCTTTTTGAGGCTTTTCGATCGGCCAAACAGCTTTTCGATCAGCCAACCAGCTTTTCGATCAGATACTGTGGCTAGTCCCTGTTCACTCTGATCGAAAAGTATACTTTTCGACCAGTCATAGGCTTTTCGATCGAGCCAAAAC
Organism: Deinandra increscens subsp. villosa; assembly: GCA_039602395.1. Classification (NCBI taxonomy): domain Eukaryota; kingdom Viridiplantae; phylum Streptophyta; class Magnoliopsida; order Asterales; family Asteraceae; genus Deinandra; species Deinandra increscens. The sequence goes on from JBCNJP010000017.1 coordinate 92,088,514, forward strand.
TCTGCTCGATCAAAAAGTCCACTTTTCGATCAAAAATGTCACTTTTCGATCAAAAAGTCCACTTTTCGATCAAAAGGTCCACTTGTCCGATCAAAAAGTTCACTTTTCAATCAAAAAGTTCACTTTTCGATCAAAAAGTCATCTTTTCGATCAAAAAGTCATCTTTTCGATCAAAAAGTCCACTTTTCGATCAAGAAGTCCACTTTTCGATCAAAAGTCCACTTTTTGATCCATTCAGTTTTTTGATCGAAAACCCTCTTTTCGGTAATAATAAAATTAAAAAAATAATAATAATAATAAAATATAAAAAAAAAACCTCATTTACGAACCTGACTTTCCGATCCTGTTGAGACTTTTTGATCCACCATTTTCAATCCGATCTGATCAAATTAATTCCCTTGTCATTCAATCAAAGACTTTCATGGCATCCTTTCTACCAGGTAATTCTGTATCTACCAGCAACAAAGAGGTATGCACTTGCTCTAGCTCTCACTGTCAAGATGTGTACAATTCTTATAAAGATTTTGAAAGCAAATTTCACTATGAATCCCTAAATTGTGAACGTGCCAATAGAGAGTCAAATAATTTTAAAAGATCAAGCTAGGGTAAATAGGGAAAAGTATGAAGCTGCTAAGTTAGATGTCAAAAATCTTGACAATCAATTGAGTGACACTAGAGTCTTGCTAAGAGTTGCTAATACAAAAGTTGAAGAACTAACAAAAGAGGTAGAAGAATTAAGAGATCAACTTGCTAAATCTCAAAGTAAATTAGACTCTAATAATAAGATTCAATCAAAAATGCTGGAAGCAAGGTCTCTTTTCTATAACTCTGATGTTAGGATGAAGTATGTTCAACAGAATTCAGGTCTAGGTTTTGGGGATGATAAGAAAGATGAGACATCAACACACACTGTGCCCATGCCCCACGGGTGAGGTTATTGTGAGAAGTTTAGTTTGGATAAGAAGGATAAGAAGGAATCATAGCCATTAGATCTTCAATTAAATGAAGATCTATGGCTTAAAATTTTCATGGGTAAATTAGAGAGAAAAACTAAAGAAAAACAAAATGGAAGGGTATTTTTGACATTTTATCAAATTCCCCTCATTTTTTAAACCTTCATAACTTTTAGATACGACATTATTTTTAAAAAAAATTACACCATAAAAACGAGCGTTTTTTTATCTTTAAAACGCGTATAGTGTTGCTATATAAAAAATCAAAATTTTTTTTTTACTCTTTTGATTGTATCAAAATGTTCAGATCATTGTGTCATTGTGTCGTTGTGTCATTGTGTCAAAATATTCAGATCATTGTGTCATATTGTGTCAAAATGTTCAGATCATTGTGTCATATGGTGTTAAAAACCGAAAAAGTAATTTTTTTTTAATTTTATATATAGCAGCACAATATATATACTTTTGACACGACGACAAAATGACACAATGATCTGAACATTTTGACACAATGACATAATGATGTGTCAAAATGTTTTGATCATTGTTTCATATGATGACAAAAACCGAAAGAGTAATTAATTTTATATATAGCAACACTATATATACTTTTGACACGACAACACAATGACACAATGATCTGAACATTTTGACACAATGACACAATGATGTGTCAAAATGTTCAGATCATTGTTTCATATTGTGCCAAAAACCGAAAGAGTATTTAATTTTATATATAGCAACACTATATATACTTTTGACACGACGACACAATGACACAATGATCTGAACATTTCTGACACAATGACCTGTGTCAAAAATCGAAAGAGTAATTTTTTTTTTCATTTTTTACATAGCAACACTATATGCGTTTTAAAGATAAAAAAATGCTCGTTTTTATGGTGTAATTTTTTTTAAAAAATAATGTCGTATGTGAAAGTTATGAATGTTTAAAGAAATTGGGAAAATAGATAAAAAGTCAACAAAAGTGGCTAAGACTAAAATACCCCTCCTTCCTTTTTTTATTAGATCAAGATCCAATGGCTGAAAATCCTTCTTATCCTTCTTACCCAAAACAAACTTCTCATTTGAACCTCTCCCCATGCCCCACATGCATAAAATGATTTCTGAGCATGAACCATCAAAGGGAACAATAGACTCTTTAGCTGACATTGACAAAAGACTTTCGGAATGTCCTATTAAAATTACTGCTCCTGTTTCTAACCCTACTACTTCTTGTGCAGATACAGAAAACAAAGAAGCAGGTTCAAAGGGGGAAAGTGTTGGCATTGAGAGTCAAAAGTTTCCTGACTTTAAAACTGAAATTTTTGCGTCAAATAAGTCTGAGTCTGAATTGAGCTTTGCTAAGTCTGATGTTTTTGACAAAACTTCTGTTTGTGGTGCTTTTAATTTCGGTGTTTGTGATCCTAAACTTTCCATACCTTTGAGGAAAGTCAGGATTTTGAGAAAGGGTAAGGGACCACAAGTTGCTGGTCCTAAGCCTACTGATGCCAATTTGGTTGGTTTGAATGATTGTTTGAATGTGTGTGCTAATGTTTTTGATAATATTAGTAATGTGCAGAATGGGCAGAATGTGCACAAGGCCAGACCACATGACTTTATCCCATATCCTGAGGTAAATTCTGTGTATGACCAATTTGTGCCAGTACAGCGGGAGTATGTGCTAACAACTAGGTCCAATGGCAAAGTTATGTGGATCCACAAAAATTCCAAACCATCTTGGGTATCCACAGGGAAGAAATATTCCCAAGCTCCTGCATACTCAAAGAAACAGTCCTGCCACGTGTGTGGAAATCCTGGACATGTGGCAAGAAACTGTTTATATAGGCCATATGAACCCTACTACCCTAAAACTCATTTGCAAAACTACCAAGGGCAATCATATGGTGGCACAAACCACAAACCTGGCCACAGAAAGGTAAATTCTCAGCCAAAGGTACCTACAGGCTCAAAGGTATCTAA
>JBCNJP010000017.1:92091949-92134452 GCA_039602395.1 Deinandra increscens subsp. villosa
GAAGATCTATGATTCCTTCTTATCTTTCTTACTCAAACCAAACTTTTCACAATAACGCATCTCTCCTATATATATATATTTTTAATCAATTAAAAACAATATTTGTTTTTGTCTTTTTCCACTCACAACAAATATAAAATAACGGATATAACGATAATAGTAATCATTAAATATAGAGAATAGTTTTACTTTAGGAAAATATTATAAAAGCCCAACATACTTTTTGTTTTTCTTTTTCTTTTTCTTTCATAAAAGTCTCTTAACAACTTTTTACACATAAAAACTCACGTACTTTTTGTTCTGTCTCACAAAAGTCCATCAATACGTTCGCATGTTATATACGAACGAAAGAATGATTTATTATTTTTCTTTGAATTGTTAACATAAACATGGTTTTGTTATGAACCTCAACTTAGATACGAAAACTTTAGAAACTACGTCGTTTTAATTAAAATTACATCAAAGGTAGATAGTTTTGATTAATTGTCTTCTAATCACATATACTAAATCCACTCTATTAACTCTAGTATTTTTCACCCTACTCTACTTTTCTTCTTGTTTATTTTTGTTGGTGTTCTCCTTATTCTACATTCAGTTTAATACTTTATGTTCGAATTACAGATAATTGTTGAATGTGGCTGATAACGTAGGTCCGGTCCGGAAGGACGGACCACTGTTGAGATCCACAATCTACCGAACAAGCTAAGGAAGCGTATGTATGGTGTGAGCCGCCAAACCAGAACTACACTATAGGCTAGCGGCGATGATTGCCAATCATGCGCCGCCTTTACACAAAGTGGTACTCTATGCTACACACCTAACACATTCGCCCATACCCGATATGGGTCGAAGCATTAATGGCGCTTAAGACAGAGTTCATGCACTATAAATACCCTCATCAACTACTTGGGAGGGACCGATCACTTAATCCCTCGGACGAGTAACGCGCTTCGGCACTCACACACTCTTCTGAACTCCTACGGCTGAGAAGAACTCCCATACACCCACACTCACATCCTTATACGCATGAGGGTAGACCTGGGATGACAATGATGCATTCGCCAGTCTCAGTCTGAGCTGGAGGTTTAATCTACCTCACATGATATAACACTTCCTTAGCATGCCGGGTGCCGAAGCAGAGGTCATCTCACCGAAGCGGGGGTCACCCTACCGAAGCGGAGGTCATCCTACCAAAGCAAAGGCCGTTCTCCTGAAATTCTCGGATCAAAGTAAACCTTCGGCAGCCGGTCGGACCGTCCCTGCCCTGCATTTCGAAAACACCATCCAATTTCCTCCAACTTAAGGAGATAAGCTTAGTTGATAACTTAAGCATGAATGGAGAAGGAAAATCACATAAGCCTCATAGAACTCTACTACATTTCGAAAAAACCATCCAGTTTCCTCCAAACTTGCTCCAAAATATGAATTTGGGTAGAACCCTTACCCCCCTTGTTTTCTTCTCTGGTATATGATTTCTCCAAGAGAAAATTCCAGAATTTTGTCTTAATAACATATTTACATACTGCCCTCCTCCACTTCAATCTTTTTGTTAAATTTAAAACCTACTTTTATTTTCACCAAACACCCTCATCTTCTATGACATATAATATTAGTCACTTATAATTTAGTAACTAATTAAATGTCAGTTTATTAATACCGGGCCACCATTTTAAACGTAAATCACCCAAAAGTCCCCACCCATCTTAAAATAATCATATTAATTTGATACGGGTTTTGGAATGTTACAACGTGATGTGTTGCAAAACACACCGGTCTTCCTTTACGTTTTTGTGTCATTTTGAGTATAGTTTGAGTCGTTTTTAATTGATTTTTCTATGTTTATGAGTATTTGAGTATTAGTGTGGGTTTCTAGTTATTTTTGCAGGTTACGGTTCAAATCCTGATGATAAACGAGTGCTGGAAAAGTTGGAATTCAAAAAGGGATGAAGAATGTTGAAGAAGATGTAGTGCGCGTATCGCGTACAGGATATGGAACCCCAAGCGATACGCTTAGGGAGATGAAGTCAATAAAAGTCAAAGGCGGTGGCCCAACTATACTGTCACCACATGAGCCTCTGCGCGTATCGCGCCCAGCTGAAGGCCCTCCAAGCGATACACATGGAGGGTAATATTCCGCAAACCCTAGATTTTTCCTTATAAATTAAACTTTAAGGGTTTGTTTCGGGATATTCTACTTCTCGCCGTAAACCAGAGAGCTTGGAGACGATTTTGGAGCTGCTGATCGAGAAGGAATCACTTGGAGAGCCTGAAGTCATTCATTCGACACAGATTTTGGCTTTCGAGTTTTATTTCAATCTTGATGTTCTTTTTGTTTTAGTAGACCATATCATGTTTAACCATAAAGTTACTATTTTTATCTATTTTCTGGACATGTTTATGCTTCTTGGCTAAGCCACTTGTACTACCTAGGCAAAATTGATTAATAATGTTGGTTTTGACTTTGCTCGGTTTTTGGATGATTATGTATGGATTTATATCCTAGTAAAAGGATGTTATTTTTCTGTTTTAATGCATATGAGTACTGATTTTTGTTTATGAATCAATTGCATGTTCCTCTTGTTGCCCTTTGAATGTCTTTCAGTTTAGGGTTGCATGCTAGACGGCCTATTATGTGCTTGTGGTTTGTAGATGGTTTAGTAGACGTCCAACACCATAGGAATTGCTTCTGATTTATAGGTTGATGTATGTGTTCTACTAGACTTAGACAAGCCGGGAGGTGATAGGTCAATTGGGTAGTCGGGTTTGTTAGGGTTTTAGGTCCAATTTCCTCGGGAGAGGGATTCCTTAGTAACGTTAGCATTCCTGTTATTACATGTTAATTCAGTAGATAGCTACCATTCCTTTCATCTTTTAGGTGTCTGGGATAGGAACAATCCGGAAGGTGACTTATTCGTTCGAGTACTAGAATATTCGTTCGGGACAAGCCGGGAGGTGACCTAACCTAATCAGTGTGTGTATTTAGTTCTTAGGATTTCCTATTGTGTCACACCCGGAGAGTGATATGGGGTCCATTAGGGTTTTCTTAAAGTTGCAGAAAAGATCCTGATTCCATCATAGTTTTCCATAGCCGAGTGAAGTCGTGAGCATCAATTAGGATTCCTAGTCTAGGTAGTGTTGTTTCTTGTATCTGGTTTTTGTATTTAAGTTCTAAGTTTCGGTAGATCGCTTTCCACTTTTAATAATTTCGAATTTTTAGTAATTTCCATTTTTAGTAAGTCTTAGTCTTTAGTTAATTTTAATTTAGTTAATTTTAATTTAGTTAATTTTAGTTAATTTCATTAATCAAGCAATTCTTAAATCAAAAAACCCCAAATTTCATCAATTAATCAGTATTTTCACATTTCTTAGTTAATTTTGTCTTTTAGTAGTGTCTCTAGGGTTCGACCCCGGTCTTCCATAAGCTATTCTATTTTCGATAGGTCCACTTGCCTGTTGAATCAGTCTAGTTTAGGATAATTGGGTTTAATTTAGTGTGTCTAGGTCTAGGATAATTTTACTTATTTTTATAGATCGATTTTAGCACATCAAGTTTTTGGCGTCGTTGCCTAGGACACTTGGCAATAACGAAATTGAATTTGATTTGTGATTTAGGATTAATTGTGTGCTTTTTCTTTTTCTTTGCGTGCTTAGTTAATTTAGTTTAATTTTGCCCTTAGGTTTTATTTTTGCCTTTATTTTATTTTTTATTTTTCAGCTTTAATATTTTTGTGCATTAGTTAAATTTACGTTTAAATTGCTTTCCTGTGTGCTTTTGTGCTTTTTCTAGTTTATGCCCTTTACTCGATCTCAAGGACCTCCTGAGTTTTCTGCGAAATCTGAACCCAAGAGAGACATCCACGAGCGCATTCGTGAGCTTCGTGAGCGCCTGAAAGTCACTTGTGATAGTCAGGTACACACCCCTAAACCAGCTTCTCGTTTATTTAAACCTATTCTATTTCCTGATTTAGACATGGCTTCTAGACGTACTGTGCACGAAATAGCTAGTGAGGGAGTGGTAGATGGTAGTTTTTCCAATGTCCCCACCACCATCGCGAACACTGCTAACTGGCAAATTCCTCTCATGTGTTGAACACCCTTACCCAAACCCTTTAGTTCCATGACCTAGACGAGGAGGACGCACCCGCTCATATCTCTCGATTTGTGCGTATTTGTGCCACTTTCGGTCTTAACGGTGTTCCGCCCGAAACCTTTTACCTTCGCTTATTCCCATTTTCTCTCACTGCCCGCGCTACCCTTTGGCTGGAAACCTTGCCCGCAAATACGATTGCTACTTGGAATGACCTTAAGCAGAAATTCCTAATAAATATCGTTCACCTGCCGAAGTTGCCCGTACTAGGGAACATATTCATTTGTTTCGCATGGACCCTGACGAGCCATACTATCTCGCGTCCGAACGTTTCAACACCCTCTTGAGTAAGTGCCCCCAACACGGTCTGACTGAATGGGCGATCATCAAAAATTCTATAACGGTCTCACATACGCGGTGCAAAAGGAATTCAATATTTCTGCGGTGGGGGGGGGGGGGCACATGATGGAGAATCTGAGCATAGATGAATGCAAGAGTTTGTTTGAGAGTTTTGCGTTGGTTGATCAGCAGAACCTCGGTGATCGTAGGGCTACTGTAGCTCCAACGAAATCTACACTTTCCACAACCCGGGGGGTTCATCACGTCAGTTTTGACACTGCTGCTCAGGCTCAGATTGAGGCACTGCAGAAACAGGTCCATGACTTACAGCTTAAACAACATGCTAAATGTGAGTTGTGTCGTGGAGGTCATAACACCGTCGACTGTCCACTTGTCGCCCATGAGCAGGTGGATTTCATTGCTAACCGAAACCAGTTCGGTAACTCTTTTCAGTCGGGGTGGAGGACCAACCCAAATTCTGGTTGGCGGGGTGGCGCGAACCTTTCGGGTTTTCAATCGCGTCAGAACCAAGATAGCGGGAGTGTAGGAGCAGTAGCTAAGGAACTCAAGGAGATGATGTCCGCGCAGATGGATATGCTAAATCAAATTGTGGCTAAGGATCAGGAAACACAACAGAAGCTGAAGGAGCACGTCACACTCTTTAGGAACCAACAGTCAGCCGTCTTAGATTTACAGTGTTCCGTAGGTGACATAGGAAAACAAGTTTCTAAGTTAGCAAAAAAAAGGGGATTAATCCTAGTGCGACACTTAAGGAAGTTGCTACACGTAGTGGTAGAGGGGGAGAGCAGGAACCACCGACAGAGGAGGAAGAGCCGGTGGATGAGGAGATAGAGATGGAGACTTCGGATAGGAGGGCACACCCGAGGCTAGTCCCAGCAAGTACAATGCCAACCACCGAGTCTCCCGCACCTAAGGCAATAGAGAAGAAGAAAAGGTATGAAGAAAGAGAGAGAGATCACTGTTGAGGATTTGAGGCGAGTCCCCTACCCCGCCCATCTCATCCTGCATAAATACGCGAGAGTGTTCGGGCAATTCTTAGACATGTTCAAACAGATGAAAATCAATCTTCCGTTCGTTGAGGCACTCCAGCAAATGCCCAAATATGCCAAATTTTTGAAGGATCTCATATCCAACAAAAAGAAGTTAGAGTCGCTCTCTATTGTTTCTCTCGATGAAAGATGCTATGCGGTGGTCCAGAACAAGCGACCACATAAATTGACCGATCCGGGTATCTTCACGATCCCGTGTTTCTTTGGTAGCTCGTCTGTGAACCACGCTTTGGCGGATCTAGGTGCTAGCATCAACCTGATTCCTTACTCCATTTACGAAAAGCTAGGCCTAAGTAATCCCACTCCAACGCGCATGAGTATCTCCTTAGCGGACTTGTCCGTTAAGTATCCACAGGGAATGGTGGAAAACGTGCTAGTGAAAGTAGATTAGTTTGTTTTCCCCGTGGATTTCGTGATCTTGGACATGGAGGTAGATGAAAAATGTGCACTCATCCTAGGACGCCCATTCTTGCGCACCACCAATGCATTGATCGATGTCTATGACGGGAAGATCATACTTCGTGTAGGGGATGAGACGATATATTCGATATCATGCAGTCCATGAAACACACCTTAGGCCAAGACGATTCAGTTTATTTCATCGACACTTTTATTTCTCACATGGACCGTTGCTTGGATTATATTTGTGGGGCTGATTTGGTTAAGAGAGGGAGTGAGTCTAGTGTGAGTGACGATCAGGACTTAGAGGATGAGGTAGTTTAGGAGAGTCATGAGGTGTTAGATATTAGTGAAGTGGAAGAGTTAGGAGAAAAACCATCTGTAGAGGAACCACAAGCGTTAGAACTTTAGGAGTTACCGTCCCATTTAGAGTACACATTCTTAGAAGGTAAGTCCTGTTTGCCCGTCATCATTTCTGCTACATTGACGGAGGAGGGGAAGAGGAAGTTGATACAGGTTCTGCGAGAACATAAGCAGGCGATTGCGTGAACTGATATAAAGGGTATAAGCCCTCTTTTTGCACGTATCGCATACTCATGGAGGATGAGTATAAACCTGTAGTCCAACCTCAGAGAACCTTGAATCCAAACATGAAGGAGGTTGTGAAGAAGGAAGTTCTTAAACTACTTGATGCGGGATTGATTTATCCGAATTCAGATTCTACATGGGTTAGCCCAGTTCAGGTAGTTCCTAAGAAAGGGGGAATGACGGTAGTGATGAATGAGAAACATGAGTTGATCCCTAGTAGGACCGTCACAGGATGGAGATTGTGTATAGATTACCGTAAGCTTAACGATGCTACTAGGAAAGACCACTTCCCATTGCCTTTCGCATACCAGATGTTGGAGCGTTTTTCAGATCAACAATATTACTGTTTCCTCGATAGATTTTCAAGTTTTTTCCAGATTCCTATTGCACTCGAGGATCAGGAGAAAACCACCCTCACATGCCCGTACGGTACCTTTACGTATCGCTGTATGCCATTCGGGTTATGTAACGCTTCGACCACATTTCAGAGGTGTATGGTGGCCATCTTTCATGACATGATCGAGACTTCTATGGAGGTTTTTATGGACGATTTTTCTATTTTCGGGAGCTCTTTCGATCAGTGTTTAGGTAAATTATAGAGGATGTTGGCGAGATGTGTTGAGACCAAATTAATGCTGAACTATGAGAAATGTCACTTTATGGTCACTGAGGGTATAGTTTAGGACACAAAGTTTCAGGCGCTGACATTGAGGTTGATAGAGTGAAAATTGAGACTATTAGCAAACTTCCACCGCCCACGAGCATTAAATCAGTTAGGAGTTTCTTAGTTCACGCAGGGTTTTACCGTTGGTTTATCAAATATTTTTCCAAAATTTTGAGAACCATGAACCGTTTTTTAGAGAAGGACATCGTTTTTGAGTTTGATGAGAGTTATATGAAGGCGTTTGAATTTTTGAAGGAGAGATTAGTGAGTGCGCCTATCTTGATAGCCCCCGACTGGAGTTTACCATTTGAGCTTATGTGTGATGCTAGTGATTTTACGGTAGGGGTGGTTTTAGGACAACGTAGGGACAAACACTTTCATCCCATTTACTACGCAAGCAAAACCTTAGATGACGCCCAAGAAAATTACACGACCATAGAAAAGGAGCTTCTTGCCATAGCTACGCATTGGACAAATTCCGTTCATACCTCGTTCTGTCCAAAACCATCGTTTACACCGACCATGTGGTATTACGATATTTGTTTGCAAAGAAGGACGCTAAACCTTGTTTGATTAGATGGATTCTGTTGTTGTCTGAGTTTGATATTGAGATTAGGGACAAGAAGGGGGTGGAGAACATAGCAGCCGACCACATATCGCGCCATGAGGACCCCGAGAGAGAGAGAGAGAGGAGAACATTGGGGACACATTTCTGTTTATAGGATTGACGAGTGCGGAGGAGCAGGGTATGCCATGGTTTTTTTATATAGCAAATTATTTGGCAGATGGTAAGTTGATGGATGGCATGACGTCCCAGCAGCGGAAGAAATTCATTTCTGACTCTAGATACTACATTTGGTATGCCCCCTATTTTTTTCGTATAGGAGTGGATGGTTCATTTAGGAGATGTGTGAGTAGAGAGGAGGGGTTAGACATCCTTAGGCATTGTCATCAGGGCCTACCAGGTGGGCATTTTGGGCCGTCATTTACTGCTAGGAAAGTTTTAGATTCAGGGTTTTACTAGCCGACTTTGTTTAAGGATGCTAACGAGTTTGTGAAGAAGTGCGATGAATGTTAGCGTACAGGTAGCATCTCATCCCGGGATAAGATTCCCCAACATCCTAGTCAGAGTGTTGAAGTTTTTGACATATGGGGCATTGAATTTATGGGTCTATTTCCTCCATCCTGAGGGAATCGGTACATCCTCGTTGTGATTTACTATGTTTCTAAATGGGTGGAGGCTCAAGCCTTGCCTACAAATGATGCACGAGTGGTGGTGAAATTTTTGAAGAAGTTGTTTAGTAGGTTTGGAGCCCCTAAGGTGCTGATTAGTGATGGGGGCATGCATCTCTGCAATGCCCAAATGGAGAAAGTGTTAGCGAATGAACCATCGGACATCGACCGTATATCATCCGCAAACGAGCATCAAGTAGAGAACGCTAACAGAGGGGTGAAAAGGATTTTGAATAAAACTATTGGGAATAGTCGCAAGGATTGGTCCGATAAGTTAGATGATGCGTTATGGGCTTTTCGCACTACTTTCAAAACACCCATTGGAACCACGCCCTTATGATGGTTTATGGGAAAACGTGTCATCTACCGGTTAAGCTTGAACATAAAGCTTATTGGGCTATTAGAGCGGTTAACATTAATTTAGAAAAAGCCACGAAAGATTGGTTTCTCCAAATCTATGAGGTAAAAGAGTGAGGAACGAAGCCTATGAGAGATCTTGAAGCTATAAGGAGGGAACCAAAGCATTGCATGCTCGTAGGTTGAAAGACAGGAAAGAGTTTAAGTGTGGGGATAGGGTGTTATTATATGATTCGTGTCTTATACTTTTTCCAGGTAAGTTGAAGTACCGGTGGAGTGGACCGTTCATGGTGAAAGAGGTGTTCCCGTATGGAACAGTGGAGCTTGAATCTGATGGTAGAATGTGGAAAGTCAATGGTCATCGTCTGAAATATTACATCGGAGGTCCAATAGAAAAAGACGAGGAGATTTTGGCTCTCCCCAAAATTGAGCTTGAATGATCGAGGAGGTAAATACTCGGTGTAAAACTTGTATAGTTTCTATATTAGTTTTATGCGTGTCTTCATTAATTTTTGCGTGTTTTGCTTCTTGTTTTCTTGTTTTTCGGTTTGCGTTTTTTGTGTTTGTTAATGTTTCGGGGAATTGAAGACGACTGGAAGCGAGAGTTCATGTGAAATTGGAACCCCAGGTACGTCTTGATTAGTATACAAAAGAGGGGTTTGAAAAATGGGGTGGTGAAATTTTTGAAAAATGCTAAAATTTGACTAAGTATGGAAAACGTTAAGATGATCCCTGGAATTTTCCTTCTATGTGTATCGCTTCCAATGACCATATCCACAAGTGATACGCATGGGGGAGGGGGTTAAGAAGCCGGATTTGGATTGGAAGCGTATCGCTTTCCGAAAACATAGCCCCAAGTGATACGCTTGTGGGCCTTAAATTTTTAAAAAAATATATCGTTTAAAAGACACCCCCCTTCTTTCTTCTTCAATTCATTCCAATCCCTAATTTCTTTCACCCGCAACCCTTTGGTGCCACGAGTTGCGACCCGAATACCAGCCACCACCGTAGCCACCTACCCACCACTGCCACTTCCATCTCCGACTACCCTCTATCTGCACCTATCACCACAACCCTAATTCACCACTAACCCCCAAATCACCTCCACACCACCACATCATCTCATCGCCATCATCCACTTGTCACCAATTACCATCCACAGTTACCCACCACCTCATCATCACCACCGCACACATCCACCTGCTTCACCATTCTCGCCGACCACCGAGCGCAGCCGCCACCTGCTACCCTTTGCTGCCACGAGTTACGACCAGAATACCAACCACCACCGCCACTGTTTGAGCTCCGGCGAGCCGTCGCCGCTTCCCACAACCACAACCGTCCAATTCTATTCCAAAATATGTGTTAATTCACGATTCCAGGTCTATTCTCGATTCTCTGTTCTTCTAATTTTTTTTATTTTGTGTTTTAGTCTTTTCTGTTATCTGTTGGTCTACATTTTGTTTTCTTTTCTACTTATGAATTGGGCGTTACTTCTTGTGTTTCCGCATATGTAAAACTGGTTTGGTTTAATTGGGAATATTTTATCTGAGTTTATTTATGAATATGTTAACTGAATTGTCCCAAGTTTTGACTGTTTTAGAGTGTGATAGGATGTGCATTTGCTATTTGTGGTGAAAATTCTTGGCCAAACTAGGTGAATTGAGTGGTTTTGGATGGTATTGTCGAACGGTTTGGAAAAATTGTACTACACTAGCTAAATATGGTAGAATCTGGTTTGGGAATTGGAGTTTTTGTGCCAAAATGGTAAGCATGATTTGGATTTCGTTTGGGATACACAAGGGTTGGGCATTTCTTAAGTTACATACTTTAGAAAGAGACATAGTTTTGGTTTGTCGTATGATCATTTGGAGAAATTTTGCTTTGTCTGGCATAGGAATGGTTAAGGGTTGCTGTTGATATGAATCTGAGCTAAATTGACAAGTTTTGTGGAAAAAACTGGATTGGACAGTAAACGAAGGGACAGTAAACGAAGGGGTAATGCCCAATTTTTATAAAAAAATCGTTTTCTTTTTGTTTTTCTTTATTTAGGTAGGTTTAAGTCATGTTTTTACATTTTGCTTTCTTTTAATTTGTTTAATTGTTTTTTATAAATTAAAAAAACAAACAAAAACAATAGAAAATTTTCAAAAATAGTTTGTGATTGTTTATTTCAGGGATATCACTTGGAATTTGTGCTTGTAGGTATGGACGCCTCATCTAGTAGGCCGACGAGGAAACGCGCAAAGAACACGAAGAGATATCGGTAGGCCGACCATTCGGTATTTAGCATCCGAGGTCTTACCAGATTACACGATTGATCCGCCACCGGTCGTGGACCGACGCTTAGAGGATTATACTCTGTTACAGTTTCAGGATAAAGCCGAGGTGGATCAATGCGAGATCTTTGTTGACTTTACCATGCTCCTACACAGGACAGTCGACTGGGAACTGATGCAGATGATGGGAGCGAGGGCCCGTTTGGAGGAGCTGTTAGATGACCACTAGAGGAGGGTCATAGCCTGTGACCGGCCACAGTACCGAGAGTTGACCATTGAGTTTCACGCTACATGGAAATGGAATCCGAAGGAGTTTGACTCGCCGGTGACTGTTTCATTTGCTTTAGGGAGACGTGTACATGAGATGAGCATGCCACATCTAGCGGTTTCTTTAGGATTTTATAGTGAGGAGGAGGTTGCTGATTCTAGCTTTAGGGAGAGTCTGAGGGGGGCGTCTAGGAGATCTAGGAAGTTTTATGCGTTAGATGGTCAGCTACATGATTTCTGGGAGACGATCACGGTGACGAGGCTGACTAAGACGCTAGTTATCTCTGCTATTCGAGATCCATTTCTGAGATATGTCCATAGGATTCTGGGATGCACTATCATTGGGAGGAGGGCTAGCCTGGACAAGGTCAACCTCCTTGATTTATTTTGTTTGAGGTCGTTGGTAGAGAGACGCCTCACCAACCTCGTGATGGTTTTTGTTCAGTCGATGGCGAGACCCCGAAAGGGGGTGTTGAGGAGAGGTTGGACTTGGGGCCGTATGTTACACGTTTGGCGGAGTACTTGGGTGTGTTTGATAGATATAAGGCGTCACATTTGATAGAGGAGCCACCGAAGGTTCCCTAAAGCCTCGAGGATATGAGGAAGGCGAGTTTATGCCCGATGGATGATCCTCCACGATGAGTGGAGGTTGGAGCACCGGTTCGAGGACGTATTCCCGTTAGAGGTGAGAGACCCCCAGTTGCTAGACCAGTTAGAGAGTCGCGTGATGAGCCAGTGACATTGGAGTCGGTTAGGGATGAGGTGATTTCCGTTAAGGAGGAGGTGATCGGTAAGCTGGATATACATGATAGGGGGTTGAGATCTATATTTACACTAATGGGATTCGAGGTCCCTGAGTTCTTTTGTGAACCCCGGGCTACTGATGAGGCTGATGCAGGTGATGATGTTGTTGGTGAGGATGATACTGATGATGCAGAGGAGGAGCAAATGATTCTGATGATGATGCCGAGGAGTAGGGGCAGAAGGAGTATTTTGACAGTAGCAGCTATCTGATCGGTTATTTTCACATTCTTGTACTTTTTCTTTATTTGGTTTTTATTCTCATGGTCCGTACTTAATATTCTGATATACTGATATTGGGGAATTTGTACGGGGATAACTGGTTGGGTGTTTTTGTTTATATATGTATGCTGTTGTGATTGTGGTTGATGTTATTTTTAGAATTTTTGGTTATATGTCGCCGCTTTCGTCCGTGACGTTTATCTGCATGTCTGGAATTTCACTGAGGATTTCGATATCACGTTCGATTTGGTGGGCGAGGAACAAGACTCTACTTATTCACTACGATTCATTAAGGGGGAGTTTGTTCCATTTTTAGTTTCTTTTATGTCGTCTTTTATTTCTTTTGCATTCGTCTTAAATTTTCTTTTATTTTTTTATTTGCGTTTATTTTTCTTTGAGTTGTTTCTCGGTTCACATTAGGGACAGTGTGAGTTTCAAGTGTGGGGACAGGGAGACTACGTGTCGTGTCTCATTAGTCGAGTCAGTTTTAGTGTGTTTGTGTAGTGTGTGAGTTTATTTTGAAAAACAAAAATTTGAAAAACCCAAACATACAAAAAAATAGAAAAATTAAGAAAAATGTTCCTGATTAAGTCTGTATTTTAAAATGGAAAATGATAGGTAAAACCGGGATTTGGCAATTCTAATAATGTGAAATAAATAATAAAAGTTGAAAACATTTTTAGTTAGTGCTGTATTGGTTGGCCCAGCCGACTTAAAAGCTCAAATATCCTAATTGTGTATGAAAATGTAATTAAATTAATAAAATCAGATACTTAGTGGGTTCTCGTCTTAGATTGAACGAGGATGTTGAAACCGTCAAAATTATAAGATAGGTACCCTAGCATTTTCATATGTGTATGTCTCTTAAAACAACATGCCTTTGTCTTTTTATTAGAATAAATTCGAATGCGGTGGCGCTTGCATATTTCATATTCCATTTTTTTGAGCTTATAAAAAAAAATACCGAATCCTATGTGTTTCCCTTCGGGATAGTGACTTGAAGGATACGCCTCTAGGTTAGGTAATGAACTAAATACCCTATGTGTTACCCACTCGGCTCGCCACTTGGTGGATGCGCCTCTAGGTGAGGTTCATGAAAAAAATATAAGCTCAAGTAAAACCATCATCCATTCTTCCATTAATCCACTATTTTTTAGACCTATATATACTTAAATACTAAGGTGGGAGGACCTAAATGGTCCTAACCTGAGCCTTGAAATCTTGAGACGGGACTAGGACAAATTGTGATGCTTGAGTGTGGGATGCATTAGGTTAAGTAATAGGGTAAAATAAACAAATATGACACTTTTGGGGGCTATAAGGGTTGGTGGTTGGGGTTAATCGGATTGAAATATCGATAATCGCTACCAGACTGTGAGTATGCTAATTGAATTAAACATTGATAAATTGAAAATGTTGGAAGCCAATTACTCAGGTTATGATTCCATTGCATGTTTTTTTTTTCGGGGACGAAAAAAGGTTATGTGGGGGGATTTTTGATGTGTTGCAAAACACATCGGTTTTTCTTTACGGTTTTGTGTCATTTGAGTATAGTTTGAGATGTTTTTAATTAAATTTTCTATGTTTATGAGTATTTGAGTCTTAGTGTGGGCTTTTAGTTATTTTTGCAGATTACGATTCAAATCCCGATGATAAACGAGTGCTGGAAAAGTTGGAATTCAAAAAGGGGTGAAGAATGCTGAAGAAGATGGAGTACGCGTATCGCGTACAGGATATGGAGCCCCAAGCGACATGCTTAGGGCGATGAATTCAAAGGCGGTTAGCCAAACTATTTTGTCGCCACATAAGCCTCCGCGCGTATCGCGCCCAACTGAAGGCCCTCCAAGCGATACGCTTGGAAGGTAATATTCCGGAAACCCCAGATTTTTTCCTTATAAATTAAACTTTAAGGGTTTGTTTCGGGATCTTTTGCTTCCTGTCGTAAGCCAGAGAGCTTGGAGATGATTTTGGAGCTGTTGATTGAGAATGAATCACTTGGAGAACATGGAGTCAATCATTCGACACAGATTTCGGCTTTCGGGTTTTATTTCAATCTTGATTTTCACTTTGTTTTAGTAGACTATATCATGTTTAACCATAAAGTTAGTGTTTTTATCTATTTTCCGGACATGTTTTTGCTTCTTGGCTAAGCCACTTGTACTACTTAGGAAAAATTGATGAATTTATGTTGGTTTTGACTTTGCTCGGTTTTTGGATGATTATGTATGGATTTATATCCTAGTAAAAGGCTGTTATTTCTGTTTTAATGCATATGAGTGTAGGGATATGATCACGTATAAATAAACGTATGTCCAGAAAGTATTTAAAAATACGGGGTCACACGTCTCGACACTAATGTATTTGTATTAATTAATCAGTTAATTAATATTTATCACGAATATTTAACGAGGATTTGTTAAAACTAACCGTTAATTGTTAACAGGGTGTTAGTTGTTAATTAAAGAGAGTTGTAATTGGATTACAATTAGGAAAGGCTTTGGGAGTAGGCCTTAAGGCCGAATTCGTGAAGGCCTCCCCATCCCAAATCCTAGCTTGTTTTCCAAGTTCTTAAAACCTATAAATAGACCCTCTTGGTTTAGGGTTTAAGGTGTGCATTATACCTGATTAGTGCAAACCCTAATTCTCTCTCTTTTCTTTTTAAATTTCGGCAAAGGAAAAAGAATCCAAGGGATTCGATTTTCTTGTGGTTCGACCAAGCCTTCATCAAGAAGAGGAGTTCGTGATCAAGTACTAGCATATGTACATCGGTGTGTCGTGTGTGCGATCGTAGAGGGATTTACATCAAATCCTAGAGGATCTTCTCTTGCCGAGCTAAAAAGGTACACATTATCTATCCGGTTAGTTAGATTAATTCATAGGATAAAATCCGCTGCGTACTCGTGTTTAAATCGATAATTAGTTATATAACCCAACAGTGGTATCATGAGCCACCTATGATTTTAATTAATTACCGGGAATAAAAACTTGGAGGGGGGGGGGGTAACCAAATTCGATTAGAAACAAGCTTTCTAATCAAGATTCTAGCTTTTCGATCCACATAAAATCGTCTTTTACAATTGGAAAATCGGTTTCGCAAATTGGTAAAAACCTAATTCGATCGAAAATTGTTTACGACCCGCGTTTTGTTTCCGATCGGAAACCCTTGTTTCCGATCGTAAACCCTAATTTTTCGACTTGTTCGTATCATAAATCGTAAACTCAAGGTCGCCGAATCGAAAACTGTTATCCCGATCGGAAACCCTAATTCCGATCAAAATCTAAATAATGGATCGAAAACCTCTAGCCGAATCGGAAACCCTAATTTTAGGTCTAAAATTCGATTCTTGTGATCTAAAATTAAGAACCCAAGTTTTTGTTATTTGATAATTGTTTAAACAACATGTTGTACCTTTACAAAAGATGTTAAAAGAAAGTAAAAACCATGAAGTTTCATGCAAATCGTTCATGGTTATTACTTAGATCAAAGAGAATTAAAATTAAAATTATGTTAGATAATTAGAAACCCTAAGATTATGTGATTATTTGTGATAATTGTGACATAATAAAATGTTTTATTGCAAATATATTTTATGAAAATCGAAATTTGCTAATGAACAATTGAAATATGATTTTGTTTATAAAAATAAAATTTGTGTCCTAAAACTCAAAAGAAACACCGGCTCACCCATTTGAACACACTCTAAGAGAGGTATAAGTCAGGTCGCCATGCTTCCCTAAAGTGGATAGGTTTTTAATTGCAAAAGTGCAAACCTCACCCCTACGCTTCTTTGTGTGTTGCGAATGGAGCTACCGAGATCTTTTGATTTGGAAGACAAACTAAGAATTTTTATAAACACATTATATGGTGAAGATGTGCATGAATCTTCACACATAACATTTTTTATCACACATCATAAATGTTTTGACCCAAACCAAAATTAAGTCGTTGCCATCCACCTTGAAAAGGACACTTGTGGATGTCATCTTACTCATTGGTACACAATGGTAAAATGGCAATTTCATGGCAAATTCCCACTCATTGGTACACAATGGTGGACAATTTGTGCGTTCTTAGTTGGACGACTTAAAGCGAGCTAGGCGGTGAGACCCTTGGCCCGTGGCAAAAGATGGGATGAAACATGACTACAAATTACTTGGTGCAAGATTCACAAGTGTTATTTGTAGGTCCCATAAAATCTAGGAATTGTACTTGGAATACAAATATTGATCGTCACTTACCTTTTGAGTGCATCATTTCTAGCAGATCAACTGATGAAATGATGGCATGTCAATTGGATCATAGCCTTAATAAGCTTAATTGTTTAAAAGTGTTTAAAAATTGGGTAATTAAATTTATTAAGTAAAAGATTATTGAAAATACTGATTTTTGAACTTAATCTGTTTTGTAGATGGCAACATACCCTCCTCAAAACAATGTTGGTCATGCTTTTCGTCAAATGTTTGAAAGAGAAAAGCTGAATGGATCTAACTTCAATGACTGGTATCGTCAACTGAGGATCGTCCTTAGAGTTGAACGGAGGAACGATGCCCTTGAAAATCATTGGCCGACCGAGCTAGCTGCTACTACTACTGATCAAGAGAAAGCGTTCTACAATGCTGAGTATAGCAGATACGATGAGGTTGCTTGCATGATGATCTCGAGTATGACTCCCGATCTTCAGAAGCAATACGAATTTCATACACCTTGTGATATGATAAAAGAGCTAAAGAAGATGTATGAAAAACAAGTGGGTGTTGAATTGTTCGACCTAGTTGTGGAACTCCACGACTTGAAGCTTGAAACTGTTAAATCGGTCAGTAGTCATGTGCTCAAAATGAAGAGCTACTTTGACAAATTGGGATCGCTCAATTATGGGTATAATTAGGCTGTGGCAGTTGGCATGATCCTCAAATCTCTTACGAAGGATTATGAGGGTTTTGTGTGCAATTACAACATGCATAGTATGACTAAAACTATACCCGAGCTTCATGCTATGCTTGTCGAGTATGAGAAAACGATTCCTAAGAAGGCCACTGAAACACCCCAAGTTCTTATGATCAAAGGGGGAAAGATCCAAAAGGCTAAACGACCACAAAAGGCGAAGGGCAAGAATGCCGATAAGGGAAAAGGCAAGGCAGTTCCGCTTATTCCTAAAACCAAGCAAACCCCTCCGGCCGTAAAAGAGCATCCGGCTAAAGACCAGATCTGTCACCATTGTGGTGAAGTTGGACACTGGAAGAGGAACTGTCCTACCTATCTAGCTGAGTTGATCAAGAAGAGAAAGAATACTAGTGGGACTAGTACTTCAGGTATCTTCACAATTGAATTATTTTCCTTTTCTAAGAGTGATTCATGGGTGTATGACACTGGCTGTGGAACTCACATCCGTAATTCGTTACAGGGTCTTAGAAAGAGGAGGAAACTGAAACCTGGAGCTTTGCAGTTGTTCGTGGGAGTTGGTTTGCCAGCAGTTGTGGAAGCTATAGGAGAATATCATTTAATTCTGCCTTCTGGGTTAGTTATTGTATTAGAAAATTGTCATTATGCACCTTCTATTACTAGAGGTGTTATTTCAGTTTCTTTGTTGAAAAACCAAGGATTTATTAATGCATTTAATAATATCGGTATTTCAGTTTCTAAAAATAATGTTCATTATTTTGATGCTATTCCTTGTGATGGCATTTATGAAATTGATATGCCTGGTTGTGTTTCAAATAATTCAATGTACAATGTTAGCAAACGAGCCAAAACTAGTTTGGACTCTACCTATCTTTGGCACTGTCGTCTTGCCCATGTTGGCAAAAACCGCATTGAAAGACTTGAACGTGAAGGGATCCTACAATCAAATGATGACTCATTTGATAAATGTGTTTCCTGTATCTCAGGAAAGATGACAAGAAAACCCTTTCCGAACAAGCCGCAAAGGGCTAAAGAACTACTTGGACTCATTCATACTAATGTTTGTGGCCCATTTAGACATGTGTCAAGAAGAGGTGCTAGCTACTTCGTGACTTTCACGAATGATTTCAGTCGTTATGGTTATGTTTACTTGCTTAAACATAAACATGAAGTGTTTGAAACATTCAAAGAGTTCAAGAACGAAGTAGAAAATCAACTCGGAAAGACGATCAAGATCCTTCAATCGGTTCGTGGTGGAGAATACTTAAGCCAAGAGTTTAGGGATTATCTCAAAGCGTGTGGAATTGTCCAACAGCTTACTCCTCCTTACACTCCTCAGCATAATGGAGTGTCTGAGAGGAGGAATCGAACCTTACTAGAAATAGTGAGGTCGATGATGAACCTTACAACTCTCCCAATATCATTTTGGGATTTTGCTTTAGAAACTGCTGTACGCATTCTAAATATGGTTCCAACCAAGAATGTAGAAAAGACACCGCATCAATTGTGGCATGGAGAAGTCCCTGTGTTGTCTTACTTAAGAGTCTGGGGATGTGAGGCACTTGTGAAGCGTGATACGCCTGACAAACTACAACCCATGACTACTAAGTGCATCTTCGTGGGATACCCAAAGGAAACAATGGGTTACTACTTTTACAATCCTTCCGAAAATACTGTTCGTGTTGCTCGATATGCTGAATTCTTTGAAAAGAATTTTATAGCTCAAGAGAACAGTGGGAGAATTGTAGAACTACTAGAAGATGTGTCACCTTCTGAAACAACTAGCAATCATTAACTTGGGGGGTAAAATGTTCAAAGTGATGAACCTTAAGTCGATGATGTTACGATTCCACTTCGTAGATCCAAAAGGATCATACATAATCCGGATAGATGGATTGGTCTAGTCGAATCCGAGGAAAACGTATCAGGAGATCTCGATGAGCCTCCGAACTTCAAAGCTGCATTATCAGATCCGGAATCTGACAAATGGCTTGAAGCTGCGAACATGGAAATGAAAT
This sequence comes from Deinandra increscens subsp. villosa, assembly GCA_039602395.1. Lineage (NCBI taxonomy): Eukaryota > Viridiplantae > Streptophyta > Magnoliopsida > Asterales > Asteraceae > Deinandra > Deinandra increscens. The sequence continues at coordinate 92,111,174 of JBCNJP010000017.1, forward strand.
CCATGAGAGATAATCAAGTTTGGAACTTGGTTGATCTTCCTCCTAACACGAATACCGTTGGGAGTAAATGGATCTTCAAGAAGAAGACCGACATGGATGGAAATGTACACACCTATAAAGCTCGTCTCGTGGCGAAAAGTTATACTCAACGTTTTGGCGTTGACTATGATGAGACCTTTTCACCAGTAGGTGACATTAGAGCTATTAGGATTCTCTTAGCCATAGCAGCGTACTATGACTTTGAGATATGGCAAATGGATGTGAAGACTGCCTTCTTAAATGGTTACTTGGATGAAGAAGTCTATATGGATCAACCTGAAGGGTTCATTGATCCAAAACATCCCAACCAAGTATGCAAGCTTCAAAGGTCTTGTAGGTCCGAAATTTAACCAAACACACGATATCTAATCACAAACGAGTGCGGAAACCTCGTATGTGATCGATTCAAGAAGAATAGTAGAAGAAGAGACTCAATCTTAGGTAAAGATTGAATCTTGAATGAGAAAAACTACTATCTTGAAGCTCGAACAACTGATCGTAAACAACAAAGATATGAAGAAATCGTGAACAAGTAATTCCAAAGATTAATCATAAACATAACCATGAGGTGGTATTTATACCACCTCATGTGATTACAAGGTCAATCATAAACACAATCTAGCCCAATCATAAACAAGAAATCGGCCCACATGGCCTATTAACTAAACTAGATTAAGCCCAAAACAATTACAAACTAGCCCATTAACAAATGTTCATGCCTTAACTAAATCTAGCCCAACAATCTTCCCCTAGGCATGAAACATTTGACCTTTTTCTTCTACGGTAGCAGGAGATCGAATCGGAATGTATTCAATGCGTTGTTCGACCACCATTTGTTTGCTACAATCCGCTCTGCAGTCCCATGAAAGATTCCCACCCTCACAGCATTCTCCATATCATTTTCATCACCAAGTATAGGCTGTGAGGCGAGCAACTTGATATCTCTTTCTCCGAATCTGAGCAAATCAACCGGATCATAAAAACGGAACTGTCGCATCCCCTTGCAAAGAACCACCACCTCATGAGTTGTTGGATCATAATACCAACAGTCCAAATTCTTGACTAAGGTTCCGTCTTGAATTTCATCCAACATGTTAATAACTCTGGTGCGCTTGGTAGGTGGCCTTCTTGCTTCTCCCATGGGCTCACCAGTAGCAGGGTCAGTACCAGTCTCAACCCACCTTACCTGCTTCAGCTCAAAATCAGTGAAATTGTTTTCCAGATGGCTCATCAAGTTGTTTCTAATAAGATCCCCATCGGAGCTGTTCCACCTGTTGATAAATGGGGCTCGAAGCAGACTCCTAATCTCGGGCTCAGTCCAGGAATGAAATTGCCCACGAGTTTTGTAGTATTCAACTGGACTGTAGCCTTCACGGATTATGGCAAACAGATTCTTCTCTGAGTCATAGTGCCAGCAAAGGATGTTTTCACGACTCCCCCTCTTGTCTAATGTGCTCTCACCAAGATCAAGGGTGTATAGTGTGGGGGCTGGACCTTGAAAGAATTCACGGAACCAGTTGTCGTGTCCCTCAGGGGCTTTGGAGATGATTCTGCCACTTCGGGCGTAATCGGACATCTCTATGTTTTCATCTCCATCATCCTCAGCTGCTTCACTTTCACCTTGAGCTGAAGAGCTTTGACCCGAGGCACCTGAAGTGTTTCCTTCTACTGCACTTTTAAAGGCATTGAACCTTTTCTTCAGGTCCATCAGAGCATCATTGAGATCCTTCATTCTTGTCTTGTCAGCCTCCTCTCTCTCTTCCATCCTTCTCTTATCTGCTACCTCTTTCTCCCTTAAACTTCTGTTCTCTGCTTGCAGTGCTATAATTTCATTCTGTCTGATCCTGTTCTGAGAGATCAGAAAGTTGATATGAGGATCGGTGCTTATCCTCAGATCAATTGGTAGCTCAGCAGCTTGAAAAGGCCTAAATCCAGGAATAGTTGTTGGCTGAGTTACCACAGGATCTGCACTCACTCTTACAGGGCTTGGAGCAATGAAAGTATGATCAACCTCCAGAAATTGAGTTTCTTCCCGAACTAGGCTATGCTCGGTCAGAACTGGAGTTTCAGATTGCACAGGAGCAGGTCGATCTTGTACATCTTCAGCAGCTATTTCTACTTGAGCACTGGGACCCTCAGAACTGGGTCCAGCTGGTTGTACAACCAATAAGCTTGAACTTGTCTTGGTGAACTTGAACCGTACGCTCCTTGGATCAGATTTCTTTCGAGGAGATGGCTCACGAGCAGGAACGGGTTCCTCTTCCAGAACATCATCAACGGACAAATTCAGCTCTGGTGGAGTAGTGTCACTCCCAGATGAGCCAATCATATCATCCCTCGATCTTTTATGGGTTAGAGGCTCCAAGTCTCCATAAATATCATCTTCTGAGATGTCCTGACCAGCAAGAATGTCATCCATTACATTTTCCTCATCGGAGGGAATAACATCTTCATCTTGTACATTAACAGCCGGAGTTGCCGTTAAGTCTTGGTCTTCAGCCACCATGGCATTCACAACCGGCATGTCAGCTTCTGGTTCATCTTCATCAAATTCTTGTTCCCTTGCCACCTCTGGGAACGCACCTCTCTTAACCCATTCAAGTCTTCCTTGAAAGCTGTTTTTGCCCTTTCTATCTTGAGTTTGAAGACCAAAGACCCCACAATCCATTACTTTGATGTCCAACTTCTCAATCCTTTCTTCAATCATTGGGTATTTCTTCATGACCACCATTTGTACAAACCTTGGTGTCATCAAAAATTGCTCTCTGGCACTCAAATCAGCATTGCCTACCCAGTCCATCAGCATCATCTTTGAGAAGTTGAAATCCCAATCTAAGGCCAAAGAGATGAAAGCAGTTCCATGAAGTTGATTTAGTTGATCAAAACTGGTTCTCTTGCCTAGAAATGACTTCTGCATATAATGTGCTAGGCACCTCCAATAATGCGGCAGAAGCTTCTTAAAGATTGGTGGAAACTTTCCTTCGTATCCCATTGACTGAGCACCAGCCAGAACAACGTCCTTCGGATACTTGATTGGATCAGTGGCTTTATCAGTAATGTTCAACCCCTTCCTGATATCATCTTCCTCAATCACTACTTGTCTGTTATGAACAGTTGCAGTAATAATTGTCTTGTCAGCATTTGCTCTTGCAGAACCCCAGAACTCTCTGACCAGCATCTCATCAGTAAGTACATTCGTCCTTAGGGCGTGGTTGATTTTGCAAGTGTTCATCCCAGCCACCAGAGAGTAGAATAACTCCATATGTTTTTCTGGTGGGTCTTCCAGATACGCTGGGATGCAATGATCCTGTTCAAACTTTATCACTTCATCTAGCATTTCTTCTGCCATCTGAGACAAACGAGACAAATGCATCAGACATATTCATCAAAGCTATTGTGTTTATTAACCCTTGACGAAGTTCAATTGAAAAACAAATTTTACTTTTGAAGTTCACAAAATTTCAAATTAAACTTTTAGGGAAAAATATTTGATTTAAAAACACGCTCACAAACATCATAAATTTTACTTTTGAAGTTCACAATAATGAGATTACGATCCAAAACATGTGTTTACGACATTTTAAACAGGTTCACGATCGGTTCTACTATGGCCCAATCGAGAACGCCAAGCCCAATCGTAAACTCCAAATTAACCCGAAGCCCGATCGTAATCTTCTTTTGTCGTATATTGGGATCGTAAACGTTGAATCGGAAAAACGGAGTCATAAACGATGGTCGTAAACGAAAATCGTGAACACTCAACAGTCGTCTTCAACATTACGATAATCGTAAATGCCCATATCCGCCATTTTTGACCTGCAATCACCTCGTAAACATGTTAATACCCATAAATCTTGAAGCAAGAACATTTGTGACTACCTTTATGAGTTTCAATCACCAAAAACGACTTCAAAACCTTGAGTAATTGACTCGAAATTTTCAGCAAACCAAAACTAATCACCGAGTGAAGAAAACTGAGATACGGGGTTAAGAGGTGAAGAGAATCGGTCGATTAAAGGGTAGTTCGAGGTCGGAAAATGATTACGAACACAATGGAGGACACGGTTTACACAGACGGTGCCCGGAGGTGGGTCGGATCACTTTTCCGGTGAGGGCAGCGGTGGCTAGGGTTTCACAGGGCGAAGATCGTAAACGGCGAGAGGGAGAGGATCGGAAATGAGGATTGGATCGTAAATGGGTGGTTATAAAGGGTTTGTTAAAAAAAATTACACTTTAGCCCCCTCAATTTTTTTTTAAAAAAAAAAACACACACAAGCTTACCCCAAACTTTAATAATTCTCATAAATATTTGAAGATTTTTGACTTTTGAGAATTTACGAAACTTCTCCTCAGAATCATACCCGAGTATCCGATCATGATCATGAAAAATTTAAAAGTTTAGAAGAAACAGATAAAGTCAAAACCAAAATTAAATATTTACAACTTACCTTAGAAATTTAAATATTTACAAACCTGGTGCTGGTAATTTTCACAGATAATTTCAGACAAGTCTTTGACTGAGGAACCCTTTTCAGCTTCCGTTACTTGACACTCTAGACAATTGTCAGGTGGTTTGAACACAGAAACTCACATCCAGTTAAGTGCTTAAATATAGTACAAATTTACCGATATGTTTAACCGTCCCCACACCCAATTTTCCATAGCAAAACCTACCCAACCTCAGAGTTTATTGAGGATTCACAAACCCCCAACTTGAGGAACCATGCAACACTGCTTTGACTACCACTTATTTCTATTTTTCATACATTATCAGTTGATGATCAGGTCGGCCGCATAAGCACGCAGAGAAGACCAACTGAATAATTTTATTTTCTTTTCTTTTTCTTTTTCAGAATTTTCAATTTTTTTTGAATTCTTTTTCTTTTTCTTTTTCCTTTTTGCTGTGGTGTTGTCTTATACAGTATAAGCATGGCGTGTGAGAGAGTGAATACTAGGTAAATACCACTCTCAACCCGTTTTTGTCGGGACTCAGTTTTTTAAACCATGTAGACTAGGATGGGAAACTAAACATTTATAGAGTTTAAGATTACTGCACTTACATAGATGATCATTGTTTTGGTTAAGCTTACCGACATATCATCTTCGAGCAGTCTTTCACATCAGCCTTACACGTGTCAGTCTCCGACCGTCATTGAACAATTTTTTTTTGCACGTCCTATCAAAAGACATCATAAAAACTTTTCAGATTAACCAGCACCTTTTCTTCCCCTGTTTTTGTGAGGCTTTTGAAACAAGACTCAATTTTTCAGTCATTTTCCAAAAAAAAAATTTTTTTTTTTAAATAAGGGTTATTGGATTTTATTAATCTAAGTTATTACCAATTGGCCAATATTAATCCCAATTTTAAAATTGCCCCACATTAATCCCAATTATTAAGGTGTTGGATTTCATTGGACCCCCTTTACATTTTTCTTCACTCCGTTAGGGATTTTACTCAAAAAATTCCCTTCGGGGTCCAATGATTATTAAGGTGTTGGATTTCAATGGACCCCCTTTACATTTTCCTTAACTCCGTTAGGGATTTTAGTCAAAAAATTTCCTTCGGGGTCCAATGAAATCCAACACCTTAATAATTGGGATTAATGTGGGCCAATTTTGAAATTGGGATTAATATTGGCCAATTGGTAATAACTTGGATTAATAATATCCAATAAACCTTTAAATAAAGATTAAATACCAAAAACTTTGTACAAAAACATAGATGATCAGATCATTCCTCGAAGGCAATCATCTTCAGGCCTTCAACACAGGATTCAAAATTAGGACGAGGAAGGGGTTTTGTAAAGATGTCCGAAACATTCTGATCGGAGCTTACCTGTTGAAGCTGAATTAGCTCACGATCAAAGCAATCACGAATAAAATGTACCTTGATATCAATATGCTTGGTTTTGGAATGTTGGACGGGGTTTTTCACAATCTCAAGAGCAGCAGCGTTATCACAAAATATGGGAGTGTTAACGAATTCCATACCGTAATCTGTGAGCTGGTTTTGAATCCATACTACCTGTGATGTACCGGCAGATGCGGCCACGTACTCAGCTTCGGCAGTTGATTTTGATACGGTATGCTGCTTCTTGCTCTGCCACGAGATGAGCCTATCTCCCAGGTACTGACATCCTCCAGTAGTAGATTTCCTGTCAAGGTCACTACCTCCATAATCACTGTCAGTAAAAGCATATAATTGAAAATCAGTGTTCTTCGGGTACCAAAGACCAAGCCTAGGCCTGCCCTTCAGATACCTGAAGATACGCTTAACAGTAGAAAGATGAGAAAGTTTAGGGTTAGCCTGATAACGAGCACACACGCAAACTGCATGCATGATGTCTGGCCTGCTTGCTGTTAAGTACATCAGTGATCCAATCATCGATCGATAATGGAATTCACTCACTGACTCCCCGTTAAGATCAGCTGACAAGAGTGGTCTGGATGCCATGGGAGTGGCGATGGGCTTGCAATCCTGCATCTTGAACTTTTCCAGAATCTCATTCACGTACTTCTCCTGATGAATAAGAATCCCAGAATCATCCTGTTTGACTTGAAGTGCAAGAAAGAAACTCATCTCGCCTTGGTCACTCATCTCAAACTTCTTCTTCATAATCTCCTCAAATTCGGTGCACAATTCCTCGTTTGTTGAACCGTAGATAATGTCATCTACATACACCTGCACCATGATTATGTCTTCCTCCACCCTCTTCCTAAACAATGTTTGATCAACAACTCCTCTTGTATATCCATTCTCCACCAGATGATTGGACAACGTTTCATACCAGGTTCTAAGAGCTTGATGCAAACCGTACAAGGCCTTATCCAGCAGATAAACATGATCTGGATTTTCTTCATCTATGAACCCTGGTGGCTGAGTTACATAAACTTCCTCGTTCATCTCTGCATACAGGAAGGCAGTCTTCACATCCATCTGATGTACGGTAAAATTGAGATACGAAGCCACAGCCAGAAAGATCCGAATTGCTTCCAATCTTGCCACTGGAGCATAAACCTCATCATAGTCGATACCGTGGACTTGCCTGTGCCCTTGTACTATTAACCTTGCTTTGTTTCTGACAATGATCCCCAAGTCATCCTTTTTGTTCTTGTATAACCATCTCGTGGGGATCACCTTCTTGTCCTCCGGCCGTTTCACAAGTCGCCACACTCCCAGCTTTGAGAACTGATTAAGTTCATTGTGCATGGCCTCCGTCCAGCTTGGATCTTTGAGAGCAACCATCACATTGGGAGGCTCAATCTGGGAGATGAAGCAGGAATACATACAGAAGTTGATGTGTCCCGTGCGGCTTCTTGTGGTGACACCCGCTGACACTGGCCCAACTACATTACTCAGTGGATGATCTCTATTGATCCTGCTCACTTGGTCATCAGGCACTGAAACATTAACAGGCAGGTTAGCATTAATAACATTATCAGACATACCTGAGCCTTGAGAATCCACTGGAGCATCACGTGTTCCTGAACATTCTGGAATATCAGCATTTGCATTTCGAGAAGATTCAGCTGATGCTCTATCCACATGAGGTCTTACATCTGCACTAGGAGCTACAATGTCTTCTTCTTCGCCCAAATTGTGGAAAACATTCGAGAAATTAAATCCCTCAAACAATGATCCATAGTCGAAGATCCAATCAGGTCCAGCTCCCGCATCCGTAGGATTGTCCTCCATCCAATCTACATTGAATGCCTCAATGATTACCTTGGTGGTTTTGTTGTACACACGATAAGCACTATTTGCAGAATAACCCACAAAATAGCATTCATCGGCCTTCGCTTCGAATTTCCCTACATCGGACTGAATCAGCACCGTGCACGGACACCCAAACGTCTTGAAATAACCCACCTTCGGTTTCTCCCCATAAATGATTTGATATGGAGTCTGCTCGTGACGCTTGTTCAGAAGAACTCTGTTTTGTACATAACAAGCTGTATTCACGGCCTCTGCCCAAAAGAAGATTGGTAATTTTGCCTCACACATCATTGTTCTGGCGGCTTCAATGAGTGTCCTGTTTCTTCTTTCGGCAACTCCATTCTGCTGAGGCGTGTAAGGAGCACTGAACTGCCTTTCAATCCCCTTTTCACCACAAAACATATTTAGCTCAGCATTTTTGAATTCCGTCCCATTGTCAGATCTGATAGCCTTCACTCTTTTGCTCAGCTGATTTTCAATAAGAGTAACAAACTGCTTCACAAGGGCTGGAGTTTCGTACTTGTTTGACAAGAAGAAGACCCAAGTAAATCGCGAGTAGTCGTCCACTATCACAAGGCAGTATGAAAACTTGCTGATGCTTTGTACCTGCATAGGGCCAAAAAGATCCATATGTAAGAGTTGAAGCACAGAAGAGACAGAATTTGTAACCTTTGGACGATGTGGCAGTTTGTGCTGCTTCCCCTTAGCACAAGCCACACACTTCTCCACTGATGAGAAGTCTTTGATCGGAAGATTTCTGACATGCTCTCCTTTAGCCAGCTTGGATAGATTCTTCATGTTTGCATGTCCCAGACGACGATGCCACAACAATGCAAGATTCTCAGTCTGCTTTGAAATTAGACAAGCTGCTTCAGATGTTGGAGGCTTTCCCATGTTCAATTGATAAGAATTCCCGTGCCTTGGTGTACGCATTAAGATACATTCTTCAGGAATTTCTACACCAGGCATAAGAATGATGCATTCCTTTCTGTTGAACATCACTGAGTATTCCCGATCACATATCTGTGACACACTCAGCAAGCTGTGGGACAGCTCCTCTACATAATGCACATCTGAAAAAGTCAGACTCCCATTCTTCACAACCCCTTTCTTTGTAATTCTTCCACCCACACCTCCAGCAAAAGAAACACTTCCTCCATTGAAGTCTTCCACCTCATCTAACAGAGACAGATCTCCGGTCATATGTCGGGTACAACCACTATCAACATACCAGAGATTGTTGACAGATCTTCTCGGCTGTCCCTACATAAATCATAAATCAGTTAGAGTCAGGTACCCAGGTCATAACAGATCTGGGCACTCCCTTGGAGTCAATGTAATTAACCATCTTGAAAGACATTCCTGCTTTTGATTCGGATTCATTTAAAACTTTAGCATGAACTTTTGGTTTCCAATTTGGTTGTTTTTGGGAGTTAGAGCTACTAGCAGAGTTCTTTGTGGGTGAAACATTCCTTGGAGGAGATGTGGCCTTTTTACCTTTTGTTTTGACGATCGGTGTCCACTCAAGTTTTAATTTGGTATAAACCATTTGTTTTGGTTGAGTGACAACTTTTGGTTGTTCTATAACTGCTTTACCCTTAGGTTTAGCAGCCTGATTGACTTTTGGTACTTGTTTCTCAAAAGGTTTTGTTTTCATTTTATTAGGTTTGTTGAAAACTCCTTTAGCTGCATAAGCAGGTTTGGAAGTTTGGCCCACATCTCTCCTTTCATTGACAGGCTTCGTCACTGGGGCCTTTGTGTTCAGAACCTTAGACTGTTGAGTCTTCATTGGTTCAGAACTTTGCTTCCCCTGTGACGATGCTTGCTGCTTTTGAGTTCTGTTCTCACCCCTCATCATTTTCTCAAGCATAGTTGTCCGCTTGTTCTGCGGATAATATGGCTCATAGGGTCTGTTCATACAATTTGCAGCAAAATGACCTGGTTGACCACATTGAAAACAATTCATTTGTCTAGGCCCATTGACGTTGCTACACAAATATGAGCGTCTTGGGTAAGACGACTTCCATTCTGGTTGATCATCCCATTTGTGTATCACACGTTTTGAATGTTTTTCAGGTTGTGTTATTAAACAAAATTGTTCAGATTTTGATTTGTCAGTTCTATCATAAGTTGACACAACCTGGGGATACGGAACGAAGTCGTTGGGCTTAGACTTACGGCCAATCTTTGTGTTAGGAACACGCATTTTAAAGGAACTAACAACTTCATTAGGATTAGAAACATGTTTTAACAAGACAATTTGATTGGACTTGGATGATTCAAGTTCTGACACAGGTGCCAGAATGTCATCCTTAGGTAAACTAGAAACATAACAACTAGACTCGTGACACTCATTGACCCTCAAGCATTCAGCATCCTCCCCAGATACATCTTCAATGCCTACAACATCTGCACATGTAACAAAAACATTAGAAGAACTAACATTATTGTTTAAAGATTCCTGGGAAGAACCTGGTTCAGTTGTGAGGTCAACTACATTGTTCTGACTACCCGTCCCATATAAACCAAGTTTCTCCTGTTCTTTCTCTACTTCTGTCATAGGGGTCACACCAACCAACAAGCTATCTATAGGAGGACCTGCTTCATGATATCCTGAGCTAGTTCTATCTACCTGGTCCTCCTCATAGAGCCTTCCTATGATATCTCTAGGGATAGGTGGGGGAATTATAACATTTGCGGCCAAGGACTTGTCAGACTTTTCTGACCCAAATCCTGGTGTGTGTTTCCCTACTTGTCCACAAATCACAGCCTGAGATAGTTCTTTACCTGCCTGAAGCATTCTCTTGTTTCTCAATTGATTCATATCTAACTGAACTTGCATCTCATTAGTCTTATGAGTCAATTCATCTACCTGTTTTCTAAGGTCAGCTATTTCTAACTTGGCATTATCATACAGGATAGATTTCTCAGTTGCTATCTGTTGGTACTTCACTATATCTAGCTTTTGTGCCTTAACCTTTTCCTCATTTTTTACCCATCTACCCTTAAATGAACTCCTCTCACACTTGACCTCAAACAATTCTATTTGATAATTCTTACAGATTTGTCTAAGACCAGGAATAATACGAGCACAAGTGGGATCAGAACATACCTTTAGGTTTTCAGCATCAGCAACGAATGCTTCCTTGTCTTCTATCTGAGTCTCTTCAGACTTTCCTTCATCAGTGACCACAAAGGCATGATCTTCTTCATTATCCTTCTCCGCAGTAGCAATCAAAGCATGTGTCAAACTAAGATCCTTCATCTGTGAACTCCAGTCATAACCACCACCTTCCTGAACCACCAGTGCCCTGGCATCTCCCTTTCCTTTCACTTCAGCAACCTTCTTTTCTTCAGCTCTTTCCTTCTTGGGCTTCGTGCATTCCCTGGCAAAGTGACCATACTCATCACAATTATAGCACCTCAGCTTCGACTTGTCAAACCCCATTCTGATCTTGTCCTGATCCTTCCAGACGTTCCTTCCCGTCTTGGCCATAAATTTCTTGGCTCTGAAGACAGCCATGGCCATTTGCCAAGAGACATCCAGCATCTCCACGTCCTCAGGATTTATCTGATTAAGATCACCAGCCACCATATCAGCAGGCACAAGATTCCCGGCCACAAGGGCATGATAGCTGTTCATGAAACCCATACCAAGGGCAAAGTTAGGATCATTGATATCTCCAGAGTTGACACCTCCGCTTGAACTACCTTGAGGCTGTGCTACAAAAGCATTAGACATAGGAGCTGAGCTTGATCCACTCCCTGTAAACTTTCCTTCATGCTTACCCTCAACTTCTTCCGATAGCAAAGCCTGATTCAACTTTCCAGCCAGACTTAGAGAACTTATGTGGTTCAGCTCTCTCTGCTTATCATCTATCATTTTGGATTTCAGCTTGTTGATTAATTCATCCAAAGTCACTTCACTCAGTCTATTGTTGTCTTTGATGATAGATATATTGGTGTTCCAAGATTTAGGCAGACTGTTCAGCAACTTCAAATTCTTGTCTTCAGTATCCGGCTCCACTCCATAACTTGACATCTCTGCCATCAGTGACACATACCTCTGAACTTGAGCTTCAAATGATTCACCTTGAATATGATTGAACAAGTTAAACTTCTGCTTCAACATCTGCTTCCGACTAGCCTTAATATCAGGATTCCCTTCATAAGCAACAATCAAAGCATTCCACAGTTGCTTTGCTGTTTTGCAGTGTTTGAATCCTTGAGCAATATCTGGAGTTAGGGCCATAGTCATTATCGCAAATGCCCTCTCAGCCTTGTTGCACCTCTCCCAGTCATCATCATCATACTCGTCTTCTTTCTTCTCCTTTCCTGCATTTGTTCCTGTTGCGTGAGTAGGTGTAAATGGTCCATTCACAACAGCCCTCCATAACCTCAGATCCACACTCTTCAAATGATTTTCGAATCTGTATTTCCACTCTAAGAAATTATCCGCTGAAGTTAGTCTTGGCGGACGAGTTATAGATCCGATCTCGAAGTCCAATTTCTGGTACATACTCGGCTCAAAGTCCATTTCAATAGCTTGGGAAACTTAAACCTAAAGTCCAAACGTCCACAAATACTGATTACGATCAAAAGAACCCGATTACGATCCAAACAACTTGATTACGATTCAAGGTAACTGATTACGATCGTAATCACCGGTTCCGATTACACGTCACACTCGGAAACACTAAACCGCCTAAAGATAATCGTAAACTTGATTACGATTCCTGATTACGACCACCGGATCGTAAACGCCTGTTCCCGATACTGCAAAGTCGTAAATACAGTTTCCGATCCACCTAAATCGTAAACACGATTACGATCCGCAAGTACACTCGTAAACACTTTTTGCCGGGTCGTAAACACCTTAAAAAACGTGATCTTGATGTCGTGAACTCACAAACTCGATGCAGGTCTTCAACCAATATCCAGAAATTTCAGTCGTAAACCCTCAAATCTCCAAGAACACAGCAGCAGCGATGATCGGAAACACCAAAAACACCCTCGAATCTTCAAATCTTCAACAGAAACACGAACACCAACCCAGAAAATGCTTGAATCTATATCGTGAGAGCCTCGAATCTAAGATTCTTGGCTCTGATACCAATTGTAGGTCCGAAATTTAACCAAACACACGATATCTAATCACAACACGAGTGCAGAAACCTCGTATGTGATCGATTCAAGAAGAATAGTAGAAGAAGAGACTCAATCTTAGGTAAAGATTGAATCTTGAATGAGAAAAACGTACTATCTTGAAGCTACGAACAACTGATCGTAAACAACTAAAGAGTATGAAGAAATCGTGAACAAGTAATTCCAAAGCTTAATCATAAACATAACCATGAGGTGGTATTTATACCACCTCATGTGATTACAAGGTCAATCATAAACACTAATCTAGCCCAATCATAAACAAGAAATCGGCCCACATGGCCTATTAACTAAACTAGATTAAGCCCAAAATAATTACAAACTAGCCCATTAACAAATGTTCATGCCTTAACTAAATCTAGCCCAACAGGTCCATTTATGGACTAAAGCAAGCATCAAGGAGTTGGAATAAACGGTTTGATGAAGAAATCAAAAAGTTTGGTTTCGTTCAGAATCCCGATGAGCCATGTGTATATCGCAAAGCTAGTGGGAGTAATGTTACTTTCCTTGTCTTATATGTAGATGACATATTGATAATAGGAAAACACATTCCAATGTTGCAAGATGTAAAATCCCATCTTGGAAAGTGTTTTGCCATGAAAGACTTGGGAGAAGCAGCATTCATTCTTGGAATCAAGATCTATAGAGATAGAACTAAGCGGTTGATTGGACTAAGTCAAAGTGCTTATATTGATAAGATCTTGAAGCGATTCAAGATGGAGAATTCCAAGCGTGGTATAGTACCAATGCAGGAAGGACTTGGTCTATCGGTCAAACAAGGTGCTTCTACACCTGATGAGGTGAAGCGTATGCAAAGAGTCCCTTATGCTTCGGCTGTAGGCTCTATAATGTATGCAGTGAGATGCACTAGACCTGATATAGCATTTGCGCAGAATATCGTTAGCCGATTTCAATAGAATCCAGGTGAAAGTCACTGGACTGCTGTTAAGACAATTCTCAAGTACCTACGGGCTACTAGAGATTTGTTTTTGGTATATGGGGGAAATCCAGATCAAGAGCTCAAAGTGACCGGATACTGCGATGCTGGATTTCAGACTGATAGAGATGACACGAAGTCTCAGTCTGGGTACGTTTTCGTTCTGAATGGAGGCGTTGTGGATTGGAAAAGCAAGAAACAAACCACAGTTGCTATGTCTGCAACAGAGTCTGAGTACATTGCTGCTTCGGAAGCTGCAATGGAGGCAGTTTGGATAAGGAAATTTATTTGTGGGCTTGACGTGATCCCTACAAGTAACTTGCCTATTGACATGTACTGTGATAATACTGGTGTATTAATCATTGCCAAAGGACCTGGAGTTCAGAAGGGCGCCAGACACTATGCCAGGAAATATCACTATGTTCGTGAGCAGATCGAACTAGGTGAAATTAGATTACACAAAGTTCACACAGATATTAACTTAGCTGATCCTTTCACGAAAGCTTTGTCGAGGCCAAAGCTTGAAAGGCATGCCGAGGGCATGGGACTTAGATTAGCTAGTTAAATCATGTATGTCTGTTATTCGGTATTTGGATAAGGGATGTTAAACAATTTCTATTTATATAATGAAATAAAGTACTTGATATATTTGATTTCATTTAATAGTAAATTGTGTCCTATATTTGCATGTTTAATCCTTGAGTACTTGTCAATTATTCTAAATTGTCCATTGTAAATTAACTATATGGGAATATAGTTAAACTAAGACAAATCTGAGAGATTGGTAATATTCTTGGAATATATAATGGATGGTCCCACCAAACTCACATGGTATTCATATGATGCATATCGGACTACCCCACTAACGAATTGTCACTTTATGGATCGTTCTCATTAAGTGAAATTCGTAAATGGTTGCTTTACTTATCCTTAGACTTGAGATATAAGCAGGTCATGCATATATGGATTGCACCTACTTGATATAGTTCTAACTATTCTGAATAAGGTAGTACAAAAGGGCTATTTTCAGTAAGTGTAGTGAAGAATGTGACTGGACACGTGTAGTCAAGAGGATTTGTTCCTTCAGCTTAAAAGTTGAAGCAGATACCACTGGGCCCCTCATTGGGACTAATTAAGATGTCTGCATGGCCATGCCCAAATGAAATCCAGATGTGTCTCGATTTGAATTTGGTAATCTTTAATTAGTTATGGAATGAGAAACAGAATCGTTAAAGTATGAAATGACTTTGATCCATATTCATATTTAACAACGGTATCGGTAACAAAGGGATAGTAAATGACTGTACCATTTAAATACACTTTGAGAAACTGTACTTAAATATTTCCGAAAGCATTGGCGTGTTGCTAGACGCTAACCAATGTTATTACCTTTATTATTACGAGTTCAGTGGGAGCTGTAGGGATATGATCACGTATAAATAAACGTATGTCCATAAAGTATTTAAGCCTACGGGGTCACACGTCTCGACACTAATGTATTTGTATTAATTAATCAGTTAATTAATATTTATCACGAATATTTAACGAGGAGACGTTAAAACTAACAGTTAATTGTTAACAGGGTGTTAGTTGTTAATTAAAGAGAGTTGTAATTGGATTACAATTAGGAAAGGCTTTGGGAGTAGGCCTTAAGGCCGAATTCGTGAAGGCCTCCCCATCCCAAACCCTAGCTTGTTTTCCAAGTTCCTAAAACCTATAAATAGACCCTCTTGGTTTAGGGTTTAAGGTGTGCATTATACCTGATAAGTGCAAACCCTAATTCTCTCTCTTTTCTCTTTAAATCTTGGCAAAGGAAAAAGACCAAGGGATTCGATTTTCTTGTGGTTCGACCAAGCCTTCATCAAGAAGAGGAGTTCATGATCAAGTACTAGCATACGTACATCGGTGTGTCGTGTGTGCGATCGTAGAGGGATTTACTTCAAATCCTAGAGGATCTTCTCTTGCCGAGCTAGAAAGGTACACATTATCTATCCGGTTAGTTAGATTAATTCATAGGATAAAATCCGCTGCGTACTCGTGTTTAAATCGATGATTAGTTATATAACCCAACAATGAGTACTATTTTTTGTTTATGAATCAATTGCATATTCCTCTTGTTGCCCTTTGAATGTCTTTCAGTTTAGGGTTGCATGCTACATCGCCTACTGTGTGTTTGTTGTTTGTAGATGGTTTAGGAGACGTCCAACACCATAGGAATTGCTTCTGATTTATAGGTTGATTTCTGTGTTCTGCTAGACTTAGACAAGTCGGGAGGTGATAGGTCTATTGGGTAGTCAGGTTTGTTAGGGTTTTAGGTCCAATTTCCTCGGGATAGTGATTCCTTAGTAACGTTAGCATTCCTGTTATTCCATGTTAATTCAGTAGATAGCAACCACTCCTTTCATCTTTTAGGTGTCTGGGATAGGAACAAGCCGGGAGGTGACTTATTCGTTCGAGTACTAGAATATTCGTTAAAGACAAGCCGTGAGGTGACCTAACCCAATCAGTGTGCGTATTCAGTTCTTAGGATTTCCTATTACGTCACACCCGGAGAGTGATATGGAGTCCATTAGGGTTTTCTTAAAGTTGCAGAAAAGATTTTGATTCCATCATAGTTTTCCATAGCCGAGTGAAGTCGTGAGCATCAATTAGGATTCCTATCTAGGTAGTGTTATTTCTTGTATCTGGTTTTGGTCTTTAAGTTCTAAGTTTCGGTATATCTCTTTCCACTTTTAGTAATTTCTAATTTTAGTAATTTCCATTTTTAGTAAGTCTTAGTCTTTAGTTAATTTTAGTAAATTTCATTAATCAAGCAATTATCAAATCAAAAAACCCCAAATTTCATCAATTAATCGGTATTTTCACATTTCTTAGTTAATTTTGTCTTTCATGTCTCTAGGGTTCGACCCTGGTCTTCCATAGGCTATTCTATTTTTGATATTGGGATAATATTAGTGTGTCTAGGTCTAGGATAATTTTACTTGTTTTTATAGATCGATTTTAGCACATCACAACGCTTACCAAAAGAAATTGAAAATGTAACCTTTTAATCTAGATTTCAAGTGGTTACTCGAAACTATCATATTAATTCACGACTGTTGACTTTAAATGGATAGGTTACGCTGGTTAATTCGCTTCAATGGAAACCAATCCTCTAAACTATGTTCATGTAACTCGCATCCCCTGATCATGTTCCACTACGAATTCTCTAGAGCTGCACGATTTTAACCACTAACCTTTCGTACCGAGAAAGAAACATAAAGGTGGTTCTCAAATTGCTCGTGACAATGCGTAGTGCAAAGTATTACTAAGAAGTATCCGTCCTTATAAACCACTTTAAGTTACATCTGCCAACCAATGTGGAACAAGTTACACATAAACATAAAGCGGTTCTCAAGTGGTTCATGACAGTGCAAAGTACAAAGTGTGCATCAAAAAAATTAGTAAAAAGTGCTCTTCCTTGTAAACCACTTTAAGTTTCATCTGTCCCCAATATGAGACAAGTGACACATTTTATTTCCTTAAAATTTCATAGCTCTTAGAGCAACATCGATATCTCAATAATTTAGCTCCATTTTGGACGTGCTTTGATTTGTTGTGACGATAGTACATAGAAGAACACAAACACACTAAATTACACTAATATTAACCACAATTATATATAATTATTTGCGTCCAAAGTTGATAAAAAAAATCATTCTTCTAACTTGACGAAAAACACATTTTTCACATATACATTCCAATTTTTCCAACAGTTCTTATGCTTATGTTTTTTTAGTGTTATAAGTTTTAGGGTGCATTATGTGATAGGAAGTGTATAAGCTTCCCAAAACTACTATGCTTATGTGGGAAAATCTCTTATGAGGCTAAGAATGAAACAACCCTATTGATCACCTGAAGTATCAACAAACGTCGAATACATGATTGCCAAATAAAACTACCAAAATCATATGAATAGAGAATGTCGAATGTGTGTATGTGTGTGTTGAGAGAAAACGAACAAAAGAAATCGTGAAATATGAATCACGTTAATATCCAAATTACATAATCAACCCTATTTAACCCCATGACTTCACGTTAACTGCTAACATTGTTAGTGGGTCAACTAACAACCGACTTAACTATGTAACGGTCCTAACGGAACCGTTATACCTATCCATCACATATTGTTTGGTCTTTATTTACGGGTTGGGCTTCCGATTAATTACAACCCAAGACTTGGCCTCCGGCCAATAATAATAATGTACGATCCGACAATATTAAATACAAATGATTAATTACAACCCAAGACTTGGCCTCCGTCCCATAATAATAATGTACGACCTGACAATATTAAATACAAATGTTCATAAAGACTAAAACGATAAACCGGTTACCTAACAAACACCCCCTAATTGTTTTTCGTCTGGCCACTTTCTTTGATCCATCTAGTCTTCAGCTTCAAGGAGAATGTAATCCTCCTCATCGTTCTTGCATGGCTCGACTTCCTCGTCTGGTTCACTTTCATCCACGTCCACTTTTGCATAGGGGTGAGCAAAATCCGGTTCGGACCCGTGAAACCCGCCAGACCCGCCAGAACCGGCCCGTGAAACCCGTGAAATTAATTAGCGGGTCGGTTCGCGGTTTTCCATTAAACCTTTTGGCGGTTCTGGGCCGGGTCCGGGTCGGTCCAGTCCAAAACCCGTTAGGAACCGCGAAACCGGGTTTCATTTAAAATTTAAAAACTCATAATTAGTAATTAGTTTTAATTTTTAATGACCTACCCTAATCATACTAGGCCCTACTCATGTAATCTGGGTATAATCATGTTTGACGTTTCACGTTTCTAATCTTCTCCAAATCTCCTCCAAAAGGCTGGCGGTCAAATCTCCCTCCTTCCAAATTCATCGATCTTTCCACTCCGAAACTCCATCGACAATCAAATCTATATGTATGCGTGTTATAGCCTCCATTACATTTACATTCATGTATTTACGTGTGCGCTTTTCTGGAATTAATTTCATTATTTCATAAGGCTTCATCAAGGGTAATAAATAAAAGATTACTTATTGACTACTTGTGAATATATGGAAACGACATCATTATTTCAATAGACTATTTGGAGTTTCTAAAATTTGAAAGAATCACTCATAATTTCATTAGATTTTACGGGTTTAATTGGTCAATTGAAATTATCAAATACCAAACATGTCCAAGCATCAGATTTCGCGGTCCACAACTTCAAGAACCGCTAACCCGGCCCATGAAAACCGAACCGACCCGGACCGATTTTACAATTCGCGGTTCCGGTTCCGGTTCCGATTTTAAGAGGTTCATGGTTTCACGGGTTCGCGGGTCCGGTCCGGTTTCGGTCCGGGTCGACCCGATACTCAGCCCTACTTTTGCATGCATGACAACGTCTCCATCAACCGGTCCACATCCTTTTGGAAAATCTCGAATTGTACTCACACAACGTTTCTTCCACTTTGGTTTGTCTTGGGCAACTTGTGCTTCTTCTTTCTTTCGTGCAACGCGTTCTTTGTTTCTCCTTTCCTCATCCTTGCATCTCTTAGTCTCGTCCTTCTCCTTTTTGGTATACTTGATCTTGTTCTTCGCCTCGTGGTAATAGAACTCCAAAAGATCCAAGTACTTCACATAGGCCAATCTAATCTCATATCCCTTTCCAAAACCCATAACCCATGTCTCTACTAATTTTTTATCCATGTTTGAGCCTCACACACAATATCGTATCCACCCTCCTTTTGAACCATTAGGTAAATGTCCAAAAAGTCTATCCTACTACCATCTAATAATGTGGGTGGGAAAGATTTATTCCTTAGAATCCTAAGGTAATCTTTGACAAACCATTCTACCAAATTTTCAAACTCAACGTGAAATGCAAACTTATGTTCATGAACAAGTCGTGCACTTTCAACAATTCAATGAAACTAATACAACTATTAACACTTTGATCATTTATCAAAACTATTGACTCACCGGTCACCGTTGTGGGTTCATAGTTGATCTTGTTCCATATATCTTGCCTTTCTCCATCATGTGTGACATGTGGTTCCCTTTCAACTAATGCAAGATACTCTTAAATTGCTTGTTTTTCTTTTAAGAATGGGTCATCACGTCCTCCTTGTATTGCACCCGAGCCTGTATAGTTTTGATCACCCCCTTCAACAATGATGTTCAGAGTCTCATCATGTTCGTCTTCTTGCTCGTGCCTATCAATTAGGGGTGTTCAAAACCGGATATCCGAAAATTCGGATATCCGAATTTCGGATATCCGAAAATTCGGATAGTTGATTTGTAGTATCCGAATCCGTATCCGAAATTTCGGATATCCGAATTTCGGATATCCGAAATTTCGGATACGGATTCGGATATTTTAACGGATATCCGAAAGTTTAAACCATTTTAAGTATATCAAATCTGATCATTTTCAACTAAACATCTAAACACAGATTTATATTGAACAAATATTCATATTGATTTGATCATTTTCAAGCAAACCTCTCGTTTCAGATTTAAGCAAAGTAAAGGATATCTATCACGAGATATAGAAACAAATAACTACATATTTGGAATTGAGACAACCATTACAACACTAACCCAAAATTCATGAAACAATTTGATTCATTTTTTGAGAGAACTGAGTTTTAAAATAAACAATCCTGAAAAAGGGGACAAAGAAACAAGAATTTGCCCAAGAACATACTAGCCAAGAGTCGATCATCTCCCTCTGTCAAAACACATATTTCAATTGGATGCTTGCGAAGATGCTCGGGAGGATCGTTGTCGACTTGTTCCGACTGAATACGATTGCTTTTAAACTCACAGTGGATCCTGGTGATGCAGAGTGCCAATCGAAGACGATGGATGCTTGCAATGATCGACTGTTGACTTGTTCCTAAGGGGGCTGTCGATTGGGAGTTAGTGGCCAGAGAGCTACTGCGTCTGCGTTTTCTTGAAGAGGCTGTAAATTAGGAATTAGGGTTTTGAACTTTGATGAAGTGATATTTTTTGTAGCCTTTCATTTGGGATATACATTTTTTGGACAGTCAATATCGAAAAATATTTGGGATATACATATTAATACTCAGATAGTCATCTGCTAATTATTAATATTTTGTATGCATTTGGAATAACATATATGTATATACATATATATTAATTATTTAATAATTTTATGATATATTTCGGATATTTTCGGATATCCGAATATCCGATTTTTTTTAAAAACACTATCCGAATCCGAATCCGAATTTTTCGGATATCCGAAATTCGGATATCCGAATTTTCGGATATTTTCGGATTCGGATTTTCGGATATTTTGGGTTCGGTTTCGGATTCGGAAATTTTTGAACACCCCTACCTATCATACCAACCATGTATGTATGCCACGAGTGCGTCCCTTTCACGTTCAAGTTCAATCTTTTCATTCAACCTCTCGAAATATTGTTCCAAATATGCATCTTCGATATCCGCCAAGGCCCCCATATGAATTGGTTCTTCATACCTAATTTTGTAACACCCCCATATTTCCGTCTAGGTAATTACGTATCTTCATATGTATACCTATGTGCTTTATTGTAAATACATGTTAGAAATGGTAATAAACGAATAAAACACGTGTTTACATAAACGAGTTTAGAAATGATGAGACATGGATGATTACGTCTCGTATACGTGTTTAAATCATGAATACATGCTTATGTGAATAGCATAGATCATTGATGGAAAAACACATATAGAAATGCATGATAATAACTAACGAAAAAGTAAAAGGGCCAAAAGTGTAATTTATGTAAAGTTATGAATACTTACGGATATTATACGTATCTTTAACTTTTATAAGTATCCCGAGGCTTATAAAGTATTATAAAAATATCCTAAAGTGGATCGGAATATAAATAATAAGTGTTGTAAAGTTAGAGTGGCCAAAGGTGTAAAATAATGAAAAATATATATTTAAATATATACGTATGTATACGTATATCATCAAGCGTATCCCAAACCTTAGAAAATATTATAAATATGCCCCATAATATTTTAGAGCATAAAATATAGAAGGATAGAAGTTCAGGGGTTAATTCCATAATAAACCAAACTAGAGGGGCTAAATATGACAAAAAGTGAAAGCTGGCCGAAAAGCGTGGC
The DNA here is from genome assembly GCA_039602395.1 of Deinandra increscens subsp. villosa. Taxonomy (NCBI): domain Eukaryota; kingdom Viridiplantae; phylum Streptophyta; class Magnoliopsida; order Asterales; family Asteraceae; genus Deinandra; species Deinandra increscens. Next base: position 92,133,175 of record JBCNJP010000017.1, read on the forward strand.
TCGCGGACCGCGAGCCACATTCTCTCTAACTGTCGCGGTCCGCGACTGGGGTGTCTGCACAGCAGCTTAGATCTGGTTCGTTTTTGGCCACGTATGGTGCCTTTCTTCGCACGATTTCGCCCTCTACGCGTCATTTTTAGGTGATTACTCACCATAGGCACCTGGAGCATCCTTAGACGAACCCAACAAGTATAAATAGGCCTTTCTATCAGTCCATAATCCTCACCACTTTACTTGAATTCTACCTCAAAAACCCTTATTCGAACCAGGAACTTCATACGAGCAATTCTCTCAATAGGTGAAGAAGTATTGAAGCTGAATTTCTGCAGTCAAGCTTCTCTAGGTATGATCTAAAATAACCTCTTTCAGTTTTGGCTAATTCGATTTCTAAGTATGCTTTCTAAAATTATGTAAAAATTAGGGTTCTTGAGCTTGTTTTGTCAAAAATGGGTGATCGGGTGGGGATTAGGGTCTAAATTTTTGTATGTAATCCTAATTTAATATATTTTATGAAAGCCCTAAGTTTCTTTCACAATTGGAAAAGGTTTGGTAAAGGTTTTGTTAACGGTTTGAAATTAGGGTTTTCATAACGTTACTCTGCCCAAATTAACTAAACGATGTTGAATTAAACTTTGAGCTTTTAAAGGATATTATAAAATGTTATAATGGATAATACCCTAAGTTGGTTTGAATTAAAAATAAGTTTTGATAATAAAACGAGAAATTCATGAAATTAGGGTTTCTAAATATGATTATTTAATATAAAATAATCCGAAGGGTATGGGGGCTTGATTTTTGGTATGATAATATGTTTTCATATAATATAAGAATATATGAAATTAAATTGGATGAATAATGACGTATTTAAAATACCGAGTTAATCGGATATTAAGAAGTTCGTGCGAACCGGAAGGGTAGGCGCCTGTACACTGGGGTTTCTGGCAAAGCGAGGGTGTCGCATAAACCCCCGCTGGGAACTGGCATACCTCCCTGGGCAATCCCGGAGTGAGTGTCTACTTATAGGAATGCGCGTCTTCATAGTTATCAATAAAAGAAGATAATATACCTCTAGGCGCATTTTGGTCATTTTGACCCTTAAAAGTAAATAAACTTAATAATATATATTATTAAGTAAATAAAGTGTTAAAATAAGCATAAGAAGTGTTTATTATATAAAACCTTGCGTTATCATCATACAATACGCAATTAGGTTAAATTGGAAGACGTAAAGGAGGTTCTGACTGAACTAATTGGCTTAAGAGAATAACGGTTGCTCAA
>JBCNJP010000017.1:92134952-92194629 GCA_039602395.1 Deinandra increscens subsp. villosa
GATTGTCGAGATATTAAATTAGGGTTACACCAAGACTAACGGATAGATGCACATTACGTTATCTACGTTAACTAAAACACAGATTTATGCACACAGAAACAGGTAATTACACGTATTATTATATGATTTGACTTAGGAAACTTACGGGTTGTCACAGAGTTCTCTTATAACAACAGCTATCATACAAGTATCGGCATGGCACCTTTCGAGGCACTCTATGGTCGTAAGTGTCGTTCACCTATTTGTTGGAACGAGATTGGTGAAGCCCAAATCACTGGTCCTGAGTTAATTCAAGAAACTACCGACAAAATTTTTTCAAATCCGTGATAATCTCCTCACTGCTAGAAGTCGTCAAAAGAGTTACGCTGAGAAACGACGCAAACCCCTAGAATCGAAGTCGGCGACTTGGTACTCCTTAAGGTATCTCCTTGGAAGGGAGTTTTCCGTTTTGGAAAGAAAGGAAAACTAGCACCTCGCTATGTTGGCCCATTCAAAGTCCTTAAGAGGATTGGGAAAGTGGCTTACAAGCTCGAACTACCTTCTAAGCTCAATAATGTTCATCCAACCTTCCACGTATCTAATCTTCGGAAATGCTTAGCCGATGAAAACCTCCACATTCCTCTAGATGAAGTACACATTGATGACTCAATGCACTTTGTAGAGAAACACGTGGAAATCATGGATCGTGATGTCAAACAACTCAAGCGTAGTCGCATACCTATTGTCAAGATTCGTTGGGAATCCAAGCGCGGACCGGAATTCACCTGGGAACGCGAAGACCAAATAAAAACCAAGTATCCACACCTTTTTGCATCAGCCTCCTCGCAATCAATTTCTGGACGAAATTCCCTAAAGTAGGGGAGACTGTGACATCCGTCTATTTTCATATTTGTAACCCGACCCGTTTTCATTATCCATATCAATTCAATATTTTTTATTCAAGCAAAATCTTGGGAAGTTCTATTTTTATCCCCATTTCATGTTATGGTCATACCCGAGTCAACCCAACACGAGACTAACGGTGATATTATTTGTTAACTCTAAAACTATACAATGATGGTGGTAAATATTAAAAATTATAAAAATTAAGTTTTTTATAATTATATAAATATATATATATATATATACAATTTTATAAATGTGAGATTTATAAATAGACACAAACCATTATTATTCTCAAAGTTAATGAGTTCTATACCTCTTTCTATTCTAAATAAATTATAGTTACACTACATGATCATAACCATCTATTAATAAACCATGGCAAATTAAACCCCCTTGTTTTTATTCTATCTCATGTATATGTGATAACCAACACCACACATCATTTATGTCCATTTAATGAATTAAATCACACCCCATGATAATGTTAATTAATATTGTTGTTAAAAGCTAAACTTTTCTTCTTTTTGTGGATTTTCTGATCCTCTCGACTAAACCCCATATCACACATAACCCCTTCTAAATTAAAATCCATGGTATGTATGCATGTGTGCTTAAATGCACGAAGGCTCTTGAGATATTTTGGTGCAAACTCTCGCCACTCTACACAAATATATAAATCAAGCTTCATTTAATTTATTAAATATTAAATGGGTAAGAAAGACAATTTTACAAATCCTGGTACAAATCTTTCTAATATATTCTACAAATCTTCCTAATATATTGTGTCCCCCCCCCCCCCCCACATGTCTAATACATATCCCCTCCTTCCAATCTATTTAAGCCATCATCCCACCACCATTTAAGAATACAAACTAAAATAAGCTTGCATATTTCTCCCTTGCTAACATTTGCTCCAGTAAGCCAAAACATCGATCACCCCGAAACCCACTTTTAAATACGTCAAACACATTTAAACATCAAGCCTCAAGTACTCGTCAACCCCATTAGAAGATTCAAGTGTGGACTTAACTTTTATACTACACTTCCTTCTCCTTGCTTATAATAAGTGAGTAATCGTTCATTATTATTTTTATGAAGTTATTTTGAACTAGTCGAGCCTTCGAGTTAACAATAATTTCTAAAGAAAAATACTAATCTTATATTTAACTAAACTTATATTCCTCAAATGTAAACCTGTGTATTAATCTTAAAATATGTTATACTCGTTTATTTTTCTTCCTCGGAGTTCTGTCACCAATTTCACGTTAAATATCTTGTATTTTAATGGCATAAAAATTATAAACCTCGTAACAAATACTTGGAACGGGAATTAAATGACCCCTCGTCAGCTAGATCAAGTTACTATAGTAAAATTTATATTAATAGTTTTATTTTATTTGCATAAAACATCAACAAAATGTTGTTACATTAAAATCAGACTCGAATATATTTATTATATTTATTTTAATTGTATTGAGTATTAGATCTAACGGGTATACGTTATGCCCGTTAAGACTCTCAATATTATTAACTTTACTACAATGGATTTTTATATTAACTAAGTCGAGACTTAGACTTATTAAAAGTTAACTACTAGTAATATGTATATTTCTTTTGAAATAAATATATATTCGTTACAGTTTAAATAACGGACCCGACTTGAGATAAAAAAATAATATTATTTATCCAACTCACTCGATATATAACTCGCATTTATGGGAACACGTTTACTTTAATATTCAAAAACATGTATATTTATTCTTGTGGAATAAATATACATTTATCAAAACAAACAATTATCACCGACGGTTAAACGGGTTAACTCACTTAACTAGACTCGACTAGTCTAAATGGTTGACTTACATATTTAACCCATATCACTAAGCCTTAAGGTGTCTTTATATAATTTAGGACACAGATAGGTTGTCTTCATCACTCGGACTATTCTCATATTTCACTTATTGATCAGGTGAGTATTCATAGTCCCTTTTCACTTTCAAGTTTTGGGATGTGACATGTATACATATTCAAATATCAAATTCTTTATTCATTTTACAAACCATGCGATTTCATTTTGTGTCTTTGGGTGATTACATGTTGTATGTTGAACTATGGTTTTATATGCAAATTCAATTTTCAAGTGTAATCATTGACATATAAGCCTATGGTAACAATGATGGATCCATTGGACTGACAACCCACCTGAATTTGACCGGTTTGGCATTCGGGTGATTGAAACCTATTTCATAAACTTAACTTTCGAGTTAAGGGCGCTAGTCAACAAAGGTTTGGTTATGCACGTTCAAATTCAATATTGGTTTATTCATACATGCTTAAGTCTACATTTAACATTTGAATCGCTTTCAATATACTATATGTAACTATAACCCTGTGTTTACTCACCAACTATTTTTTAGTTGACACTTTTTATTTTTATACATGTTACAGGAAATGCAGTCTGAGTCATACTTAATTGATGCCACATCTAGGATGCTTTGGACCTAGATTTATTAAAACAAACTTTAATCTATTTATCATGTTATGTGTATTTGAACCTATTGAATGACTAGAATTTGGTAATGATTAAGTATTGAAACTTTAATTAGTGTCATGAGCATTTGGACAATCATCTCGCCCCGACGTAAATTCCGCTGTCGGTTGGGGTGTGACAATTCTCTTGATAGTATTAACAAGGGGCTTCTCGTGAAGTGGTTTTGGTGTTTCTGGTCGGAACCCAACAACCTTTGGAGGAGGGTTGTTGTGGGTTTTCATGGGTCTAATAATCATCCCCAATGGATTCCGTGTAATAATTCATTAACAAGGGTGTGGAAGAATATAGTAAAAATTGAAGGTTGTCTCTCTAAAAGTGGGGTGAGGCTCAAGGACTTGATTGTTTTTTAAGACATCAATTGGAAGTGGAAGGTCGACCCTCTAGGCTTGTTCACCACCAACTCCCTTCGTCGCTTGACCTTTTCCAAACTTTCTCGGACCCACCTGGAATGTCGATAAAAATTCCACAGTAAGCTCCAAGTACTGGTGGTCATCCAGGGTCAACGCCCTCCTCCATCTCTCAGTCACTAAACCCCTGATCCTCTCAAGCTGCCCTAACTGTGCAATCAGCCCCCAATCAATCGTACGGTGATGTAGCAGTGGCATCACGACAAACCGCCTCATCTGCCTCTCCTCGTTCGACCCATGCTCGAACTTCAGCAACGAGTGATGCTGATGATTTCTTCTCGCGACCGGCGGTGCTGGAATATCCGCCTCGGGTAGTATCTCCGGCCCCCAGTAACCGATAATCCTCCTCCTGAATGGAGGGACCGGAACAGCCGCATCCGGGTCTCCCCGTCTCCTCCTCTTGGGACCGCGTGTCCCAGAACTAGATCCCTGCTGGCCCGACATCCTGAATCACACAAGTTAGCACAAGAAATAATAATAATCATAAGAACCAGGCCTTCCTGCAATTGACTGTCGTGTTCACAAACTATTTTTTAATTTTTCAATTTTTTACTTTTTTTCGGCTTTTTCAAAGTTTTTATAAAGAAAAACAAAAATTAAACTTAAAAGAAAAGTAAAACTGAAAGTGAAAATCAAAAACGACAAAAATTGGATTTTTTGGGAAATCTTGAAAAATTCTGTCAATTTCAACCCAGGGCGTACCGCCCAGAAATGGTGCACATGGAGCGGTACGCCGCCCAATTTCCTGCAGGAAACCCTAATTTCATATTGGGGAGTACGGCCTCAAACAAACGAGCCCTAAGCGGTACGCCGCCCAATTAATGTCGCAAAAAAATGAAATCGGCTTTAACCGAGCAATCCAATGCAATCGCACACTCCGACAACCTCATCCTCACATAAATCGGTTCTCAATCGGCTTATGCTCCGAAAGAAAAACGAAAAACTGACCTAAAACTAACAACTACGCTGATCGATCAAAATAAAACACAAAGGAACGAGATTGAAAACCTGGAAAGATCGGTGATGGTCGTGCGACGTGGTTGTTGTGCTCTGTGGCGGCGGATTACGTCGCGCGGCGGTGGCAGCGACTGATTGGCATCTCGACGGTGGTGGTAGCGGTGGCGGGTTGGGCGGTGACGATGAAGGTAGGTGGTGGTGGTTCCAGTCAAGAGGACTGGTGGCGGTGGGTTGGTGTTCGGTCGAGAGGGTGGCAGGTGTGGCGGTGGCGGTGGTTGGGTAATGTGGCCGACCCGTCTTTGTTTAGGTTTTGTATTTTTTTTTTCGTTGTTCAAAATCCGGGCGTACCGCCCAGGATGATGGTGTTCAGGGCGTACCGCCCGAAATTTGGAATCTGAAAAATTTGAGACAATTTTGGGTCGTACCGCCCTAATTACATTACTTGTGGGCGTACCGCCCCTGCTCTTTTTTGGCAGAAAGTTTTGAAAATTTGAGACCTCAAAATTTTTCTATCTCTGGAGAAAAACACCACTTTTGCACCACCGAGCATAATTACTTCAAAATTTTCATTAAAACTTACCTGGAATGTAGTATTTAGCACAAATTCACTCCCGAGCTCCCCGATTTCCTGAAAACACACCGAAAACGTAAAATCTACCAAAAACTACGAAAACACACAAAAATCAAAAAGAAAAACAAACCGCTGGGTTGCCTCCCAGTTAGCGCTAAGTTTTTAAGGTCTTCAGCCAGACCGTACTTCCCTCTCAGGTTTCAGGGCTTTCAGAAGCGGGCGCTAAGAAATAATCGTCTTTGTCGATTTGCCCTTGAATGTCGGCTGAGTCCAAATAAGGCTTCAACCTATGCCCATTGACTACCTGTCTCAGGTGGTCGTCCAGGTCTTCAATCTCGAAATTACCATACCCCCCCCCCCCCACACTTGTGATGAGGTACGGCCCCGTCCATTTGCTTTTCAGCTTACCTGGAAACAATTTCAACCGTGAGTTAAACAACCATACCTTTTGACCTACCTGGAAGTCCATCTTCTTCAATCTTGCATCATGCACTTTCTTCATCTTGTCCTTGTACGCGGATGCACTCTCGTACGCCTCATCGCGTAATTCTTCCAATTCTCCCAACTGGAGCTTCCTTTCTCTACCTGCAGCATCATAACTCAAGTTAACTTCTTTAACAGCCCATAATGCTCTGTGAGCTAACTCAACAGGTAAATGACATCCCTTTCCATAGACCAACCGATAGGGAGTGGTTCCAATAGGCATTTTAAAAGCAGTGCGATACGCCCACAAGGCGTCATTCAATTTGGAAGACCAATCCTTGTGGTCGATTCGCACAGTTTTCTGCAAAATTTCTTTGATTTGCCGATTGGAAACCTCCACTTGACCGCTTGTTTGCGGATGATATGGGGTTGCAATTCGGTGGTCTATGCCATATTTCTTTAGTAGTTTGCCAAATTGAAAGTTCTTGAAATGAGATCCCCCATCACTTATGATCACACGAGGGATTCCAAACCTAGAAAAAATATTTTGTTGGACAAATTTGCAAACTACACTATGGTCATTGGTCTTAGTAGCAATGGCTTCTATCCATTTGGACACATAATCTACCGCTACTAGAATATAAAGAAAACCATTAGAATTAGGGAAAGGGCCCATAAAATCAATGCCCCAAACATCAAAAATCTCTACAACCAAAATTGGTTGCAAAGGCATCTCATCACGCTTTGTGATGCTTCCCATCTGCTGACATCTCGTACAATGCTTCACGAACTCAAACGCATCTTTAAAAAGCGTGGGCCAAAACAATCCGGATGATAGAACCCGGTGACCCGTCTTCTGTCCACTAAAGTGGCCTCCACATGCTGATGCGTGTACCAACTCCAACACTGCCTGTACCTCCGACTCCGGCACACATCTCCGGATCACTTGATCCGGTCCTACCTTGAACAAATTCGGTTCATCCCATATGTACTTGCACGCTTGAGCATTCAAGTGCACCTTCTTCATCTTTGGCCAATGCTCCGGAAATGTACCTGCAGCCAAATAGTTCACAATGTTAGCATACCAAGGCAAGTTTGAAACACTTAACAATTGCTCACCAGGAAAGGTCTCATTAATGCTCCATTCATCTTCTTCTGCTTCAATGTGGGGCATTCGGGACAAATGGTCCGCCACCACATTCTCACTACCCTTCTTGTCTCTAATCTCCAGATTAAATTCCCATGTGCTATCGGAGAAAGGATAAATAATACCCGCATCAAGCCATTTGAGTACCTCCTTCTTGACTACCTCCCGCATGTTTGGGTTAAGCCTCCTTTGCGCATCTCTTGCGGGCTTTGCTCCCTCCTCAATAATGATCTTGTGCATGACTATGGATGGACTAATTCCCTTCAAATCTGCAATGGTCCATCCAATAGCCGCCCGATGCTTCACCAACACCTTCATTAGCTCTTCCTCCTATTCCTTAGTTAAACCTGCAGAAATAATAACAGGAAGAGTGTTATTTTCTCCAACAAAATTATATTTCAAGTGTTTAGGAAGTTCTTTATGTTCAAGAGAAGGTGGTGATTCGAGTGAAGGCTTCAATTGGGAGTCGATATGCTCCGGTAAGCTCTCCACTTGAACAGACCATGGTGGTCTTTGGTCTCTCAGTGCCATCAACTCGTGGCTCTCATCTTCTGCTTCCATCTCCTTGACCATATCTGCATAACCCCTACCAAACAAAGCAAACTCCTCGGAGGTCCCATCCTCCTCATTAAAAGGAAAAATGGAGGTATAAGACCATCAAAAATTTCAGCCCGAAAGCATTCATCGTCATCCCGAGGGTTAGTCACATTGCCAAAAACACTTAACCGCATTTTACGGTTCCCAAAAGTCATATCAACGGTACCCGACCTACAATCAATTTGTGAATGACTAGTAGCTAGAAAAGGTCGACCCAAAATTACCGTTGGTTGAGCGGTTTTTTCAACAGACACATAATCAAGAACCAAAAAGTCTACCGGATAGAAAAATTCATTAACTTTGACAATCACATCCGATAAAATTCCCCGGGGAAGCTTAGGGGTCAAATCAGCCAAAATCACCGTAGTGTCGGCTTTCTTCAAGGGTCCAAAATCGTACTGGTCGTACAAGCTCCCCGGTAATATACTCACACTCCCTCCAAGATCCAAAAGGGCACGGGTCATTTGAAAGTCACCAACTTGAATTGAAATAATTGGTGCCCCCGGATCTTGGAGTTTCTTGGGCAAAATACCTGAAATTATGGCACTCACATCTGCATTTGCATCAAGCTGTTTCGGAATCTTGTAATTCCGTTTTTGAGTGCACATGTCTTTCAAGTACTTCGCGTAAGCCGGAATTTGCTTAATTGCATCTAAAAGGGGAAGGTTGATTTTAACTTGTTTGAAAATATCCCACATCTCATCTTGTTGTGGGCCCCGTTTAGATGTTGTTTTCTGATTAGGTTCAATTAAAGCTTTTGGAAAAGGTACCGACTTTTTCTGTTCAACCACTTCACTATCTATCACCCTATTACCAGATTCATTGAAAGTTACCTTTTTTAAGTTCCTAGGGTTACTAGACTCGGTTGCAACTAACTTTGGGGTTCTTTGGTCGGTTTCCGGCTCACTTTCATCGTCACTTACCCAATCCTCCACCACCCCATCAACTTGCGGTGGAGGTGTCCCCACCTTATTATCTACAGACTTACCTGATCGTAAAGTGGTGATCTTGTTGATTGGCACGTGTCGTGTGTTCTTCGAGCTAGAGGATTGACCTTGCTGGTGTTGTGGGTTAATGGTGGTGTCGCTTGGCAGCTTTCCAGGATCTCGCCTTGATGACTCGACCGCCAATTGGCCGAGCTGTTTCTGAACCGCTCCCATAGTCTTGTCTTGAAGCTCAAACCTCCGGTCAAACCCCTGAACTTTGTCGGTCAGCTGCTTGTGGCTAGCTGATAACTGCCTTTGTTCATCGAATAGCTGCTTCTGACCATCTACAAGGGAGTTCATATTCTCCATCAAGGCGGTAAATTGCGTTTGCATCCCATCTTCCGGTGCTGGTATCGGTTGAGCTTGTTGGTAGCTTCTTTGTGCCGGATTTCCACCTTGAGTATAGGTGTTCCGTTGGTAGCCCCCTTGGTTGTAACCGGATGGCCGGCCTTGATATTGCGTTGAAGCTCCACCCTGCACATTAGAACTTTGAAAATTAGGATTTAACTGATTATTAGCAGTACCATACCTGAAATTTGGGTGATTTCGAAGGTTAGGATGTTAAGTGTTGGAGTTCATGGCTCCTTTCACATAGTTGACATCTTCACTTGGTTGAACCACGTTGGAACAGGAATCGACTAAGATGGCCCAAATCACCACAACCCGTGCACACCGGAATTTGTGCACTTGCTTTGACCTCTTCTGGTGCTCCCCCCAACTTCATTTGTGCTACCTGTTTCTCCAAGAGGAGTGTCTGTTGACGAAGTTTCTCTATCCTTTCCTCCGCCTCGTAGTCGACAGATTTAACCGAGGCGGATCTCGAGCGTCTTCCGTTCTGAGCAAGCCTCTTGGATGTGGCGCTCAATCTTTCCATGTGCCCCCAATCAACCTCTTCCGTGTTAGTTAAGAAGGTGCCATTGCTGATGGAGTTCAAATCTCGGATGTCTTCTGGAAAAAGGCCATCCGCAAAGGTTTTGATGAGGTCCCATGTATCAATCCCATGATGTGGACATTTTCGCAACAAATCCTTGAAACGGTTGAAAGCTTCATGGAATGGTTTTGCTGGAAGGATCGGATCTCCTCTTTAACCTCGCTCGTCTTGCTCATGGGGTAGTATTCTTCAAGGAACACTTCTTGCATTTGAGCCCAAGTGAAGATACTACCGGCGGGTAAACTCTCGAACCATGTTCGTGCCCGATCCTTAAGGGTGTATGGGAAAAGCATCAACTTTACGTCTTCCGATGTAAACCACGTTGCACCAATAGGGATGCAAGTTGACTCGAATGTGTGTATATGATGGTAGGGCTCTTCGGTTCTCTTCCCGTAAAATTCTGGTAGATGGCTCAAGTATTGAGGTCGAACCTCAAAAGCTCGTCTGTTTGTTCCCATGGGGGTTACTACCGCGGATGAACTTGGAACAACTACTGGTTTGAAATGAGCAGCTACACCTTGAACCGGTGGGTTCACAACAAGTCTCGGGACTCCACCTTCCACTTGAATGCGAGCTCCCCCATTGTTTTGATTGAATTGTGGCACTCCTCTTGGGGGAGGGGCGCGTGGCACTTGTGGTGCAACATTTTGCTGTGGAGCTCGTGCCCGATTCCTTGGAGCTTCCACATATGGCTCTGCTCCATATCCATATCCGTCTTCATCTTCATTTCTCTGCCCCCACTGCTCCTCTTGTCTTTGCCAATCCTGTTCCTCATACACTGGGTTTTGTCGGAATTGGGGTTGGTTAGCTTGTCGGAATGGTTGTGGTGGGGGTTGTTGTTGTGGGGCCTGGCGGAATATGGGTTGTCGTGGTGCCTCGCGGAAGATGGGTTGTTGTGGATACCTAACCCGGTAGTGATAACCTTCCTCATCATGGTGTGAGGATTTCGGAGACAAGGATGGAAGAGAATCGTGCCCATGCACCCGAAATGGTGGGATATGAACCGGAGGGATGTTTTGTGGCATGGCGGGGTTCACTGGTTCATTTTGGGCTTGGTTTTGTGGATTGTGTTGGTCCTGATTGAGGTTTTGATTTGGGTGTGAATTTTGGTTGGGAATTGGGTCTTGGTTGATGTTATCATTTGGGTGAGGGTTCTGATTGGGATTTGGGTTTTGGTGGGTGTTGGCATTTTGGTTGGGGTTTGGATTTTGGCCCTCCATGGTTCTTCTGTTTCTCTGCTCTGCTCGGTTCTGCCGAGATGTTCTCTCAATCTCTGGATTGTAGATCAACCGTGAGGTCTTGCGGGAATGTCGCGTATGCATGCACAATCACCTAAAACCTGCAAAATTGGTCACAAAAGAGCAAACCAATTACGTAGCACTGTTCCAGGGGGTGTAAATAATGCAGTAGAACAGAAAAAAGCAAAACTTGGATGGTCAAAAAGTTGAAAACTTTCTGTGAAAAATGGACCAAGGCGTACCGCCCAGGAGTTGGGATTTCCAAGCGTACCGCCCAGAGAGTGATTTCGACAGAAATTAAAAAATTAAATAGATATATATATATATATATATATATATATATATATATATATATTTTAGTTGCAGAAAGTAATTACTGGAATAAAAACACTATTTTTGGGTTTTTTTTGGATTTTTTGAAAAAATGAAATAAAAATGCAAATTAAACAAAAATCAACTAATTAAAAAGCGCACTAATTCCCCGGCAACAGCGCCAATTTGATAACGGTTTGTCAGGCCATTTCAAATCCCCAACTTAGATTAAATTTGTAGTAGTGGAAGCTAGGGTTATCGAACCAAGGGAATATGTGGAAATTGATTAATTGATTAACTAAATTAACTAAAATTACTGATTAACCTAAAATTATCTACTTTGCCACTTAGCTGTTTTGATTTGTTGGGTGAATTAACTAACAAATTAACTAACTTTGAACTAAAAACTTAATTTAACTATCAAATGAGACAAAGCTAACCACTTTTGGATCCTGGTTGGCTACCGATCTTGGCAAAACCTAATTACTTACCAGTGACACATAGACATGCCCCTCAATTGCCTCTTTGACCTAATAACCTAAGTTCCTAATGGGCTGATTAGTTCCTGCCGCAAGAAAGTGCTAGATCATGTCAGGGGACCACTAAAACCCTAGGTTACTAGTTAGGTTAAATAATTTTAGCATGCGGGTGTTCAACGGTTGCAAGGATTCCAGAACAACTAGTTAAGTAATCGATTAGGAATAGAACGATTTTACCAACCAATCACCAAAAGCAGTTAGAGGTGATTAGCCGGACATAGCTAACTTAACAAACATAATCATAATGAAAAATTGCATTAAACTAAATTACCGAATGATTGAAAGAACTCAAAGATCTCTAAACAAGGTGAAAAGTTCGTAACTCTCTGCCTCTGGTCGCACAAGAATGATGATGATCTCAAAAATACTTAACAAACAAGTTTAAATAGTAAACCCTAAAAAAAATCTTCTGTCGACTGATTTGGGGCGTACCGCCCCAAAATATGCAATTCTGGGCGTACCGCTCGGATTTCTAATCTCGGCTGGTTTCTTCAACTTTCGGGCGTACCGCCCTAACTTCTGTACTCCTGGGCGTACCGCCCCGGTTTTGATCTTAGGAACTTCTCTTCTATTTCTTCTAAGTCTTCACTCGTTCCTCGATCGTTTCTCAGCTACTATACCGATCAGCTTCAGGCTTCTTCATAAAACTCCACTTTTAGCACATTAAGCTCACGTACCTCAAAACACAAAACTCGTGAAAATGCCATGTAATCCAACCATTATTATAAATAAATATGACAAATTAAGAACAATAATGACGACACATTGGACTAACATCAGTGTCCATGATGGGCCTAAGATGATGGTGTGGCCCAGATGTGTTCCTCTAAAGGTTAATCTATTAATATGGAGGGATTGACTTGCTACACTCCCTACGTATGACAGTCTCATGCGAAGAAACATCCCTGTCCAAATCAGTTGATGTCTGTTGTGCAGCGAGGTTAATGAATCGGTGGATCACTTGTTTACGGGTTGCAGAATCGCCTTGGAGATTTGGTTCAAGATCTCAAGTTGGTGTAAGATTCCTCAAATCTTTTGTTTCTAAATGGAGGATTTAACTCAAGTTTTTGCTAATTTGAAATAGGAGAAACGCAAATCTTTGGTGGTTCAAGGTATCATCCACATGGCTTGTTGGGCTCTATGGTGGGCAAGAAATAACGTTGTTTTTAACAAAAAGATGGTCAATATTCAAGAGCTTTTTCTTGACATCAAAACTTCAAGTTTTCTTTGGGTGTCCAATAGGAGTGGTAAGGATAAGGTGGGTTGGAGTGATTGGTGTAACTTTAACTTATCTATGTAAGTCCTGCGTCTTGTTTTTCTTCCCGCTTCGTCTTGCTACTTGCCGGGCTTGTGTTTTAATAAAATTGTCGTTCAAAAAAAAAACAATTCATCGTTAAAAGATATAAATTCCGTTTAATTGTTAACAAGTTGGTGACTCGTCCGCGCTTCGCGACGGGCCACTGTCATCTAATGCTGAGACTTTGAGGTGTTGGTATCAAATCCGGGTGTTGTTAGAAAATATATTTTGTGTGGCCCAAGTCAATCTCTAAACACCCTATGGTTGTGTTTTTATATTTATCTGAATTGTTAGTAATTGGATCACTGGTTTGGGATACCTAAATCGTTTATTAAAGTATTGAACTTGATCGTTTCCGCATTAGATTATTTTGTATAATCATTTTCTGATATCTTAATATATAAAATATGATTTTATATATCGTTTAACAAAAATTGTTGTGTCCTAAACGAGCCCGCGATTCCCAACAGAGAGTACGATGGGCAACCTTTGTTTTCCCGTCGGTTTGTAGGTTGATAACTTGAACTCGTACTTAAGGAAGTTCCCTGCAACTGAAACAAATTTTGCCAAAAAGAGCTTATAAAATTTTTATCACGATCACTAACAATGGATTAAGGGGGTGGGGGTGGGGGGTACCATGCAAACGAACAATATTTGTAATAAACTCTTGAGCAACGAAAGGTGCCGTGAACGGGCACCTTAGAGGAATAAAATGTGCATACTTTGAGAGCCTATCGATCACCACCATGATAACGGTATACCCGTTGAAGACCGGAAGACCTTCTACGAAGCCTATGTTTACGTCTTCGATCCCATGTTTGATCGGCGATGGAAAGCAGTTGTAGGAGTCCCATCGGCATCATGCTATCACGTTTTAAACCAAACACCATCCCTAAGTGCAACCTTATCTCTTGTGTTAGAGCATAATCGGTTCGTCGTGTGAAGTATCTGAACAAGACGAAGATGCAAATTATGCTGCCTACAAAGTGAGACACGAAGTGTGACTTCGTGACCCACGAACTGCCAGTTCGTGGAGTCCCAGTTCGTGGATAGTAGCAAGACTATTAATACTTTGTTGCTTTGAGAGCTAAGTGTGTGTTTTTTAGTGTGTTTCCTCTAAATTGTTTTTAGTGTTTCCAGATTGTAAGTGTTCTTCTTTGATCAATAAAACAATCTTTTAGTTACATCTTTGTATTTGGAATAGCTAGATCGAGTAGACGATCCACCGCTCTCGCATTTTCAAGTGGTATCAGAGCATTCTGGTTCCATCTACTGATCTGATTGTGCTATTTTTTTTTAGTTTTTTATCCAAAAAGTGTTGATTTTTGACAAATCGAGTTGCTTTTGTGTTTGTTTGATAAAATCAGTTGAGTTTTTGGTGCAAATTTCAGTCCTAAATTAGTCCTTTCGATTATATCTAATCTACTGCTAAAAATCTCACTAAAAACATCCAAAATCGCAAAAAATTAATCAAAATGGTCCAGTTCGTTTCAGTTCGTGCATAGATCTCCCACTTCATTTTAGTTCATGTCTAGAACATCCAGTTCGTGCAAATAACCGTACGAAAAATAACTGGCACGAAGTCTCAGTTTGCATCTCAGTTCGTGTCACTTCCTTACTCACTTCGCATCTCAGTTTGTGAGACAGTTTGTGAGTGACTTCGTATCCAGTTCGTGTCACTGCGTTGCTGACTTCACATATCAGTTCATGTCACTTCGTGGATCACTTCGTAAGTCACTTCTCAACCGAGTTCATGAGTCGATTCGTGCACCAGTTCTTCTCAGTTCATTCCCACTTCATGCATCAGTTTGCAAATCAAATTCTTAGATCGATATTTTTTGAGTTGTTTCACTAAAACTGACGTAACCTGAGTTCCGTTAAGAGTTACAGGAGCTAATACTAGCCAAAACGACCATCTCGAAGAGATCTATATTTTTACTCGCCTTACGGCTAGTACCCTCCGTTTCGACCCTCAAATTCCATTTCTAAGACCTCCGTTTTTGGATTTGAAGTTTTTGATGTCTGATTTTCAAGCATTTGCCGTTATGCAAAACACGATGCAAACCTTGATCAATTTTGATAAAAAAACCGGAACAAGCCAGAAAGTTCTCAAGTTATTAAAATTGGAAGATTATCACAATTGGAAGCAAAGATTTTCTGCTTATGTCAGCACAAATGATATTGATCTATGGATTCCAATTGAGAAACTTTACACATGTCCAACTGATGGAGGAGAGTATAAAGAATTGAAAGATTTCTCATTTGAAGAAAGGAAAAGTTATAAACTTGAACAAAAGGCATTTGGTTATCTTACCATGACTTTACCTACCGAACTGTTACATTAATTCAGCATATGCAAAAAGACGAAACAGTTATGGGATGCTTTATCTGCAAGATGTTAAGGGAACGAGCAATAATGTTAGTGATTATCAACAATGTTAGTGATGCTAGGATGGTTAGAGAAGATTTTGATAAAATTGATGATGATCATTTGGACGAAATGGATATGGCCTGGCAATTGGCTATGTTAACTCAGAGAGAAAAAAGATTTTTCAAGAAAACTAGAAAAAGACCTGTTAATTCAGATGGAAAGTTGGGTTTTGATAAATCTAAGGTGAAGTGTTACATATGTTCCAATCTTATACATTTTGCAAGAGAATGTCAACAATTTTAAGCCAACAAATCTGATTCAAAAGCTATTACCAATGGTACTCAATCGTCATCAAGTAATTCAAATACAAGAGCTTCGACTGCTCAAGCTGGTGCAACTTATGATTGGGGTAAAGTTTTTAATGAATCGGCGTTGATTGTCACACCTGCACAAGATGTTATTATTCAGAAACAAGTTCTTATGAATCAGTTGAAGATGACATGTATGATTCTAAAGTTGATAGTTTACTAAAGGAGAATGCTTCTTTAATGAAAAAAATCAGTCTTCTTACTGAAACATTCAATTTGGTGAAAGAAGAATTGGATACTTCCAAGAAAGAATGTAAGGAATCTGAACTGAAAGTTACAAAATTATATGAGGAAAATGCTGAGTTAGCTAAATAAGTTGAAAAATGGAAATCTTAAGCAAAAGAAGTTGAAGCTGATTTCAATGATTTGTTTGAGAAATCAAAGATTAAGCTTGATGTACTCAACAAGACTTCTGATGAACTTGCTGCTAAAGTGGTAGCTTATCAAAATGATAATGAACAATTGTTGGAAGAAAATAAGGAATTAGCAAGGGTGAATAAATTGCTAAATGCAAATATTGATATTCAGAAAAGAAATAAAGATAAGCTCAAGAAAGAATTGTTTGCTGAGTCAGATAATTTGCGATTGTAGAAATCAGAAACAAAACGGGTTGCTAAGAAATTGATTGCTACTGAGAAGAATTATCTGAAGCACAATAGAAGATATCATATTTGAAGATTTAGGTGATTGATGCAAATCTTCTTCTGAACAATGTCACAAATTCACAATCGTTCACAAGTTTTTTTAGCAAAAGATGAGAATTTTGAGAAAATGTTCGATAAGACAGTTCCACCCCCTGCCATTATCAAGGAAGTTGTCAATGTTGTGAAAGAAAATGTTGAAGAAATTGATTATTCAAAGTTTTCAACTTCAAATTCTGAAGAAGAAAAGGTTGTGAAGAAAAAGAAGAACAAAAAGTATGGCAAGAAGAATGAAAAGAAATATGATATTCCTAAATTTTCTCAGTTTGTGTTTGGTTCTTCATTGACTGAAAATGAGAAGTCAGTTACTTCAACTGAGAAGATTCGTTCTCATACTGATATTGATGAGATAACTTTTTATGCTCAGAAGGATGTTAAAGAAGTCAAAGCTGAGTTTTCACGATTGGCAAAGTACGGACATAAATCAACTGCTTCAGAAGAGAAGATTTCTGGTAAAAATGCTAGTTTCGGTTTCAAGCAGAAAGTTACGAAAGTTGATGATTCTAAGAATCAAAATCAACAAAATCTGAAGAAGAATAAGTTGAAACAAATTCCAAAAGATGTTTTCAAGGCTGAAAAAGTTCAACCCGAGAGATTCTACAAGCTCAAGGGTTGGGAACAAATATTTTCTGACAAAGAATTTCCGCTTCATTGTGTGGATGCTCAGAAAATTTCTGAAGTTATTATGAAAATTGCTGATCCGAGGAATAGGAAGAAACAATTTGCTAAATTTTCTTTTGGAGGCTCAGGTTCTACTCCAAAAATCCCGACATCAAAATGGGTTCATGATCACAAACATTAGGTATTTGATTCTTTCTATGATCATTTTGGAGATAATGTGTTTTGTGAAACTATGCAGGTTCCTAAAGGTGGGACAAGAACAGTCAGTTGTGTTACAATTGTCGCAAAAGGGGCATATGGCACAAGATTGTCTGATATCCTACTGTTTTCCTCAAAGAAGACAAAAGGTTCAATTTGTTGGTCAATCTGCCAAACCAAAATTCATTGATGAACATGGCTGAGTGTTTGATGAATTCAAACCTACATTTTTCAAAAAGCAAGGAAGATTTATTCCTGAATTTTCAAATGTACAAATTGTAGGTTGTTCATCACAGTCAATTGTGCTTCATTCATCAAAAACTGATTTATCACCACAACAATGGAAACCTAAAGTGATTTCAAAAGGAAATCGGGACACTGGTCGACTAAAAGCGATTTGCTTCGGGTCATTTATAAACTGATGTGTTTGACCAGTGTGCAGGTACTTCCAGATGACCTATCGACGACTGGAAAGTTGCTGATGGAGGAGTATTCTGCTTATCTTAATTTAAATTTCATGATTCATCTTTCTAACCTGAAATTTTTCTGAAAGCTACAACAGACAGGTATCTGTGTCGGTTGATTAATTTTCTTTCTCTACTTTTCCATTTATAGTTTAGGGTGAGAAAATTGAAAAAGCCAAAAATAGTGTCTTGTTTTTTTAAAATAAAAAATCTAAAAATAGAGTTTTTCATTTTAGGGTGAGAAAAAGGCATGTTATGGGGAGAAATGCATATGGTGAAGGTGAATACATGCAAAATATATAAAATTTTGAGAAATTAATCATTAGAAAATGATGGTACATTGGCTTACGTATCTGACTCATGGATATAGTAGATGAAAAAGCCATAAGATCATTGCTTGATATGCTTGGTAGGCTCGGCAAATCAGAAAGTATTCAGATGTGATATACATTAAATGTTATGCTTGACCAAGTGAATAACATCTTGAAACGTATTTCATGAAAAAAAATTAAAATGTGTGTGAAGAACAAAATGAGAAGTCACTTGTATATATGTGTTCATTTTACAAAGATTTCAACTTGTTTGATTTTCTTTATTTTCTCAAACGATCAGACTTTCTCTGCGTATCGAAAGATTGACCTGATTGTTGTTCGTTTAAGGTTCTGCTTTATTTTCTTTGGTGCTTCGTATAATTCATCAGACTTTCTCTGCGTGTACGGGAGTATCGACCTGATTGTTATTGAATTATACAATTTTAACTTGTTTTATTTTTCTTATTTTTTGTTAAATCCGAGGCCTTATCTGCGGATCAAAAGATCGACCTTAAGGTAGACAATTTAACGTTCTTATTTCTTTTTGCATGGAACATAGTTGAGAATATCATGAATACAAAACACTATGTGATAATCACAAGTGTAATCACACGAGAAAAAGAACAATGTCTTAATATGTCTGATAGCGTGGGATACACTGGTCAAAGCAAATAAATAATACCTTAACATATTCAGATGTTATGAGTATGATTCTGTCTGAGTTTAAGATGAACAAATTATACCGGCAATCAACATGGCCTGTGAGCTTCAATTAGTTGAAATTGAAGTGTGGTTCAGTGCGTTATGTTCAATATGATCCTAGATAGTGATCTCTCTCAAACCAAAAATATAGTTTGATTCTGTATTACAATTTCATTTCTTTTCAGAAAAACCAAAAAGATTTTCGGTGTGTTTTAGTATAAGTTTGAAAAATAAAAAAGATTTGAGGTTTGTTTTGATATAAACTTTCCAAAAGCCAAAAAGATTTTGTTTCTGCTTTGTTTTAGATTTGATCGACACATGATACAAATCAAATTTCAAAATCAATACCTTGGAGTCTCAAACAGACCTTTTGCGTCAAGATTATTTATGATTGGACAGGTACAAAAGTGAAAGTGAATGTCATAACTTCAAGTCTTCTGAAGTTGTTGATAAAGATGAAACACACTGTGCATCGTCAAGTATTCAAGATCAGACTAACCATCAAGTTGAGGGGGAGTTTGATTGAACATTCAAGTCTAAGGGATGAACCAGATACTGCACACGTCGAGAGGGAGTTTGTTAGAGCATAATCGGTTCGTCGTGTGAAGTATCTGAATAAGACGAAGATGCAAATTATGTTGCCCACAATGTGAGACATGAAGTGTGACTTCTTGACCTACGAACTGCCAGTTCGTGGAGTCCCAGTTCGTGGACAGTAGCAAGACTATAAATACTTTGTTGCTTTGTATTTTTTATAAGGGTCTGAGAGCTAAGTGTGTGTTTCTGAGTGTGTTTTCTCTAAATTGTTCTTAGTATTTCCAGATTGTAATTGTTCTTCTTTGATCAATAAAATAATCTTTTAATTACATCTTTGTATTCGAAATAACTAGATCGAGTAGACAATCCACCGCTCTCGCGTTTTCATCTTGCGACAACAGATAAAGAAGAAGGTAATTAAGTTGGCATAAAATTCATCAATGAGCACTTCTTTTTGGATGGCAAAGCGCATGGATGGGAGATATCCATGAAATAATACTCTAGTTGCCTAGATAAAGCAAAACTTTCTGTGTTAACCCCGGTGGTTTCTTTTAGAAGTGGTTGTCGTTTCGAACCTTGACGTGTCACACCCTAACCGATAACGAAATTTACGTCGGGGCGTGATGATTGTCCAAATGCTCATGACGCAAATTAAAGTTTCAATACTTAATCATTACCGAATTCTAAGTCAAACAATAGTTTTAAATACACATAACACAACATAAAGATAAAGTCTTTATTGATTTAACTAGGTCCAAAGCAT
This sequence comes from Deinandra increscens subsp. villosa, assembly GCA_039602395.1. NCBI lineage: Eukaryota > Viridiplantae > Streptophyta > Magnoliopsida > Asterales > Asteraceae > Deinandra > Deinandra increscens. The sequence continues at coordinate 92,154,830 of JBCNJP010000017.1, forward strand.
CCTAGATGTAGCATCAATCAAGTATGGCTCAAACTGCGTTTTCTGGTAACATGTATAAAATAGAGAGTGTCAACTATGAATAGTTGGCGAGTAAACATAAGGTTAGAATATATATAGTGCGTATGAGTAAACAAATATTGCATAATCAAACCTTGATGACTAGTGTCCGTAACTCGAAAGTTACGCTTAGCTTGAGTTAGGTTTTAATCACCTGAATGCCAAACCGGTCAAATTCAGGTGGGTTGTCAGTCCAATGGAATCCATTATTGTTACCACAGGCTTGTTTGTTAATGATCATGCTAGAATATAGACTTCGAATAGCGACAACATAGTTTAACATATAGCATAGAAATCACATATGGACATAGAATGAGATCGCATAGTTTGAAAAGAAAAGGAATGTGTGCTTGAATAATGTATACATGTTACATCCCAAAACTTGAAAAGGAAAAGGGATTATGAGTACTCACTTGAGGTGGTGAGTGTGATATGAAAATAGTCCAAGTGATATGAAGACGACTATCTGTGTCCTAGATTATATAAAGACACCTTAAGTCTTAAAGATATGAATCGAATGTCTAAGTCACCCACTTTAGACTAGTTGGGTCTTGTTTAAATGAGTTAACCCGTTGAACATTGGTGATATATATTGGTTTTTTGGTTTAGTGCATTATTTGAATAATTTGGACAGCTTATGAGCTATGACTTTATGTGCGTTTTTAGAATACCAAACTTCATCTAAGAATTATCAAACTTTAAAGGTTGCTAGTTTAATGTATTCTAGACAACTTTTCTATAGATAACTTTATAAGAAAAAGCCAAGAGATAGCTCAAAACAGCCTTTCAAAACAGAAGGTAGAGAATCGCACACCTTTTTTTATAGGGACTGTTGTGAGCTACTCGATTTGAATTTAAAGGCATATTATATACCATTGGAAAGCTAACTTGACGAACTTAATCTTGGAGTCTGATTTTGTTAAATTTGAGTTCGAAATGACCAAGATATGGTCGGTTTAAAGTCTAACAACGAATCTGTGATTTTACAGAATTTAAAGTTGAGTAGTTTTCTTTTAAAGGTAATTAACTAACAAGCCTTTTTAATGGGTGTTCTTAGGTATAAACAAAAATGAATGTTTAAGGAATATAAATATGATGTTTTTTCTCACAGTAAGCAAGCAAGGAGAAGGTAGTGAAGATGACGGTTGATCTTGGATCCAAACTTGAAGCCTCGAAGAGTTCTTGAGCTTTTCTGACAAGAAAACTGGGTCGACTTTGGGAGAATATTCTGGGCGATTTAAGAATCCAAATGTCACACCCCGGTCAACGGTATCGGGTGTGAGCGAGAATGGAATCATAGTCGAGGATACATAGAACAACATCTAATACATTTAAAACTTCATAAAACATTAATTCATTGTATTGCAGCGGAAAGTGATAGTGGACAATGATAATGTCTTACATTGGAAATAAGTCTTAAATTAATATTAAAAACATTAAACGGTTTATTAAGATAGTCGGGACTATGACTCCGTAAGCAGGTCCGATAGCATTGATAAGCCCCATTTGCATGTCCTCCGGTGTTTGCATCAATTACCTAAGAAATCATGAGTTTAAAAGGGTCAACATAAAGTTGGTGAGGTTCACAGGTTTAGGATTTATCATTTAAACATTTGTAAAACAGTTTTCAGTATACTTAAATATTACAAGGGTTTATCGTTGTGGTTGTATGAGCTCACCTGAACCTTGATTTCAAATACTAACGGTTTACCCACCCAAGCATCTCTTGTCCAGAGATGTTAAACAGAGCAGAATAACTAACGTGTACCCCTAGACAATCCGGAGTCAGAACTGGAGCTGCCAGTTAGGGTAGGGTTGTCAACCCAAATAGATCTATTCACTAGCTATCGTTTCGTACAGAAATAATTGAAATCAATTAATGGTGGGATACGGTTGTACAAACGTTTATAACGATAATGTACCAAATTGGGCAATCAGTAAGGGAACAAGTAGTCATACGGCTAACAGATAAACCATAATATTAAGTAAAAAGCATTTATCAGATTTCATGATTTCTCCCCCAAAGTATAAAACAGTTAAAAGAAAAGGGGCCGTGAAACTCACAGAATCAGCAGGTAAGCAGAAATTTAGCAGGATAGGAACGGTAGCACGTAACGTCCTAAATAATTAAATAAACATATGCATAAGGTCTTTGATCATTTGAGTAACATAAGTCACCCAAGTGATACCGGTCAAGTCTTGACGTTTTAATCCCGTTTGTATACGTTTGAAAACCCGTTAGTTAGTATTTATTAAATAAATACATTTGTGATGTTTTATATTTATGTTCAATAAATATAATAAAAGATTAAACAATTAATTAGTTCAATCAAGTCCTGAATATTGAATTTAAAACTAATAATGTTTATATATTATTTTTACAAGTTTGTATAATTATTTTTAATTAAACCATTACGTGTTTGGTTTGTTAATTATACAAGTTATAATTATTTCCAAATAATTATGATTAACCATATTTGGTGAATAAAACATAATTAATCGTCAAGATTAATTATTCATTCTTAACACATGAATCGTTTAACATCTAATCATTTAATATTTTGAAGTCGTTTAAAATATTTCTTTGACATGAAATATTTATTTCTTTCTTAAATATTTTCAAAACATCGTAACGACGCTTGGATTTTTATAAAGTTGTCTTTATAAAAACTTGATGAGAAATTTTATTTAAAAATCTCTAACGGTTACGTTTTCGCGTATATCGCCGTGTGGTCCCGGTTTTATTACTACGCAACGTATTTTGATCTTTGATTACTTTGATCTCATCAAAGTAAAAATAAAAGTTTATAAAAATAATTAATTGCTTGATTATTTTTATAATAGTCTTTTATAAATCATTTTCATTTTACCAAGTCCTTTTCTTTTTATAGAAAAACTTCCATTTTTATATTAAGTACTTAAATATTTAAAACTTGTAATAAATCCAAGAATTTATGTCAAACCAATCATTTGACATAAATTTTATTCCTTCCATTTTTAGTAACAAAATCTATAAAAATTCTTTTTGTCTTGAACTTCTTATAACACATTTAATGTGTTCTATTTACTAAAACAAGTAACATCCTTTTTGTTCCTTTTTATTTGTTTTAGCCATTTATGTCATAAGTTACATATGTAACCTTTATTTTAAATCATTAAATCTTGTTTAGGAGATTTATTTGTTTAACAAAGCTTTAATATGTAACATGTATCATAATATGAATTGTAAATAAATCAACTAACACATTGTGTTAGGACATATATCATAACAATCAACTAACACATTGGTGTTAGGACTTTTAAATAAATTAACAATCAACTAACACATTGTGTTAGGACAAGTAAATAAATAACAATCACTAACACTTTTGTGTTAGGACAAATAAATATAAACATGTATAGATTGTTAGTTAACATTCATGATTTAATTTATATGAAGAGGCATGGGTTTTGTTTAAATCAACTAACTTATGAAACCAAGGTTTCATATACATAAGATTCATGGTGCACACTTGTTACTTTCATTTTGATTTCACAAATGTGTTTCACCACACTCCTTGGCTATTTTTAAGTCTCAAAGACACCAAGATGAGTGCTTGATCTTAGAAGAAAGGAGGTTAAAGAAAGGAGTTGTTAAGACACCAAGATGAGTGCTTGATCTTAGAAGAAAGGAGGTTAAAGAAAGGAGTTGTTGTTAGTTGATCAAACAAAACAAGCATTCAAAATAAAAAAAAAGGAATAAGGACTTGGTTTTTAGTTGTCAAGACTTGAGGTTATCATGGGGTGGTGAATATGTGAGAAATGTGAGTTAGAAGACTCACAAAAAGAAGAAGATGAGGAAAATCGGTGAAAGTGGCGGCGGTTCCGGTGGTCCGGCGGGGCGGAGTGGTGGCGGCGGTGGGTGGTCCGGCGGTGGTTGGCCGGCAGCAATGGGTGGTGTGGTGGCGATTCCGGTCGGCTAGGGAGGAGAGGGAGAGAGTGAGTGTGTTGGGTGCAAGGGAGCAAGGGTGGGGCTTGTCTCCTTTTATAATCAAAAGTGTTTTTATTAACCATTGGTTAATTGTGAGTTGTCAAGCCCTTAATCACCCAACTATCTCATGTGTAGGTGATTAATTTTTATAGATTTTATAAAAGATTAGGAGCTTTTATAAAATATGGAAGAGTTAGGTGCTTGTAAAAATCATAACTTTTTAAAATATAATCCAAGTATATTTAACCCAATAAGGTAGTGGTTTTTATTTTTATAAAAGTTGTTGGTTCAAATTTTATAAAAATATTAGTGGTTTAAAAATGGTTGGATTAAATGGTTATAAAAGTTTTGGGCCAAAACAATTTTCTCAAATTGTTTGGTGTGGGCCGAAGCCCAATATAAATTTGGAATGAGAGTGGGCCGAGGCCCATCCGAGTTTGGGAAAAGGGCTGGGCCGAAGCCCACTCGGGTTCGGTATGCGGGTGCGGGCCGAAGCCCAAGGGAAAAGAAGAGAGGGGTTGGGCCGGTTGGGCCGGGTCATCGGGTTCGGGCCGCAAAAAGGGGAAAAGGAAAAAGGTTGGGCCGGTTTCGGCCCAAGGTGATTCGGGTCGCGGGCCGGGTATCCGGGTTGGGGAATTTACTCGGTTAGTCGAGGTGAACCTTCGGGTAAATTTTTGGGTCCATCCGGGTTATTTTGGTCTTATTGGGCCTAACCGGGCCCAATAGGGTCATTGGATTGTTCGTTTGGCTAAGTTTTAACAATGTAACATTTTTCATAACATTTTAAGTTCATAAAATGTTTTAACAGTTTATATCAGTTTTGATAAAATATAAAATGTCAAATTTTATATTTAATTTCTTATTATTGAAGTTCCACATTTATATTATGAAATCTTTCATATTTTACGGATATACAAACGCGGGATTTAAGTTGGTTAATCATTTAGCTAAACGCAGTTAATCATGCGGCTTAAAAACAGTAATTCACATAATTATCACATAATAAAAGTCAGCAAAAGTCAACGGAGAGAGGGTTTGACCTGATTTTGGGACCGGGTGTCACACCAAATGATACAGAATTTATGTCTAAAATGAAGTACTTTGAAAGAGTAAGATATAGGAAAAATAATCAGCTCAAACCGATCTCGTTTGGTACCTCAAATGTGCTACGGAAAACAAGGTCGCACAGCAGCGAGCTTCTAGAGCAGTCGTTGTTTAAAGTTGTCTAGATGGCTGAATTCTTAACGAAATTGAGTGAGGTCAGATGACATTTTTAGAGGACTCAAAGGGGAATATTTCTGGACAAGGATGGAAGGATTTGGACGATTTATGAGGGAGATATGGGTTATAGAAGTGGCTGTGACGAATCTGATGAAAAAGTGTGAGAAAAACTAATGTTTATCTTTGGTATTTATACTAGAAAATTTAGTCTTTGATGACTAATTTTAGTCATGTGGGTGGTCTATTTGAAAACTAATTTTAGTCATATGGGTGATCTATTTGAGAACTAATTTTAGTCATGTGTGTGGTCTATTGATATCATAAATACGAGAGATAGAGAAATAAAATAACGAGTTTCAATTTGATATGCTTTACTAGTTAATGATCATGTTTGTAGTGAGATTATAACTTATGGAGGTATGGAACATTAATTTTTTAACCTCAACCAGAACGAAGTCCGCCTGAACCTTTCCGCTTGGACTTCAGCCGGAACAACATCCGGCTGACCTCGGTTTCGCCCAGACCATGCAGGTCCGTTTGAACTTAGGCCGGATCAATGTTCCGCGAGAATAATAATGATATAAGTCACAACTTTATAAAAGAGGATAACGTTTAACTATTATAAACTCTATTATTGTTCCATCATTAATGTATAGTTTTAGGGTTATCCAATAATATTACCGCTGGTTTTGTGTTGGGTTGATTCGGGTATGACGTCGACATGCATGTCATATATATATTATATATAAAATGAAACAAGGATAGTCATAGAATATATTCATGATTTTGCTTGAATAGAGATTGAAATTACATGGATAATAAAAACGGGCTGGGTTACAAATATGAAAAATAGACGGATGTCACATGACGCCTACGTCGGGGGGGGGGGGGGGGAGGGGTTACATGATTGTTGGGGTGGTGAATTTTTATATTAACCTTAAACATTAAATAGTTGAGAGGGTGTCTAGATGTGCTTATGAATTCAACTTATTAGCTTATTGACTTTTTAAAATATCAATAAATGAATTGTAGTGTTTGACAATAATAAAAACAACTTTTAGCTTTTAACTTTTTGTATAAGTTAGATAAATCATTTTTAAAAAGGCATAAGTTTGTGGCTTTTGTAAGGTGTTTATGACTACCCAAGTACCCATCCCAAATTATAAGTGCTCCTGCCTTCAACCCAAACACTTTTAAAAATATTCTTTTTTGGTCATTTTGTTTAAAAATATTCTTTTTTGTCATTTTATAGTAAAAAGTTAATCTAAATACTTTTTAAAAAAATACCTTATTATCTTTCTCATCATGAAAATTATCCAGATATTTTTTAAAAACTTAAAAAAAAAAATCATAACTTAATTAACACTTTAAAGAAAAAAACACTTTTCAACCCCTCAGAGGGTCAAAACTTTTGACGGAAAAACCTTGAAAAAAAACGTGTCGAGTGGGTGTGGGAGAGCTTATTTTAAGAATTCGAAAATATTATTGTGTTTGATTCATTCACCGGATATGACCACCGTTGACGATAGATCTTCGTCGGACGGCGGCGGCGGCAGTGGCGGTGGTGGTGGCAGCAAAGTTTTGGGGTTATTTAAGCTACCGTTTCGGAGCACTAACAATAGTACCACAACTACAACCTCGTCGTCTTCTTCGTACCAAATCGAAGGATCCAACGCTCAAAACAACAATGACATCAATAACCACATCTCCGTCTCATCGGTGGCTAGATCTCTGCTTCCAACACGACGTCGTCTCCGCCTTGATCCTCGGAATAAGCTCTACTTCCCCTGTATGAACACTCGCCTTTACTACTGCCCCCTTTTTCCCAATAACTATTGAGTTTTTAGTATTAATCGTTCTACATCTGGCCTATTTATCTTTAAATCGATAAGATCTACTTGAGTTTTTTGATCGATTTGAAGGTTTATGTTTCTAATGTTGTGTTATTTAGAATATTGCTTATATGTTTGTGATGAGAATAGCGAGGAAATCGAGCAATATTTGACATTAAAGAAATTGGTTATTGAAAGAAAACCACATTAAAGAACTTCATAGTCTTAAAATTCAAAATCGAAACGAAGAATAATGGAAAAAACAAATGTCAAACAAGATAACAAAGAGATATAGTAGTTCATAAGAAGAAGATAAATAGAGAGTGAAATGGACCATTTCCCTTAAAAATTAGTATACATAAAATTAAATTTTCTTTCACATGAATTTTGCAAGAAATTCAACAACTTTTCCTCAGTTACACTTTCAAGTTAAATTACCAACTTTCGTCTATCATTTTCGTAGTGCTTACAAAATATTTGTGGTATGGACTTTGGTGAACAAGGTTGATTTTAGTTTGAAATTGGTTTATATGCATTTACTTTATATGTGGATTACAGAATGTTATTTTATGTTCTTACTACATGTCACCAGCCAATTGTTGCATTTTTTCCTGGGGTGGAGGGAGTACCTTTTTTTTGTTTTTTTTATATTATAACTAAAGCAACATAAAGGGTTGCGTAATTTAAAAGCCGGAATGCCTTGATCAATCAAAGTTTTGTCCTAACTCATAGGAGTAGCACGCTTTGAAAGGTCTGTGTAGAAGATTATTCAAGGCGTTTAGTTGATCTTACAAGTGTGCTATTAGCAGTTGTTGATGGTTAGCTGTAGGCAGAACTGTGAAACATTACCTGTACTAGACCCTAGGTGCAAGTTAGTATTATTTGTGTGAATGATCTCTATGCAAGTTTGTTTTTCTAATTTCTAGAAGTTGAATTGCCCAAAAAAGAAAAGAAAAAAAAATATTTTTTTTAAATGCTCCCTTTCTTTTTAGTTTCTACTTCAGGAGTGTAAGTAAAAGATTCATTGTATAGCTATAAACACATTCAGAAGTAGAGATTGTAGGATGCTAACCGCAGCAGTTTTGCTATTTAGTTACCAGACTGAAATTAGCATCCATAGATATATCAGGATTTCACCATCCTCGGACTGTATGCACCAGTGGAGGGTCATTTAGATGACACGGATCAAATAAAAAGAAAATGTCCGTTTGTTTATCGATCACATACTTTAATGACTATTATTGTTTTTCTTTTTATAGCATTTTGCCACTTCCAGCTTCTACGTGTATCAGCTAGTGCACCTTTAGGCTGATGTAATCATATATATTTAGAATGCCCATAGTGGGCTTGTTGTACCTTTCGTTTAAACTATGGTATGACTTGAGCATATTGTTATTAAATTATTATTAGGGGAAAGTGAATACGGTGCTGTCACACACCTAAGCTTAGGTGCGAAACCTTTCAAAACTACACTGTTTTGATTAGCTTTAGTTAGAACTATGTCGTTTTAAATAACGTTTATGAAAACTAAACTAAAAACGATCATTAACTAAAACAAATTTTGACTTATTTGCTTAGAAAAAAAAACCGAATCAGTTACATATGAATTATGAATGAAGACGCATGAATATGTACTTTAAAATCTCTGCTCAATGCTCACTAGTCGTGAAGGCTTTAATTCTCTTATAATGCTTACCTTTTCATTTCAATAAAAGTCATACGATTAGGTTTCTAACTCTCTTCATTTTCTTCCTAATATAACAAAAACTAGTAAACCAATTATGGGTTTCATAAGGCTGGTATCAAAGGTGGCTACTGGTTAGGTTTGGCTTTTTATATTTTCCAATAAAAATTAGTCAAAATTTGTTTTAGTTATTAATCATTTTTAGTTTAATTTCATATAAGTTACTAAAAATGACGTTGTTCTACTTAAAACTAGTCAAAACGGCGTGGTTTTGAAAGGTTTCGCACCTAAACTTAGGTGTGTGACAGCACCGTATTCACTTTCCCCTTATTATTATTATTATTATTATTATTGTTGTTGTTGTTATTATTATTTTTTCTTTATTTACATATTAAATAATGTATATTTTCCATCTTTAACTTTCTAGATGAACCTGGTAAGCAAGTCCAAAGTGCTATTAAAATAAAGAACACCAGCAAGTCTCATGTAGCTTTCAAGGTATGGCCATAAACTTGTTTAGGCCTGCTAATAGTTTCGTATATTCTTGTACAAGCATCATGTCTTATTTTTAAATTTTACTTGGTACATCGAGTTTTTTAGAACTCAAATTCAACTTTAATATTAATGCATCCATCTAATAAATGTTGTTTGCTTGTATTGCTAAAGTTTCAAACAACCGCCCCAAAAAGCTGCTTCATGCGTCCTCCTGGTGCTATTCTTGCTCCTGGTGAAACAATTATCGCGACTGGTAATAAATTTTGTATGCATGTTTTTTTAAAGTTATAAGTATTAAGCATTATTACAAGAAGGTTTATTCTATGTTGAAGATATAATGTAATTTGGTGGATTATAATTATAATCTTAAATTTATTATTAGCCTCTTTTCTTGTGATTATTGCTTACAAGACTCATCTTTTGTCTTGACAGTTTTTAAGTTTGTGGAGCCTACCGAGAACAATGAAAGACCAATGGATCAAAAGAGAAAGGTGAAATTTAAAATCATGAGCCTGAAAGTGAAAGGCATGATGGATTATGTACCTGAGCTGGTGAGTTATAAAACCTCTTTTCTATAGATATATACTTGCTTTCTTGATATTGTGGTTCTGGGTTATGATCCTAATGTTTTATTTTGGCGTTTTCTACTGAATATCGACGGAAACTCAATCGTTAACTGTGGTTTACAATGTCTTACTTTCAATGCATATGGATCTTACCTGAATTGTTGATAAGTTAAGTTTATTCTGCTTTGACTCAGTTTGATGAGCAGAAAGATCAAGTGGCGGTGGAACAGATATTGCAAGTTGTTTTTCTAGATGTAGAACGTCCCAGCCCCGTAAGTTGAATTATGATGCATTCTTAAATTAGGGGTGGTATCGGGCTGGCAGGTTTTCGGTTGTGGGGTTGAATCATTTATCCCGAAACACGTTCCATATATTTATTCATGTAGAAGACATCGACCCTAACCCAAACACACTTAAAATCATATAACCTGGACACGACCCGTTTGACCCATTTATTTGTGTCAAACGGGTTGTAATAAATGGGGTAAACGGGTTGGCGTGTCGACATTTTTAATTAAAAGGGTTAATCAGGTTAGCCTGAACTGGACTTGTTTATTAAATAGATTAGATATGACACCTAAAACCTGGTTAACATTGTGTCATGTTTTGGTGGTCTTAGAAACCGCCACTCCTTATGGTTACCGAAATGAAAAAAGAAAAAGAAAAACAATAAACTGAAAAATGTTCCATGGGCTGGCTGCCTTTCTCTCGTTATTATTGAAACCGGAAAACATCTTCCTTTCTTTTTTGAAGGCCCTTGAAAAACTCAAGTGGCAATTAGCAGAGGCCGAGGCTGCTCTTGAATCTCGCAAGAAACCTCCCGAGGAAATCGGAGCCAAAATCGTTGGTGAAGGCCTCGTCATAGATGAATGGGTGAGCTCTCATTTCATCTCGTAATAATAGTATGAATTTCTGAATAAACTGATTTTATGCATTAATGTGTTCTTTGTAGAAAGAAAGAAGAGAGAGATACCTGGCCCGACAACAAGTTGAAGGCGCAGACTCAGTTTAGTAACAAAAAAAGCGTGTTCTCTCTTAACTCTGCAACTAATCAGTCGGGCAGAAGACGATTGTGAACATGTTTACTATGTAAAAAGCTCTCGTGGATCGAGTTTGTAAGTTGAAAGGCTTATCTTGTATATTGTTGTCACACATTCCATTTGTTGGTAGGTATTCGGTTTCACAAAGGTGATGTTTGGGCTTGCACCTGTCACTTCCTTGGCATCAGATCAAAGATTTCATGTTTATATTTTCTTTCGTGTTTTGCTTTGCGTATAAAGTATCAAGTTAACATGACCGTATTTCACAACGATTCGACTCATAGGAACCTGTTTTGAAATAATATAGGAACCGGTTTTTTGGGAAGCGGAAACCGGTTAGAATTGATAAGAACCGTCGGCATGGAGTCGGTTTAGGGGGTTTCACAGTAAGAAGCGGTTAGAAGCTGGTTACTGAAGAAATGGTTGATAGCCGTTAAACAAAAAGATTGAAGTTTGTATCTTTTATAGCCGTTTGGTTTTGGATATTTTGCTCCGATATATTAGAGCACTAGGTTAGTAACCCGTGTATTACACGGGTTGAATAAATATTCATAATATGAGATAACCTTAAAAAAATGATATGAGATTTAAAAATTATGAATGATATAACTGTTAGATTTTATCCAATAGTTATTTTATAGTAGTTAAGTAAAAAAGTACCTTTTTTTATAGAATATAGTAAATTAGAGATATTTTGTATATCATATTTGGAAAATAAATTGCTTAATGATTTACTTTAAAATGTGTTAAGAATTACAATAATAAAAGTTATTATTATATTGGGTTACTTGAATTTTCAGAGAATATTAAATGATAATTAAAACATGTTGAATATGATAATTGAACTAATAACAGTTATATTTTAGAATATAAAAAGTGTTTGACATTTTAATATTTTAATTAAAGAAATCAACCACCCTAATATATAATATTTTTAATTAATAAATAATAGTAACTATTACTATAAATATTATAAATTAAAAAATTGAGTGTTACATCTCTTAATATTAAAAAGGGATAATTGCATATATCCTCTTATTATAAATCTTAATTGCATATTTACCCAACTCAAATAATTAATTGCATATTTACTCATTCTTATTGAATTTTATTTTAATGACAATTATACCCTCATAACAACCGCTGCCCCTAAAACAGTCGATGCATCTGAATTAGGTTAAATCTTTCTTCCCCTACGATGTGTGATGGTTCCTCTGCTATCCTCTTTTTTCCCACTAAATCTTCTCCATTTGATATTTGATTTCAGAAGCTGCAACGACTCTCTCATTCTTTCTTCTTCGCCATTCATCTAGAAACATTACGATTTGAGAAGCCAATCGATTGAGAGAAATGAATGATTGGAGAAGCATCGAATTCGAATCCACGGTATGTTTGAAACTGTACATTTTGAATCGACGACTTTGTAGGGATTTTGGTGCAGTGATTGTGTTTTGTTTGTCCTAAACACATTGGATTTCTTTTAATCGACGATTTGTAGCGACTTTGGTGCAGCGATTCTTCATATTAGCTGTCTAGCGTTTTTTTATTTTTCTGACTTTTTGGGACTTAGATTCTTAGAAAGTATTTGTTTTACACATGCTTTGAACACATGCTTTGAACACATGCATTCAGAACGTGATTTGAAATTGATGGTGAGTTTTTGGCAATTGTTTTTATGCTTTAAACAGCTATGCTAGAAGTTTAAACATATGCTTTCTGCGCTTGGCAAATTTGAATTATTTTTAGTAATGAAGACAGTGATATATTTAATTTATAATGATTTTGGTTTTGGGGGTAAATTAGTCAATCTATAATAAAATTGAATGAAAATGGGTAAATATGCAATTAAGATTTAAAATAGGAGGAAATATGCAATTAAATTTTTAGGTTGGGTAAATATGCAATTGATTGGTTTTGTAGGAGGATATATGCAATTGTCCCTATTAGAAAATTCAAATAACTTATAATTTGGTAAGTTAGTTAATAAATAATTAGAAAGTTCAAATAACTATTTATAATTAATTTTAATTAAATGTAATGTTGATTTTTAGATTTAGAAAGTTGAAATATTAAATTTGGAAATTTTGAATTCTTAAATGAATAAAATTAAAATAAAGTGTGGTGTTAACAAGTGGACAAGCTAAGGTGGAGACTCTAGAAAAATGACACGTGGCATCCAACTTATTGCTTTATTAGAATGAAAGATTCACAACAGCTTCCCCATTCCTATCCCTATAATTTATATTTTTATAAGAGTTAAATACGATTTGTATTCATGTGGTTTGGAGGTTTTAACCATTTGAGTCCAAATTTCAAATTATTAACAAATATGGTTGTATTTTTTTTGCCATTTGAGTCCTTGGACCCAACTTCTGTCAAGTCTGCCGTTAACTTGGCCTACACGTGATGGCAAAATGGTCAATTCCCTATCTCTTTTAGTAATTTATTTTTTTATTAAAAAAAAACATTTTTTTTGAAGGTATCTCTGAAACTTGAAGATCAACAACAAAATCAAAACCCTCTCCTCTTCAAAGCCAAAATCCCCATCTCCGTCTTCGGCCTCCCCTTCCTCTCGGCCTTCACCGCCTCCCACCACCACTTTTCGACCGCCGTTGCAGCTTCCGAAAAACTCTCCCTCTCCCTACGCACCCACTTCTCCTCCGGCCCCTGTCTCAAACTCTCTTACAACACCCCTTCCACCGCCACCGCTACTGCCACCGCCCCTCTATCGTTGCTAAGTTCAATTCGCCTCCGGCCCACTTCTCCTCCGGGCCCTGTCTCAAACTCTCCCACAACACCCCTTTCACCGCCACCACCCCTCTATCGTTGCTAAGTTCAATTCGCCTTCTTCCCACATCCCACCTACTATGTCTTACACCGTGGAAGTCGACGAGTATTCCGACGGTTAACTCTTTACTCGGGAGGTTCCCCGGCGGAAAGGTGTCGACGTATTGAAGCTTCAAAAGAAAAAAGGAATGAAATCTTGACAGATGATATCAAACACCCTAAAGCGGTGGTCCTCTCCGTCGTTCTCATGGTAATGTTGCAGATTTAGGTCAAATGTTCGAGCTTTTGCTCCAATTGAGCATGCGTCTTCGTGTTATTTGATGATCTTTCCCACGGTCTTGAATGGTTTTTCCGGGTTTTTGAGTCGGTGAACCCCGGTGAGCAAACCAAGTCTCATTGGGTTCGTGATGTTGAGTGGAGTTCAATGGTATGTTCGGTTTTGTGTACCGTTGAGTGTGTCGACTGGAAATGGAGTTCAAAATATCGTCGGTGATGTTCTTCTATGTGTCTGGTTCACGTCGGGTTTAGAAGATAGAGAAACGAATTGTATGTTGATGGTGATGACATGTTTAGTTCTGGTTGGTCATGAGCAAAAGCATGTTGACTACAAAAAGTCATACCATCTTTGTCTTGGTGTTCCAATTTTATTTTATTTTATTTTATTATTATTTTTTTTTGTAAGAAATTTGCCACTCGTATACTAGTTTTTCAAAATAAAGGTTACAACTCAGTCCGACATACGGGGCAAACGGCCAACAAGCTGCGCCGCAAACCCTTTTTGAATAGCAAAACCTAAGCGGATAAAAACAAGTTTCTTAGCTCTAGGAGTCACTATATGTCCATGCATAACCTTCTGGATCCGCCCGAGCGTGTCCGCAGCCTCTGACGCGAGGTGCCTGAACGTGTCAAAAGCAAAGGGACAAACACATGCTGATTCTCAAGACATGCCTTCTCGTGCTTATCCACTTTACCCGTAACCGCCTTAGCAGCAGCCTGCCCCGCCGTGAAAACTCCAGAGCCAAAGCCCGCAAGGGGAGAGACCCCAGTCAGATCGATGCAAGCGTGCTTCCCCCTTGACCACCCAAACACCAGGATGTCCGCCGGTCTAAGGGTCGAACGCCCATCTTTTGGGTCAGTTAAGAAGTTGACGGGGGCTTCCTCTTGGCTGAAATCCCAGCCTTTCTGAAAACGTCAAATAGCATATCCCGGACCCAGTCATGACGGTACTTGAACCCCGGGAGATCTTTACAGTGAACCGCGTGCTCCCCAAACGAGTCCAAACACGCCTTGCGGCAAACAGGGCACTTCTCGTCCGCGGGAAAGAGGGGTATCATAAGCCGGTACTTGAGGATAGATCGGTATTCGACCGACGACATGCGTTGCCCAAGCCCGTCAATGGGGAGAGCATGGAGGAAATCTTGGGCATGTGGTTGACGAAGACAGCTCCACACCGCTTTTTGCCTGGCATTCATATTAAACCGGGTCCCCATATCCAACACGATTTTGCTGAAAAGGGCATTCGCCAAAACATGTTGGGGTTTTGGGGGGGGGGGGGGGCGGTGTCCTTGTCAGAGAAACCCCTAAAATCAAAACCCGGTACGATGTCACGCAGGGCAACCAGAGCGGAAGTATAATCCGAGTCCATGCCACAGACCCCGCTCTCCCGCAAGATGTGGTCCTGCGGCCCCCAAGATTGGGCCCTGGACGCTACAAACGCATAAGACGAGGCCTCCATAGCCGAAGAAACCCCGAGCCCTCCGTGCCGGATAGGTAGGGAAGCGAGCCGCCACTGAAGGTCCCCAAAATAAGCCCCTCCACGGACCACAATGTTTTCAACTGTCTCGCGCAGGGTCTGATCAAAGCAGGAGGCCGCCCCTTGCATGTAGGCGGGGGGACAGGTCCGCAGGCCGAAAAAGAGCTTGGCAACACCCATGCAAGAGCGAAGCAGGAGGAGTTCGCATTGCGGGTCCCGAATCTTGGGAAGGATGTGCATTAGAGCGGCAGCGTTAGAAGCCCTCTTGGACGCCAACCCCTCGATGAACCCACCATCCCTACTGACTGCCCCTCCAAGGAGCTTTACCCCTAGGGCCGGCCTACTGATGCCCGAGGGGAAGGGGCCCGGCCGATTCTTCCTCCCATCGCAAGACGACCAGAACAACTCCGTCTTCTTGATATTGAGTTGCAAGCCCAGGGAGGGTCCGGTCTCCGAAATAATCTGCAAAGCTTTGGCCACTTCCTCGGAATCCCCAATGAGAGTGCCATCGTCAAGGTACCACGCGTGAAGGAGGAGGCGGCAATTTTCTCGAATCTGGTGCGCAAGGGGTTGAAGAACAAGGGCAAACAGGAGAGGGCCCAAAGGGTCTCCCTGTAGCACCGCAGTAGTGGCCCAAATATGATCTCCCCCTAAGTATAGCCGCGCAGACTGACCGTAGAGAAAGTCGACCCATGGAGATATAGACGGGCACCTTAAACGCACTTCCCGGAGTAAGGCCGATCTATCCACTACTTTAAACGCGTTAGAGAAGTCAACCGTAAGCATAGCCAGCGAGCTGTCATCATGTTTCCCCGCAACCAACCGGTTAACCGCATGCAGGATATCCTCAGCTCCCCCAGGCACCCCAACCCCAAACTGAAAGTCCCCGAGGTATTTAGCCATTTCCTTCCCGACTCCTTTCATAGCAATTTTAGAAACCAGCCGCCGCCAGATGATGCCGACGACGATGGGCCGGATCCCGTTATCAGGTTTTAGCAGAGGTGTGAAGGGGCCGACGCCACAAACTCGGCCAGGCCGAGGGGGCACCTCCCCCCCCAACCACAAATTGACTACCAAAGTAATGGCCCCGAGGAGGTCGTTAGCAATGGCAGACCCTTCCCCGCAGAGGCTGTCCAGAAGGTGCTGGGCTCGCAACCCGTCCCTCCCGCACGAAGTTCCCTTGGGAAACGATTTAATGCAAGCCAAAACCACTTCGGTGGTAGCCACAAGTGGGGGCTCGGTATGGGGCTCAGAAGGCAAGGAGGGGGGTGGTAACACAGGATGCTTCTCCTCCAAAACCCGAGTGGTGGCAGGTCCAAAAGGCGCAACCCCAGACGAAGAGAGAACTTTAACGGCGGCAGTAAAGTGACCGTCCGCAATTTTCCGGATGCAGCGGTTTATGTTGGACCCCTCCGCAGCCGACTTGTCAGAAGCAGTATCAGGAGGCCCCCCCTGGCCCACAAACGAGGGTTTCAAGGATGTTATCAATCAGTTGGTCAATACCCTCCTCTCCCCCCCAAGTAGATAGGGAAGCCATGATGGAACGACATTGCAGGGCTTTGTGGTTCCCAGAGCGAGCCTCTTGGCGCGTTTTAGGGTTAATGGAGGAATTGACCATTTTCCCCTCATGTGCATTGCACATGAGGGCCATATTAACGGAGGAATTGACAGAAGTTGGGTCTAGGGGCTCAAATGGAAAAAAAAATACAACCATGAGTCGATATTTGTTAATAATTTGGAAATTGGACTCAAATGGTTGAAACCTCTAAACCATAGGGATATAAATCGTATTTAACTCTTTTTATAATTACTTTTTCTCTCTCTCTTCCACTCACAACCACAATTAAATAATACTTTTTAATACCCTTATCATTACCTTTTCTCTCTCTTTCAATCACACCAAACATCAAATTTTACAAAATCACCAGTTTTTCTCTCAAATTTAAGGATGAACAGTAACTTTTTCTCTCTTCTCCACTCACAACTACTTACAACCGCACCCTAAAATTTAGGGGTTATACTCACAAAAATTTAGGGATTCGATTGTGAATGCTCTTATATTGGGTGTATTAGTTTTATCACAATACTTCTTTAGCTGTTGAAAAACGTTGAAAGCCATAAAATCCTCAAAAACTCTCGAGTCTCGCCTTTAAAATGGCAAGCTTAGGTAGGTGATCAAAGTTTCGTTGGTATTGGTGTTTTCTCAAGTGAAGCAACCGTGATGACAGTCATACTAACAAAAAGAGACCTCAAACTTTTTTCAAAATTCTATTTGTGTTTGATGTAAACGGTACCACAAATGTTCGTTGCAAGTTGTGGATTTTTTTAAGCAGAGTCCAACTCTAGTTTGAGAAATCATTTGTCAAAAACACTTTAAGGCAATGAGAAACAATGTGGCTCGTAATCAAGCACAAATGTTAGCTTATGGAGGTATTTGGAATCTTGACCTCGAGATGGTTCAAGAGATGATGAGAAATTTTGTTATTCAAGAAGGCTTGTCGTTTGATCTTTTTGAGAACAACTAACGCTCCAAGCTCATTATCATCATGTAAGTTGTACTATTCTTAGACATGATTGTTCAAAGAGGTGGAAATAAGCTAAAAAAAAATTAACTTTAGGTTTTGAAAAACTAGCTAGAGAGCCCTTGCGACAAGATCTAGGAGTTGTGAGGTTTATGAAAGGAGATAATGGACGGGTTTTAGTCAAGGACCTGGAAATCAAGTAGAGATGACGAAACTACTTCAACAGTCTCTTCAACGATGGGAGGACGCAAAATTAGGAGTGTGTTCACGCACCTGCACAAGTATGACACCAGTTTAACTTCTACTGTCGTGCTATCACAACCTAAGATCATTCGTTGCACTAAATAAGGTTTGAATCATCTTTCACAATCCTTTAACTTTCTAATCAACGTCTTATGTTACATTGGATATCAAGCTTTGTTCTTTCCTTCCCGGTGCTTAGTCGAACTTTCTTGTCCTTCACCTGAAATGGTTTAGTCATTAGATTAACCAATTCAACAATCATCATTTACATCATATAATAGCACATCCACTTTACTTGAATTGGTAAAATCAACCTAAACCAGCATTCACATTTTTGTAGGCATTTTCACAAGCACTTTATAAGCATTCATAATGTTCTTGCTCTTAACTAATACCTAGATTACCAATCCATTCCATCTTTGATTACCTACACATCCCATTACTACATTCATACATAATTTGACAATTTTAGCAACATTGCAAGCATTCATAGCCTCAAATGAACCCAATCCCCTAACCACATATATGTTTTGTTGGTATTGGTGTTTTTTCAAGTGAAGAAACCGTGATGTGAGTCATACCAAGAAAAAGAAACCTCAAACTTTTTTCAAAATTCTATTTGTGTTTGATGTCAAATGGTACCACAAATGTCCGGTGCAAGTTGTGGATTTTTTAAAGTCGAGTCCAACTCTAGTTTTAGAAATCATTTGTCAAAAACACTCTAAGGCAATGAAAAATATTTTGGCTCGTAATCAAGCACAAATTTTAGCTTATGGAGGTGTTTGGAATCTTGACCCCAAGATGGTTCAGGAGATGATGAGAATTTTGTTATTTAAGGAAGCTTGTCGTTTGATATTTTTAAGAACAATGCTTGACAAAGTTGTTTAACTAACGCTCCAAGCTCATTATCATCATGTAAGTTGTACTATTCTTAGACATGATTGTTCAAAGAGGTGAAAATAAGCTAAAAGAGAATTAATTTTAGGTTTTGAAAAACTAGCTAGAGAGCGTTTGCGACAAGATCTGGGAGTTGTGAGGTTTATGAAAGGAGATAATGGACGGGTTTTTGTCAAGGACCTGGAAATCAAGCAGAGATGACAAAACTACTTCAACAGTCTCTTCAACGGCGAGTGGACGCCGAATGAGGAGTGCGTTCACCACCTGCGCAAGTATGACACCAGGTTAACTGATACTATCGTGCTATCACACAAGAGGAGGTGAAGATTGCACTTAGAAAAACGAAAAGGGCGAAGCCAGTTGGCCTGGACAAATACCTATTGAGGTGTGAAACTGTATGTGGGACAAAGGAGTTCAGTGGCTGACTACTTTGTTTAACACTATCTTCAAAACCGGTAAGATGTCGGATCAGTGGAGAGCTAGTGTCATAATTCCGCTCTATTTAAAAAAAAGACGCACAGTGTTGCGAGAACTACCGGGGCATTAAGTTGCTAAGTCATACTATGAAACTCTGGGAAAGAGTTATCGAGACTAGAATCGGGCGGGAAACTCAGGTCACGATGAACCAATTGGTTTCATGCCAGGGCAGTTCACTATGGAGGCGATACACATCCTTAGGCAACTAATGGAGAAGTTTCGTGAGAAAAAGCGTGATTTGCATATGGTATTCATTGTCACACCCCAACCGACGGCGGAATACGTTGGGGCGCGAAGATTGTTCAGAAGCTCACAACACTAAATTAGGTTGCGATAATCATAATAGTTACCCATTTCATAGCAAACAAACAAAACAAAGCATCTAAGTCATAACATACAATAAACAACATATAACATAATCTAAGTTTGAGAGTTCATTATTTAATTTGGTCTCTCTAAAGCCGATGCAATCCTATGGTGATGATATCCAAGTCAAACTGCATTACCTGCAACATGTTATAAATAAAGTCAACTAAAATAGTTGGTGATGTTAGGATTCAAGTGGCGTAGCGGAATCAACAACACACAATGCACACACGATTATCACGCGATAACGAGAAAATAAACGATAAACGACACAAGAATTTAACGTGGTTCGGTCGATGTGACCTACATCCACGGGCTGCAACTAGGGTTTTCTTATTAAGCTTTAGTGCACAAGATTACAATTACATGACGATATATTTATAATAAATGAGATTAGGGTTAGGACCTAAACGGGCCCCTTTATGAACCGGCCCAAAAGGCCTTCACACCCAACAATCTCCCACTTGAAGGCCTTGTGGTAAACTCCAACATGCCATCCAAGAAAAAATTGTCACTCGTCATCCAGTAACTCCAGTAATCTTTAAGAACAGAAATCCTCCAAGCCTCCAGTTCCCAAGAACAAGCTAAGATTTCAAAAAAATAATCCAACTAGTTGCAACGACCCTTCTCATCAATAACCGGAAAGGCCCATTGAAGCTCGCCACAGCTCCAATACGGTCATCACAGACCCAGTCATGGCAAAACCACAAATGACTCATCCTCAATCTCAACCGGCTCCCACTTACTCGTATCACCGGCTCCAGAGACTCCAGAGGAAAGAACACTCTCCAATAGCAGCAAGTATCCAGGAGAGATTTTCACATTCGGATTACCGGTCTTCCGAACCTAACAACAATTTCAAACTGTGACGGAACACTCCTCGCGCTCCCACTGTTACTAAATCCCTAACAAAGTTCAGACCTCCGAATACACTCAAGCTAACATCCATGTGGCTCCAGGATTCACACTTGCAAAATGAATCCACTTAGCACTACTCGATTCAGCGAGCCAAACTTTACTACTTGGAAGTTGGTTCACTTCTTCCAGCGATACATAAACCTGCATCTTCCCAAAGTCTAAGAGTAGATTCACCAATGTGTCATTGAAGTGGGTAACATGAAATGAAGCAAACCAGAATCTCGAACCCAAGAGTCTTCACTGCCTTCCACTGAGCCCTAATGCATCAACCCCGGACACATTCCCAGAAGCAGAATTCAATTACTTTGGACATCGACTCTAAAACAAATGTCCCATCTATGCAGCCACACACCAAGTCAACTATGCTCAGCTTCCACTGTCCCAGTTATCCAAACTCATTGCCAAAACAACACCCATGAGAAGAATACCAACTCCTACTACACCGGCAAAACATCTTCACCCAGTAGAAGATCCCGAATCCCCTCAGATGTCGAACCACTGAACAAGGAATAACATCCCCAGTTATAGACCAGTTAATAGGCAAACAGTTATAACATCAGTAGAGCTTTCACGGAACGCAAGCGGTACCAAGGATTCTATGACCGTATACACGATCAGTTAACGCAAACCCTAACCGAAAGATCTTACAAACGAGCAACAGTTCACATGACTTGCCACTATTTATTTCACTTATGTCGTCAACTAGCATTCCCGCTAGTTTCATTTTCTCCAAATTGACCTTTGTTAGTACCATGTCCAAGTTTCCTTGACATACCCATCAACCAAAATCCGAACCGTCAAACCATCTGATCACGACCATCCCGTCTTCAGCCATAGCAATGACAAACAGGAACAAATCGGAAACAATGAATAGACACAACAATTACACGGGCCTGAACTTGACGGCTATTCTTCCAAACACTGTCAATCAAACTCATATGCTCCTACAAAACCTTGCAGACAAATCTAACCCGACCCAACCGATCATCACAAAACCCGGTTTCCACGGTTGATAATAAATAAATCAAAATCGCAAACTTGAAACACCAAAATCCTACTTAGCCCGCAACCCAAACTTGATCAACCACATATATCAAGGTGGGTGACCACCCAAACCTAATCGACGGCTCCAATCGAATTAAAAAAAGATAAACCTATGGTTGAAGGATTAAAATATTGACACTAACCTGACCTCAATCGATCACCTCGCAAATAGATCCTAGATTCCCTTGCGAACTGCAACCCAAAAAAAAAAACCTTTATTTTTCTTTCTCTAGATTGCGAGCAACGTGATCAATCAAATATTGATTAATATTTTGTTTTCTAATTCTCGATCGAAGCGCGGCAACAAATAATATCATCATTAATTATTGTTTGGTCAAAGGTGCATCTCAAGTTAAAATTGGCTCCTCCAAAATTGCCGTGAACACTACGATGCTTCAAAGTCAGCGCCTCCTTTCTTCTTCCTGGTTCAAACATCCGATCGATCGACGATCGAAAACCCCACCCTGTTACAAATCATGTAAGCCACTCAAGAAAAAAAAACCTTCGACCATTGCAGATCCAACCTCGTTTTTTCTGGCTCATGACCAACTGCCGATGACACCTTCGACGGAGATAGAAACACCCACAAAAAAAACAGCGACAACTTCTTTCTTTTTCTTCTTACTTGGCTTTCCGATTTGACAAACTAGTGATCTCTGACAAACACCCGTTCTCTTTCGGAACCGATCAACGAAAAAACAAGCCCACAAGGGTGGCGACAGCGTTGCCACATAACCCTAATACGAACAAGAAGACCGACGCTTCAAAACAATAATATCAAACATCCGTGAATCGTGATCGGTGCAATCCCAGTGTGTTCAACAACGAGCCGTGGCTCTGATACCAACTGTTAGGATTCAAGTGGCGCAACGGAATCAACAACACACAATGCACACACGATTATCACGCGGTAACGAGAAAATAAACGATAAACGACACAAGAATTTAACGTGGTTCGGTCGATGTGACCTACATCCTCGGGCTGCACCTAGGGTTTTCTTATTAAGCTTTAGTGCACAAGATTACAATTACATGACGATATATTTATAATAAATGAGATTAGGGTTAGGACCTAAACGGGCCCCTAAATGAACCGGCCCAAAAGGCCTTCACACCCAACAGGTGAGAATTCATAGGTTTAGTGATAACGTTCAAAAGCATGCGTACAAGTTTAAATAAAAGATTAATGATAAAAACGATTAATGATAAGTTAACGTAATCCAACCCTTGACAATTAGGATTCCAATCACAAAGCGCCACATGCGAGGCAGGCCAAGTGGGCTTGTCAGGCCAATAGATCTATTATCGTAACCCCCGGCATGTTTAATGTTAATAATTACATTTATCGTTTAATCGTTCATCGTTCCATCGTTCAATCGTTCATCGTTCATCATTCATCGTTCAACCAAACAATCAAAACAATCATTCAAGTTTCAAGTAATCATCGAACATAGAATACACATGTGAAAATAGAATTTGATAAAATGATACATGTTGCACCCCAAAAACATTTAAGTAAAAAGGGGCTATGAATACTCACATGATAGCTAAAGCGTCGAGAGTAAAACCGAAGAATAGCGGCGCGAATCAAACCCGGAGATCACCTATACGATCGAACGTGATGGAGAAAAATACCGACAAAAGATAAATAACTAAATAAGCATTCGAACGAATAAAATGTGCGACTAGCCATGACACGACGGACTCGATCGGATACGCGAATCATTGGTGGAGTATTTAAGTGATAATATGAGAATATAAATAATCAAGTGGTCAAACTTATATCTAGGTCAAATGTTAAGCAAATAATTATTTATTTAACCATAAAACTTTACGACGTCTCAACCCTTGATTATTTTTCATAAAATCAACCAAACCAAATTTAGTCTTCAAAAATTAATTCAGGGCTGATCTAAATATATATAATTTCCAAATAAAATTTTAAGACATAACTCAAATGCTAACTCAATGATTTAGTCAAAATTAATTATTTTTGAACCCCAAAAATACTAGTTAGCTAAATTTAAATAATCAACTATGCAAGATTTAATCCTAAACAAGGCATAACCTTAGATCTAGGTCAAAATCATATTTTCATGACAAAATCCCTAGATCTAATATTCTAGTTTAACTATAACATCATCTAATCAAGATCTAAACATGAGAATTCAAGAAAACACATAAAAATCATATTTTTTACTTCATGAAGTCGTAGATCTATAAACATGATGATGTTTCCTTCATCCCAAACCCTAGATCTACCATTTTTATGGTGTCTATGTCAAGGTACAACAAGATTGTTTAGATAGAACTTAGATCTATGAAGATCCAAGGAAGAAAAATAAGAAAAAGTGGATTTTTATCATAAAAACCAAGTTTTTATCAAAAGTATCATAGATCTACATGTTAAGATGAATCTATATGACAAAACATGTTTAAAAAAATAGGTTCTTTTCCAACAATAACTTAGATCTAACAAGATCTATAAAGATCTAACAAGATCTTAGCAAAAAAAGTCATAAAAATCCATAAAAATTGATAAAAATCCATTTTTTTTGTTTAAAATCACTATATCTAGCCTTGGAATGCAAGACCTAGGTTTAGATAAGCATAAAGGTTGGATCTTGATGATGAGGGATGACGGATTCATGAAGATGGAGGTTTGGTTTGAGAAATCTAACCTTTTATGATGAAAACCGACACTAATCGAGGCTCGAAATCACCAAACTTTACTCAAAAATCTTCAAGGGTCTTGGTCTTGGTTAGTCACAACCGTTTTAGGGTTTTATGTAAGTAGGAAATGAGAGAATGGAGGCCAAAAACGAGTTAAGGGGCTTAAATACCCGAGAATTAGGGCAAAACTCGGAAATCCCGACTGGTGGTCAGTGGGCGGTACGCGACGGCCCCCAGAAGAACCGTCGCGATATGCGGCGTTTTCTGGGGCGCCACGCGCGCTTTGTTTTGCTCCAGCTTTCGCGTATAAACTCCGATTCGACCCCCGTTTTCGCCGAAATTCATTATTTTAAGTTTACCATCATGCCAACCACATTTAATCCACTAAATTTGATATATGATATGTCCCTTAACGATTAACGGTTGATAAATTATCACAAAAAGTGTATTTTTGGTCGGTTTTGTCGTTTTTCTCGTTTTCAAGCAATTCATCGACGTTTTGCGATCCGATCAAGTGTGTGATGACTCATGACATGGTAAATGATCATATGACTCATAAACATGAAAAAATTGATATATGAACTCAACATGTGATCTCCCGGTTAAACTCGAAATCGTGCGGGATTTACCGAACTTTCACCGTTTTCGTTTTAGACCTTGAATTCACACCAATCTTCATTTGTATTCACTTGTGTGTGTAACTAGTATTCAACACAAGGGTAATAGATGTTTAGATTGATCGAATTCCCGGTTGAACGAAATTCAGCGACGTGTTCGCGTAAAATCCAAATTAAAAGCAAATCGAACATCAGATCGATCAATAAACATGATAATAGATCAATAACATGAAATTAGGTTAATAAACATCAAAATCGATCAATACCCATAAATTCGATTATCAATCAACGGATCGGGTTACAATATGGGTAGAATCAGATAATCGGAAAACCCGGAATGTTACAGTCTCCCCTACTTTAGGAAATTTCGTCCCGAAATTAAAAATCAAGAAGACTGAACGAACAACCTGAGGGTATTTGGCTTTCATCTGGTCCTCACGCTCCCAGGTGAACTCTGGTCCACGTTTAGACTCCCAACGAACCTTGACGATCGGGATCCGGCTGCGCTTGAGTTGTTTGATTTCTCGATCCATAATCTCAACCGATTTCTCAACGAAATGCACAGACTCGTCGATCTGAATATCCTCAAGCGGAACATGAAGGTTCTCATCAGCCAGACACTTTCGGAGATTCAACACATGAAATGTAGGATGGACATTGGCAAGTTCGAGAGGAAGTTCAAGTCGATAAGCCACTCTACCAATCTTATCAAGGATTTTGAACGGGCCAACATATCGAGGTGCTAGTTTTCCCTTTTTTCCAAATCGAACGACGCCTTTCCAAGGTGATACCTTTAAGAGGACATGGTCACCCTTTTTGAACTCAAGGGGCTTTCGTCGTCTATCAGCATAACTCTTCTGACGACTCCTAGCAGCGAGCAAATGATCACGAATCTGAGAGGTTTTGTCGGTAGTCTCCTGAATCAGTTCGGGACCGATGATTTGAGTTTCACCGACCTCGCTCCAACATATAGGTGACCGACACTTTCGGCCATAAAGAGCTTCGATCGGGGCCATACCAATGCTCGAATGATAGATGTTATTATAAGAGAACTCGATCAATGGTAAAAGAGTATCCCAACTGCCACCGAAATCGATGACACAAGCACGCAACATATCCTTGAGAGTCTGAATGGTGCGCTCAGACTAACCATCAGTCTGCGGATGGTAAGCAGTGCTGAGATCCAAACGAGTTCCCAAGGCGGATTGAAGTGATTACCAAAAATGAGAGGTGAAGCGGCCATCACGATCAGAAATAATAGTCAAAGGAGTGCCATGACGCTTATCGATCTCATTCACATAAAGTTTGCCCAACTTATCAGCCTTATCTTTTTCATTGATAGCAAGAAAGTGAGCTGATTTGGTCAAGCAATCGACAATGACCCAAATGCTATCGTGACCTCTAGGGGTTTTTGGAAGTGACGTGATAAAGTCCATCGAAATGTCCCCCCACTTCTAAACTGGGATTCTCGGCTGCTCGAGCAATCCGGAGGGTCGCTGGTGCTCGGCCTTGACTTTTAAGCAAGTCAGACACTTTGCCACATAGAGTGCAATGTCTTTCTTCATACTGGGCCACCAATAAAGCTTTCGAAGATCAAGATACATCTTATCCGAACCAGGATGAACAGAATAACGAGATTTGTGAGCCTCGTCTATGATAAATGTTCGGAGATCGTCTCGATCGGGAATCTAGAGACGATCCAAGAAATAGAGAAGACCATCCGACTTGGTCACAAATTGAAGTTCAGCGCCACATGATAACTCATTATGCAGATTACCTTCATTAACCGATGTGCGTTGAGCTTTAAGAATACGAGCTTTAAGATTGGTCATATGATGAGAGCTCTGAAAGAGGATAAGTTTGGCATGTTCTTTTCGACTCAAGGCATCGGCCACGGCATTCGCTTTACCAGGATGGTAACGAATCTCGCAATCATAGTCGTTTAAGAGCTCGACCCAACGACGCTGGCGCATATTAAGATCCCTCTGATTGAAAATATGCTGAAGGCTTTTGTGATCGGTAAAGACCACACACTCGGTATCGTATAGGTAATGCCTCCAGAGTTTTAGAGCAAACACGACCGCACCAAACTCGAGATCATGCGTCATGTAATTTTTCTCGTGCTTCTTAAGCTGCCTCGAACCATATGCGATTACCTTTCCTCGTTGCATGAGAACGCAACCGAGGCCTTGATGAGAAGCATCACAATAGACCACAAAATCATCTGTCCCGTCAGGAAGAGTTAAGATAGGGGATTCACACAACATTTGCTTAAGTGTCTGAAATGCGCTTTCCTGAGCGGGACCCCACTCGAAGGGTTGACTTTTCTGGGTCAAAGCAGTAAGAGGCAAGGCGGCGCCTATAATAGCCCGCTAACCCAAGAAACGAGCAGACTTCAGTAGGTGTAGTAGGGGTACA
Source organism: Deinandra increscens subsp. villosa (assembly GCA_039602395.1). Lineage (NCBI taxonomy): Eukaryota > Viridiplantae > Streptophyta > Magnoliopsida > Asterales > Asteraceae > Deinandra > Deinandra increscens. The sequence goes on from JBCNJP010000017.1 coordinate 92,182,410, forward strand.
CCAACTCTTAACGGCCACAATTTTAAAAGGATCAACATGAATACCCTTGTCATTAACAATGTGTCCAAAAAATTGAACCTCTTTCAGCCAAAATTCACACTTGGAGAATTTGGCATAAAGCTGATCTTTCTTCAGGAGTTCAAGTACTAGACGTAGGTGAGTCTCATGTTCGGCCTTAGACTTTGAGTAGATCAAGATATCATCAATGAATACGATAACGAATTTATCAAGATATGGTTTACAAACACGATTCATGAGGTCATGAATATAGCAGGCGCGTTTGTCAACCCGAAATGCATGACAGTGAACTCAAAGTGGCCATAACGAGTGCGAAAGGTGGTTTTGTGAACATCCTCCTCTGCGACTCGAAGCTAATGATAACCGGAACAAAGATCGATTTTTGAAAAATAAGTGGCTCGTTGAAGCTGATCGAAGAGGCCATCAATACGAGGCAACGAATAACGGTATTTGATGGTGAGTTTGTTAAGCTCACGATAATCAATGCACATACGAAGGGTGCCATCCTTCTTTTTGACAAATAGGATGGGTGCTCCCCATGGTGAGGAACTCGGTCGAATGAAACCCTTGTCAGAAAGCTCTTGGAGCTGTTTAGCCATCTCTTGCATTTCTGATGGTACGAGGCGATATGGCGACTTAGCTACCGGAGTAGCTCCTGGAACAAGGTCGATACGGAAGTCAACTTGGCGAACGGGAGGAAGACCCGTAATGTCGTCGGGAAAAACTTCCGGAAAGTCTCTCACGATCGGGATGTCTTCAATTCCCCTTTCTTTTTCTCGGACCTCCATAACATGAGCCAGAAAAGCTGGATACACCTTGCGTAAGTACTTAGGGGTCTTTGTACAAGACATAAGCTTGAGCCCACACGATGGTTTATCGCCATGAATAATCAGAAATTGGCCATCCGGACGAGGAATGCGAATGATTTTATCAAAACAAACGAGCTCGGCACGATGGCGAGACAACCAATCTATGCCAATAATGATATCAAAACTCCCGAGATGCATTGGAATAAGATCGATATGGAAGATATGGTCCTTGAAATCCAACTTGCAACCGCGAACAATAGAATCAAGGGCAATAGGTTTTCCATCCGCGATCTCAACCGTGAATGGATAATCGAGTGCAGTACGTGGTGTGTCAAGTAAAGGCTCAAACTCTAATGGTACAAAACTACGATCGGCACCAGAATCAAATAATATAGAGGCATAACGGTTGTTCACAAGAAACATACCATTGACGACCTCCTGGTTCGCCTGAGCCTGATTAATATACACCGGAAAGATATATGAGAATAAAATTGATAACAGAAACTGATTACAAGTATAAAGAGACATGATCGCAAACCTGATTAGCATTGATGACAAAGGCACGAGCTGGAGCACCACGATTAACATTAGCAGCAGGCGGGTTAGCAACCGCGAGAGCATGGCAAGCGTTCCTCAGATGGGTAGTAGATCCACAATTGTAGCAAGCCCGAACCTGAACCTGAACATTAGGAGCTTGGGCTATTAGAGGTTGGGCCGGATACTTGGCCAAAGGCTGGGCTCGAACAGGCATGCGACAAGCATGAGTGGGATGACCAAAGCACCCACAATTGGTGCACTGCAAACACTGGGCCTACACAGGATGATGATGGTTACACCGGGCACAAAGATGATGGGTACCCGTGTAAGGTTTCTTGGCTGGAGGTGCACCAGGAGCCCATTGTGCAACAGGGGTGGCAGGAATAGTAGGTGCAGGAGTAGTAGTAACCGCAAAGTTTCGCCCCTTACGTTTCATTTTGTTACTTTTAGCACCAGATGTCTCAGTTTTGTACTCCTTTTCGGCCGCGGGTTCGGCCTTTTCAGTACTCGGTTCCTTCTTAGAACCCCTTCTTTTCAGCTTACCCGCTTTCACATGGTTATCGGTCAAACGAGCAGCAAGACGAACAACGCTGTCAAGTGTCGCAGGATTGCTGGCCCAGATAGAATCCTGTATTTCATCAGGTAACCCACCGATATAACATTCAACAGCTCGGAATTCAGGAGAGACGATTTCAGGCACCAGGATTTTCAACTCATAGAAACGATCGGTATACTCCTGATTTTCCCCACTGTATTGTTTTAGCGCCCGAAATTCATCCTCAAGTTTCTTTAACTCAGAACGAGGACAATATTTTCCCCTCATGACTTCCTTAGTTCATCCCAAGATAGTGCTAAGGCCTCATTGGACCCACGAATCCGTTTCTCACTGTTCCACCATGTGAGAGCTTTTTCAATGAGAGTGCTGGTGGCACGCGGGACTTTCAGATGATCAGGACAGTCACTGTTAACGAAGGTGTTTTCCATCCCTTCGAACCATTCAAGTAAACCAATAGGACCCTCGATCCCCTTGAATTTGGGAGGGTTGCAGGAGTTGAAATGCTTGAATGAGCAAGTAGCCATAGCAGCAGCATTAACAGGGTTAGCATTCACACCCTGCTGGATTTGAGCCACGATACCGGGAAGAACCTCAGCCATTTGTTTGGCTATCACCGAGGCCATTTTTCGGCCGCTAACGCCCTTTCGGCGTCCCTTGAAATGGATCGACATGCTGAGATTCAAGAACAACAATGATGAGTCATGATGTGATGTGATTGATAATCAAATTTTTTTAGGGTAAAATGGTTAAGTGTAAAACTGGTGTGTGTTATTGAACCGTGATACCATGTAACTCAAGATCATAGTTTATAAAAAAATCATTTGTTTAAACATAATCGCGCGTCAAAACGTGAAATCGAGCATTTGAGATAAAACATAATGGAGTGGTTCTCACCTCCCAATTGAAAGGCTACAACCGAGACTAATCAGATCAAGATCCTAGTGGTAGAGACATGCTTTGGCCTAATATGTTTCATCACTCTCATCGGGGCGTACCAGGTGAGCGTACGGGCCCAACGGTTGATAGGGCTTATGTGCAACGCTTTTCTTGACAGAGACCCCGACTACCGGTGTTTTCACCCTTCCAGTTACTACATGTCTACCACTAAAACCCTAAATCCTATGAGATTTGAAAATCTTGAAAATCACATTTTCCCTAAATGGTACGTAAGGCACCATTTTCTAAGGAAGAGGCTAGGAAGCCTTAGTGATTCGTGCTAAAGTGCGTGCTGATTTATAGGAACAAAGCATTTGAAATAGGTAACAATTAAGAAGCAATTTACTAGACAAAATAAGCAATTAGGCACAGTGCGTAGGAGGTGCTCATGCAGGACACCTAAGGCAATAGTCTAGGTCAATCCAGTTCTAATAACCTAGATCCCTAAAGCCGTGGCTCTGATACCAATCTGTCACACCCCAACCGACGACGGAATACGTTGGGGCGCGAAGATTGTCCAGAAGCTCACAACACTAAATTAGGTTGCGATAATCATAATAGTTACCCATTTCATAGCAAACAAACAAAACAAAGCATCTAAGTCATAACATACAATAAACAACATAAAACATAATCTAAGTTTGAGAGTTCATTATTTAATTTGGTCTCTCTAAAGCCGATGCAATCCTATGGTGATGATATCCAAGTCAAACTGCATTACCTGCAACATGTTATAAATAAAGTCAACTAAAATAGTTAATGAGAATTCATAGGTTTAGTGATAACGTTCAAAAGCATGCGTACAAGTTTAAATAAAAGATTAATGATATAAACGATTAATGATAAAAAAAAATGATAAGTTAACGTAATCCAATCCTTGACAATTAGGCTTCCAATCACAAGGCGCCACACGTGAGGCAGGCCAAGTGAGCTTGTCAGGTCAATAGATCTATTATCGTAACCCCGACATGTTTAATGTTAATAATTACGTTTATCGTTTAATCGTTCATCGTTCCATCGTTCAATCGTTCATCGTTCATCGTTCAACCAAACAATCAAAACAATCATTCAAGTTTCAAGTAATCATTGAACATAGAATACGCATGTGAAAATAGAATTTGATAAAATGATACATGTTGCACCCCAAAAACATTTAAGTAAAAAGGGGCTATGAAAACCCACATGATAGCTAAAGCGTCGAGAGTAAAATCGAAGAATAGCGGCGCGAATCAAACCCGGAGATCACCTATACGATCGAACGTGATGGAGAAAAATACCGACAAAAGATAAATAACTAAATAAGTATTCGAACAAATAAAACGTGCGACTAGCCATGACACGACGGACTCGATCGGATACGCGACTCGTTGGTGGAGTATTTAAGTGATAATATGAGAATATAAATAGCAAGTGGTCAAACTTATATCTAGGTCAAATGTTAATCAAATAATTATTTATTTAACCATAAAACTTTACGACGTCTCAACCCTTGATTATTTTCCATAAAATCAACCAAACCAAATTTAGTCTTCAAAATTAATTCGGGGCTGATCTAAATATATATAATTACCAAATAAAGTTTTAAGACATAACTCAAATGCTCACTCAATGATTTAGTCAAAATTAATTATTTTTGAACCCCAAAAATACTAGTTAGCTAAATTTAAATAATCAACTATGCAAGATTTAATCCTAAACAAGGCATAACCTTAGATCTAGGTCAAAATCATATTTTCATGACAAAATCCCTAGATCTAATATTCTAGTTTAACTATAACATCATCTAATCAAAATCTAAACATGAGAATTCAAGAAAACACATAAAAATCATATTTTTACTTCATGAAGTCGTAGATCTATAAACATGGTGATGTTTCCTTCATCCCAAACCCTAGATCTACCATTTTTATGGTGTCTATGTCAAGGTTCAACAAGATTGTTTAGATAGAACTTAGATCTATGAAGATCCAAGGAAGAAAATAAGAAAAAATGGATTTTTTTATCATAAAAACCAAGTTTTTATCAAAAAAATCATAGATCTACATGTTAAGATGAATCTATATGACAAATCATGTTTAAAAAAATAGGTTCTTTTTCAACAATAACTTAGATCTAACAAGATCTTAGCAAAAAAAGTCATAAAAATCCATAAAAATTGATAAAAATCTATTTTTTTTTGTTTAGAATCACTAGATCTAGCCTTGGAATGCAAGATTTAGGTTTAGATAAGCATAAAGGTTGGATCTTGATGATGAGGGATGAAGGATTCAAATAGATGGAGGTTTGGTTTGAGAAATCTAACCTTTTATGATGAAAACCGACACTAATCGAGGCTCGAAATCACCAAACTTTACTCAAAAATCTTCAAGGGTCTTGGTCTTGGTTAGTCACAACCGTTTTAGGGTTTTATGTGAGTAGGAAATGAGATAATGGAGGCCAAAAATGAGTTAAGGGGCTTAAATACCCGAGAATTAGGGCAAAACTCGGAAATCCCAACTGGTGGTCGGTGGGCGGTACGCGACGGCCCCCAGAAGAACCGTCGCGATACGCGGCGTTTTTTGGGGCGCCGTGTGCGCTTTGTTTTGCTCTAGTTTTCGCGTATAAACTCCGATTCGACCCCCGTTTTCGCCCAAATTCATTATTTTAAGTTTACCATCATGCCAACCACATTTAATCCACTAAATTTTATATATGATATGTCCCTTAACGATTAACGGTTGATAAATTATCACAAAAAATGTATTTTTGGTCGGTTTTGTCGTTTTTCTCGTTTTCAAGCAATTCGCCAAAGTTTTGCGATCCGATCAAGTGTGTGATGACTCATGACATGGTAAATGATCATATGACTCATAAACATGTTAAAATTGATATATGAACTCAACATGTGATCTCCCGGTTAAAATCAAAATCGCGCGGGATTTACAGAACTTTCACCGTTTTCGTTTTAGACCTTGAATTCACACCAATCTTCATTTGTATTCACTTGTGTATGTAACTAGTATTCAACAGAAGGGTAATAGATGTTTAGATTGATCAAATTCCCGGTTGAACGAAATTCAGTGACGTGTTCGCGTAAAATCCAAATTAAAAGCAAATCGAACATCAGATCGATCAATAAACATGATAATGGATCAATAACATGAAATTAGGTTAATAAACATCAAAATCGATCAATACCCATAAATTCGATTATCAATCAACGGATCGGGTTACAATATGGGTAACATCAGACAACCGGAAAACCCGGAATGTTACATTCATTGATTTGGAAAAGGCGTACGAAAGCGTGATTTGCATAAGGCAGTTCACTACGGATGCGATGCACATCCCGTAGTGCATGCTTGTCGCTGACGATATTGTGCTAGTAGCGGGGAGTAGTCAATGTCTAAACAAAAAGCTTGAGGAGTGTAGAGCTACTTCGGAATTCAAAGGCCTACGAATTAGTCGTTTGAAGACTGAGTATCTTCATTGTGACTTCAGCGGGACGGGCAACGTTGAGGATGTGCAGATTATTAAAGGTCCGCGAACTGCCCAGTGAGCCCACCGTTGGTCGGTTTTACCGTTTTTGCTCCATTTTCTTCGTTATTCATCGTTTTCGAGACCCATTTTCTATGTTTTTCACCATATTTCATCCCCCATCATATCAAACACATTCAAGCCAATAAAACTGAAATATGCCATATATTGAATTATGATCAAACAACTAAATTGCATAACATTTTTTTGTTGGTTTTGTCGTACGTATTACTTTTAGGTTAATCACCAACGTTTCGAGACTTGACTTAGTGTGTGATGACTCGTGATATGATTTGAAATCATTAGACTCATAAACATACTAAATTTCACATACGATACACAAAAATGAGATCTCCCAGTAAACGAAGAACCGCGTACCGAATCGCGTAAAAACTGCAAATTGCTTTATTTTCAATTCGAGTGATCCCATTTGAATCCAAATGTTTAATTAAGTATTTTGCTTTGAAAAATGATTTTGAGTCATTTGAAACATTATTCTAAGATATAAACACCCAAAAATTATCCCGGTGCTTAATATTACGCAAATAAAAAAAATGCAAAATTTCAAAATGGATCGGGTTTTACAACCGCGGACAAGCAAATGTTACACGGGTGAGGGGAGGACCAGAGTAGTGGTGATGGATTGGATGTGTTGGTGTGTGAAAATCATAGGAGGGTCGAGTGAGTTTGAGTTTAGTGAATGGAAATGTGTTTTTTTTCTTTCAACGAAAATGTGTGCTCATAAAAAATAACATGATAAAGAGAGTATGACTTTGTGTGTGGCAAGTTCAAGCTAGAGTAATATTATTTAAGTGTCTTCTTGCCTCCTGCCATGTGGCAACATTCGTGGGCGCCACCTAGTGCGCATTAAAAATAATTTTTTTTATATGTAATGGAACTAATTTTTACACACAGTTTGGTTGTATAATTAATAGTCATTCGAGTGTAGCAAGGGAGTTAGTATTTTGTTGGTGGTGTATTAGTATAGATTTTCTTAGGTACAGTTGTGTGTAAAACAGTTTTTAGTTTCTTGGAGCTCCAGCTAATAAGGTTGGAGCCAAGGAAGACAAAAAGCCCAGTTGTGGATCGTCTGTCATCTGGGCAACCTGCCCAGTCAGCATATTAATAGGCATGAATTGAGAATCTAGAAGAGCGTTTGATGGTAAGACCATGACTAATGCTTCCTTTGAGATAATGAAGAATTCGTTTTACCGCTAACTAGTGGCGATCTGTGGGGCACTAAAGGAACTTGGAAACTTTACTAACAGCATAAGCAATTTCTAGTCGTGTGAGAACAAGGTATTGTAAGGCACCAATAGTGCTACGATACAACCATGGGTTAGGCAGGGGAACGTCAGAGTGACAAGACAGCTGCCGGCCAAAGCAAACAAGAGTAGATAGAGGCTTGCATTGACTGAGGCCAGTACGTTGAAGGAGATCGAGAAGATGCCGTTGTTGAGATAAGTGAAGAGTGTCATTAGTAAAGGTAGCCTTAATTCCTAAGAAGGAGTTTATAGTCCCGAGGTCTTTGAGGGCGAACCGAGCATGAAGTTTAGCAATAACAAAGGTGAGGAAGGTGTCGGAGCCTCCGGTAATAAGGATGTCATCAACATAGACAAGCACATAGCATGTCACTGAACCCTGTTGATAAACAAAGAGCGATGAGTCAGAGACACATTGTGTGAACCCAAAAGTAATAAGGGCAGTGGAAAGTTTGGTGAACCACGCCCGAGGGGCTTGTTTGAGCCCATAAATCGCCTTTTTGAGAAGACATACATGGTTGGGATAATTGATGTCAGTGTACCCGGGCAGTTGAGCCATGTAGACGGTTTCACGAAGTTCACCATTAAGGCATTATCGATATCTATTTTACGAATGTCCCAACCACGAGAAAAGACGACATATAGAATAAGGCGGATGGTGGTTGGTTTGACGATAGGACTGAAGGTGTCTATGTAGTCAAGGCGTTGAGTCTGATGAAAACCTTTGGCAACAAGGCGAGCTTTGTACCGGCTAACAGAGCCATCGGAATTGTGTTTAATCTGATAGACCCACTTACACCGCAATGACATTTGTGTTAGGAGGGGCAGGGACGAGGGTCCAGGTTTAGTTGCGGTAGAGGGCACTAAGTCCGTTTTGCATAGCTGCACGCCACTCAGTGTGTTTATTAGATTGGGACTGGGTGTGCGACTCAGTAATGGGAGGGGAGGTGACATGGTAGGTGACATAATCAGGAAACTGCCTTGCTTGTCTGGTCTTATCACGAGTACGGTTGGTCTTAGGGTGGATAGAGGTGGTAGGAGGGTGAGGCGCGGGAGGAGGTGAGGCTATAAGAGGAGTAGTTAGTGGTTGAATTGATGGTGAAGAGGTGGAGGATGGGGTAGGGTACTGAGGTGATGTTGGGGAAGTGGGTTCAGGGGTAGTGGGTAGTGAAGAGGTTAGCAGAGATGTAGGTTCGGGAGAGGGTGACGGGGATGTTGGGTCAGAGGTTGGCTTAGGTGAAGAAATATTAAGAGGACTTTTGCTACGAGTTAATTTAGACCAAAAAAGGTAATCTAGTAGATTTCGATTGATGACAAGCATTACAATCTTTATTTAAAGTAGAAAACGAAACACATGATAAACGTTGAAGAACATAAGTAGAAGGATGGCCAAGTCGATTGTGCGAAAGAGCTTGATCTTGAGAAATCACCTCCATAAGGGCATAGAGTTGAAACGATCTAGGATAAAGGTGGTGGATAAGCTGCCCCCTTTAGGTCTGTATAGAAAATCCAAAATGTGAGAACATAACAGTAATAGGATTGTCAAGAACAAGTTGAGTTATAGAAATTAAATTGTTTGTTAGAATGGGAACAATTAAAACATGCTTTAATAAAAGTTTGTGTGATGAGAAATTAAGGTATGTTTGTCTAATGCGAGTGATGGGAAGACGAGTGCCATTACCCACTATAACTTTTCAGTACCTAGATAGGGGACATCGTGATCAACCAGTGAGAGATTATTTACCATATGAGAAGTAGCGCTAGAGTCGGGAACCCAGGACTCAAGACAAGCACAAATATCACCAAGAGATGGTGAGGCAGGAAGACCATAGTAGGTAGGACTGTTCGGTTGAGAATAGCAAGGATCAATAAAGTTGAGGCCACTATGAGTAGGATTCGCATACTGAAAGTTCTCGACATGTTTTGGTTTCGTTCCCTGAAATTGATTAAAGGGGGTTGGGCGGAAGGGGCTAGTGGTAGCGAATTGGGCTTTAGGGAGTGTGGATGGACCATAAGTGGGAGATGGGCCATGGGTAAGGTTAGAGTGGAAGTGGGGGTGGGTGGGTCTGGTATAGCCGATGGAATGGGGCCATTTGGAGGAATACGGTTAACTCGATGTAAGTAATTATAATCAGTAGATGCGCCTTAGAATTGTTTCCAAACGGTTGTCCTCCTTCAGCACCTGCACCTGTACTCCAAAAATTGAAATCAGATTCGGTTCCTCCATTGATATCAAATCCCTCTAGATTATTTGTGCCAGAAATCATCGCCTTAGGAGCAAAGGTCCTTCCGCAACCTCGTCCTCCTTTAAAGCCAGTCCCACGCTGGAAACTACGAGGAGCGAAGTTCTTGTCGTCGCCACGATTTTCGAACCTAGAGTTTTTGCTACGGAATCCATTCGCTGTTCGGTCAGAAGGGGTGTACCGATAATGGCAAATTGGCAATAGAAGCATGACCCAGTTTCTTGCAGATTTGACACTTGGCGTCGACACGGGTCTGGGTCTGGGTCTGGGTCTGGGGAGCAGCAGTAGATCGGGTCACAATCATAGCAGTCGGTGGTGTTTGAGGCGTTGCACTTTTCTGTTTCTGATGGGTCTGTTCTTCATGGATGAGCAGCTTTGATCAGAGTTGAGTGAAGGTGGGTAAAGTTTCAAGACTTTCAACATGAAGAACGATGTGTTCAAAGGCATCATTCAGTCCATGGAGAACCTGAAGAACCAGAGTGTCATCACTGACCGGATTGCCAACTTGATGAAGTTGATCCGCGAGTCTCTTGGCTTCGTCGCGGTAGGTCGTGACAGTATGGGATCCTTGCCTCATCATTTGAAATTGTGCTTTGAAGAAAGCACGTTTAGCAAAGGCCTGTTCAAAAAAGGTTTCTTTTATTACCTTCCAAATTTCTGCTGCAATTTTGGTGCCAATTACAAGATGGCGATAGTTGGGTCTAACGTGGCGTTGGTGCAGGCCGAAACATACCCATCTGCACAATCCCAGGCCGCTTTGTCTGATGTTGAGGGAGGCTCAAGCGAGATGTGACCAAGCACACCCATTGTTTTCAGTACTGTTAGCATCTGGTGTTACCAGGCCAGATAGGTCTCACCATTTAGTTTCACGCTTATAAAACTTGAGATATTTGTGAGGTTGTTGAACCTTTGGTTCTCTAGTGGTTTACCATCGATGCCATCCTTTTCACCTGACATTGTTAATGGGAGAAAGATCAATGGGTCGAGCAGAGCTCTGATACCATGAAAAGGATCACAGAAAGAACTAATATTTAATTGTATCGATGTCTTTTACATGAGAAGGAAACATGGTATAAATAGTCGCCATAGAGGGAGACCATTAGACGAAGAAATAAAGACAGTAAATGAGTAATAAAGGACATAAAATCTACAATAATTGTTTGGAAAGACAACAGACTTCTAACACAGCCGAAAGGTTATAAACAACACCGAAGTTAACAAGTAATATATAAACACATAAAACAATGTTAGAGCATATTTCTATGCTATATTGTGTCTCGTGTATTGTATCTAGATTAGAGCATGTCTTTGTGAGTCATATCCAAATGTTATTAGTATGGTTGTGCCTAAGTTTAAGATGGACAAATTATACTAGCAATCGACATGACTTGTGTGCTGAAGTAATTGAAATTGAAGTGTAGTTCAACATGTTATGTTTAATATGATCCCAAGTTGTGATCTTTCTCACAATAGACAAAAAATAGTATGTGATTCGATATTGCATTTATGTTTCATATCTGAAAAATTCAAAAAGATTTTAGGTGTGTTTTAGCATAAATTTAGAAAAATCAAAAATATTTTCGGTGTATTTTGATTTAAAGTTTCAAAAAGCCAAAAAGATTTTGTTTCTTATTTATTTTCGACCGATCGATACAAGATGCAAAATTATAATTTCAAAACTATATCTTGGATTCTCAAAAAGAAGTTTTGCGCCAAGATTAAATTATATTTCAAAAGAAAAGAAAAGTCGCGTTTCTGTCTTCTGAAATTGCAGGTTATTATGTGTGACAAGACTCAAACATGGTGAAAGGGGGAGTATGTAGTATCGTTCACAAGTGCATCTTGAAGTTCAAAGATTGTTCAAGAATGATCCAGCCATGCAAGCTCTATTTCTAACAAGATTTCAAGTTAAAGATAAGATGTAGGTGATGCTGAAAATTGAAGACTGAAGTTATAGTTGGATAGATAGATAGCTGGATACACTACACGTTAAAGGGGAGTTTGTTAGAGCATATTCCTATGCTATCTTGTGTCTCGTGTATTGTATCTAGATTAGAGCATGTCTTTATGAGTCTTAGAGTCCACGTACCAAGGTCCGTACCAATGGTACGCTACACTTAGTGACAAGTATAAATAGTTTGTGTTAGAGAGAGTTAACAAGTTCTATCATTTTGCTATCCTCTTAACTGTGTGTAAACTAAGTGTGTTCTCTCTCTAGATTTCCTTGTAACCTCTTTGTAAAATCAATAAAGCAAGTCTTTATTTACCTTGTTGTTAATCGATTGACCGAATCATGCAGTAGTAGGATCATTTCCAGACACTTACAAATAACATGTGACCCAG
>JBCNJP010000017.1:92195129-92247550 GCA_039602395.1 Deinandra increscens subsp. villosa
ATTGGGGTGTTACATGTCATAATCAAAATCCAAAGAAAGCAATTTGTTCATCCTGGAAAACAGCCAGGGAAAACCAAACAAAACCAGTTGTTTTAAAATCACCAAGAATTGTTTTAAATCAAAACTCAGGACACGAACTTTATTTGGGTGCGACAATCGCAGGGTAGTTCAGCGTCGTCTTGGCTTGCTTCCTTTCAGCTTCATGCACCTACAAAATGTAAAGTATGTCAAACATATATTTTGTAGGAATAAGTGAAGCATCATACAACATAATCTTATGTGTATACCTGAGGAATTACCCGGCTGGGCTTTTCCACTTTTCACCTTGGCAAGATACTCTGGGCAGTTTCTCTTCCAGTGCCCCATCTTGTGGCATTCAAAGCACTCGCGCTGTTCAGGCGGTGGTGCTTTGGTTGCCTTAGGCTTGCTTTTCTGGGAGCTTCCAGACGCTCTGGTTACAGCTGCCTTGCCCCTCTTCTTGTTCCCACGTCTGCCCTTCTTTACCTCAGGCTTCTTGACGCCTCCTGATCGGATCGCGAGTACATCGGGTGCCTTACCGTTAACAAAATTAACTTCAGCGGTCTTAAGCATACCGTGAAGTTCAGTCACTGACTTTACCATGCTATGCATGTTAAAGTTTACCCGGAAAGGGGTAAAGGCACTGGACAGTGAGTGAAGAATCAGGTCTGTCGCCATTTCGGCGGGGATGACGTAATTCAGCTTTGCTAAGCGGTCGATGTAACCCTTCATCTTTAGGACATGAGGGCTGACGGGAGCGCCTTCGGCCATGCGACAACTAATGAGTGTCACAACGGTGTCATAGCGCTCCTGTCGGGCCTGAGTTTCAAACATGCCCCTCAGATCACCGATCATCTGAAAAGCCGTCCTGTCAACCATGTTCTTCTGAATCTCAGAATCCATGGTGGCTAGCATAAGACACGCGACATTCTTGGCATTTGTGCGCAGTGTGTTATGGGCGTTTCGCGCCGCGGCCGTGTCAGCTTCAGGTTCCTCAGGAACCTCAGCATCTAACACGTTTTCCATGTTAGCCATTTTCAGGACGATTCTCAGATTCCTTTCCCAATCTAGGAAGTTGGCGCCATTAAGTTTCTCCTTCTCAAGGAGAGACTTGAGATGGAAAATCTCTTGGTTTGCGCGGTTAGCCATCTGAAACAACAGGCAAATGTTTTAGTGTTTCGATGTTTGATTCGTATTCAAGGATGGCAAGCTAATCTTGAATAGGAATTGGGAATTCAATTAGTTAGACAATTTCTCCAGACAGCGTAAAGTGCTTTCAAAATTTCTAAGTAGCCGAACGGACAACGGTTGTCACTTGTGAGTCTACTATCACAACTCCCGTTATGGGGCTTTCGCGAACGGATCAACGAAATACGTTTAGCCCCATCTATGCCCATTTTGTCTACAAGCCAACCAGAGGTACGGTGTTGAAATACTCCAATACCAAAGGTGCGTGTAAAGAAAATAGTAGTTGTCCTAAGTGGTCAGTGTGTGCGTACGGTGTTGAAATACTCCAATACGCTCACCTCGGAAGATACCCTAAACACCACGTGCGGTGTTGAAATACTCCAACACGGATGCATCGGTTAATATGTTCCAAGTTAGACTTGACATAGGATGGCATAGACTACCGGTTTTAGGCTTACCAGATAGGATTATTAGGTCATATTTTAATATTAAATGTGACGATAAATTTTGTGAATCCTATCTCACTCGGGACGATCATTTAAATAACCTAAATATTAATGATCTACGTGTCGCGAGACGATAACCAATTTCTTTTATTGTTCGATTACATTATCGAAAAATCCGAATTTAATGTCGAATTGAATTGGTTAATAATTTTTATGAAGTCGTAATAAATTAGGACTTTTATTTAATTGATTGAAAAATTAGTTTTATATTGATAAAACTAAGTTTGGATTTTTAGTTGGCGCGTTAATCAAATTAAGACAAGCAACCAAAAACAAGCAAACACACATGCACATATCCGGCCTAGCAGGGGCTTCGATATTGTCAGAGCCTATGACAATATCGAATAAGGGCAAGGGACATAAAAGTAAATCAACCACGAGAATAGAAAAACTCCCTGATCGACTTAGTTGCTCCCACTGGCTTCAACAAGCTCCTGCGTGTCATGGGAAGCGTCGGTCTTGTTTTGACTTCTAGCCATTTTCGAAAATCCCATACAGGGATGATCTCAAATGGGTCTTTGTATCAAGCTCGTCTTGTTCGTCCAGGCGAAAATGAGCGATAACAATTAAAATAAAACTATTCTATTTTAAATAATTACAACTTTGAACCCAGCAAAAGTGGGCCAATCCAAAACAAAACACATGGGCCTAATGGGCCAAACCATAACGAAACCATGACAAAATAATATAGGGTTGGGCCGAATATGCACGAAAGATAATTCAATCAATTATGTTGAATCGATTATGTTTAGTGGATCCAAATCGACTAAACACAATTAAAAGGCGATTCATTTAATTTCGCGACTTTCGGGTTCAGAACCCCAGTTCGCGAAAGTATACCAGTTTAAAATTGACCGGCCTGGGTTTGCGTGTGGTGATCAAGGCTCTGATACCACTGTTGGGTTATGACAGTGGCATTCGGGTCTCGGTAATAGCAATTTTTTTTTTTAAGAAATAATTATTTACAATAAATAATTATTAAACGATTACCGAGTAAATCAAAACAAATAATTAAATTAACATTTAATTTAATATGCAGCGGAAAACGTATTAATTTACAAACGCGAAAACCAGATAATTAGCATAAACCGAAATCAACAGGATTCGACAATCACCAAACGCGCAAACACCAAAACGCGTTAAACGAGAAACGCAACATGTATATAAATTAAATAATTGAATCTAAACTTATAACGAGTTTAGATATACCTGAGCGGTGATTCAAACAAACGCTTGAGACACCGAAAGTCAACGGGTGACGCTAGGGTTTCGCAGAACGTGATTCGTCTAACGAATCTAACTTTCCTCGCGGATGCGGATTTTCAACGCGGTGAATCAAGCACCGAGAAAAACTCGCACGTCGGATCGGGCGCGAACTAGGGTTTCGCGGACGACGGCGGAACACGCGTGATACGCGGTTCGCGACTGGGGTTTGTCGGCGGCGGAGCCGGCGACGGCGAGGAGGGCCGGCGGTTGTCGAGGCGGCGGCGAGGTGCGACGGTGACGGCGGCGGTGAGCGGCGGCGGGCTGCGGCTGGGCTGCAGGCGGCGGCGGCTCGGCTTCGTCGGGCTGCTGCTGCGGCGGCTTGGTCGCGGCGGGTGGCGGCGACTCGGTGGCTGCGGCGGCGGCGATGGAGGAGGGCGAACGGCGGCGGCTTCGTGAGCGGCTGTCGGCGGCAGTGAAAACGACAGGGCGGCGACGGCGACTTGGATTAGGGTTCTCGCGATTGAGTCGTCGGAGAACAAAAGAGACGGCGGCGGTGGGGTTACCGACGGCGTCGGAATCGTGAGAGGGAGGAAGGGGAGGCCGAAAATCTCACTTTTTGGATTAGGGTTTTCGCCTCCCTTAATCAGTTATATTTATAACTGATTTAATTTCCGTTTGGCCCCTCGATTTCACCTAATCCTTAATCGAACCATTTAATTTCTGAAATTAACATTTAACCCTTTAAATGTTTGTCGCTTGCCGAGTATTAGTCAAACTAATAATCTGTCTATTCTCGTCCATGACGTAAATAATATTTAACGTCTTTTGTCGCTTAATTAAACTTAATAGTAATTAATTATTTATCTATTAAACTATTTAATAAACAAATAATTGATTCCTCTGCGAATTTGCCGGTTATAAAAGTAAGCGGTCTTAAATACCCGTTGCCTCCGGTGTAACTCTTACGGGTCTTGACCGGGTCGGGTACTTGATTTAGTCGGGTCTGGACACCTAAATCCAACACCCCCCCCCCCCCACACCCCATAGAAAGATTCATAGCCTTCCACCTAGATAGCCGAGATTGAAACACATCCACCACCGGTTTCCAAGCATTGACCCGATTCATATTTTCTCCCATAATGAGCCCTAAATATTTAACAGGGAGTTCACTACCAATGCACCCGCCCCCTATCAGCCACCTCCTTGACCACCACAATGTCGACATGAACCCCATAAAACCCGCATTTTTTTAGATTAACCTTGAGGCCGGAAACAAGAAAGAATCCACGGAGGATACGAAGCAAATTAAGGAAGTTAGAATTAGACAATTATCCCACCACAATAGCGTTATCGGCAAAAAGTAAGTGAGAAATAACCAACTCGGAGCGCGGAATACTAATGCCATGGAAAATATCCATCTTGAGAGCCTTATTTATCATATTGTGGAAAGCCTCCATAACCAAAATGAATATAAAAGGGGAGAGCGGATCTCCTTGACGAACGCCCATAAAACATTGGAATTCCATGGAAGGGGATCCATTAATAAGGACCGAAGCCCTAGAGGCTTTAAGGCAACCATTTATCCAAAGCTGCCAACAGTGAGGGAAGTTCATTTGGCAAAGAATATCGTCAAGAAAGCTCCAATTGATGGAGTCAAATGCTTTTCAAAATCAATCTTAAAAAAAGCATAGCTCGATGTTTATGTTTCTTCGCCCAAAACACCACTTCATTAAGGATTAGGGGCCCATCAATGATGTTCCTATTAGCCAAAAATCCCATTTGCGTTTCGGAAATGACATTGTTGAGAACCCTCTTAAGTCGGTTCGCCAAAACCTTGGAAATAACCTTTTGGATGCAACCGATGAGGCTAATGAGCCGGTAATCATTAAAACCCAAAGGGTCATCAACCTTTAGGAATAAGGTGAATAAAAGATGAGCCACAACCTCTCCTAATCTTAACAGTTCATTGTTGCTTAACGATGAACTGTTAAAGAGAAATTAGTTTTTCAGACGTAACAATATAAGAATATTCTAAATTTGAAATTAGTATTCCCACTTATAGTCAACTAAGTCAAAGTTGGATTATTAAAGTTTAAATTTTCTAAAAATAAAAACTATTTCCATATATATATATTCAATGGACGGAGAGGCTGCACAATTCTCAGATCAACTACCATTACCAACCAACCACCACTCCAGTTTTCAGCTTTCCGCCATGGATCTCCTTCAACTTCAAAACCCTACAACCAAATTGCTACAACCTCACCGTCGATTCACTCTATCCTCCACGTCGCCATTCTCTCCCCGCCGGTTCACCATCAAGTATCCTCCACTTAATTCTTATCACTCTGCTTCGACCCCCAAAATCTAGGGTTCCAATTGACGGATTTTAACTTATTTTGCTTTCCGCAGATCGAGCCTCCCATCTGCGGCCCAGAATGCTAAATATAGCGGTGAGCTGCGAGCCGCAGTCGATGCCGTTGAGCGAGCTTGCCGTCTTTGTGTTGACGTAAGTTGCATCATGTATGCATTTCTTATTTTTCTCATTTCAGATTACTTGTGCTACTTTAAACATTCAGACTGGTATAATTTTGCTGTTAGTTTATAAACAAAATGAACCTTAAAAATTCTTTTGCCAAATGTGAAATTTGATTTGAGAAGAATCTTTCTTTTTGGAATATAAGCCCTATACTTGATGATTAGTATAGACTTGTAAATCTAGGGGTGCCAATCGTGATGGGTTGCAAGGCTGAATAATTGAACCCAAAAAAGGCCCATATACTTATTCTTGTTAAAGACTTAAATTCAAACACATATTTATTCGTGTCAAAGTGATCAAACCTAATCCAAACGCAATCCAGCACGACCTGTTTAACTCGTTTATCTGAACAAATCAAAAAGGTTATAAACAAGTTCTGCCATAAATTAGGACATTTTAGAATTCTAGAAATTCGAAGGGCTCTTGCCTTCTCATATGGAATTGGATTACAACTGTAATATTTTCTTGATTCTTCACCATATTTAATGTGAATATTTCGATTATATTGTAAGTTAAGAATCTTGTGTTAAATGTAAATAAGTTTTTATGATTCAGGTGAAGCGATCTTTGTTCACAAGTGATGGAAGGATTCTTGAAAAAAACGACCAGACGCCTGTCACAATTGCAGATTATGGCGTTCAAGCTCTAATTAGCCTGGGTATATGCACTGAGTTCTTTTTCTTGATATCATTCCTCGTGTTCTGGATGAATCACTTCCTAGTGCGTGTTTTCACTGTGAATCTTATTTCATAATCATGGCAGAGCTCGGGAAGCTGTTTCCCTCCATTCCATTGGTGGCCGAGGAGGACTCAGCGTTCTTAAGTTCAAATAATCTTGTAGATTCTGTTGTAAATGTGGTTACTGATAAATCAAGCTCCCAAGATAAAGCATTAACACAAGCTGATGTACTTGAAGCTATTGACAGAAGAGGAGAATTTGGACCCGAACCAGCCACTTATTGGGTATGTGTACACTTTATTTTGACTATGTCCTAGTTTGTAATCAAATTTTATAGCTAAAATATTTGATCACTTGATTTGATGAACATGCCTTTTGCAGGTTTTGGATCCTATTGATGGCACACGAGGATTTGTCAAGGGTAGTGAGGCTTTATACGTAGTAAGTTTTTGATCTTCTTGATTTATAACTAACTGCACATTATATAATGTAGCATATTGTGCATTCTGTCTATATCTAGTAACTAGTTTAGCTGCAACTCCGTTTTTGTGTTCACTAGTGAAATAATCCGTAACACTTTTTAGAGGTGGCGCTTTTAATCAAGTCATCTACAAATGGATAAATCCGGGTTATGTTTTTATCTCTATCTGGTCAGACAGGTTATGACAGGGGATCTTAATAAAAAAGGAAACTTGACAAACGGGTCAAAAGTCATTAGAAGTGTATTTAACTCATTAAACCATCTAAATCACTTTATTAAACAATTTGATTAGTGTAATAATATATATACTTATATATTATAATCAATCATCTACAAAATTCAAGGAAATGGACAAAAAGTGTTTGCATGTCGGTCCAACGCGTTTTGACCCTTACAAAAGATTGCATGTTTTCACTGCTACTCAACTTGTACAACGCATCCAATTTCCATCCTAATAATGATAGATAAATTAGTATAAGAGAAATAGAGTTTGTATACATCTAAGTGGTGATTAGCTAGTAGGAAGGAACTCCTTTAAAATAGGTACCAATTTGCTTTCAAAAGGCACACATGAGGCGCGAAGCGGGCTTGGGGCCTTGAGGTGGCGCCTCATGTACATTTGGGTCAAAATTTGGTCAAGACTGTGTCTAGGAGGATACTATGTAAAAAACAAACAAATAGATGAAGATATAATGATTGATTTACTTGAGAAAAAGGCTGAAATGTAAAGAAGATGAGACAAATGTAGCTTTTTGGTTGTACATAGAGCTGCGCCTCACATACGTGGAGGTTCTGTCTCAAGCCTTGATAGCATGAAGAAAGATTGAACTACTATAATTCCTATACACTTGAAAGGTGCCACTAACACATAATAGCCAGAAATAACACCATGACAAAAATATCATCCAGCTAAAAGGTTATAGCAAGGCGAGTTTTGGTCCATAATATGTTACAACATTACCATGACCCAAGTTTGTGTACATTGAGTTAACAGTGTACTTGTTAAACTAGAAAGTCATGTGTTACATTGTTTTTATCCTTTCAAACATTAAAGGTAGGTTTGGCTCTTGTGGTAGAAGGAGAAATAGTGTTAGGAGTTATGGGATGCCCCAACTGGCGGGCAGATAAATCGGCTTCCACGTCCCAGGAGTATGAAAAAGAGCCCGGAATCATAATGGTTGCACATGTCGGCTGTGGAACATGGGCCAAGGGACTAGCTGATCTACGCAAGGCAACTGTTAACTGGTACAAATGCTTAGTTGATTGCTCTACTTTAGTTCGTAAAGGACGGTATTGCATTTCAGAGAGCCAAACATGGGAGTCATTGCCACTGTCATCTTCGTTTGGTTCAACAACCAAAGTGGATGATGTCGGGGACGAGGAAGTCCTTCTTTTGCCTACATGTTGTGGAAGGTTTTTTTCTATATATTTCTCTTACAGTTACATGGTTTAGAAGTTATGCTATATTAATGTCATATATTTACTGTTTTGAAATCAGTTTATGCAAGTATCTAATGGTAGCTTCAGGGAGGGCATCAGTTTTCATTCAACGTGCAAGGGCTGAAAGAGTGATCAAGGTACGTGTTTATAATCTAACCGATCTCCATTTCATGGAAGTTTTTGTAAAAATGGTGTTTTTGAAAAAGTCAATGTTTTTCCTGATTTATTATGTATTGAATCCGCCAACCACGGATTCTAGCTGGCCTGAGAAAACTGATAAACCGACCCAGACCGGCCCGAGACACACAAAATCGGTTTCCTTGTTTTTCACCTTATTCAGTTTCAGTCCCATGCCGGTTCAGTTCGGTCATTGATGCATGGTCACTTTAGTGACGGGTATCTCGTGAGCCTACCCACGAAAACTGATGAATTGATCTGGTCCGACGGACCCGGAACGCATAATATCGGTCCGGTCCTCAGTTCTCGTTTTCCAACTTGTTTCCTTGACCCACGATCACTTCTGGCTCTAAGTGAATACCCACTTAGTTTTGTCTAACGACTTTAGTATAGAAAAAAATCTGAATATATGGTTTTGTTCATTTTCTTTTTGTCTACGTTTCGATATAAAGTTAATGAATACTGAGTTGTATATATATTTTTATATCATGGGTGGATATTTTATTATAGATATGACTAAGTGTTCAATAAAACAGACAAAAAGGATTGAACAAAAATGTCCATAGATTTTTCTCAGCATTGCATAGTACTGGAAGTAGCCTAACTTATTTGTTGAGTGAAAATTGAAAAAACAAAGTAAAATTTAAATTTCCTGAGATCGAGGAGAGAGAATTAGATTCACCAGATTACAATTTAGAGGAAAAAAACCACCTTTTTTTTACAAATACTTCCTAAAAACGTACTTCATACAAAAAAATCCTATTTTCTGGTTCCTATCTTATGTTTCTTTAAAACAACTCAACACCCATCTAATCTATTCGTAATATCTACCCCACAGTCCACAACGTAACTGGAACCCTCAACATCTAAGAAAGAAAGGAACGTCATATACATACCAAGATACCATTGGGCTAAATGCTCTTTGATCTCAATCTCCTCACAGCAACTAAATAGGGTCCATATGTATTTCTCAAAGAGAAGATTGTATGAACTGAAGTTGATTTCCTTATATTTGAAATTAGGTCTGGGATCATGCTGTTGGTGTGGTATGTGTGCAGGAAGCAGGAGGAAAGGTAATTTGATCCCATTCTGTACAAGTGTTTATGCAGTTCTTACGGTTCTCTATTCAAAATTGGTCTTTTATTGGAGGTCCATCTCTCGCATCGACTCCTGGGACTCTAACTTGTGATTTCTAGACCTGGGATACTGTGATGTCTTTAAGAACCAACCATTAATTAACATGTGACAGGTTACCGACTGGAATGGAGATCAACTTGATCTTGCTGAGGATGAAGTTGAGCGCAAGGCGTTATTCCCTCCGGGTGGCATTCTTGTATCAAATAGCAGCCTACACGAAGAGATACTAGAGATCATTGCATCCAAATCCGCAGTTATTTCATGACATGGAGCGAAAATATCTTCATGTTTTCTCTGCCTTTTTTGTTTGTTTTTACATGTAATATACAATACAAGGACCACAATGTCAGTATGATTCAATTGTAAACTATTGAAGAACCACTAGTTTTGGCCATTTTCTTCTAGTATTCAACCATGTTAAGTTTGGTTTGTTATATGTATATTAAGGAACTCAACAGAAGAGTTTTGAACCAAAGGGCTTTCGCACTACTACAAAAATGGCCTTTCTTGACGCTTTTTGCGCGTCAAGAAAGGGCCCAGATGACGCGCAAAAAAGCGTCAAGGAAGGCAGGGTCAAGAATCCTCTTGACGCGCAAAATGCGCGTCATCCCATTTATGACGCGCAAACGATGACGCGCAAAAAAGCGTCATAAATTTGTGTCATAAAATAAGCGTCAAGGAAGGCCCCGTCATAAATCTTCTTATGACACGCATTTTTGCGCGTCATGAATTTTATAAAAAAAATAAAAAAATATTTTTGTAGATTCACTTATTTCCACATTAATGACAATTAACCTCATAATCAAAATAAAATACACTGTAGCAAAACAACACATTTCATATATATGACAAAAACATTACAAAGTTAACATGAGTTTACAAATGAATTCGGTATGCTAGCTACCAATAAACTATAATTTGAGTCCACTAAGTTGAGACCATGGATTAAGTTTTCTAGGTTTTCAGATCGCAGGTACATTGAGGGAGCCGTTGTTAAGCAGACGTGGTTATATCTGCATCAACCAACATGGAGCTAAAATGAGTGAAGACCAATAAGGAATACATGTGTTATTAAGAGTGACATTAATCCACAACTAATTGAAGCAGGGTTGCTAAAGTACTTCTGAAACAATCAAACTTAGTATATAGAAGATAACTTATTTACTAGAGATTAATAAACTGACCTGCAAACTCCAAAAGTTTTTGTAAAAGTTGAAGTCAATGGAAATTCCATCAGGTGCTTGTTTATCATAAGTCGTCACTAACACCCTGCTCATTTATGTCCTCTTTTATCAGACCTGTAACTAAAGCCGGTTCTGGTCAGTTGGTCAACAAACAATAGGCATCATGAATTAAAGTGATATGATATGCATTGGTGATAATATAGAGGAATTGAATATTGATTTTGCAAGTATAAACAAAACCTAAAGTGATACCCTGGTCCGTCCCTACTCATTCGAGACAAGAGTGCAAAGCTCACTGTTGCATCCTGGTCCTCCAGTTAGCCAGATCACAACAGGATCTGTTTCGTGACATAAACTAGAGAAACTCAAAAGTAATTGTTAGCCACAAGATGGATACCTGATGTATGAGTCACATAACATGACCATATATACATATATATGGTCCTGGTTCACTTGTTAGGCGTAATGAGTACTGACCCATTTGGTTATTTATGACCAGTTTGTATGGCCAAAGTTGTTAACTTAATACAAGGATAACACAAAATTCATGGAATGTTCTCCATCAGTATAGTATTAAACAAATGGAACATTTGAATGAGAGGAATTTGAGATTTTCTTTTAAAAAGTGAACTGAATTTTATAGGTGGAAGGTTACCTGAGCTAGGAGAAGGTGATTCCTAAGAGAACTCCCCATGTCTACCAGAAGGATCATGCAGCTGGCTCCTAGATGAAGAAGACTAACCATCTGATTGTGAAGCTGTTGTATGTAAATCAAAGATGGTGGGTTGTCCTTCTCTGCTTAAAACATATTCATTCTTCATTTGGTTCATAAAACACGGATTTTAGTGATTACACAGATTCAAAATACGGGGACTCCAATGCTACCTCTGATTGCTGACTCATCAGCTGATAATGAAGGTCAGACTGAATCACTTTTTCAAAGTGTTTGTCGAATGACCCCTTGAACAACCTATAAGCAGGAAAATAGTAACATACAGTAGCTCAGTTTAGTTTACTTTTTACTCCAATAGCACAAACATTAAAAAGATTGCAAATCATGACTACAAATTTATATAATATACAATATAAATTGGTAGATGAATAGTCTACTTTTACATTTTTAAACTTTGATCCACATGACTTTTGAGACTTGATGTTTTTACCCCCTGAACTTTTACGTATCACTCTTTTGATATATATATATTTGATTTGTGGATGTGTGGAGACACCTGTCAATCTGTCCTTTCTTCAATGTTACACGCGTTTCACTCTTTATTACATGTTCACTTCTTATTTAAAAGAAAACATTATCTCTCTTCATTGCATCTGACTTTTGCAGTTTTAGATAGAGAAAGTTGAAAGAGTTTTCAAGTTCTCTCTCTTTACATGCAGCGCCGATTCCATTGTTTCTCATTGCCGGTTCAATTGTATCTCACAGCCGGCGCTGTTTAGAGTCC
The DNA here is from genome assembly GCA_039602395.1 of Deinandra increscens subsp. villosa. Taxonomy (NCBI): domain Eukaryota; kingdom Viridiplantae; phylum Streptophyta; class Magnoliopsida; order Asterales; family Asteraceae; genus Deinandra; species Deinandra increscens. The sequence goes on from JBCNJP010000017.1 coordinate 92,207,141, forward strand.
ATTGTTGCTCCGGTTCTAAAACCGTTGAAGCGACGATCGACTCGCCGTCTCTATCTCTCTACTTCTCTCATGAACACAGTCAACCGCCACCGCCGACATTTTTAACCGTCGAAAGGGTTGCTTCTCCGTCAAGATCCGAGAGCATCGCCGGTCGACGTACACGTCAGGGTTGCGTCGTTTCTGACACGATTCGGTGGAGTCGCCGGCTGACGTTGATGTCGCTTCCTTTTTCCGGTTTCAGTTGTCGGATGGTGCGGTGTGTTGTTTGACGTTGTGATTAGGGTTTTCCTGGCTTTGGTTCTTTCATTCTCTCTCACAGATCTGAAATGTGGGTACCCAGATTGTCATCTAAAGATGCCGATTTGTGACCATTTGAGTGTTACCGCCGGCTAATCGCCACCGTCGTGGTTAAGGTTTCATGGTTGTGGCTCACTCCAATGTGTCGTAGATTTGGATGTTATGAGCCTGATGCGATTAATAAAAAGCAAGTTTTGTTGTGGGTTTGTGACTATTCGATTGTTGGCGATGGCTCACATCGGTGTATCCCAGATCTGAATGTGAGTCTTGATTGTGGTTTGTGATGATCTTGAGCTTTTCCAATAATTTTTGTGGTCATTTTGGTTGTTTGTTCTTCATTTCTCTGTTTTATTTTCGTCGATTTGATTTATGTTAGTTGACTGCTTTGTTTCAGCTTTTTTGCAAATGGTTTAATTAGGTGGTATTACTTAACAGTGGTTTTGAAATCCCGTTCATTGCGTTGTATTTGTTAATAAAATAATATTATTTTTCAAATGGGTTAAATTAAGTTTATATTAAAGTGGCTTAAATTAAGCTAAAGAAGGAATTGGTATTAGGTTTGTGAATGGATTGGGGATACTATAATGTCGATCAGAATTAGGAAGTTCGACAATATAGGTAATCTTTTAAAAAAAATTTCGATTTTATATTCAAACTGTCCTTGATCAATTCGTTTTCATATTGGAAATGTTAGTTTTTCATCTATCTTAGTGTTCAAAATAGAAAATGTCTATACACTTTTGAAAATGGCATAGCCTCAAGAATTGATATCAAAATAAACCCAACCGCCATTGCTTTAATTTAGCTTTCGAAACCTTCATGATGAAGAGAATAAGTAGCGCACGCTTTATAATTATGTGTTTGATGGTGAATGCTTCATGCATGTTAACAATTTGTCTATTTAGTTTTACATTTGTTGTAGATTCAGGTCGACTTTTCGCTTTCTACAAACTTTTTCCATGCTCTTGAACTTTAATTTGTAAACTTTCAAAAAACAATCTCCGCCCTGCAACGCGGGCGGGTTTTACTTTCGTTTAGTATACAAATTCAACCCCGCAGCAACGCGCGGGGAGGTAAACATCTCGTTATCACCACAATACATATTGTTCAATCATCATGAGTCACATTATACATACATCTTTAGCAGATACAACTGCTTTTACTTTTTGAGGATTTATAGCCGTTGTAGGGGGACAGTTATTATAACGTGTTTACACCCATATAGAATATTTATGGTCATGATATGGAGAAACCCCATATCTGTAGTAGTTAAATTGCTTCTTATATCCCTCTTAAACATCATAAGGTTAATTAGAAATAACTCAAGCTAATGTACTAAATTATAAAAATGAAATAAACAGAAGCCTTAAAATGTGAAATTTTAACCTATTAGGAAAACCACATATCTGCTCCAAGTATATCAATAATCTGAGGCAGCCAGTGTTTGCAATTCTACCGCTCATGACTACACCAATCATGGCACCGATGGTTACAACTGAGCCAAAAAGAGAATACTGTAAAGACCACTGTTACATTCGATATTTTATTCAATCATAAGTTTTAGAGTGCCAACACTTACAGATCTTACAGATAGGAATATTCAGCTTTTTTTATAAGAATATACAGATTTTGGATGACTTTTAAGGGTACTGTCCCCTTAAAAAAAACAGTGCAACATGCAACAAATAAGTGGCAAACACATGTGAACCTATTGAACAGACATATTGAAATTTATAACAGTAAAGTTTAACCAGATCTATATCTACTTAAAGCTACTAAATTCAAGTCCAGTCTTTAAAGCAGCTTACGGCAGTTAAAAATAACTCTTTAATCTATTGGTTACTTCTATGCATCCCCATAATCGAGGCCAATAGACTTACCACTGTATCCTTGTTACCTGCTCCATTTCACATACAATGAAAGACCTAAAGGGAGTGTAAAAGAAGCAAAAAAGAAGTGCAGCAACATACATATGCTAATGGACTATGGAAAACTAAGCTATCAGGTCACATTCAGCATGAAATTTTATCTATTCAATTATCTATTCAATTTTGTCCAGCTTTATTTAGTTACTAATGTGTTGTTAAAACAATAAAAGTATATTGTTAAAATAATGACATAATACTTTCAGATAAAACACCGTAATAGGTTGTGACTATTTGAATATATTGAATATAGCATACAACTGGTTTGACCCCTTTCACTTATTTCACCCATAACTTATGAGACCATTATCAACAAATTCAGCCCGAATTGACCCACAGATGGGTACAAATTGCTATCTCTAATCAAACATATCACAAATAGTTGAGATTGGCATCATATCCATATACCTTCATGTTGAGATTTTCCATCTTCCTGCTCATTATATTCAGAAAAAAATATTAACATCTCCTCCTTCATCAATTTCTTGTGCACCCAAAGAAAACGCAGCAGCACGACCTTTTCCCCATCTCCTGTACAACTCTGGCAGCTGCACGAAGTACAGGCCAGGAGAAGCTACGAAAAGAACTCTCTAATCTGCAACAAATCAAGAGGAAAGTGACGAAGATCTATTTGTATAATTACAAGCCAAATACATCATTATTTCTAAGATTCACAATATGACAGGATGTTGTTTATAGGATTGTTTGGCTACAAGTCTAATGGCTAGTATACTCTTCAACAATGAGAAATAGAGTAACCCCACAAACCAAAATCAATCCCATCTACATTTGAAAGATGAAAACAATAAACCCTAAAATCAAAGAAAACGTGAAATCCAGAAAACCGTAACAAAAACCTAGCTGGTGTAGAACGTAAAATGAAATCAAACGAATGAATATAAATCATTGGATATTAACGCAATTCTCTGTAATTACCTTGTTCTGTGATTCAGGAGGGGAGTGGAACTGATTTCCATGGATTGAAATCGATAGATGATTAGCGGGTCTGCCATGGAGGATTAGAGAACTTGAAATTAGGGCTTGAAATCGATAGATGTTTGGCTACAGGGAGGATTAGGGCTTGAAATTAAAAGGCAGAGATGGAGCAAAAGAATGCCTTAACACAACAGATTTCGAGAGAATTAGGGCTAGAGAGAGCTAACATCACATTTCAAGCCCTAATACCTTAACACAGCAGAAGAAGAAACGAATGGAGGAACCTGGCCTTCGAACTACAAATCAATCTATCGAACGGAGGGATTTCAAGACAGATTTCGAGCGGAGGAATCGTAAGAGAGATTTGTTAGACAGATTTCGAGCGGAGGGATTTCAAGAAGCGCTGGAGAGAGTAATGGAGGGATTTTAAAAAGCGGGAATTGAAATTTCGAGCGGGGACATGAAAATATAAAACGACGGAATCGGGATGACGCGCGCTACAATATGTACTCCGTGTTTTTTTTTTTGACAGAAATTTTATGACGCACAAAATGCGCGTCATCTACCCGTAAGATTTTACGATTCTTGACAGTTATTTTTTGACACGCATTTTTGCGCGTCATTAGACAACCGTGTGTCATCGTTTGCGCCTCAAGAAAGGCCCTGTTTCTAGTAGTGTCGGGGATTTGAAGAGGCACCTCTTGGTTATTGGGTAAAGGATAAAAACCAGATACTATTGGGCTAAATGCCATCTTGTTTTCGTAATGGCATTTGAACCAATAACCAAACCCATCCTCCTAATTTGGCACATCTATAGATAATTTATGATGATGTGATCATCATATATTCTGGCATTCTGATAGACTTAATCTCTTTGTTTGCAAGTTTGTCGATCGACATGTCTTTAAACCACAACTACTGAACCACATCAAAGAGTTCATATGATTAAATCATGTTTTTACTTCTAAAACATAGTACTTAATAACGAAACTTGAATATGTTAGACCTATTTTATGTATGGCCCACGTCATCATTTATCTTATGTAATCATTGACCTATTACCCCTATTGTTTCCTAATTGGTATTTACTTGATGGACGTAATTATCTTTACCAAAACTAAATTAGGGTTTCTCTTGGGTGTATACATAGATGTTATTAGGCAGAGAATCAACACCTAATCATATATCACAATTCGTGACCTTTCTGCCTCTTTAGAATTCGTGGGCTACCTAGGCCTGTAAACTAACCGAACGAACGTGAACACGGGCATGCTCGTGTTGGTTCATTTAACTTTAAACGAACACGAACATTAGTCGAACAAAATTTTTCTTGTTCGTGTTCATTCATTAAGGAAATGGACATGTTCGTTTCATGTGATAAGTTAGTTTCTATTACAGTTTAGTTAGTTAGTTAGCTAGTTTAGGTGACAGCTAGGCTAGTTAGTTTAGTTAATATCTTTACGCTGGAAATAGATTAGGTGGAGTAAGAGATACGTATCCACAAATCGACCCCCATACTTACCAATATAACCATACTGCAGGAGCGATAGGTACACTTACATGTATGCGTGTGTCCAAGTCCTTTAGGTGGCGTTAGGGTTATAAATATAAAAATTTCTTTATGCAAAAGTCCTGATTAGTTTATATACTATTCGCACGCATCAAGCCTCTAGCGCCTACAAACCCCATCGTTTCATGACCAATGAAATGATGATGATCCCTTTGGGAATTGAGCGTTTGATTACTATGTCCTCGAAAACCAACCGGGAGAGCCACTGGAAAGTTATCATTGGATGATCGTTTCAAACTTGAAGAGGAAGAACCAGTGGATGAAGAACGACCGGAAGATGAGTATGTGCCTCGTGATCCACTACAAATTAAAACCAAGATCACCCATTCAATGGCAAAATCCATTGAAAGATGAGCACGACACCGACTCCAATTACTAGAATGAATAGGAACAAAATTAGTATTTTAAATAATTAATTATGTTTAGAATAGGTTTAATTTTAATTATGTATAATTATTTTTAAATTTTATTTAGATTTGATTTTAATTTTTATTTAATTAAAAGTTCATATGGGCCCACGGATACGGATCCGCCCTTGACGGCGTGTAACACCCCCACGAGCCGTTATCCCCAACACCATCCTTCCGTGTATGGCAGGGAGTCGTAACCGGTCACGAGCCACCCGTCCTTCTTGCAATGGAGGGAGTCTAACCGGTTAAAAAAGTCACGATATTAATATTACAAAAGCGTAACTATTTTTAAATTTTTCTTTTTACGAATAACAAATGTTTAATACATTTTTAAAGATAAAATAACACAAATCAAAAATTAGCCATGGCGACGGAAGCTATGATTTTCGGAGGCTGTGTGCGGCATCATGGATTAAAATAGACGAGCGATTTCGGCTATTTCGCCATGATGATGAAGAAGCTGCTGATCATCAGGTTCCTCATAAACCCTATTTCTCTTAAATTCCAAAACCCTAATTCACTATCTTCCTCAATAACACCCTCGTTTAATCCATCTATCCGTAACTCCAATCACGCACATCGATGTTTCTCTGCTGTTTCCGAGGTTAACTACATCAATTTCGCCCAAATTGGTTTCTCAAGTAATTGATACGGTCAGGATTAGTAAGGATGAATGCAGATCTAAGTTAGATTTAATGGATACGAGACTCTCTAAGTTATCCATTTATGAGATTCTTAGGGGTTTGAGCTTCGAAAAACTACCCGCACTCCAGTTTTTCGAGTGGATTCGGGATAATCATTCTGATCTTTACCGCAATGCGGATCTTTGTAGTCTAATGGTTGATAACTGTGGCTGGCTGAATGATTTTGACACAATGAGAGCTCTATTAAAGCGGTTGAAACATGAAAACATCTGCCTTAATGATAAGGCGTTTGGGTTTTTGCCTGTACTTGATTCGAGCAAAGCTTGTTCAATTGAATCTATTTCGTTAGTGGTTCGTGTTTTGGATGAAGTTGGGGGTTCGGTTCGTAATTCAGGTGTTCACGGGTTAATTAGTATGCTTTGTGTTACTGACTGTTTTGAACTTGCAAAGTATGTGATTGAAATTACTGAAAGAAAGGTGAGTTATTATGCTGTTTTAGTTCGTGAAAAATGTAGGCGAGGGGATACGGAGGAAGCGTATGATTTAATCAACCAGATGCGAAAGGAGGATTGTGAACCTGATTCCAAAATGTACAACTACATTTTAGGTAGTTTATGCAAAAATAATAAGCTTTCGGAGGCTCTAAGTTTGCTTGAAGAAATGAAAAAAGACAGGGGTGGAATCGGATGAAATAACTTTTGAGATATTTATTTCGAATGCTTGTAGACTTGGTAGGATGGAATTTGCAAGTGAGAGTTTGGACTTGTTAATGCAAACGGGTCGTGCTCCTAGACTTTCGACTTATGCTGCTATTGTGAAAGGTTATTTCAATGCTGGAAGATATGAAGAAGCATATGCGTATTTGTGTGATCTTGAAGTGAATAAGAGGCCTGAAGTGCATAAGATGTTCAGCTTGCTTGCCAGGCTGCATCAGAAAACCGGGAATGTTGATGCTGCGAGGAGGATTTTTAATGAAATGATGGAGAAAGGTTTGAAGCCTGACTTTGGGTATTATGCGAAAACGGTGAATGTGCTAAGGCACACTGGTGGTAAAGATTTAGCTCGAGATTTGAAGAAGAAGTTCTCTGAATTTAGAGTTGAATAAGAATGGTAATCGTCTTCTTGTAATATTACTGTGTTTTCTTTTCTTCTGTTTGGTGTAATTTTGATACTGCAAGATATTTTATGATTTCTTTAGCATACTTCTATGTCACTAAACATGCAAGAGAATCCAAGTTATAAGGGTCAGAAAAATCATCTTCAACAATTTGATTAATTTTTGTTTACCAGAGAATCCAAGCAAGAAATCTGATATAGTCTCTGTTTATCTTCCAATTGTTTGAGGTTTGAAACTTTGGTCATTTTATCTTATTCAAATTTTGTCAGATGACAGTTTATATATCTATATATTATGTGTGTGTTGTATATGTGAAGGATTTAAGATCACAGTGAAGATGAATAGACAAAGATAAGTCTCTTGTGTTATCTGGTACAGGGGATTATTAATGATTATGGAAGTGATGATATTTCTTTCTCCAATGACCTGGTGGAAAGGTATGATTATGAATATTGAATGCTTTCTTATACGTGTTTTTTCTATAGTAGTCTCATAGTGTTCAAACAAATGAATCGAAATAACAAGGAAGTTTGCTTGTCAGGTTGGATTGGATAGTAGGAATATTTTTATCTATTTTCATATTTAATGAAATTAACCCAAAGCTCTACATGATTCTATATCCAAGAATCCAAGCAAAAAGTCTGAACAAGTGTTTGTTTATCTTCCATTTTTCGTTTACGAAAGTCTACTTTGCGTTAACATACTCTTTATTGTACTTCTCAGAAACAAAATCACAGCTTTTCCCATGACAATCATGATGTTACTTCAATAAAAGTATGATTTTTATATAGAATGATGAAGCCTTTATGCATTAAAAATGAACTTTTTTTTTTTCCCATTTACACAAGTCTTTATTGTATTTCTCGTAAACAAAGTCATAGCTTTTGCCATGACAAGTGACTCTGGTTTTGACTAGTATAAGTAGCATAAAAGATCACAAATATTCAGCAGATACCACCTATGTGCAACTGTTTATATATCTACTTATTATATGTGTTAAAGATCTATGACTACAGGTTTGCTATGACTTCAACTTCATTACCAATTTATGTGTACAACCTATAGTCTATGCAAGGTCTCCATAATCAACAGAAGAAGAGCTACTTAAACAAGTAAGTCTATTTCAGCCTATAATTATAGAGTAAATTAGTGATAAATAAATTACAATACTGATGCATATAAAAGGTAACCTTTCAATGGCCTTTTAGCCTAGTGGCAATTCATCTTCCCTAATGTGATTTTACTTATGTTTGTTAGATGGAATTGAATTGCTAAGTTGACATATGGAACTTTTACTAGGTGAAGGTTCAAGGTCAACAATATTATTATTCAAATTGGATATCTTTACAAGTTTCATTTCACCATTATATTGTTTGCTAATTATTAATGTATATAATAATATCTTTCTGCATTCTTTTATTTTCTATTTATTTACTTGCAAGTTCATTAACATGTCCTTTTGGATATCTATAAATAGATAAGGATGGGATTGATCATTGATGACAGAATGCAAGGAAAAGTGCTTTGAGGCTTGAGCATGAGCTATGTGTGCTTCTAAAGTTTGCCACAAATTGATTTTTTCGGTCTTTTTTTTGCAACCGACTAGGATATTATATTAGCAGGATATTATATTAGCGCTTGAACAAACTATTGCAGAACATGAATCTTATGCGAGGACTTTGAGCTTTAGTCATTGAGGTCTTAATTCCTGACCCAAAAATATATTCTCAAGCCCCACAATTTCCTATGCAAACACCCTCCAACGAGTTCCATCTCCCACTCGATCAATCCACATTTGACTCATTTCCTTATCGTGACCCCATTCATTTGACCCAAACCCCCCACCTTATCAAAATCCAAACCAAGCCTATAATAAACCACAACAATCTAATGTCTTTTAACTTAATAAGTTAGTGGGTCATTCATCGTGTTACGACCTCAAGATTTATAAACGTATCCAAAAAGGTCTAGTAGTGTAGTTTATTGCCCGTTTACCTTATATTTCGATGTAAACTTTTACTACGGTGGTTTGGATATAAGTTTATAAGATCCTATTTATTATGAGGAAAAGGAAGCTAGTTTAAAAAAGTCTCATCACCTTAGGGAAGTCTGGTGGAAAATTGATGTGGGACGATGTAATTAGGATTTGGCTAGGAAATGTTAGAGAGCACTCTTATTAGGTTTTTTTTTTTTTTTTAAATTATATATTTAATAAAAAGATTTATTATTGATTTATTAATAGTTTCATAAACATCTTACATATATGCATACACATATATTTTATTGCTTCGTGATGGAAGTTTTCTAAAGTCAAAGTTATTTCAATCAAAAGTACTAATTACTAACCTTAAAAAAATATTATTAACCCCTATATATAATTACCAACTTTAATAAATTAAATTATCATTTATTTATTTTTATGATTATGTCATTTGGTTATTTTCTTCAATTTTGTTATTTGTTTGTTTTTTTTTAATATTCATACGCGACGGGTTCAACACATAAGTTTATGGTGTAACGGGTACATGCAGTCGTGTAACATAGCTTTTAGGTCAAAAATTCAACATTTTGAGTGCTCGGTTTCTAATTTTAACGTTATAACGTAGTCTTTTTCTATCTGCGATTGAGTCTTTTGAGCTTGGGATATAAGTTGGTGTTTTTTGGTGGTGTAATAGCCTAATAGCTATACATAGATTTTTTATGCACAATCGTGTAACGTAGTTTTTCTTATTTGAAGCGTTTTGATTCTTACATGTTTTTTTTTTTAATTTCCATTTTCTTTAGGTACCGTTATACAATGAGACGGTTTTATATGTCAACATTATCTCTACGATAACATGCGAGTAGAAAATCTTGTTACTAAGTAAGGATGAAAATATTGTTAGGCGGTAAACAGGGCCAAATTGGTACTGTTGGCATAGGTCCCATTTCATTCATATGTTGGCATCAATGGGGAGTGCCTCATCTTGACCGTATCTGTTGTGAGGGTCAGTTTTAAGGATGTGCAAAGTGAACGATGAAGCATGATCATGATCTAGAGGGAGCCCAAATTTTTTTCCTTGTTTATATTTTTTATTTTCTTTGAACAATATGTTTGGGCTTAGCGACATTGCTTTTTCGTATATCAATCTTCAATTCTAGAGGAAACCCGGTTATTTCCGGAAAAACCCCTGACTCCAGCCTGGAAAGTATTTTTGCTCACATCCGGGTTTGAACGCAAGACCTTAGGTAGTGTTTGCCTGCTTGGTATGCAGGAATGGATAGTGGAATGAAATGAATCATTACGTTCAAATGAAAAAAAATGAGATGTTTGGTTGCACATTGGAATGAAATTAACCATTACATAAGGTATGCGATTCCTTTCAATTTTAAAGATTTTCCATCCCTTAGGAGAGGGGTGTTTTTTTATTTCTTCAGGTAGTGGACTGAATTTTTTATTCAATTTGATTTTTTTTTTAAAATTTTATGAAAAAAATAAAAATAAAAAGTAGAAAAAGAAAAAATACGAACAAAAATTTAAAAATAAAATAAAAAAGTAATAAAATAAAATTAAAAAACGAATAAAATAAAAACATAAAAATTAAAATATTTAATACATTTTTTATATAAAGTTAAATTAAAAAAAAAAGCTTTGTAATATAATTATAAAACAAATATATTAATTTTAAATGGAATTGTTGGTAAAATTGTATTTGATTACTTCGTTCTTACTAACTATCAAAAAACACGAAACAATGATTTATTTAATTCTCACATGTTAGCCAAATAGGATAATGAAATGGTAATGATCTATTTCATTCCCTTATACATTTCATTTGCTCGTTTATTCCATTTTGTAAAAAAAAAAAAACGTCTTAAGAGACGCCAATGTCAAATAAACTTGGTAAAAAAAAACTTAAAGTATTATGTTTATCGGTAAACTCTATCCGAAAAACCCAATTACGTAAAGTAATATCAACCAAAAATCGTTGCACAAAAACACGTTTCAATTTCTCTACGGTCTATTTTAAGGGGTCTATTTTTACTTGTCGCATACGGCCTTCGAAATATATAAGAGTCTTTCTATTGTTTGAGTTGACTCAAGTTGGGTCGAGCTGAGTTAAAATGAGTCCGATTTGAAACTTGATTAGAGTTAGATGTCATCTTAATTAATAGTTAATTAATTTAAATGTTAAGACAAAAAAAGGCACATTATTTTTTTTGAACGACGATTTCAATAACATAAAAGGGACCGGCAAGCAAGGCGAAACAATTACAAATACATTAAAAAGCAAGTCTACACCACTCTTCCCACTCCACTTCCCACCCTCTTGCTTGACAATTAACCCAGAAAAAACTCAAGGATTTAACATCCGAAACCATTCGACTCATTGAGCATCTAATCCCCTTAAAAACTTGATTGTTCCTGGCCTTCCACAACACCCACACAACAGCCCTAACAACCACGTCAAACAAACAATCCTTGTCCTCGTCGCCGGACCCTCCGGGACAGCCACCACCAAATCGTGAACATCAAAAACCAACATACGAGGGATACGACACCAATCACTAATGACCAACCAAAGCGTCGATGCCACGTCACACCCCGTGAACAAATGCGATTCTGACTCCACAACGTCCTCACACACCGGACACAAATCCGGATCCAGAATCACACCCCTCTTCGCTAGCCCCTGCCTAGTCGGAAGTCTCTCCCATAACAACCTCCAAAACAATAAGTTTACTTTCGGTGGCACTAGCTTAGACCATTTAAACTTCATTCCTTCTTCCTTTTCTGCGACATTCAAAATAAAACTCCTCTTAGCTTTGATCGAGAATTCCTACACCGATCCCCTGAAGCATCCCCAATCACACCTCCTTGGCCCATAAAAGCCTTAAGATCAATTTCATTTTTTCAAAGGAGAACTTCGACCTTAGCAATTCTTGTCCAAACCCCGAAACTCCCTGCTCTAACAGGGACCAAACTATCAACATGGGAGCACACATGGACCATCCACTATTTTCCTTCACAATTTATTAGGTTCCGCCTTATAACGCCAAACCCATTTAGCCAAAAAAAATAAAAAGTTCTTAGCTTCTAACGGCACCAAACCGAGACCTCCTTCTTTGACTGGAAGCATAAGACCTCCCTCTTGATCCAATGTATCTTGTGTCTCTCTGAACAACCACCCTAAAAGAAATTAAAACGAATAGATTCAAGCCTCTTCAAAACCTTAATAGGTGCTTTAAAAAGGGAAAAGTAGTATAACAGAAGACTATCAAGCACCGACTTGACTAAAAAAAGCCGACCACCCATTGAAAGCCTAGCCGCCTTCCATCCCGACAAACTCGCCTCAAACAAGTCAATAACCAGTTTCCAACTAGCCACCTTATTCATATTCTCCCCAATCTTCAACACGAGGTGTGAAAACAGAAGCACACCCCCTTTACATCTAAACATCGAAACTTTAGCACAAACCTCCTCCTTCTCACAACTAATACTAAACAAAGAGCACTTCCTCAAACTTACACGAAGCCCCGACACCAAGAAAAAGGCCTGAAGGAGCCAGACTAGGTTCACCTAATTTAAATCCGACCACATCCCAAGCACCAAGGCATCGTCCGTAACCAATATACTTGATAAGGTCGGCCCACCATTTGGAATCGGAATTCCACTAAAATTCCCTACCTAGCCGGCTTTAACCAACATCCAGGAAAACGCCTCCATCACGAGCAGAACAATCCCCAATTTTGTTTGGAAAATCCAAATTGAATCCATCCGGCCCCGGGGTTTTGTCACTCCTACACATCCAAACGTCATCTTTGATTTCTTTTTTTAGAAAAGGGAGTAACTGATAAACTTTCATCTTCATTCGACAACTTCCGAATACCCTCGTAACGAATAGAAGGTCGATCTCCTTCGCACCCTTTGAATCATTTTTTGAAAAAATCCCGCACCTCCTTTTTTTATTTTCACCGGATCCTCCTCCCATTCCCCATTAATGATCAATCCGTTGATCCTTCCTCTAGCTAAGTTCCGGTTAACCAAGCCGTGGAAAAATGATAAATTCTCACCCCCTCCAAGAACCATCGCATTTTCGCCTTTAATTTGGATTCCATAATCAATTTATCATCTAACTCCATAAGGTTGTATTTCTTCGCACCTTACTCCTCTAACTCGTCTCCCGAAAGCGAACGAAATTCTCCCAAAGAATCTAGCCAACTACAATCAGCCTCCAAACTTCCACTCAACCAATCGGACTTAGCCTTGACTTACACCAAACTTTGATTTTTCCTTCACCCTCCTAAGCTTAGAAAGCACGAGTACGTCTGGTTCCATCGAAACATCCACCACCTCACACACCGACTGGGAAACCACCTCCTCAAACCCCTCGTACTTAAACCCGAGATGAGAAAAAGCGGAAAGGGCTAGGGCCGAAATCCGAACATGGCGTTCTTGTTGGGAATCGACAGTGGTATACGGGTGCCCGGTGACAATTTTTTTATCCGATTACAATTTAATTATTCATTACCGACCGAGCATAGTTATATTAGAGTTTATTAAAATAACGAGTAATTCGATTGAGCAGCGGAATTAAACTATTTGATTACTAAAACGCGTAAACCATAAAGTGTCGTCATCGTGTCAAACAGGACCACGATCACCAAATCACACAAACACCTTGATTGGGTTAAACCGGGACGCGATTAGAATCAACGATAACATAATCGAAATAAATAAATAATTAAATCAACTAAATATAAAGCAAGTTTAGATATACTTGAGCGATGTTCTTACAGACGTTAAAGACACCAAGGAACAACGAGCAAGTAGCTAGGGTTCATAGAAATCACGATCCACTTACCTCTGACCAGCTTCTTTTGTGCTCTCCTGGTCTTCCTCCCTCACCGTATTCTTCATCGTAAACTGTAGAGCTAAGATCGATCGCCTCCTGGTAAGTCCTAGGAGCATGAGGTTTACTATCTTTCGTATCTCTGTAGGAAGAGCCTACAAGTATCGCTTAACTTTTTCCTCCTCTAGTGTCACAAACCTGGGAACTAACCTCGCCATTTCATCGAACCTCGTGGTAAACTCCTGATGAGTTGCATTTCTGGCTTCCAACCTCAGAAAGTTGGCTTCAATCTTCTCAAGCTCGTTTTTTGGACTGAACTTATTCATCACTCGAGTCTTCAGATCGTTACACCACATTTCAGCAATGGCGGATTCACCTTGGGATTGTAAAACGGAGTCCCACCAAAACAGTGCTCCACCAACAAAGGAATGAGCTGCGTATTTCATATCTTGATATGCACGACATTCACTAATGCCAATGATGGCTTCCATTTCTCTGACCCAGCGAACGGTCAAACCAGCATCTCTCTTTCCTTCGAACGAAGGAAGTTTGCATCCACTGAAGGATTTGAATGAACAGCCTCGGCCTTCCTGATGGACGTTTCCCGCGTTCGCACCGGCACCATTGTTTCCACCGTTGGCTCCTCCAGCACCGGCTACTCCCGCTCTGGTAGCTCCTTGAAGCTGAGCTAACAGGTTAGGCATTGCAGCCTGGAACGTGTTTGCTGCTTCTGCAGCCATCGCGGCTCGTCGCTCCTCAGTAAAGACATTTCCTCTTCCAGCATTATTGGGTTCAGGATCTGGTTGTGAACGCCTTCCGTAACCCGCTGGTCTACCGACTGGTCTACCGATTCTTCTATCGCATTGTCCTTCTCTTACCATTATCTACAGACAGTTCAAAATTCATGTGAAGTCGAGTTTCTAAATATTGAGGGCTTGATGATTAGATAAGTGCAGACGTCATACAATTACATAGTCATGATGCTTTCAAAACCCAATTACTTTCATCACATTCCTTCCTAGTGTCTATTCATTTCCTTTCTATCTTTACCGGTGATTCTGATTCAAACCGGTCTACTTTCCACATTTTGGCCACATAACAGTTAGTACCCTAGATACAGGTCCTAGGTCCTACTAGATTAACATATCCTAGGTCCTACTTTTATGTTCCTAATGCAACTTCGTCCTTTTATGGGCACAAGCTATTCTACTGGCATTCTATCTTATCTCACTGTTTCCCAGAGTCCTAGTTTAATTCTAGATACCGCTTTTAGTACCTAAATCTCTTAAACCAAGGCTCTGATACCAACTTCTGACGCCCACTCCCATACTTGGCTCTAGAAGGGGTCACTCATCGGATCTACTCATGAACGCAAGGTATAACAGACATAACTAAAGCAACGGAAATTAAAAACTTTTATATATTTATAATGCCAAGTACAAGTAAGATAAAGCTACTACAACGGTTATCTATAACTACGATATATAACGATTATTAGATATGCATCTACATATCTACATTACTTATGCCAGCAGCTCTATAGCTTCACACGAACAACTTGCCCATCTCACCCTGCTCAAACCTTAGCCTTCCCCTTTAAGCTCGAATCCTTAATATCACCTGATATACATACTTTAAAGGATCAGCTTACGTTGGTGAGTTCTACGTTTTTCTAAAAGCGTTACCTTTTTCTCAAAAGTTTATTCCAACGCTTGGGCTTAACGACCCCCCTTTTTAAACAAACATTTATGAGGTATAAAACATAACAGCAATATACCAAAACATAACCTTTTTAACCATTTATCAGGTATAAAACATAACAGAATTATACCAAAGCATTTAACCATTTATTCATTCAACTAAGCATTGTCTGTCGGAACCACATTAGTTCATCGGGCAACCGTCGCCACCCGAATACCATTTCAAGATTAGAGTAACCGTCGCTACCCCGGAGAACCGTCATTCCCCGCTTTTAGTTGTACAACTACCATTTCCCCTTTTCACTTAGACAATATTTGCTTAGATCAAAACCTTTTTAACCTTTTCAAAAGTCCATTTAACTAACCTTTGTATTTAGACTCATAACATTTTCAACACCAGTCCATCACCCGTATATGGAGTGGAGTAACATTTATCATTAAGAAAACTAACCATCGGGGTTTCCTTTATAGTAGGGGTGTACAGGAAAATCAAAAACAGAAAAAACCACAAACCGAATCATATTCGTAACAAAAAATAATGGAACTGAATTGTGAATTCGAGTTGCGATTCGGTTATTAACTATATCCGAATTTGAATTCGAATTTCAATTTGAATATCAAAAACACACACACACACACACACACACATATATATATATATATATATATATATATTTGATATCGGTTTTGTTTAATTTATTCGGATATGATATATTTTTACTTTTAAGTTTATTCCTAATATAGATTTGGCCCCAATATATTTAAGATAGCCCCTCTAGACTACTAAAGATCCTTTTTTCACACAAGTTGGAATAAACTCAAAATTCTCTTTGTTTAAACTTTTAACTTTGAACTTGAGTTTGCTTTTTTGTTTAAGAATTATTATGATTTTGTAATGTAACATCCCAAAATATCATGATGCGATAAATAATTATATATATATATATATATATATATATATATATATATATAAGAAATACGTCTTTGATAACCAATGTGATAGATACATATGATATATGTGTTTAATAGGTAAACGTAATAAAAAGTATATAAATGCATATTTAAACATTAACGGGTTGATTGATAAAAGATAATGTTATACAAATATATACATGTTTATATATATGAATAGCATGAATACATGTGAAATAATATTATGTTAATTTGATGGTTAAATATGTCATGTGTACATATTTAAAAGATAGCGTGATAAACTATTGATAAATACGAGTAAATACGTGATTTATATGCATGTATATGTGTTTATATTTCTCGTTATACGTGAACCTTAGAGGTTATTAGAAATACATCCTAATATAATTTGAAGCATAAAATAATAAATCATATAAGTTTAGGGGGTAGTTATGCATCAAACCAATTGAGAGGGACCAAAAATGAAATATTAAGGCTGGGAGGTAGCTCGCAGATCACGAGCCTTGGATGGGAGAACCATCAACTTGTTCCATACGATTAGGCAACCTTATGTGTCAATTTCGATCGGTTAGTCACCAGATTAAGTGTTAGAAGGTTAGGGTGGTCAAGAAGACTATAAATACCAAGCATAACATCGATTATAACTCACCAATTTCGTGAATTAATATCCTAAGAACCCTAACCGTACCATAAATTTCTTCTGTGAAATTCGAGCAATCGATGAAGTGTTTAGAGGCCATCTTCTGTAGTTAAGCATTATTAGTTATGCTCTACAAAATACCTCTATCAATTTCTGTTAATATGCTCGTTAGATTAGAGTTATAATAATTAGGGTTCTTGAGCTTTTTTTTTAAATTGGGTAGTCGAGAAGGAATTAGGGTCTGAATAATGCGTTTTAAGAAATACCTAAGTTAATTTCATGTTTGGGGAAGGTTTGGTATTTATTTTGGTAATGGGTCAAAATTAGGGTTTTCGTAACGTTGTTTTGCCAAAATAGAACAAACGTGATTAAATTGGGAGCTAATATTCTAAGGTATGTTATAATATAATATTATAAGTAAAAGCACTAAGTTAATTTCATATTGTAAAGACTTTTGATAATTATTTGATAAATACGTCAAATTAGGGTTTTGAAATATGGTTATTTAATGTTGAACAATCAGGGAGGTATGGGGACATGGTTTCGGGTATTAGAACATGTTTATATATATATAATAAGTATATATGAGTTCAAAAGTGATAAATAATAAAACATTAATTTACCGAGTTATTCGGGTACTTAGAAGTTCGTGCGGACCGGAATGGTAAGCGCATGTACACTGGGGTTTCTGGCATAGCGAGGGTGTCGCATAATAAATCCCAACTAGGACCAGGCACACCTCACTGGGCGATCTTGGAGTGGGCGTTTACTTATAGGAATACGCATCTTCGTATTATCATTAAAAACATATTTTGCCTATAAGGACATTTTGGTCATTTTGACCTTTAAAATGGTTAGTATTAATAATTAGATATTATTAAGATTATAAAAGATAGTATCAATCCTAAGAGGTGTTTATAATGTAAAATCTGCATTAATGCCATTCGATACGCGATAAAGTTTAAATTAGGAATCGTAGCCGAGGTTCTGTCTGACGGAACCGTGTAACGAAATAAGGTGAGCTTTTACAAACCCACTTTTATATGATTTAAATGTTTTAAATATTTTTGGGCTGATATACATACAGTATTATGAAAATACATTCAAATTGCTTATATATGAATTGTTGCCTATTTTAACTATTAAACTGTTTTTGGACTAATATATATATGTTGTGTGATGAGAATGCTTTCAAATTGCTTACATGTATTGTTTATGAAATTATAAATGATTATGATATGTTATGTGCTATTATTTGCTTTGAAATTAAATAGCTAAGTGATAAGAAAATTGTTAGTAGACATTATAGTGAATATGTATTTATACAGGAGAACAAGTGATGCATTTACTTTATTATTATGTGGTGGACACGCCGCTGATGCTTCCTATATATATACATAATAATACTGGTTTCACGGTATATCAGAAGTGTGAAGGATACACCGCTGGTACATCCTGTATACATACATCAATGGGCAATGGTAATTGAGGGTATTATTTTGTTGCAGTATATGAATGTCTTATCGTTGTCTACTAATAAATCTAAGTCACTTGGATATTTAACTAGGGGCGGGCAATAGAACTGTGGCGGTTAGAATGACTATTAAGATACTCGGTAATAAATGATTAAAATAGCGGATGGAAGATAGTCTCTGATTACAAAATAGCGGATTGAAGTTAGTCTCTGCTTATAAAATATCGGATGGAAGTTAGTCTCTGCTTATAAAATATCGGATGGAAGTTAGTCATGAAAGTATAACTTAGTCTCTGCTTATAAAATACAAGATGGGAGTAAGGGTATAGTCTAAGAAGCAATCGAAACTAAAGGTTAGGGTTTATAGTGGGGTAGACGTCTTCTTTACGAATGAATGTTATGGTTTTTATAATTCTGTTACGTATTATAGTTAATGGGTGTTTATTAAAAAGGGTCTTGCAGGCCCAAGTGTATTGAACTTAGAATGAGGTAAAGTTTTTAGAACGTTGAACTCATTAGCGTAAACTGACTTTTTAAATTATGTATATCAGGTGAAGCCGAAGCTTCGGGTAACAATGGGATGGCTCTGGTGAGGGCAAGTTAAGAGGGTGAACTATCAGTGGAAACGTTCTGGCGTGCTCGTTTAGATATAGTTCTAGTTAAATCTTGTATAATATCTCTCTTACTGTAGACATTGACTTATATAAATAAAGTTTTTAATTTCCGCTGCTTTAGTTATCTCTGTTGTGCTTTGTTTTCATGAGTAAATATGATGCGTGACATCCCCCGGGCCCAAGTTCGGGATGCGGGCGTCACATGTAAGTTCCCCTACTATGGTTTTAAACTTTTAGTTTTAGGATATGCTAAAAAAGGTGTTGTTTGATTTCTTTGTTTTTCAGAAAACTAGACAAAAAAGGTTATTTGGTTAAATTCTACTAGGGTTGGGGGAGTGGTAGAATTTTAAGTTTTGGTTGTAACCAATAGGAATGTGTATAAGAGAGAAGGAAGTAGTTTTTTTAAAGAATTTTGAAGAACTTTGTTGGGGAGTGGTAGAATTGTTTGGTGGGAAGTATAATTTATTTATTTATTATTTAAACTATTTTGTTTTAATTAAATTACTTAATTTATTAAAAAGCATATATTTAAAATTAAAATAATTCATTCATTCAACAACCGATTAGACTTAAAAAATAAACGAACCACAACCATTTTAAATCACGATCTAAAAATCGCACTCCCATCCATACTTCGTCGTGATCTTGCGTTTTTTGTCAAGTTTCACATGCAATGCAAATACGCCCCATTTAAATTGTCATGCGGGGTGATAAAGATTTTAACACCGCGGTCGTATTGTTCTTGTTCAAGCACTCGCCTTTATGTGTCCATCGCTTCCTTCACCGACCTTTAAGGAGCAAGCCTTAACTCCCGCATCTCCAATCGTTCCTTCTTTTTGTCCTCAATCTTCACCTCCTACATCAATTTGAAAGCTTTCATCTCCTCAACCAAACTTGAACTCGTGCTTGACGCGGAGTCGACCGACCTCTTCCCTTTACGAGTCGAGCCGGTTGGTGTGGAATCATCGTTCAAGTCGGGCAACCAACATTAAAAGGCCCATCGTTTGAAGTTGAGAAAGCTCCCGCCTTCGTATTTTTTGCCCTTTTCGAGCCCTCCCAATTGACCAACCCACCTTCGGAACGGGCGCCCATTTCAAATGTTCTTTCATCTCATGCCAAGCTTCAATATTTGAAAAACCCTTCCTCTTATAGAGTTTTTGATACTGATTCGTTATCCTTTTCATCAAATCCACGTCCGATGAACCGCTAGGTCGTGAGTATTAAATCGTTAGTTTAGTATTTAAATTAAAAAAATTTAAAAAATTAAGTTGAAAATAAAAAATAAATCATACCAATTTTAGTAAAGACAATTGAAATTGTTAACCTTCCGTAGCATCTTGTTCCACTTCGAGTTTAGTTGGAGAACGGTTATAGTCGTCCACCACGTTGTTTGTTGGAATGGTCAAGAACCCCGTTGCCAAAAACGATCGGATTTTTGTTGATTACCAATAACCTTTTCTTCAAAAGTGTTAAGCCAAGCCTTTTCCGCACTAACCCAATTTTGACGGGGCAATTTTGACAGGGCGCTCGGGTAGGGAATTTCTCTTTTCAACGTTGCGTTTCCAAAACAACCTCAAAGTCATCCAAGCTCACAAAGTTTTCCTCGTCTTCCTCCTCTTCATCATCGTTGGAATAATTTTCTTCACGTTATGGTTCACGCTAATGTTGGTTTTCAAAATGGTTCTATTGTTGAGAATGATATGGGTTTGGATCGGGTAAAACAAATTGACCCGTTGCCACTTGAACCAGCATGATGGGAGCCGATTGATACGGGTATTGAAATGTGCCTTGGTTAGGTGGTGAGTATTGGAAATGGTGGGATGGCATGGGTTCGTTGGGGGCAACTCGGGGTTAAGTTTTCTTACGATTTTGAATGGTTTTTTTGTGTGGTTTGGATGAAGAACTTGGATGTTTGTCCATGGTCGGTTGAGTAGAAGAGAGTAATTGTGTGGGTTAAGAAATGTAGATAGAGTAGAAGAGAGTGAGGTGGTGAGTATTACCTAAATATAAAAAACCATCTCTTAAATAGTTTATTTTCCCCTTTTTATGTTTTTGCCACAACTCATTTTGTCTTTACCATTTACCCCCCTCAACGTCTTTTCTTTTATCCTTATAGCCTCACTGCTAGATCTAATACACGTGTTCCAGATTTTACTTCTAGGCGTTGGATGTGAGGTGGTTGGATCTGCTTTTTGACCTGCTTTTTAATTTGGAGATTGGGCTTATGTCTTTATCCACACACAATTGCTTTATCTGCAACTCTCTTGAGAGAGAGAGATGAACCCCTCTGGCTCCTGTATTCCCCCTCTCTCTCTCTCTCGAGAGAGAATCAAAACCCCTTCGGCGAGAGCTCCCATCTCCGGCCGCCGTTTGGTTTGCCGACCTTTATCCATCAGTGTGCAGCCTCCAGATCTTGGAACTTAGATCTGAATATCGTTCTTTGGTTGCAACGATGTATGGTGTCGGTGACCATGAATGTTTTTGATGGCTGGAGTTTGGTTTCGAGGTGCTCGCCGCCGGACGGTGGATGGTGTCGGTGGCCATGAACGTTTTTGACGGCTGGGGTTTGGTTTCGAGGTGCTCACCACCGGATCTGTTGCCTTCAGATCCGAAACCACTTGTTTCTAGGTTTTTGCTTATAACCTTTGTATCTGAAAAATTATGCCCAAAATTTTGTTTGAATGCATGTTTGTACGCGTTTGTGGTTGGATCCTACATTAGTATTCTCTATAGCGAAACCCTAAATCGTTTTGCTATGATGGTTGCGGTGACGGCGCTACGTTCATCGCAACCGTCAGCTGCACATGAACTGTCAAAAAGGTGAACTATTTTGTTGGGGTTCGTGTATCTTTGCTCTTTGGTTATGTTAGCTGATCCGGATTCTGGTTCTTGCTCAGTCTTTGCGTTGTTGAATCTGAAACACGTGCGGTTGCTTTTTGTTTATGTGTTGTTGGATTTCAAACTTTTATTGATAATGTGTTTCATTGTTGGTTACATTGATGTTGGTGATGAAATCTCCTTAGGGTCAGACCCTTCATTTTTACCGGTTTCAGCTTGAGCTATGATTTGTCGGTTGTAAATGAATGGCTATGATGATTATGAATTGTGAAACTGAAGTGGAAATTCATGTGTAGGCGGGGCAATTTCTTTTGCAGCCACAATGGATTAGTGATGTTAGTTTTACAAATTGGTTTTTAAAATCTGAGCCTCCTACTTTACTCTATCTCTATCTTTTTACCATTTTTTTTACCATCTTTGTTTTACTCCATCTTTTATACGAGTTTAATGTTTTATGGTTTCGGTTAATTGATCTTTTTCTGTTTACATAGAGTTATTAGGTGGTGTTGTTTTTGAATTTCGAAT
Organism: Deinandra increscens subsp. villosa; assembly: GCA_039602395.1. NCBI lineage: Eukaryota > Viridiplantae > Streptophyta > Magnoliopsida > Asterales > Asteraceae > Deinandra > Deinandra increscens. Next base: position 92,229,597 of record JBCNJP010000017.1, read on the forward strand.
TTATTTAATCATATAAAGGGTTTAATTTTTTTTTTAAAATAGGTTTTCATATGCTGCCCACAATCAACATAAAATGAAAATTCTTAGACTACAAAAGCAACACATGGGTATGCGGTCTGCCATGTTGGCTGGAAGTCGAATGCGAGAAGAAAGCTTTACGTGTTATTTGCTCATATTTCTTGAAATTTTCTATTCAAACTTTTTGATTTTGTCGGTTGATGGTGTGTAGACATAGTCTAATTTTTTAACGATTTCAAAAGTTGAACAGGAAAGTTGTTAAATTTTAGGATAAATGTTTGGTTATAATAATTTAAATGTAAAAATTGTTGATAAATGTTTAGTTATAATAACTCAAATGTAATTTTAATATTTATTTATATTCATTTTATTAAATAAACTCCACAATATTCCAAGTAATTTTTATCACGTCATATCTTTAACTCATCCTACTATATCACATCGCAAAACGTCGGTGTAAAATCCTATTTAGATTTAATAGTATGATCTTAAGTAGGCACGTGATTCAAAAATGGTGAGACCGCCGTAACGCGCGGCGGGTCACCCACTAGTTGGGTTTAAAAATTGTATGAGTGTTGTATATATAGGTAAAAAAGTAAAAAATAAATAATAAAAAGACATTAAAAAAAAACAGCGCCAACAATACCCCCCCCCCCACCCCCCACACCAAATGTTCCTATTTTTTCTCAATGCCTACGAAAGAACAACGGCTAGAAGTAGCCAAATTCCTTAGCCGATGGTCAAAGCCGCCGGGTGGCGGCGGTGTTGCCGTTGAAGCCGGAGAAGTCGCCCCCACTCCGACCAGTCTTATATTCAGTATAATTGGTTTTCTAACAGAAATAGACATTTGTTGAATTTGGATTGATTCCGATTACGGATAGACATAATAGAAACTTTCAATCCGAATAAATCGGTATTCAAACCGATAAACACTCTACTTTTAAACTCTACTTTTAAACTCCACTTTTAAAAGACATGTTTTATAAATAATCTGATATAAAAAAAAAAAAGGTTATGAAAATTGATAACTCAGACTCTTTATAATCCGATATATTTTAATAAATAATAACCACATACATTACTCTATTATTTGATGCAAATCTGAAGCATGACATTTTCGAGTTCGTGTCGTTCTTAATACCAAATAAATACGTGTAAAAGATATAAAATTTGATATAAACAAATCATTATTGTCAGGTGTATTAAAATTGACAAGACAAAGGAAAAACAAAGACACAAAAACAGTATGTCTTTGCCTCAATTAGACAACAATTTTGAGTCAAACCCTTGATTTCAAAAGTGTAGAAAATTCGAATACCATTCATGTGCAAAATCCTAGAATTGTCAATTCTGTTGCTTTCTCTGATTTGATTGTTTTTCATTTCGTTAAAGGAAAAACAATATTTTTCATCTTATTTTTTGTATGTTTTCATTACGTGTGATGGTTTTAATGCAATCATTAAATATTTGACACAAACATGTTTTGGTAATTCATTTTCATTACATATTATGACACGTCGTGTATTTTGTCTTTCGATATATAATCCTGGACTCATTTGGGTCTACAGATCAATTTGTAGCATATAATGTTAGACGTGACATTGATATTATTTGTAGAACATCTTATTCGTAGAACTATAGGTGATCAATAGTATGTCTAAAGTCATGTTAGAAGGGAATATCTGCTATTGCTATAGCCATGTGTTACGGAATACAATTTGTGTGTCACTTTTTAGTTGCGTATTATGTTACATGCCTGTTTAAATTTCTATCGCGCATGAAGGAACTCTAACATATCACTTTTCGTAACATATCCAGAACGTAGTTGTGTTGGTATATTAAAATCAAACGCGAATGTGCAATGTGTATTCGTCGTATTTGTGTATATTGCTATTACTATTTCTCTTTGATTCATGACATCTGGCAGAAAATAATAGCAAATTTAGTACATATAATGTACTAAATTTATATGAGTTTTTTGTAATTATATAAAAGCATATATACGAGTTTTTTTAATGGCATTAAAGTTTTTTTTTTGGATGGTGGATCAATTTGTTTGAGAAAAATGGAGATGGAGGAAGAAGAAAAAAGAGAAAAGAAGAAGGTTTTGATGTAAAAGTTGTAGAAAAAAAGACTAGAAAAACAAAGAAGACTATAGAAATGCTTTAGTCTTCAAATACTTGTCTAGTCCTAAATCTATCGAAGGGCTTTTTAGCATAATGATATCCATGATATTGGTTGGTGTATTTCTCCTTTAAGGATTGATAACTCAAATCTTATTGCAGGTAAATTTAATGAACTTAAAGTTATGTAGTGTCAACGATCTCTGGCCTAGTTAGGTGAGATATTTTCTTAAATATGTTAAAATGAGAAAGTTTTGGACTCAAGGCTTACTTGTGGCAAAAAATAAAGTGTTTAGATTGTGTCAGGGGGTATTCTCACCTATGATGGATTTCATTCTCAGGATGATCTTCACGTCTTATACTCGGAGAATAAAAATGATCGGGTGGATAAGTGACCCGTCAGTAATCATTTATCGTTAAAAGAATATGTATGGTCTCATTAGAAAGAACTAAATTGCAATGCAATGAAACAAAACTTGGTACTTTATATAAACTAAATTATTTTATAATATATTAACTTATTTTGTTATGTTATTTAATTTTTAGTTTTTCTATTTTAATATTGTAATTCATATATAAAGTTTTCCGCTTTTTAATTTTTTTTAGTTCTATTAAGGTTATTGATGACGTGTGTATGTTCAGCAAACAATACAACACACGAGGTTCGACCTGAATAAGGTCGACCAAACATCATGGTCGAAGTTAACTTCGGCCACGCAGAGGTCGAACCCCCAATCACCATATGAGGGTCGACCATTCAGCAGCAACATCCGTCCATGTCTCCTGCCGAAGCGATACCACGAAGGTCATACTCCGGCAAGGACATGACACCCTGACTTATGTACAAGTACATGCCTTCGGCCAATGACAAATGCCGAAGTACTTGACAAAGGTTGCTTCACTTCGGCCAATCGATACTCGACCTACCGAAGTTCGCACAACAGACCAACGCTCACACGACAATGTCAGAAACATTCCTACAACGTTGTTACGGCCACTAACGGCCTCCACTGAGGGGACACAAGGACGGCCACGTCAGTACGAATCGTACCTTTCAGTGGTAGGCGCACAATCCAGAGTAAGACAAGGATTGATGAGTATAAATACTCATCAATCACCAGGTAAATGGACAAGTTCGACAACCCTAATCTTTACATTCCCTCTTACTCTCATCGGAACCAATACTGATTCTCACGCCGGAGCTTGGTCGCAGGACACCCTGTCCTGCGCTCCAAGAACAACGGTCTGTTGCTTGTGCAGGTTCCAGTAAAGAAGACAGTTTCCATCCTCATTCGTTCATCCTTGTAGTCTGTCATCCTCTTCAATCCGTCCTAGAGCTTCTATCCGATCGTTGAAGATACCAGATTCTACATTGGCGCCATCACACGGTCCTTCATTCATCAGCTATGAATGAATCTGAAGAAAACACAAGAAATGACGACGGTCCGGCGTTGGAGACGGAGGAACAGCCATTATCTCCCGGCGGACGACATGTCATCGAAGACGCCGCAGACGGCGGTGCTTCCGGTGTCCTACAGCTAACGCCGGAGGTCGCTAGCCGTAATTTCTTACACCTCCGGCAGCTCATGCAAGATCACGTGGCCGCGGAGCGATTGAAAGGCGTGTGCATTCGCTTGGACTACGATGACCCTACAGACGACCATATGCACACTCCGATTCCAACGCTAACTACAGGCTCCGGCGGAACCGCGTTGAAGGCCATAGCGACAGACAGTACCCGAGTGTCTATTGACGCAACACAGCGGCAAACGCCGCCGCCAACTTCAACCCAGGCGCAAGGCTCACAACGACCGATGCTCTTTCAGCAGCAACCGCCATATTTCCCAATGTTCCAAGGCCAACAATACTTTCCCCAACAGTTCATGGGCACCTACGGGCCGCAGGGTTACCAAATGCCCTACTACACACCATTCCCAGCGAGCTTGCCAGTACCATCCTCCTTGGCACATTCGACTCCTGCGGCAGAAACCACAACAAGCACAGGACCTGCGCCACAGCTGATCCCTGATAACCCAAACACTTCAGTCCCAGTAACCGTCGCCGAAGTCACTTCTGTAGACGATTACTCAAAGCCATACATACCTGACGAAGAGAGTAAATTCACAAACAAGGTAGAAAACGCCCCGTGCCCGCCAAAGGCGAAGTTACCGACCGTCGTAAAAACTTATGACGGCAGCACCGACCCGGACGATCATTTACACGCCTTTAAGTCGGCTTGTAGCATTCTACAGTGGTCAATGCCCACTTGGTGCAAAATGTTTGTCCAGACACTCACAGGGCCGGCGAGGGTGTGGTTCAATTCATTGCCCGACAAATCTATCGACAACTATGACCAGCTTCGGCAGCTTTTCGCAGGTCACTTCGGCCAACAGCGGAAATGCACCAAAGACCCAATTGAGTTGCACAACATAAGGCAAGGTGATCAAGAGTCATTACGTACCTTCTTGGAAAGATACAAATCAGAGTCCCTGAACATCAATCATACCGATGAGAGGCAACGAATTTCAGCCTTCATACATGGCATAAGAACAAGACAACTACTCAGGGAAATGAGCGCCCGGGTACCCCTCACGATTCAGGAAGCCTTCGATCGTACCAAAGCTTTCATTCGAGGGGAAGAAGCAGCTCAGGCCCGAGACACGTCCTCGGCAAACCAACCTAGACAAGGTGGCCGAAATCAGAATCAGCGAGACAGTCGTCGCCCTTGGCAACAAGACGGCGACTGAAATCAAAGAGATGACATGCGGCATTCAGGTTTCACACCCTATGACCGACCATCGGCGTCGGGCACCAGAAGCAATGAAAGAAAAGACTACCCCAGCCTAACAAAAACTCCTAAAGAAATCCTCCAAACGGAAGACGCTAGCCGACAGTTCAGCAAGCCCAGAAATATGGGCCCCAACACCACCAATCGGAACATGTCCAAATACTGCGACTTCCACCTGGACAGAGGTCATGATACGGACGACTGCCATCAGTTAAAGAAAGAAATCGCGCAAGCCGTAAAGACGGGGCAGCTAGCGCATCTGATGAAGGAGATCAAAGAGCAGAAACAGAAGAAAGACAAGAAGGCAGATCTCCCTGTAGTTCACATGACACAGAGTTCGAAGGCAAAGAAACCAAGATTGCGAAGAGAAGCGTGGGCAAATCAAGTCATTTCGTTTCCGGCTCTGAACACCGCTGCACCGACCCTCAGTCCGATGGTCATAAGAGCCGAGGTGGGAGGTCACCACATTCACCGAGTGTACATTGACGGCGGTAGTGCCTCAGATATCATGTACAAACATTGCTTCACGAAGCTCGCGTCCAGCATCCAACAGTAGCTTCGGCCTTCAAAAACTACATTAATGGGCTTCGGCGGCGAAGTCGTCATTCCAACAGGCGAGGTGGCACTCTCAGTCACGTTATCCGACAACGCCCATGAGCGAACCGAGCGTGTAAACTTCCTAGTAGTCGATCGACCGTCGAAGTATAACATCCTCTTCGGTCGACCAGCCATATACAAGTTCGGCTGTGTTGTCTCCACAGCCCACAACTTAATGAAATTTCCAACAGAAACAGGAGTTGCCTCAATCCAGTCAATGCAGGTTGAATGTGACTTAACTGCCGATGTGTCTGATGAGTTATCACATAATCAGTGGAGAATCAATAAAGAATATCCCGACCAGTTGATCACCATCGGAGCAGATGTATCAAACCACACAAGAGAAAAATTATACAACCTAATGAGAAACAACACTGACATCTTTGCATGGACACCAGCCGACATGACTGGTGTACCACGAAAGATTACCGAACATGTGCTCAAGGTCGATCCTAAACAATTTCCAATCCGGCAAGACAAAAGAGGTATGGCTCGGGACCGAAGTCAGGCAGTCTGTAACGAGGTAACTCAATTGGTAAAAGCAGGAATTCTGAAGCCCCTGAAGTGGGTAACCTGGGTGGCAACCCAGTCATGGTAGCCAAAAAAGACGGGTCTTGGCGCATGTGCATGGATTTCACAAGCCTAAACAACGATTGCCCTAAGGATTGCTACCCCCTTCCATCCATCGATGCTAAAGTGGATGCCCTATCGGGCTACACATTCAAATGCTTTCTCGATGCTTACAAAGGCTATCACCAAATAAAAATGGCTAAAGCTGACGAAGAGAAAACAGCCTTTCATACTGACAAAGGCATCTACTGTTACCGCAAAATGCCCTTCGGCCTGAAAAATGCCGGAGCCACTTATCAGCGACTCATCGATCAAGTTTTTGAACCCCAAATCGGTCGAAACATGGAAGCATATGTCGATGACTTGGTCATAAAGAGCCACACCGAAGCAGACATGCTCAGAGACATAGAAGAAACCTTCGGACGATTGAGGGAGGTCAACATGAAGCTTAACCCCGCAAAATGCTCTTTCCGCATGAAACAAGGGAAATTTTTGGGTCATATCGTCGTCGGCAAAGACAGCATTGCTAACCCTGACAAGATACAGGCTATCAGGCAAATGAAACCTCCCCAATCGCTGGAGGAATTGCAAAGGTTAAACGGTCGGCTAGCAGCCTTACATAGGTTCATCTCCAAGTCCGCGGAAAAATCAATGCCATTCTTCAAAACACTGAAGCAATTCACCGAGACAAGACAATTCCTATGGAGCGAAGAAGCTGACCTAGCCTTCGAAGAACTAAAACAGGCCCTGTCTCGGCTAACCCCAGTAACGGCACCAGATGCAGGCGAAGATGTGATCCTCTACCTCTCGGTAGGCAACAACGCCATTAGCTCGGTACTCTGCGCCGAAAGAGGAGACACCCAAGTCCCAATCTACTTCATCAGCCGAGCTATGAAAGATGTTGAAACAAGGTATACAAATTTAGAGAAACTCTTGCTAACGTTGTTACACACCGCGAGGAGACTACGCCGATACTTTCAGGCCTACAAGATCACAGTTCTAACCAACTTTCCTCTAAAGGAAGTCATCCAGAGACCCGAACACTCCGGCCGTTTCATCAAATAAGCCATCGAGCTGGGTGAATACGATATTCACTTCAAGCCTCGAACAGCCATCAAAGGCCAAGTGTTAGCAGACTTCGTCTCTGAATTACAGGTTTCTACCTAGAACCTTGCATTCACACATGCCTTTCACAAATAAAGTCGACACTCGGCTAACTTTGTCTCTGAATTACAGGTCCTTGACAGTCCAGGGCAGCTAGCAGGCAGCCAGCTCGGCACGGTGCGGGCTGAGCCTAAGGTACCTTTACCACACAGCTCGATCCGCCTTTCGGCAAACGATCATAACGAGCATATGACTAACACTGCGTTCCATTCACAGGTTCCGGGGCCGTTATCTAGTGCCGACGCATGGACCCTCTACACTGACGACGCAAAAAATAGTGAAGGGTCAGGCGCTGGTCTCGTTCTAATCGATCCTCAAGGAGTCGAAGTCACATATGCTATCAGACTGAACTTTCCAAACACCAACAATGAAGCCGAGTATGAAGCTCTCCTTGCAGGCCTCCGCCTAGCAAAGAAAATGGGCGTCAGAAAACTATCAGTCAAGGTCGATTCCCTGCTGGTATCCAACCAAACCACAGGAGAGTTCGAAGTGAAAGGTGAAACAATGCAAAGGTATGCGGACAAAGTCAAGGAATTAATCTCCCATTTCGACGAATTTCAGATCTGTCAGATACCAAGGAGCCAAAACAAGAAGGCAGATGCCTTGAGAAAACTGGCCTCCTTGGCATATGCCCACCTGACAAAGCAAGTGCCCGTCGAAGTCATACACAGTCGGACAGATCAAATAGAAGAAATCTTCACGGCCGAAACCGACATCAGCAACAGTTGGATAAAACCGATTTTCGATTTCCTAAAGCACGGCACAGTGCCGAAGTCAACCTTCGAAGCCGCAAAGTTAAAAGCCCAAGCCGCTCAGTACACCATTCACAACGGCAAACTTTACAAGAAGTCGTATCTCCAACCCCTGTTGCGCTGCTTGACGACTGAGGAAGGCATATATGTCATGAGTGAGTTGCACGAAGGTATCTGCGGCACACATTCAGGCCCTCGGTCGCTGGTTACCCGAATGATGAATATGGGCTATTACTGTCCGACCATGTATACTGACACCGAAAATGAAATACGCATATGCCGAGGATGTCAGATGCATGCCAGTGTACAGCGGGTGCCAAAGCATAACATGATACCGGTAACATCACCGTGGCCCTTTTACAAATGGGGCATTGACATTGTCGGCCCGTTTCCTAAGGCTCCTGGCCGAATCAAGTTCCTCATTGTCGCAGTCGACTATTTCACAAAATGGATTGAAGTAAAAGCCGTAGCCACGATCACTGGAAAACAAGTGGTGAACTTCGTCTGGGAACAAATCGTCCGCCGATATGGTCTCCCAGGGAAGATCATCTCAGACAACGGCAAACAGTTCGCTGACAACCCATTCAAGTCATGGTTCCAGGAGTTACATATAACTCAAGTATTCACATCCGTAGCTCACCCACAAGCCAATGGCCAGGTCGAACGCACCAACCGCTCCATCGTCACAGGCATCAAGGCAAGGCTTGGTGAACATGGCAAAGGATGGCTGAACGAACTGCCAAGCGTCATCTGGGCACTTCGGACAACCGAAAGAACAAGCCACGGCCATACCCCATACAGTCTCACCTTCGGATCCGAAGCTGTCATACCGGCCGAAATCGGGATGCCCACTTACCGAACCGAGAACGTATCAGAACACACCAATGACTCAGAGCTACTAGTTAACCTGGCCCTCACGCAGGAACGCCGAGACCTGGCAGCCATCAGCGAATCTCGATACAAGAAACAGATGGAAGGTTATTACAACCAACGAGTTCGAAGTGTCAGCTATCGGCCAGGAGACTATGTCTTCCGAAACAACGAAGCCAGTCGGCAGGCAAACCAAGGCAAACTGGGACCTAACTGGGAAGGCCCATATCAGGTACTCGAGGCTCACGAAAAAGGTTCATACAAGTTAGCTACTTTGGAAGGAAAACCTGTCCCCAGACACTGGAACGCTATGCAACTAAAGAAGTGCCACATGTAGGCACAAATTTCTATGGTTTTCAGTTGTAATCCTTCGGGCATTTGACAAGTCCCACTTTTAATGAAATGATAAACATATCATCCTCGTCATTTTATACTTTTTCTTTTAAGTCATTACAAATAGACAAAGAAGGCAGGGCCAACACAAACCCTGCCCTAGGCGCTTCGGCGCCGAAACTCGTAAGAAGGTTATCCGAACCGGGTTATATAGAAAAACATTAATTTGTTCATTTCTCACAACTCAATAAAGTGGTCGACCGGTGTGCTCACAACGGCCTCGATATACAGGCCTTCTGACCGAGCCGGACCACATAGACTATAAGTATCATGGTCGAACCTAGGTTATATTGCGCAAAATAAATATTCAAATACAAAGGCATGTATGCTGAAACAAGGACACGGTCCAAACAATTGAAACAATCATGTAAAATGCTAAAGCTGACGAGCATTAGTCATACACATATACACATTCGGAAGGCCGAAGGCCAACCCCAATATTTCTACCATAGGAAATTATACAACATTACAAGCACATGCAATAAATAAAGTACACAATGTATTTCAAAATTATTTCCATTAATACAAAGGGACCGAAGTCCATTACAATACATGCGTTTTCACGCCAAAGAAAAGATACATACGGCTACCTACAAAGACATATTTCTACTAGTAATGCTTGTAGGCCCGCCTTCGGTTTGAGGCTCCGAGGTACCTTCGGCATCAGGGGGTAAATGCTGGTCTGACATTACACGCCTTAGGTCCTCCAATGTCTTGTTGGTACACAAGGCCAGATCGTCGAAATAAGGATAATGAACAGCGGAGTAAGCCTCGGCAGTTCTCTTAAGAAGCTTGCCTGACTCCGGATTGTATCTCTTTCCTTCCTCTTTCGGCTTACCCTGCTGTCCCAGCTCATAACCTTCCAAAAAACCCAAGTGCCCCGCCCGGGCGGCCACGGCATTCTGAAACTTGCCCAAAGGCAGCCGATACTCCTTGCTCTTAGCAAGCCGGGCCATCACCCAGTTGAAACCCTCCTCTATCAGCCACTGACGATCATCACCAAGCTGTTTGGCGAGCCGTTGCTCACCAGCATACAAGTTGGAGACCATCTCTTTCTCCTCTTTTAACTTGGCTACTTCGGAATCCAGCCCAGCTTTAGCAGTAGCATCGTCCTGCCAACCTTTCCGAAGGTCAGTAACGGCAAGACGAGCCTCTTCAAGTAATCTCGATGTCTCAGCATGAGACGCCAGAGCATCGGCTTTCCCCTTCTGCAAAATCTCCATCTCCCGTTAAACCTCGCCGACCCTGGCCAAGGCCGAAGCAGCCTTCTCACCTTCGGCAGTCAAGGTCTTGATCTGACCCTCATACTCAGCAATTTTATCCCTAGCTTCACGCAAACCCTGACGGCGCTCCTCGGACCGAGCCTTCGCCTTTACAAGACTAGATTCCAGGCGAGCGTTTCGGCTGATCATGTTAACCCCCGAAGCATAAGCCATGGTCAATTTCACATACGCCTTCCGGCGAGCTTCGGCGTGGTCATCTAGCTCCAGCTCCGCCACCTCACCCGGAGGTATGGACAAGCGGGCAAACTCCCGGCACAACTCCACTGAGTCAAATTTCGACTCATTCTTCAATCCCCAGTTGGGATAAAAAACGTGGCTCCGAGTGTTGTCATCCATCTCGGTGACGGGCTCTTCATCAGACGCTTCCAAAGTTAGCCTCTCAGTCGACATATTGCCTCGACCAATGTCCTTCTTCATCTGGGATAATTTCCCTAAACCACCAGCTGTAAAGCCACCTCTCGCCCTCAAAATGGGATTCTCCTGCATACGACGGACTAAATCATCAAATGCATCATCAGACACAATCGAATGCAGAGGCTGGGCCGAGACACTTACAATAGCGGTGGCCGGGTCGAATGTAGCCTTCGCCTTTCCACTCAAGGCATCGCCCTCCACATTCTTCTCGGCAGTTGGAGACAACCTTTGCGCCTCCGGAGATATGACATATTCGTCAACCAGTTCGAAAGGCGACTCACCGCCAGCAGACTCAGTGGCCGAGGTAGAATCCTTGCTACGAGACGCAGCATGCTTCGACCTAGACCTCTTCACCCCCTTACCTTCACCACCCTCGGCTTTGCGTTTACGGGTGTCACCCTTACCCTTCTTGGCAGCCCTCTCTTTCGACCTATCCTCCTTCATGTCAACAAGCTTGTTCGTTGCCCCACCAACATCTTTGCCAGCCACTGTAGTTTCACCAACCTTTACAACAAAATCCTCATAACGATGCTTCGACCCAGCATCCACAGGGGTCGGCTCATTTTCATCTAAGGGCACCTGACCCTGTATCACTTCTTCATCATCCTCCAAATTAATGAACTCCAGCAAATCCATCACTGCAAGGGCAAACAAATACATTAGGAAGACAACATAAAGTCGAAGTGACATACATATAACAAACTACAAACAGGGCATACCCTGGCCGTTAAGAAAGAGGGCAGGCTTTCGAGTCAGAGACAGCCAGTTTCGGCTCAACCCGGTAAGAATCAGAACCCTCTCAGGGTATTGTACCAGCGGCACCTGTAGTGCAACGAGCTTCGTCACAATATCTTCGTCGAAGGGCAGTTCTTCGAGAGTCCTCTTCTTGTACTTCGTTGGCTTCCACGGGATGTCTCCCAAGCCCAACACTTCCTCAGCAACAAAGAAAAACTTATCCTTGAAATCTTTCAAGTTAGTTGGCAGCTTCGTCAGATATCGAGGGCTAAAAGTCCCATCCTCATATGTTATAGCCTGCTGCTCGAAGCAGAACCAATCACCTTGATGCGTCAATCGGTAGAAAGCATGAAACTCACCAATAGAAGGTTCGGCATTAACAATCCTGCAACAAATCTCGAAGTGTGTAACCCGGAGAACCGCATTCGGATGCAATTGCCCTATATGTACACGGTTATGCTTAAGTACTTCCCGAAAAAACTTCGTCAAAGGCAGCCGAAGCATCCCGGCACTAAAGTGCTTGGTATATAACCCTATCTTGCCGTTCGGAGCATCCTTTATCGATTGCGTTGCCGTCGGCAACACCAGACCGAGTTTCCGAGATATACCGTACATCTCGCAATGCGTTTTTAACGCATTCACCGTTAACGTTGAACGAAAATCCCTAATACCTCGTCTAGACGACTCCGACGCTTCGCCTTTACCCCCTTTCGTGGCCATGATATGTAAACAAGAAAATCAAAAACAGAGGATATACGTACCAGTGAAAAGACGATAGCGTAATCACAATAGCAGATGATGATAACGAGCACGGCAGCGAGACAATCAGATTTGATCTGGTAGCAATGTACCGAAGTCGAAACGCAGAGAAAAGAATGAGATCGAGATAAAATTGAAAGGTGTAAAGGATAAAATGAAACCGTCGACCAGTATTTATAGGACTAGGGGCAACCTTTCAGTTACCCCCGTCCCATCAATCGTCGACGGTCCGACACGTAAACCCTACAGCTGTCGCCCACTGGCCTTTTCGCCCAAACAGGCCCATCAAAGCCCATTAGGCGGCCCACACAGCTTTCGGCGCCAGGATTTGGCCAGTCGACATGCAACTTTAGTCCGATGACGAAGTCGAGACCATCATACATCGGACTGGGGGGCTGATGACGTGTGTATGTTTAGCAAACAATACAACACACGAGGTTCGACCTGAATAAGGTCGACCACACATCATGGTCGAAGTTAACTTCGGCCACGCATCACGCAGAGGTCGAACCCCCAATCACCATATGAGGGTCGACCATGCAGCAGCAACATCCGTCCATGTCTCCTGCCGAAGCGATACCACGAAGGTCATACTCCGGCAAGGACATGACACCCTGACTTATGTACAAGTACATGCCTTCGGCCAATGACAAATGCCGAAGTACTTGACAAAGGTTGCTTCACTTCGGCCTGTCGATACTCGACCTACCGAAGTTCGCACAACAGACCAACGCTCACACGACAATGTCAGAAACATTCCTACAACGTTGTTACGGCCACTAACGGCCTCCACTGAGGGGACACAAGGACGGCCACGTCAGCACGGATCGTACCTTTAAGTGGTAGGCTCACAATCCAGAGTAAGAAAAGGATTGACGAGTATAAATACTCATCAATCACCAGGTAAATTGACAAGTTCGACAACCCTAATCTTTACATTCCCTCTTACTCTCATCGGAACCAATACTGATTCTCACGCCGGAGCTTGGTCACAGGACACCCTGTCCTGCGCTCCAAGAACAACGGTCTGTTGCTTGTGCAGGTTCCAGTAAAGAAGACAGTTTCCATCCTCATTCGTTCATCCTTGTAGTCTGTCATCCTCTTCAATCCGTCCTAGAGCTTCTATCCGATCATTGAAGATACCAGATTCTACAGTTATAAATTCACGTATTTCATATTTTATATATATAGAAGTGTATGCATAAGGTATGGTTTACTTGAAAACTCTTTTGTTTTGTGAAAATTGTGAGAATCAATATAACACGAACTTTGATTGAACTTGTTCGTCGAACCCTAAAAGCTAAACCCTAAAGCTAATATAAAAAAATAAACCCTTAAATCTAAACCCTATAAACTAAATCCTAAAATTAAACCCTAAGCTAAACTCTAAGGGTGAGAGGTATGATTGTCTAAATAAAGTTTGAAACATCAAAATTGACCAATTAAATGGTGCCAACAGGAGAGAGAAAAGTATGTAGAATTTGATATTTTGGTGGTGGGTATGGTTGTAGAATGATGTTTAGGCAAAGTTGGGTAGTTTTGTGAAGTGGGGACCACCATCAAACAAACAAAATTCTCGGCAACAATATGCCGAAAATATCAAGTTTGATGTCGATGCCGAGTTCGCCGAAGAAGGCGGTATGGTCGCCTTCAAATCGCCGATGCCAATGCCGATGGGATGTCGCATCACACCGCCCATCCTAAATATACATAGTAAGGGTTCAAGCCAATTCCAACACCATTAGAGTGAGTTCTATTAGAGTTTATTTGACCTCGATTATCGTAGTTTTCAGAAAACAAGGGAGTTCTCATATAAATATATATATATATATATATATATATATAGGGAGAGGTTCAAATGAGAAGTTTGTTTTGGGTAAGAAGGATAAGAAGGAATTTTAACCATTGGATCTTGATCTAGTAAAAAAGAAATGAGGAGTATTTTAGTCTTAGCCACTTTTGTTGACTTTTTATCTACTTCCCCCATTATTTTTAAACATTCATAACTTTCACATTCGACATTATTTTTTTAAAAAAAAAATGCACCATAAAAACGAGTATTTTTTTTATCTTTAAAACGCATATAGTGTTGCTATATAAAAAATAAAATTTTTTTTACTCTTTCAAATTTTGACACAATGTTCAGGTCATTGTGTCAAAATGTTCAGATCATTGTGTCATTGTGTCGTCGTGTTAAAAGTATATATAGTGTTGCTATATATAAAATTAAATACTCTTTCGGTTTTTGGCATCATATGAATCAATGATCTGCACATTTTAACACATCATTGTGTCATTGTGTCAAAATGTTCAGATCATTGTGTCATTGTGTCGTCGTGTCAAAAGTATATATAGTGTTGCTATATATAAAATTAAATACTCTTTCGGTTTTTAGCATCATATGAAACAATGATCTGAACATTTTGACACAATATGACACAATGATCTGAACAATTTTGACACAATATGACACAATGATCTGAACAATTTTGACACAATGATCTAATCATTTTAACACAATAACACAATGACACAATAATTTGAACATTTTGATACGATCGAAAGAGTAATTTTTTTTTTTAATTTTATATATAACAATACTGTACGCGTTTTAAAGATAAAAAGACGCTCGTTTTTATGGTGTAAATTTTTTTAAAAAAATAATATCGTATCTAAGAGTTATGAAAGTTTAAAAAATGGGGGGAATTTGATAAAAAATCAAAAATACCCTTCTATACATTGTTTTCTTTAGTTTTTCTCTCTAATTTTACCCAGAATTTTTTTGAGTCATAGATCTTCATTTAATTGAAGATCTAATGGCAATGATTCATTTTTATCCTTCTTATTCAAACTAAACTTCTCACAATAACCTCACCCTATATATATATAGGCTTAGGTTCAAATAAGAATTTTTTATTATGAGAACTTTTGATAACTAAATCTCAACCACAAATTTCAGGGGGGAGAACTACAATTCATGGGAGGGGGATACATGTAAATAAACTTGTGGCTCAAATTAGTTCTTTTTAGTTCTTAAATCAATTTGGTTCTCAAATGATCGTCTTCCTATATATATATATATATATATCAATTTTTATTCCCTTACATACAAATATATACATATACATATATATATAGACACATATTAATTTTCGTATTATTCCCCTACATACAAATATATACATATACATATACATATATAGGGAGAGGATCATTTGAGAACCAATTTGATTTAAGAACTAAAAAGAACTAATTTGAGCCACAAGTTTATTTAGATGTATCCCCCCTCCATGAATTGTAGTGGTCCCCCCCCCCCCTGAAATTTGTGGTTGAGATTTAGTTCTCAAAAGTTCTCAAAACAAAAAGTTCTCATTTGAACCTAACCCTACATATATATGGTCTTAAATCTGATTCAGCGAGTCCGAACACCGGATTAATAAGAAAATCGGTTTGTTGTCATATCCATACACTTCTTTTATTATGAAAAAAAAAGTTGAAAATTATAATAGGCTAGTACCAAAACTCATGTTCCTCATGTTCTTCTTCGTGCAGGTAACATTAGCAAATCGTTTTAATAATATGTTCGATCCAAATAAACTTGGAAAATTTTATGTCCATAAGAATAGCAACGGGCGAGCTAGAGGTCGCACACCAGAATGACGGTGTTGGGGGCAAGAGCCCGTGGCATGCTACACGCCACTAAGGGTGTTTTTTATTGCGTACATGTGTGCCCCACTTAAAAATAACTAGAATAAAATTTAAAACTAAAACTAATTAAATTAAAAAAAACTTTTTAAATATAGTTAAAATTAAACCTAATTAAACATACTTAAAACATAATTAAACCTACTTAAACCTAATTAAACATAATTGATAACTTAGAATTGTTAGATAATTGATATGGTGTAAATGCTTGCATTTCTCGTTGATTCATAACGAATATATAGATACAATATTTACATCTACGACCCTCATACCATGGGTATTTACAATAGTATAATAACGTAGTCTAATATACCCCCTCAGTCTAAGGAGGAGGTTGACGGATGCTTAAACTGGAACGAAAATCTTAAAACAAAATGCGCGGTAAGCCCTTAGTGAATATATCAGCTATCTGATAACGAGAGGGTACATGCATAACACGAACATGACCAAGCTAAACCTTCTCGTGAACAAAATGAATGTCAATCTCTATGTCCTTGGTCCTTTGATGTTGAACAAGGTTCTCGGTCATATAAATAGCGCTTACATTATCACAGTAAACAATGGAGGTCCAAGTGGGCCGATAACCGAGCTCCAGCAGGAGATTGTGCAACCAACATAACTCAACAACTACATGCGCAACCCCGCGATATCCTGCTACAACACTAGATCGGGAGATAGTAGTTTGTCGTTTAGATGACCAAGAAATGAGGTTAACCCCAAGAAAAACGCAATAACCTGAAGTAGACCTTCGAGTGTCAAGGCATCCAGCCCAATCAGCATTAGTATAAGAGACCAACGAGGAAACTAAAGTAGGGCGAAGCTGAAGACTCATGTTGAGGAGCGCCCTTAAGATACCGAAGAATACACTTTAAAGTGCATATGTCCAGTGCGTGGATCATGCATATGCATACATACCTGTTGAATTGCATAAGAGATGTCTTGCCTGGTAAAAGTGAGATACTGAAGAGCCCCCGCCAGGCTGCAATATAATGTCGGATAAGATATTGGTTCACCAGCAGAGGAACCAAGCTTACCTGCAGTATCAACAGGGGTGTGACAAGATTTACAGTCATTCATCTTTGCACGAACCAACATATCCTGAGCATACTTATGCTGAGAAAGAAACAAGCCCCGAGAGTTACGGGTAACATAAATCCCTAGAATATAAGACAAAGGCCCGAGATCCTTCATGGCGAATTCTTTCGTCAAGTGTTGCATAATAGATGTCTTCAATGTGGAAGATGATGTAGTGAGGATGATGTCGTCCACATAAAGAAGTAAATAAGCCGTGTGACCACCATGCTGATAGATGAATAATTAGTGATCACAAGAACTGTGACGAAAGCCGATAGTGGTGACAAAAGCAGTAAACCGTTGATACCAAGCCCGTGGTGCCTGCTTCAGCCCGTATAATGATCGTTTCAACCGACAAACATGATTGGGGTATGATGGATGACGAAACTCTATCGGTTGATACATATAAACAGTCTTAGATAAATTTCCATGCAGAAAAGCATTCTTCACATCAAGTTGACATATATCCCATCCGTTACATAATGCAAGGCTGAGCACTGTACGAATGGTGGCCGGTTTGACAACCGGATTGAACGTCTCCTCGCAATCAATGCCAACTTGCTGAGACCTTGCCATCACAAACAAGACGCGCCTTGTAGCGCTCTAAAGATCCATCAGATTTAATTTTATGTTTAAATAACCAAAGACACCGAATAATGCTTATATTAGTTAGCCTAGGTACGAGCTCCCACGTATTATTGTCGATAAG
>JBCNJP010000017.1:92248050-92281218 GCA_039602395.1 Deinandra increscens subsp. villosa
TGAAGTTCCAAGATTTACAGAGCCAAGCACGCCCCGTGCCCAACTAAGCACGCCCCGTGCCTAAGCCCGAAGCTTCTCTAACATGTATCTGATTCGCACACCCCGTGCCCCTGAATCAGCATGCCCCGTGGAACTATCCCTCTGCATTTAGCACGACCCCATACGATGTCAGAAGCCCGATTACGGAAGATCTCACCGAGTCAGCACGCCCCGTGCCAAACTAGGCACGTGCCGTGCCAAACTCCATGACGAGCCTATAAATACCGTCCTCCTCCCTCATTTTCAATCGCTCTATTATTTTCTTTTCTCTCCTTTGTATTGAGTCATTTGGTATTTTCGAGTCTTGTAATCAAGTTTATAAGAACTCTAACTTAAATAAGAATTTGTAAGCTTTTGTCTATGAAATCTTCTCATTCTCTTAAGCAAATCATTAAAGCCATGCTTGGCTAATCTCTTATACTTACTTGGGAAGTAACAAACCTCTGGTGGGTTGGCTGATGACCTTATAAGCTCGCTTAAGGTGTGTCTAATGACTTTATGAAAACCCTTTTTATTGAAAGTTTATTATTGATTTTCTGAACCAAACGTGCTCTACGTATCACAGACCATTTGGGGAGTCGAAATCCCAAAGGCCGGACCTGTAACACCCTGGTCGGGGGATGATGCATGGTCCTTTAAGGTGCTTCGCGCCGCATGCTACATGATTTTAAAGTTGGACAAATTATATCTGCAATCGACATGGCTTATGTGCTTCAATAATTGAAATTGAAATGTAGTTCAACATGTTATGTCCAATATGATCCCAAGTTGTGATCTTTCTCACAAAAGACAAAAATAGTGTCTAATTTTGTATTGTTTTACTTTTCTTATCAGAAAATACCAAAAAGATTTTAGGTGTGTTTTAATATAGAGTTTCTAAAAGCCAAAAAGATTTTGTTTCTTGTTTGTTTTCGATTGATCAACACGAAATACAATATCAACTTTCAAAATCAAAATATCTTGGAGTCTCGAAGAGACATTTTGCACCAAGATTATTTATGTTGGCAGGTTTCTAAGTGGAAAGAGAACATCACAACTTCAAGTCTTCTGAAGTTTGTTGATAAAGAGATTACACACGATGCAATATCAAGTATTCAAGATTAAACTCATCGTCAAGATCGAGGAAGAGTTTGATTGAAGATACTAGATACGAGTTTAAATAGAAGAGATGATACTGCACATGCCGAGGGGGAGTTTGTTGATACATAGTCCTGATCGTCATGTGAAGTATTGAATACAAGACGATTCGCACAAGTCTGCTGAGGTCCGAACTCCCAGCGAACCTGGAGTTCGGACAGCTCCGATCTAGTGGCCGAACCTCAGGTTCGGCCGGTCGTATTTCGGCTTGTATAAATAGTTCATCTTGTATAGAATTGAAAGGCTTCCGCGTCATATATTCTCTGAGTGTACTTTGTGAATCTCTGTGGTTAATACAAGTCAATTGTATTTACTCTCTGTGTTTTACTCGTTTACATTGATTTCATCACGGCTAAGTAGAAGATCTATACGCTCACGTACTTTCAGGAATAGGGGTTGGTAATATTTTATCACTTCACGGAAGCCGAGATGATACGTGTTTGTGAACTTGGCTCTGGTTACGCCGGACGTACATGCGCGAGAGTGGTGTATGAAAGAAACGGGTCTTAGTACCTTAAAAAGATAATTTTCATAATAAAATAATCCGGCACGCAGGGTTGTTCCCTTGCTGGTTCATGATGGCGTGTCGAGTACGGTAAGTCAGCCGATTTGAGGGACCCCGTAACTAAGTGGCATTATACCACTATATTTATTCACTAACAGCACAGCTCCCCGGGATCCGTACTCCTCGTAGACGATCACCTGGGAGAGTAGTGATACTAGATTTGAGGTTGAGAGGCGGTCTAGTTGCCTACTAGTGAATAATCTTAAGAAAGTCTAAAAGTACTCGTTCAACCTTCTTCAACCACAGGTAAGTTCTCCCAAGTAACATTAACTTCGATTTACGTTTCTCTAAAATAGCATCTTATTACTTTTCTTTTGTTTTACTTTCCTTTTAAAAATCTTTTCTTAAAACTAAAGTTTAGACCTGGCTAGATGATAACAGCGGACTGAGTATCCGGAGTTCTCACTTTCCATTGTGTCCTGATCGATCCCGATTCAACTTACCACTACTATACTACCCATGATGGGTATACTTGCCCGTGTAATGTGGTGAAATAGAAGTTATCAAGTAAATCAAGTATTATAATATTAAAAGCTTAAAAACTGCAGAAAAGGTTTGAAAAATATAGTCATATTTTATATACACCTCAACACACAATAATATCATAAAAAACGAGGATGAACTTACGTAAATACGAACGGAATAGGTCATTCAAGAGACATTTAAATGTAGTCGGTGGGTTTGTGATCCTGAAAGGCATGACAAGAAACTCATAATGACCCTCATGTGTACGAAATGTCGTTTTGGAGATGTCATTTTGTCGGACCCAGATTTGATGATACCCGAAATGCAGATCCAACTTCGAGTAAATTTGAGACCCACATAACTTATCCAAGAGTTCGTCAATCATGGGGATGGGGTATTTTTCTTTAAGTGTAATGTCATTGAGGGCTCGGTAATCGATACAAAACCTCCAGGAATCATCGGCCTTTTTAACCAAGAGCACATGTGATGAGAAAGGGCTAAGAGTGGGCCTAATCAATCCTTTTTGTAGCAGTTTACGTACTTTTTTTCTCTATCTCAGTCTTCTGATAATAAGGTTGTCGGTACGGTCGTGTAGAGACGGGCTGAGAACCGGCGACTAAGGGTCAGCGTGATCATGTGAGCGGCTAGGAGGTGACCCTATAGGTTCCCGAAAGACCTGTGGGTATTGATCAAGAAATTAAGTAATTGATGGATCAGTTGGGCTCAAAGTGGGTTCTTTTGAATGTAAAGCAACAATTTTCAACAACAATGCAGAGCCACGCATTCCTAAGAATTCGGTATCCTTGAGAGCCGATAATTCCAAGGCTCGTAAGCCCTGTAATACGTGGGTGGCACCAACTAAAGAGAACTTGAGAGTGAGATTCTGGTAATCGAGCTCCATTGGACCCCCCCCCCAAACGAGTGCGCACGACTCAACGGGCAGAACAAAGAAATCTGTGGTGATGGTATACCCTTGGATCATAATTGGCAAATTTCGTACTCGGCCTACGCAAGACAGTCGTTCCTGGTTCGCCACCATAACATCAAAGGACAAACCCTTCCCGATAAAGAGTCCTAACCGTTAGACCAACGCTTGGTCGATAAAGTTATGGGTACTTCCACTGTGAACAAGCACTACTTTATCCTTCTGCTTGATCTTGCCTGGTAGACGTAACTTCTAAGGGTGAAGAGAGCCGGTGATCACATGGAAGGAAATTTATGCAACTGGTTCAGTTACCCCAGGTGAAGCCGCCGTGCCTTCGGTCTCATCTTCATTAATCGGTAGATGGAACCTCATGAATCATGAAGAACCATGGCTTGGAACATTTGTGACTGGGAGTGTATTTGTCATTGCATTAGTAACAGAGACCTTTATTTCTTAGATCCTTGGCCTCCGCTTGTGAAATATGCCTAATAGGGTTTGCAGTGGGTAGGGTCAGGCGATTGGATTAGCCTGGGCCTAATAGTCCTTGGGAATTAGTAGGTGGGATCTTGTATGATGGGGTAAATCTAGTTGAACGGATAGAAGGAGTAAGTTTTTTTTTGGATAAATTGGACTTCTCTTCCACTAACCTAGCCATCCCTATAGTTTCTGAAAGGGTTCTAGGTTTTTTTTTAACTTTACTTCTAGCCACACCTGGTAATCCATCCACCTGATGAGAGAGCTTCTCGAACTGCTCTTTATAAGAGGCGACAGTGGTGGTGCATTTCAAACGCGTCAAGGACTCCGAAGGCTCTTCGTAGTCAGTCGGTCCAAACCAAATTTCGGACAACTTGAGACAACTCTAGCTAAGTCATCGGGCCACGAAACTTAGTAAGCAAACGTTGCCATTGGAGAGAAATTACGTCTAGTTGAAAGGATGCGAGTTGGACCCGATCAACGTTGTCGAATTTTTGGAACTCAAAGTGCTGCTCGGCTTGATACAACTAGCCGATGGGTCGGTGCCATTAAACTGGGAAAAACAGAGTTTGAGGTAAGGCTAGTGGGTGGGGTTATGTTGTTAGGGCCGGTTAGTCAGAGTTTGGAGGGTTGTTTGAATCCCCTGTAACTCCATGAATATTCGCTTTAAGGTGGTCAGGGTTTCTTGTTGGAATTCTTCATTGGTCTTCTTCTTACCGTCGTCAGCCATGGGATCAACACCGCTTTGATACCAGTGATGTGGCTCTACAAGGGAGAGATCGAATTCAGAAAATTAGAAATGAACGAGAGAGCAAACAAGGGAGAAGTTTAGGAATAATTTTTGTATAATTTACTTAAAAATGAAACCTCACCTAAATAGGGTACAAACAAAGAAAACTGACTCAACATGGTTTAAACATGGGAGAAGTGGCATCCTTCTTCCCCCTTTATTGGCAGCTGCCCAACTAAGTTAAAAACCCCAGTGAATAACCTAACTTAAATAAAATAAACATGTGCTTGCATTGCAATCCACGTTGATACCCATACATATTGTAAATATTGTCCCACATGAATTCCCATGAAGAGCATACATGCTGTAGTGTCCGCATCATAAACCCAAACATTTTATCACTCTCGTCCAATCGGACTAGTCCGCTAATTAGTTGAATCGATGTGTGTTGTTGTTCAACAATTAGGATTCCAAAAGTAGCACTTTAGCCATCAGAAATTGATGAAGTATCACAGTATTCATTTTCGAAACTCCACGAATTTTCTTCATCATCGTCTAATCTCAGTTCCACGATGACCGGTGACAATCGCGGCATTGTTCGAAAACCGCCTAACTAAATCCAAATCAGAATTTGCAATGCTAATTAATGTATGCACCAAACAACGAACTGAAGCGAACATAATTAAACTATAAACAAAAATGAAGATGTGTGTGTTTTTATTTTCTTGATTCTGCTGGTTTATGAAAGTGAGTGAGCGGTGGATCGTCTACTCGATTATGATCAAAACGTTGTAATTCGATTATGAAACTTGAACACAAGTACGTAAATACAAAAGACTTTGTATTGATAACCACAGAGAGATTACACACACAATTTCACACAGTAGATATGACCAGTTAATCTCTAATCTAAACAAGAACAAGTTATTTATACTACTCTTGTTGTCACGAACTGGAGCTCACATGAAATGACACGAACTGGAATGAAGTGTCACTTCGTGAGTTCACGAACTGTTACTTCGTGTCAGTTCGTGAATAGCCTTCCAAGCAGCTTTGTCTTGTTTCTGATACTTCACATGACGAACCAGATAATGCCCTAACAAACTCCCCCACGACGTGTGCAGTATATGTTTCTCCACATAGTGTTGTATCTTCAATCAAACTCCCCTCAACTTGATGCTTAGTTTGATCTTGAATACTTGACATTGTAGCGTGCGTTTTCTCTTTATCAACAACTTTAGAAGACTTGAAGTTATGACATTCTTCTCCACTTTAGATCCTAGCTAAATATAAATTATCATCCTTGGCCAAAAAACTTGTAAAAGATTGAGAATTTGTAACATTGTTCAAAAGACGTTTTGAATCAATGACTTCAATCTTTAATTCAGAAACTCGTTGATGAGCTTCAGCCAATTCCTTTTCTGTTGCAATGAGCTTCTTTTCCACTTTATTAGTTTCATACTTTTGCAATCGCAACTCATCTAGTCCAGCCCACAATTCCTTCGTCAGCTTATCTTCATTTCTTTTCTGAATATCCAAATTTGAAGTTTGCAACTTGTTCACTCTAGCCAACTCCCTCTTCTCATCAAGTAACTTTTCCATATCAGTCTGATAAGATTGAATCTTAGTAGCTTGGTCATCAGACAGTTGAGTAAGTGTATCAAGTCTGGACTTTGATTTGTCAAAAAGATTTTGAAAATCGTTTGCTGTATCCTCAGCTTCATCTCTCCATTTCTTTACTTCTTTGACTAATTCAGCCTTTTCTTCAGACAACTTTGTAATTTTCTATTCAAATTCTTGTGTAACATTTTGAAATTTTGATTCTTTTTCAATAATCTATGCTTGAAAATCTGAAAACTTTTCTTTTTGAGATTCTAACTCTTGGATCATACCTTCCAACTTTTCTCTATCAGCAACCAAATCTTCATTTTCCTTAATCAGACTTTGAATCTTCTTATCTTTCTGAGAACAGAATTCACAAACGGATTCATAACCACTATTTCCAGATTCACTTGAATCAGATTCAGAATCAGTTATCTCTACTTCATTATCACTATGAACAATTTGAGCAATCATCGCAGATGAACCAGTCCATGCAGACTCATCATTAATTTCATCAGTAGCCCAATCATAGCCTTGATTCGATGTTCGTGCTTTTTCAAATGCTTCAAGTACATCAGCATCCCAATCATAACCTTCATTGGACTCAGAAGCAATAGCAGTTAATGCAATTGGAGAATTAGAAGTTTTCCCCCAATCATATTGTTTATCAACTTGAGACACCAAGGCTGTTGGAGACTTTGATGACGAAGCACTTGATTTTGAACATTCACGAGCAAAATGTCCAAAATTGGAACATTTGAAGCATTTTGCCTTTGATTTATCAATACCAACTTTGCCATCTGGATTTAAACTTTGAAATCCAGTCTTTTTCTTGAATCTTTTAACTCGTTGAGCTAACATTGCCAGTTGCCAATTGATATCCATTTGCCCAAGATTATCAGGATCGATTTGATCGAAATCTTCTTCAATCAGATTAGAAGTTGTCAACCCACCACTCAGCAATCCATAATATGAAGATAACAAAGCTGAAATTAATGACAAGTGCTCATCCGGTGTTTTTGCTGAATATGAAGTCGAACTCGAATGATTTGGAATAGTGAAGTTACATCCTCTTGATGAATTTCCAGAATTTCCTGAACCATGACCAGCTACAAAAGCTGTTTGAGGTGGATTTGATGAATTAACACCAAAAGATTTAGACTTTGCATTGATACTTGCAGAATTTTGTCCATGATATAATTCAGGATTTTGTAATTGAGCAGTGGACTTGTTTGAATTCATCATTTCCATTTCTCGAGCATGAAGCTTTCCGGTCAAATCATGAAATGATAATGTGGAATAGTCTTTGTCATGAGTAATCAACAACACATAACTTTCCCATTTCTCTGGTAATGCTTCCATTAATTTTTCTTTCAATTCTTCCTCGGTCTTTTCAATCTTGACAACTTTCATCTCACTAATTAGATGTGAAAACCTTGAAACAAGAGCAGAAATATTTTCTTTGTCGTATTGTTGAAAATTTTCAAATTCCTTGTTCAACACTTTTCGTCGACTCTTCTTATATTGATCATTGCCTTCACATCGAGCAGATAAAGCATCCCATAACTGTTTAGCCTTCTTGCAAGTACTGAATTGATGCAACAACTCGGTAGGTAAAGCCATGGTAAGATAACCATAAACTTTTTGTTCAAGCTCATAACTTTTTCTTTCATCCTTATCAAAATCTTGAATTTCCTTATACTCTCCATCTGCAGTTGGATGCACATACAGCTTTCGAATCGGAATCCACAAATCAATATCATTTGTGCTAATGTATGCAGAAAAACGTTGCTTCCAATTTTGATAATCTTCCAATTTTAACAACTTGGGAACTTTCTGACTTGTTCCTATTTCATTATCAAAATTGAGCATAGCTTGTACCGTGCTTTGCATAGCCGCAAACGCTTGAAAATCGGACATTTTTCACCGAAAATAATACTTCAAAAACTTCGAACTCAAAAACGGAGGTCTTCCAAGCGGATTTTGGGGGTCAAAACTGAACGGTACTGGCCGTAGGCGGGTACAAGTCCTAGATCTCGTCGAGACGAACGTTTTGGCTGGTATTGGGTTCCGTAACTCTTTACGGTTCTCAAGTTACGTCAGTTTTAGTGAAGGTCACTATTCTGCCAGCGGACCAAAACAAATCGACGGACCAAAATACTACCAGCGGATCAGATTTGTACCTGCGGACCAAATCCGAATCAGATTTCGTCCGGCGGACCAGATTTCATACGGCGGACCAGATGATACGTTGAAATAACTGCCGCGGATCAGATGGTACGCTGAAACTGCCACGGATCAGAATTATGAAGATTGCCTGCGCGGACCAGATCAGCGGATCAGATCTTCGATGAAGATACACGGGCGGACCAACCAGCGGATCAGAAAACTCATCCGGCGGACCAGAATTTCGACCTGCGGACCAAGCTGTAATCGACTGATTTTTCGATTTTGCAACTTTTGAAGCTTGAATTTGATTCGGTAAGGTGCGAAATCACTCCAAAAACACTTAGAAATCATTTTTCATCTCAGAAACACTCGGAATTGGAAGAATTTGATGAAAACATGAAGAAACCCAAACTTTCTCTCTCTAAAAATCCGAAAATTGATCAAAAACACAGCAATAGAGCAACCAATAGCTCTGATACCACTTGTAGAAACGAGATACGATCTTACTACTGCATGCTTTGATCAATGATAGTAAACACGGATGTAAATAAGAGATTTTGTATTGAATCACTTGAAGATTACAAACACAAGCTCTCTAGTTTCTCTCTCTAGAAACACACACAGAAAGTGTAAAAATGACAGAAGTGTTTTTAAGTGTTAAGCTCTCATTCTAACACTACCTATTTATACTAAGTGACTAACCACCCAGCGTACCAAACTGGTACGCCGGACCACATGGTCCGCCGGACCATGTGGTACGCCACTAAAGACATTTCTACCACAACTCATACTCAGACACGCTCACATAGATACAATACACGAGACACTCATAGCATAGGGATATGCTTCTACAGTAAAATAATCAGATTTGGAATGGTTTCCTTTTCATAGTGCTTGAAATTATCAAATTCTTTCTTCAAAACTTTCTGACGATTATTCTTGTATTGATCATTACCCTCACATCTTTTGTGAATTGCATCCCATAAATCTTTTGCAGTATCGTAAGCAGAAAACTGATGTAATAATTCCTTGGGTAATGCCATTGTCAAAGTTCCAAAAGCCTTTTGTTCAGGTTGATAAGCTTCTTTTGATCAGACGACAATATTTTTTTTGTAAAATTGGTCTTCCTTTACCATTTGTTGGATACACATATTGCTCAGTTAATGATAACCAAATATCCACATCACTCGTTCCAACATACGCTTCAAATCGTTTTACCCAACTATGATAATCCTCCAATCTGAGTAATTTGGAAACTTTCTGACTTGTTCCAAGTTTATTATCATAATTCAATAAGCTTTGCGTCGTTGTTTGCATCGAAGTTTGCATTGCAGCTAGTGCTTGATAATCAACCATCTTGTCTGTTAACGAAGAGATACGAACTCACACAAACTAATGCAAACTCACACTAACTGATGCGAACTCACCCGAACTGAATTACAAAGTGAGTAATACAAAGTGATACGAACTGGTCCGAACTGGATATTCACGAAGTAATGCGAACTGGAATCTTACGAAGTGATCCGAACTGAACTCTCACTAAGTAACCTGAACTGAACTCTCACAAAGTGACTCGAACTGAAACAAAGTGACACGAACAGGTACGAAGTGACACTTCGTGGCAGTGATTTACCCGAAGTCACAATTCGTGACGGTTACACATGCGAAGTGGATGTTCTAGCTATGAATTAAGACGAATTGGACCATTTTTGAGCTAATTTTCACGATTTGAAGTGTTTTTGAATGAGATTTTCAGCAGTAGATCAGTAAAAATTGAGAAGATTGATTTAGAAATCGAAATTTTGACAGAAAACTCAAATGAAATGATCAAATGACACTAAAAACACCTCGATTTATCAAAAACCCATACTTTTTGAACCAAAACTCAAAAAAACAGCAACCATATGATAAGTAGATTGAACCAAAAGCTCTGATACCACTTGAAAGTGCGTGAGCGGTGGATCGTCTACTCGATCATGATCAAAACGTTGTAAATCGAGTATGAAACTTGAACACAAAGAGGAAATACAAAAGACTTTATATTGATAACCACAGAGAGACTACACACACAATTTCACACAGTAGATATGACTAGTTAATCTCTAATCTAAACAAGAACAAGCTATTTATACTACTCTTGCTGTCACGAACTGGAGCTCACACGAAGTGACACGAACTGGAACGAAGTGTCACTTCGTGTCCACTTTGTGAGGTCACGAACTGTCACTTCGTGTCAGTTCGTGAACAGCCTTCCACGCAGCTTTGTCTTGTTTCTGATACTTCACACGACGAACCAGATAATGCTCTAATAGTTTATCTATTTAAGTTTCTTCATTTCTTGATTTGGCAAAGCCGTTGCCGGAGAGACGAAATCGTGGAGACTGGTTTAAGCATCGGAGATACGGAAGCATGGAGCGTCTTTCTTGATTCGGCAGAGTCGTTGATGGAGAGACCGAAGATCGTCGGAGAGGATGACCGGAGATCATCGGAGAATATCTTGAACCACATTACACCTTTATATAGGATAAAGGGGCATTATTGTAATTGTTTTTTTTTTGGTTTTTTATTTATAAAATACAAGGGTAGTATTGTCATTTAAAAAGTTTAACATAAAATTTTAACAGCCGTTAGAGGGAAGGATTGTAGGTATTACAAAAGCGCAAACCTCTGGACCATAGCCGTAATTTTTCAAACCCAGGGACGAAAGGTGTAATTCATGCATACCACAGGGGCGATTGTCGTAATCTACTCAAATAAATATTAGTTGGATAAATGAGATTTATTTAAAACTAATATTATTTAGATAACGTTAAAGGTGGACAAATATGATTTATTCAAAGTAACATTATTTGATTGGATGGATAAATGAGAGACTTTAAACTAAAGAGATAGGGATAGGTTTAATCAGCTATAAATATAACTGGTTAAACAACATTGGAGACTAACCAATTTAACCAGTTAATCAGAAAAGCTCCACCTCTCTCGATCTCTCTTAAATCTGGCGCCATCTTCCCGGCCGTAAATCACTCACCCCGGGCGCAAACTTCCGTCGTGAACCGCCACCATGCGATGCCCCCTCCGGCATCACATCATTAAGCGATCACTCCGTCTTGATCGCTTCATCCATCCGGTCAACCGAAAAGCTGTCCACTTTTCGATGTTGCACTCCGCCCAGCCGTCGTTGATGCCACCAGGCCACCACCACCATTCTCCACCGGTCGCCCTGAGTTTTTTTGCTCAATTTCGATCTTCGTGATACGCGAAGTGTCCACAATACAGGTTTTTCTGGATTGTTTCCATCTAGGATGATATTTCCAAAATGCCACCGGAGTTGGAATCGAGAATTTGGCAGGTTTGCGGATGCAACCCGTTATAGAATATGGAAATTTGTTGCCAAATTTCGAGACCATGGTGTGGACATTTTCATAGTAATTCTTTATAACGTTACCAAATGTC
This sequence comes from Deinandra increscens subsp. villosa, assembly GCA_039602395.1. Classification (NCBI taxonomy): domain Eukaryota; kingdom Viridiplantae; phylum Streptophyta; class Magnoliopsida; order Asterales; family Asteraceae; genus Deinandra; species Deinandra increscens. Next base: position 92,259,613 of record JBCNJP010000017.1, read on the forward strand.
ATATAGTGATTCTCCATCTTCTTGAGTGTAGGAGTATATAGCTGTGAGGGGTTTTGCTGTATTGGTAGGCGAGAAGTATTTATAGACGAACTTTTGGACTAACTTGTCCCAAGTGGTAATGGAACCATTTGGGAGAGTGTTTAGCTAGGATTTAGTACGGTCTTTGAGGGAAAAGGGAAAAATGTAGAGTCTAACGGCGTCATTAGATGCTCTGTTGGCTTTGAAAGTTTGACAAACTTCGAGGAAGTTTGCGATATGGAAATGAGGATCTTCATTGGGTAAACCATGGAAGATAGTAAAACTTTGGAGCCTTTGTACCAACTCGGTCGAACTTCAAAACTGCTAGCATCAACACCAGGTGGAGCAATAGCAACACCAAAGTTGACTGCATTAGGTCTAAGGTAATTGATGATGGTTTGTTGTTCTGCCATTGGAAGGTTATTTTCAATGGCAGTAGCAACAACTCTGGTTCGGTTTCTGAGTCTTTGATGGAGTAGTGTTCTAGTTTAGGATGTGGCTCTAGTATTTCTTCAGCAGGAGTAGAGCTTATGCACAACCTGAAATCCGAAAGAAAACTAATGAGGAGGTAACCAGTCTTATTAAGTACGAAAAAAGATAAATCAACTTAGTTTATGTGTGATCAGTACATTCTATAAGGAAAAGAAAAGAAAGTATAAAACTTAGATTTATATTGGTGAAATATAAATCTGAATTTTAGGAAAATAAAAAGAAAGAAAAATATATAAGTATATAAATATAATAGTAGTTAGGCTGCCAACTTTTTTTCTCAAAATCCTCATTTTGTGTCCCTGTCAACGGCGTCAAAAGCTTATTGTGCTCTGGGTCTATATGTAAATATATGATAATTATGGGTCAGCTTCAACACCACATTGCATTTAAGCTTTAGTTTTTATAAAGCACGATAACGAACAATCGCTATACACCACATGCACGGGCAAGTGCACCCATCGTGGCGTAGTATAGCGAAAGAAGATACTGAGGTCGTCCATGGACACAATGTATGGAGATGAGGGCTCTTGATACTTTATTTTTCTTGTCAGCTAACCGAATCTATCTTTTAGAATTAGTAATTATAAAAATAAGATATTAAAAGAAAATAAAGATAAAGTGAGTTTTAGTTGATTCAGTCGAAGATAAGATCACTTAGGGGAACTTGTCAATGGCAGAGTTGGTAATCTGTTTATTTATAATCTTTCCTTAAGATTGTTGCTAACAGACGAGGGGACCGCCTTTCAGCCTCAAATCCCGTCTCACTTTCCTCCCATTAATTAGTCATTTGGTATGAATCTCAGAAGTACTTATGTTGTTAGTAACAAATATAGTGTGCGTGAATGCCATTAAATTGTAGGGCCTTATGGTCAAAGTACCGCTACACTCGAATATGTTGTCATGAACTAGCAAGGGAACAAAGGTGACGAAAGAACTTGAACATTTGATCAAGACTCCATACAAACCGCAAAAGGTGGAGATTGGTGTTGTTATTGTTTAGCGAGGGGTAAAGGGGGCTGGGTTGGGATCCTTGGCATCGACGAGCTGGAGTGGTGCACTAGTGCCTTCATGGTGAGTTAGAGCTGCCCGAACTATGCATAAAAACGAGAAAGGGAAAGGAAGAGATAAGAGACGGTTAGAGGGAGAGAAAAATGTGAGTTATGTATGTTTGAAAGCCTTGATCACCTACAATATATGGTAGGATTGGGGGAAACATTATCATGGCATCTTGATCTCCTCCATAAATGAATTATGGTCATGATCTTTTACCAAATCTATAGGGTGGTAGATGGATGGCAGTGGCAGAGATTGAGAAATTATAGATAAGGGACCGAAAGTCATGTGACCCAAACTTTTTTCTAACGCTATGTTTCGAGTTATATGTTCGGATCGACAATCCGGTTCGGGTTGGGTCAAACAGTAAAAACTGTAAGCACCTAATTTTTCTTCACTAATTCAAATGATCGTTCTTACAAATAAAAAACTATATGTTTTTTAACAAAGAAAGACCTAAGATGTTTATGATTATGCGAGAAAAAAGTGAGTACCTTGAATATAAGTATTAAATACATTATGATTGGAGAAATAAAGTTAACATTTTTACGGAGGCTTTGTTGTTCTAAATTGTCAATTAAGTACAGGTATATTAATTTGAAGGACAGAACTTGGAGGGATTTGGATAGAAATTACAGGAAAGTTGGGGGGCTGGTTTGTGTATAGATCTATGTGAAATGGGATTGTGGGATAGTGTACTACAAGATCAGTAGGTGTTTAAAAAGGTTTATGAAATATAGAATGCTGCATAGGAGGAAGGAATGGTCCAAGATTATGTATAGCAATAATCTTCAAAATGTGTGTCATAAATCATAAAGTTATGATAACTTGGTTGATATGGCTATTCTGAGTCAAATTGTTGACTATGGCTGGTTATTTTAGAATGGGTATATTAGTCAAAGAATTAAAGAATTTTTAGGAAGGATTGACTCTTTTGGTCACAGCTATGGATTCCTAAGTTAAACTGCTGAGTTGGAAAGATCTGTATGCGAGGGTTAGAAGGGCATTGAGGCATTTACATTCGGAAATTAGTAAATTGCTAGTTGGATTTATTTGTTATTGAAGTCTGAATGTCTGATAGAAGAATCTTATGCTGGTTTGACTTTCTTGGTCATTGGGCTAATATTCTGGGCTATTGTTTCAGTCTGGATGATCAACTGGGATTTGATAGGATTAAAATGAATAAAGAATGGTTTCATTGGAGTTATTGGATGATAATTTTGTTTTTTATTGGTTTGACTTTTCTGGTCAAACTGTTGACTTTAAATGTCACCGGAGGAGATGGAATGACGGGATGAATTTTGACTATGGTGTTTGGAGGGATTGTGATTTAGCTATAGGTTGATTTTATTGTAGGGGTGAGAAAAAAACCGAAAAAAACCGAATTGAACCAAAAAAACCGAAAAAAAAAAACCGAACCGAAAAAAAACCGAAAAAACCGAACCGAAAATAATGGTTCGGTTTCGGTTTCACGTCGATTAAAAACCGAACCGAACCGAAAAACCGAACCATTTAAAAAACCAAACCGAACCGAGGGTATATGTGTAATTAATGATTTATGAAGGGGCATTATGAAACTTAAAACATTATTATTTAATAATAATATTCTAAATTATATAAAATTACAAAAAAAAAACACTTTAGTGATCCGTCTGACTTCCCATCTCCAACTTCCCGCTTCTTCGGTATGAATACTATGTACATGTACGCCTCTTAATGTCTTCTAGGGTTTGCTCAAACTAATGTAAAGTGGTAACTTATATCATATCCTGCTGATTTCTATATACGCGTTTGGTTAATTGGGTTATGGCGGTATCTGGAATTGAATTCGTAGGAGTTTAGTGCGTATCGGTGTATGTGTATTTGGGTTTTTAGGTTGCAATCTCTGTGGTTTTGTAAATATGTATCAGCTAGTTAGCTTCTCTGTTGATATGGGGCTCATAATTATTTTTGAAGTTAAACTGATGTCAAATTTGTTTGGTTTCTTGGATGCTATAAACACATTGATATTAATCATCATTTGAAGTTAAAACTCTTACTTTGGACCATACAGTATGCTGGGAAAAAAAACCCGAAAAAAACCGAACCAAAAAAAAAACAAAAAAAACCGAAAAGAACTGAAACCGAAAAAAACCGAACAAAAAAAACCGAACCGAAAAAAACCGAAACCGAATGGTTTTTTTTCTAGGAACCGAAACATTCGGTTTCGGTTCGGTTCGAGCCAAAAACCGAACCGAACCGAACCATGCTCACCCCTATTTTATTGTATGAATATAAGGGGCTGAGATGATTGGGGATTTAAAGGAGTTGGAAGGTGCGTTGACTTTATTGGTTAATGGTCCGAAACCAGAAGTCAAAGGACGCATGGGATCATGGAATTTGTTAAAAAGCAGTTTGATTTTTTTTTTGAACGGCAAATTTGGATCACTGACGGGGATATTACACCACCCACCCGATCATCTTCAATCCCCATCAGGAGGAAACTCACCACTCGTGAGAAAACCCCCTGGCCCAACTTGTAACCCCCATTTTTATTATTTTTGTTACAAGTGGGACTTGAACCCAAGACCTCCACTTAAGGGGTCATACACCTTTGCCACTAGGCTAACTAGTGGTGTGTAAAAAGCAGTTTGATTGGTGGTGGAATTTTAAATGTACAGCTGGAAAATGGTGTATTCGGTTTTTTGTTAATGATAAAACGCTCTCGGGCTTCATAATGGGGATTGTTTGGATTGGTCGAAGACTAGGTGGGATGTTGGGCCTCTTTGTAGTATCTTATAAGAGATGAAAGCATGAAAAGATGGGCTTGGTTTACAAATCGGTTAAAACGTCATGATAGTAGTTTTGATTACATAAGCCATTGTGTTTGTATAAAAGTTTGTATGGATATGAGTATTAGTTGTGAATTCTTTTTTTTTGAACAGCAATTTATTGCACCAAAGTAAAAAGAAACACCAAAACACCAAGCACTATCCAGAAAAAAATGCCCACAGCTAAACACACATAAACAACATAAGCAAAAGGAACTACTACATCTAAAACAACCACCAAAAAAAACCTACTCTGAACTTGACCCAGAAATTACTATAAGATAAAATGTTACTCAGGATCCTCTCCACAGCCACATTCTTATTATTGAACACGATGTCGTTGCGATCAACCCACAGACACCACATCGCCGTATATACCATAGCCTGAACTCGATGCCATTTCTCTTTCCCACCCTCCACGGATAGGTGCAGCCGAACGAGATCCTCGACAGAAAAAGCAATAATGCTAGGGATATTACACCATCTTGCCACCCCATGCCACAAAACCGTCGCCACCTTGCACCCCGTAAAAAGATGATCAACCGATTCCTCCACCTCCCCACACAAAGGACATAACAGAGAAGGAAGATAAATATTCCTACAGGTCAAAGCATCACGAGTTGCTAATCTCCGAAGACTTGCCTTCCAAACCATTGTATTCACTTTCAAAGGAACAAGATTACATCAATTGAAAAGATCGGAAAGAACGGGATCCCCCCTACCTTGAACAAGAGACCGGAGAGAATGAACCGAAAACGTTCCCGACTCATCACCTTTCCACACAACTCTCCCATGTTCCTCCTTAATCAACTCCGACATAAACACACCACCCTCCTCCAATTTATTCAACACTCCCACAATACGGCTCCACACGCCAGTTAAGCCCTTCCGAATCGGCACAGCCCCCCTACGATACCTCAAGCCATGCAAAGCCACAATCACCTTGCACCACAGTTTTGAAGGGTTTTCTTTTAGCTTCCACACCCATTTTGCCAAAAAGCAATCATTGACAATACGGAGAGGGACAAGCCCTAAACCCCCTTGATCTTTCGGTCTATAAACCTTATCCTTACTCACCCAATGAATACACCTTGCAGATCCATTCCCTCCCCAAAGGAAATTAAGTCTAATGCTTTCCAGTTTTTCCAAAACCGCCACCGGAGCTTTATAAAGCGAGAAGAAATAAGTCGGTAGGGACTCGAGGACCGATTTCACCAAGGTTAGCCGACCCCCATCGACAAACTACGAGCCTTCCAACCCGCAAGCCTTTTTTGAAAGATCTCCACAACCGGATCCCAACTTCTTATCAAACTCATATTTTCCCCAACAAGAAGGCCCAAGTATTTAAAGGGGAAAGCCCCTTGATTACACCCAATTTTATCCGCCCACTCCTTGACCTCCTCGATGGGAACATTCACACCAAAAAGGCCACATTTATCAAGGTTAACTTTAAGCCCCGACGTAAGGAAAAAAGCCCGAAGCATCCGAGTAATATTAAGCACATTTTTACAAGACCACTTCCCCATAATCATCGCATCATCCGCGAACAAGAGATGTGATAAAATAGGACCCTCCCTAGGAAGATTCAATCCTTCAAACAACCCACAAGCCACCGCCCTAGACAACATATTATGAAAAGCCTCCATAACAATAATAAACAAAAACGGGGAAATAGGATCACCTTGACGAATACCCCTATAGCATTGAAACTCCCGGGTGGGAGACCCATTCACAAGAATCGAGCACCGAGACGCTTCAAGCAACCCCATAATCCACCTCCTCCATTTGGTGGAAATCCCATTTGCTCCATAATCGCATCAATGAACCTCCAATCCAAAAAATCATAAGCTTTATTAAAATCAACCTTGAAGAAAAGACCTTTAGTTTTGGATTTCCGGAGCCAAGAAAGGGTTTCATTTATAATCAACGGGCCTTCCAAAATGCTCCTATTTTCGATGAAAGCCATCTGATTTTCAGACACGATCGAGTCCAAAACCGGCTTCAACCTAAGCGCCAAAACCTTAGAAATAACCTTCGGAATGCATCCTAACAAAGAGATAGGTCGATAGTCTTTTAAGCACGAAGGATCCTTCTTTTTAGGAATCAAATGAATGAGGGAGGAACCACACCCCCAACCGACTCGCCCATCCACGAAAAACTGATTCAGAACTTTAAAAAAATCATCTTCCAATAAACCCCACTGATTTTTAAGAAACGCAAAATTAAAACCGTCCGGACCCGGGGCTTTGTTACTCCCACAGGACCAAACAGCCGATTTCACTTCCTCTTTGGAAAAGGGAGCTATCAACCTCTCACACTGCTCATCAGACACCTTTTTTAGATCCGAACACAACATTGGCGGCCACAAATGATCTTGAGGCTTAAACAAATCCTTGAAGAAATCGAAAACCACCCCCTTAACCTCAGCCGGATTAGAAACCCAGCTACCATTCGACCACAGCCCGTTAATTCTGCAGGAGGAAGAGTTCATACGACATGTACGGTGAAAAAAACTAGAATTCTCATCACCCTCTCTAGCTCATTTGATACGAGACTTCTGTTTAATATCCTCCAACCTACGACCTTCCACCTGAAGAAGCGTCGATCTGGCAGACGACCAGGCATCCAACTCGGATTGAGTCAAAGGACCAGATTCAGATCGATTCTCAAACTCCGCGCAAACCAGCTTCAACCTCCTCACTGTATCATGATCACGTTCCTTTGCCTCACAAACCCACCTTTTTAAAGCCCCTTTAATACATCTTAATTTCTCTTTAAGACAAACATCCCCTCTTCCTGAAAACGAGAAATTCTCCACAGCCTTATCCACCACCTTTTGAAAACCATCCATTCCCAACCAACTGGAGAAAAATTTAAATGGAACCGGACCGAAATCAACGTTCGATGATCTTAAAAGAATAGGATTATGATCAGAATACAACCTTGGCAAAGCCGTTAACGTCGCAAACGGCCACTGATCCATAAACTCGCTAGTTGTGTGGTTTTGAGATAAGTGTTAATTGTTGGGACATGTCCAAAATTAACATTTATTTTCCCTGTTTCTTTTCCTAGTAATTTTATTCTTGTGATATAATATTTTACCGTGCTTTGCTTTGCCCTTAACCCAAAAAAAAACTAAATAAATACATTGTGGTTATGGAGCTTCAGAACTGCCATGTATTTCTTCTTGATTTGACTGTGGTTGATTTATATGATCATGTGGTTCACTTGTTGAAGCTTTATGACGTTTACTCTCTTGTTCATCACCTTAAAAAAATCAATAATTTTTGTCTTTCCCATAATAAACCTAATAAAAAAGAATCAATCAATTAATAGTTTATAAAATCATAAATATACGATATCTAACTGACTAATTTCAACAAAAATTAATCATACAAGTATACCGAGGCGAATTTCATTATAACTTTATAACAAATTTCATCATATAAGATACAAGTATTAAGTATACAACATCTAATTTTATGAACAATAATCATCATACAAGTATACAACATCTAATTTCATCAAAAAATTTGTTCCTTTCGTAACCCAGGTTTGCAACCCTTAAAAAATAAGTGAATAAACTGTGAGATTGGAAAGCTTAAAGAAGATTGGAGAGAAAATTACTTACCCAAGGTTCGATTTATTTATTTATTTGCTTTGCTTCAATTTCGACTTCTCTGGCTCCCTACTTTTACTTGTCCGTTCTTCGAACACCTTAGAAGAAGAAGAGGGCATCGCTTCTAATTTTTTACCCACTTGCTGTTGTTGCTCTTTGTTTGAGTAAACACAATTTAAAACATTTACTTGCGCTCTTTACTTTTAAAACATTTACTTGCGCTCTTTACTTTAGTACAATTTAAGAATAGGACCCTCAACTTAATAATGTTTCAATAAGACCCTCATCTTAATTTTTTTTTATTTTTTTTTTGTAAATTTACATAAACTTTATATATAATTTTTTCGAATGGGGACCGACTATAAACATAAAAAAAATTCAGTGGGGACCGACTCAATCATATATTTGTTTTTGAGCGGAGACCGACTCAATACAAATAATTTTTTTTTGATGAATTACACGTATACTCGGGATTTCTAAGAAAAAAACTGCAGGGACGGGATCCCTCTAGCCCCAAGTAACCTTTGCCCCTGGATGGTGGTAGGGTGGTGGTATGATGGTCTAAGGGATGGTGTTTGATGGATGGATGATGGGTGTTCATTAAGTGGCACATGGTGGTCATTAATGGTGGCACATGGTGGTTGTTTGGTACAACCATCAAAGGAGGGTGACGTTTGTGTCGAGTCTCGATATTGGGTGACGGTGTCAGGTGTGGTTATCATGTCCCATGCAAAGGTGACAGGAACACAAAATGGTCTTGGAATAAAGATTAATCGACTAATATTCAAACAAATAATAGATGGATGATCATCAAATGAATAAACGAGTGACCAAATGTTTCGAGTGTTTTTAATAAATACTAACGGGTTCAAGAGAGACACGGAATAAATATCAATACAAAGGGTACGAGTCTAGAGAGTGTCATCCAAGAACAAAAAGATTTATTTTTTTATAAATAAAATTTCATCTAAAAAATGTAAGAGACGAGGTGAATAATAAATATTTAAAATAAATTAAATATTTTGGTTACAATGTTAAATTCTCAATGTTCTTAAAATTAAAATACCCATCCCCAAGTATCTTAATAAAAAACAAATCAAATTAATCATAATAAGAATAAATTAACACATAATCGCAGTTAACCAAATTAACTAATGGATAAGGAAAAGTTAATTTTGCGGTTGTTACACTTTATGGGTGTCCGGTCGAGTCGGGTCGGGTGTCAGGTGATAGTGTAGGTTGTTGTTGTGAGCTTGAGGGTGTCGGGTCCAGGGGCGGACCTGTAATAGGCCCAGGGGGTCCCCGGGGACCCCCTCAACTTCGTACGTAAAGTGGAAATTATGTGAACGGCTTTTAAATTAATTAATTTTATGATAAAGGGTTAATAAATAAATAGTTTGGTAAAATAAAACAAATCCATCCGGTAGCCTAGTGGTCCTATCATCCGCTGGATATTGAAAAGTCCCGAGTTCAATTCTTGGCCACTGTGTTTTCAATTTCCACATCTTTTTAAATATATATTGAAGTTTCTCGTACTTAGCTTATTTAAGTCCCTATATTTCTTGTAGTTTTTCATTTCATATTTCTTGAAGTTTTTCATTTCATATTTCTTGAAGTTTTTCATTTCCACCTTTTTAATTATATTGAGGCTTTTTGGCATTTTTGGCACTTACCTGATTTCATTTAAACCCCTATATTTATTTATATTTCTTGTAGCTTTTTTTTAGGAATCTACAAGATCGTTGAGTTTGAATTTATGTATATTCTTAATTCAACCTCTTGCATTTTAGACCTCTTCTTTTCAAATACATTTATCATATTTATAATGAATTATTACAATATAGAGAAATATATATTTTTTTGAATCGGCAAACATTTTGTCATATATTTTTTTCACGCGTTACTTTTTTTTCTCTTCATTTTAGTCATTTTACTTTCTTTTTTGCTATTATATCGTTGTCAATGTTACAATATAATTTTTTTTTATCAAATCAAAGAGTTTTTTTCTAATCGTTTTTTTCTTTTACCCGCAGTGTCGTGTCACAAATTCTTTTATTTTTGTGTCATATTTATCTTATGTGACCAACCTGATCCGGACCAAATTCTTTAATGTATGTTTCTATGAAACTAGAATATCTAAAATAGTGACTTTGTAAAAAAAATTGTGGACCTCCTCAAAAATTTTTCTAGTTCCGCCCCTGGTCGGGTCTAGAGTTTTTAGATGTTGGGTTTTTGTAACAAAGGTGGTGAGTAATACTAGGGTTTTAGGTAATTAAATATTTGGTAAATGAAAATCGAATGATTAAACACTATAACGAATGGGTATAACGGAGGGTGTTAGATTATGTTTGGCGCACTAGCTGAAATAGCTGAGCTGGCTAGCTGAAAAGCTAGCTGCTAGCTGAAAAGCTAGCTGCTAGCTGATAAGCTAGCTGTTAGCTGATAAATTATAAGCTAGCTGATAAAAAATAACGTTTGGTAAAAACTAGCTGATAAACTAGCTGAAAAATATAAAATGACATAAAAGTACATGTCATAAATGTAAATAAAGATATTTATTTATAAGTTAGGGAAGGGTAAAACTGGAAATATTATAAAAGCTAGTTGAAACGCTACTCCAACTAGCTTTTCAAAAGCTAGCTTATAAGCTAGCTTTTTGACATTACCAAACGGAGCTTTTATTAAAAGCTAGCTTATTAAAAAAAGCTTCATTTGGTAACGTCAAAAAGCTAGCGCTTATAGCGCGCCAAACACAACCTTAATCATCCGAGAAAAGAAAATAGTTTGTTGCTTTCAAAATACTTGAAAATAGGATATACTAATAAATATTTCCCCAATATTTATTTAACTATGAAATTGTTTCAATTGCCAACGTCCATGATTGTTTATTTGTTAGTCCCTCGGGGATAAAGTACTCGGCTCCATTAGATAGATACGTACAAACAAATCTGATTAATCCTAATCATAGTTAACTATCACGTATTTATAGATAATTAGATAAATAAATAAATGATATAATTTAACAATTGTCACACCCTTGCAAGAGGCAACAAAAATCTGTCAAAAAGGTAATCTTGATCTTTCAATTTCTAAAGTGATTTTGAGGTATTAAAACTTAATGAAAATTGATGAAACCACTTGGGTTTGAAAACTAACCCTTTAAACTTAACTTCAGACATAAAAATCTTAGTATGGTTAAGTTATGGTTGAGTTATGAAGTGTTCAAGTCAAACCAAGTTTTTAGACAGAAGTTGTTTGTAATTTGGAATCCAGATTTATCTAAGTTTTTAGCAAAGCTCTAACTTATAAACATCAACTTCAAACTAATGTTAGAACATGAACACTTTACATCATCTAAACATAGTTTTATGTAATAAACCATAAAACATAAACAATACACAAACATAACAAATTTTCAAGATTGTAAGGTTTGTTTTCCAAAATAGTTTATAAAAATTGTTTGTATTCAAGATTTGGATGATGGATCTAGTGTTTGAAGCATGAAATGAAAACATGAGAAAGGAAAAAGGGTTTTATTATCACCATAATCATGCAAGGTAAGAAGCAAGATGGAAATGACCTTGAATCACCAACTTGAACTCTAATTGTTGGATCTTTGAGACAATGGATGATCACTTGGGACTTCTTGGAAGAAAAGGGCTAAGTTTCTTGTGACAGAGGGAGGTTTATGGACCGAAAAAGAGAGAATGTAGAGTGTTTATGTGTTGGTTGTTTTTTGTGAAATAAAGTGTGATACAAGGGAGTATTTATAGGAAAAATTGGAAGATGTGGGGCTTGGGGTCAGTTTCTAAAATCGTGAGAAAGGGAGAAAGGAAGTGGACAATGAATGATGAAGTGTGGCATGCTTGGTACTTTTGGTGGCTAGTTTGTCCATGTCTTGTGTACTTAGTATTCATATGGACCAATGTACCAAAGAAACCACTAAACACCATGTAATTTATGATGATTTTGGTTCTTAGATTAAGCATGCTTGGTACTTGGGTCAACTAGTATGGGAATGCAAACCAGTTAGGATTGCAAGTAACTAGATCAAAAGGCAGTGGTAGAAATTGGTATGGGGTAACCGATTCTTGTAGGGTTCGGTTGGGTTGGGTTCAAGGGTTCGAGTGATGGTTCGGAGGTGGTGTGTCGGGTTGAACAAAAGTGACAACGAGCCGGGTGTAAGGAAATGAAATGAGAGCGAATTATACAATTTTTTTTTAAACGAAACCGGGTATAAAATAGTTAACGTTTAAAAATACTAAAGTCGCGTATGAATAGATAATACTCAAAGTATATCATATAAGATCATAAAATTCCAACTTTATAACTTTAGCAAATGGTTTGTCAACTTTGCATGAAATGTAAATATAGTATTTTTAAATATCACCAGATGGGTTGATCTGGGTGAAAACGGGTATCTATCCGACATCTTGTCGTGTACTGGATGTAAATCAGGCACGCTATGAATGTGATAACCTAATTTTCATAGAAAATAAGTCTAATGAAAAAGCCTTAACAAAAGACGTTAGTTAAAGAACAAGCTATATCCTGAAAGTATACAGGTTGTCACATATCAATGCCTGAAGTTCATCATCAAAATTAGTCATGACTTATCCTGACTAAGTTATGATTGAATAAAATTTATTGATGTGAACCGCAACGGAAGCACCCTCCTTTATCCTAGTGTTCACCAATTTTTTAATCAAGAACAACTTGTTCATTTTTGAGGTTTTCTCACACATATTTAACCAAGCTATCATTAACTTACATGTGCTCGATCTCATTCACTATGTTGAACACACCACTTTTCACCAATAACAACATGACTAAACCCAAAGCTTTTCAGTCTAAGATCTCCCAATCTACATCAGTCATCTTTTCTAGTTTCTTTCCCTCTAGCGTTCGGTATAAGTCCTTCTTATAAAGGACATATTCAATCTGCATCTATTAAAACCCAAAATCATGTCCATCAAACTTCTCAATCTTAAACTTCCCGTCTTTTTTCATTCCAGACTTAACACACACTAGCTGAAAACACAAGTCTGAAAACACCAAAATCTTCGACCACCAACTTTCGACCAAGGACATTTCGTCCACGATATTTCAACCTGAAGTTTTGACCTTGAGATTTCAACCATGAAATTTCTACTGAACGCATTGTTACATTTTTTTTTACCTGAATGTAGTGTTTAAAACAAATTTCGACCATGGAGATTTCTCCTCAAGATATTTTTCCCGAAACCCTAACAACAATGACTGAAACTAATATTCGAAAGTAGGCTTTAAACTGATCTTAAACAAATGCAGTGAATCTGACCTACGAAATAGCGTCGACCAAATCACCAACACATGTTTAAGAACACGAAAGATATACAAAAAATGAAAATGGAGACACAATATATAGTGGTTTGGTCTAGTCTGACCCGCGTCCACTCTGCAACTAGTGATTTTATTTCTCTGTGCTCAAACATACAATGCTAGAATATAAAGACAATGATTAGGGTAGATGTGACAACATGCCTTTAACATAACTAGGCCGAGCTAAAGCCTCCACAACCTGACAAATAATAATCTCACACCAGCCTTTGGATAGAAGGGTGTCGTCAACACATTGGATGATCGTCGACGTCTGGATTGGAGTTTGTCACAGAAGCTCCCATACCTTTCACACGGTTGTTTGGTAATTCGTCAGACGACCATCCAATTTAGAGCAGTCAGAAATGGGGGCCCTAGCTTTTTGACAGTCATATGATACATCATCATCAAACAACCGTCTGTGTCGTCTGATTTAATAAGGAGGTGTTGTGAGATTAGATGTTTTATTGTGTTAGGTAATATTTATTATACTTTGACTCCGAAACTACTCCAATATATTACACTTGTCCATCTTTAAACCCGAAACTTCTTTAAATAATGTTTCCGGAAGCAAATCATTTTCTAGTGAAGCACAAACCTTTTTTTTTTCAGCGAATGGCAACCCTTTTATAAGGATACAACTTGCAAATTATATTTCCACCCCTTCTTGGCCTATTCCACACACTACACACTAAGTACTTGTTTGTAATTTCCCTCTTTGATAAGGCTAAGTTGGTGGGCAATTTTGATACGAAGCGGTTAATCTTAGGAGGAATCCAACTACACACACATTTTTTAATATATTTTGAGTTTCAGTTCTTTACCCTAATTGGGTCGGTGGTATGAAGTCACTGGTCAAGATTCTGACCAAATTGAAAAGGTCGGCAAACCTTATAATTACATCCTGTTATTTTATTTGCAAAACGGACCTTAATACTTTATGAGCCTTACATTTATTACTCTTTACTATTGGTTTATTTTTAAGCTCCCTACTTACTGGCCTCTATCTTTTGGTTTTATCATTTAACTGTGGGGATCATTAATATTAATCGCTAAAAAAAACTTTTAGGTGCTATTTTGTTAACATTTTATTTAATGTCATTGTTTAAGTTTTTGTATAGGTGTTTTGAAAACAATAAACAAATCTCACTTATTTATTTGTTTTATTTTTTAATTTTGGAAGTACTTTAGTTTCAATATTGTAATGTATTTTTATAATGGGGTAAAGTTTTAGTACAAACCAATATTATTGTAAGAACTTAAGAACTAATGTAAGAACCACTAAATTTCAATTGAATGAATGTTATTTAGATATTTTTTATGCTTCTTCTTCTTTTTTTCCTTTATGTCTATACACATGATGACAATTTAACGACCTAAAAAAACAAAAAACTAAATAAAAATGGTTTTTTTTGTAAGTCCGACTATGTTGCATATATGCAACATATGAAAACATATAATGTTGCACATATGCAACATATGAAACATATAATGTTACCATGTTGCACATATGAAACATATAATGTTGCATTTATGCAACATGGTATGTTGCATATATGCAACATAGTCGAACAGGCAAAAAACAAAAAATAATTTTTTTTTTAAGTCATCAGGTGGATATGGGTGGATATATGTGAAATTAAATTAAAAATATCAAATTACCCAAAAAAAACTTTATTTGAAATAATTTTCCCTTAGTTCTTAGAAGTTTGTACAATAGAATGTAGTGCAGGAATTAAAAAGAAATGACAAAATTACTTAATTATCCCTCATTTAAGTTGGTTCTTAAGTTCTTACAATAGATAATGGTTCTTACATGAACTTTACCCACCTAATCATACCGAAACTAGGAAACAAAATAATAAAGGATTCAATATCCTAACCAAAATATTAATTAAATATTTAAATCTAGTTTTAGTCTAATTCTAACTCAATTAAATAATTAATATAAATTTACTAATCTATCCCTAACTATGGACCAATTACAAGATTAGTCCAACAATCACCCCCCAATCTTGTAATGTTCCTCCAAGATCTTGAATACCGAGTAAGACACGAAGTTCTTCCACCTTAATCAGCGGTCTTCTATGTTCTTTTTGTTGGAATTTTGGGAGAAAAACTAGTGAAAAATGGGTTTTTTCACTAAGTGTGAAAATGAGTTTTTCACCAACTTTGGACTAAAATAAAATACAGATTAAATAGGTTGTTGCCTCTCGGTTTTCCTACACTTTTTGCATCAATACCTTTTTTGCAACCAACACAAAACCGCACCCCTTGTTCTCCGACTCCTTTGAGATATTCACACCCCTAACTTGTCCAAATACTTGAACCATTTCTTAGTTAGGAAATTATTGTAAATTATATGTAATCTCTTTATATTTAGCATTGCTAGCTGTCTCTAGGTTGTCCATAGGCTATACACATTTACTATCCTTCCTTTTGTATGCCTTGTACCTTGTTTTTATATACCTACGGGTATTGTCAATTCAATCATCAAGTCTTACTGACTTTTATGGTATAGAGCCAGAATACTTTTTCCTCATCTTTTTTTTTCTTCGCCTCATCTACCCTTTCCGTCCCTGTTTCGATGGGTGACAAACCAGCAGATAATAACGCCAAGAATACCCTCCACCTGGTCTACACTGTGACCAATATTCAGAACAAGGTTCGCGTCTTGGATGGAACGAAGGTGTCATACTCTTCGTGGGTCAAGTTGTTTCAACTCCACGCAAGAGGTTACGATGTACTCTCCCACATCGATGGCACTACCCCCCCCCCCCCCCTGCAACAACAGATCCGACCTACGATTCTTGGCTCAAAATCAACTCCATTGTACTACAATGGATTTACGGTACTTTATCAGACAAACTGCTGGTACGGGTGCTTGAAACTAATTCAACTGCTCTACAAGCCTGAAATCGTATCAAAACTATCTTCTTGAACAACAAAGGCTCGAGAGCAGCGGCTCTCGAGCAAGAGTTTACCAACCTTCAACTCCGATCCATGCCGTCCCTTGAATCCTACTACCAAAAATTAAAAGAGCTCAGTGACCAGTTGAAAGACGTTGACAGCCTTGTTACGGACCAACGACTAGTTTTACAGTTGGTCCGTGGCTTACCCGGCGGAGTTCGACACCGTGGCTTCCTACATAAATCAGATTCTCCTAACTTGGGACACTACTTGCAGCATGTTGCAATTAGAACACCATCGTCAATCGGCTCGGGAAAACGCGATGGGGACTGCTCCTGTCGTTGCCGCCTTGGATGCTCCACCTCCAAATCGCTGCCCCAATAACAGTCGTGGAGGGGGGCGCAGTGGTGGTCGTCGTGGTGGCGCTGATGCAAGGCCTCGAAACTCTGCCAATCCTCTTCGTTTTCGGCCCAGTTGCAGGTGAACACCAACTCCGGCAAACAGCTTCATCGATGGGGACATGGGGGTACTAGTGCCATAAGTGCTCGCCCGCTCAAATTATTTTTGGCAGAATGGTTGGCAAGGCCCACCCCCTCCTTGCCCTTATCCCACTCAACAAGGATGGGCCTATCCTTATCCAACTCATGGACCAAGTCCAATTCCAAATAATTTTGGATCCTCTAAAACGAATAAAAATTCTGGACGGGCTCACCTCCTCACTGGAATAAATGCCTTTGATCCTAATGCTTTGAGTTCTGCTTTTTCAGCCATGGATACGAACGATGGTCAAGATGACCAATGGATTATGGACACGGGTGCTACATCACACGTCACTGGAGACCCAGGTAATATTAATGAACATTTTTTTTTATATAATTCTATTAAAGCTATACGTGTCGGGAATGGTCAATATCTTCCGGTTCATGGATCGGGAAACACTTACCTCCCTTGCCCCACACGAAATTTTACACTTAAAATGTCCTCCACACACCCTTCATTATTTAAAACCTAATATCCGTTCGCCAATTTACTTGTGATAACTTTGTATCCTTTGAGTTTGACCCTTGTGGCTTTTCTATTAAGGATTTGAAGGATGGGAAGATTCTCTCGAGGCATAACAGCACCGGCACCCTTTACCCGTTCAATAAAAGCGCTACTATTTTACTTTCCCAAGTTGAAGATTGTTGGCACAATCGTCTAGGTCATCCTCGACAACATGTTTTTAATTTTCTCTCAAAAAATAAAATTATCCCATGTAATAAAAGTAGTGCTAATAAAATATGTCATTCTTGCCAAAATGCGAAACACAAAAGATTACCGTTTGCTAAATCCTTGAGTACAACACTCTTACCCTTCGACATTATCCATTGCGATATTTGGACATCCCCAATCCTTAGAAAACAAGGATACAAGTACTACATGGTTCTTTTTTATGACCTCACACAATTCACATGGACCCATCCATTAAAATATAAATCTGGCACTTTTGAAAAGTTTGTTCAATTCCACAAATACATTAACACTCAATTTCATACCTACATCAAATCCTTTCAGTGTGATCTAGGGGGTGAATTCGACAATCAAAATTTTAAAAATTTTGCCACCTCCAATGGCCTCCAATTTCGATATGCTTGCCCACAAACATCCCAACAAAATGGCAAATCAGAACGCATGTTAAGACACTTAAATGAGATCATGATCACACTTTTAAAACATGCATCACTCCCAACAAACCTTTGGGTGGAAGCCATTCATTGTGCTACTTACCTCTATAACATTCTACCCTCCAAACTCCTCAATTACCTAACACCAACCGCTGCCTTATATAAACACCACCCAACTTATGCCCATCTAATATTTTTTTGGATGTGCATGTTATCCTAACATGATGGCAAATCCGGCCACACAAACTTGCCCCTCGCTCCACCCAATGCGTATTTCTTGGGTATCCCGCCGACTACCGCGGGTACGAGTGCCTTGACTTATCCAGCGGCAAAATTCACATCTCAAGACACGTCACATTCGACGAGTCATGTTTTCCGTTTCAAAACCAACCAAACACTAACAAAGACGACTATACAAGCCTCAACACCGAAGACCCATCTGTTGGGTTACGACAGTGGCATTCGGGTCTCGGTAATAGCAAATTTTTTTTTGGAAATAATTATTTACAATAAATAATTATTTAATCAATTACCGAGTAAATTAAATCAGATAATTAAATTAACAATTAATTTAATAGGCAGCGGAAAACGTTTTAATTTACTAACGCGAAAAACCAGTCAATTAACGTAAACCAAAAGCAACAGGATTCGACAATCACCATAACGCGCAAACACCAAAAACGCATTAAACAAACGCGACATAATCTTAAATAAATAAACAATTAAATCTAAACTAATAACGAGTTTAGATATACCTGAGCGGTGATTCAAACAGACGTTCGAGACACCGGAAGTCAACGAGTGACGCTAGGGTTTCGCAGAACGATTTGACGGGCAAATCGAAACGGCCTCGCAGATACGGAATTCCCTCGGTGACACGGCACCGAAATCCCGTACGTCGGATGGGCGATGAAATTAGGGTTTCGCGGACGACGGCGGAACACGCGAGAGACGCGGTTCGCGACTAGGGTTTGTCGGCGGTGGAACCGGCGACGGCGAGGAGGGGCGGCGGCCGGCTCGGGCGGCGGCTGCGTGCGATGGAGACGGCGACGGTGGAGCGGCGGTCGGCTGCGGCTGAGCTGCAGGCGGCGGCGGCTTAGTCACAGCGGATGGCGGGACGGCGGGAATGGTGGCGGCGGTACGCGGAACGGCGGCGGCGGTGGCTAACGGCGGAGCGACGGTGGCGGGCTGCTGCGGCGGCTCGGTTTGGGCTGCTGCGGCGGCTCGGCTTGGGTTGCTGCAGCGGCTCGGATAAATGGTGAACGACAGATTAACGTTCTCGCGATCAGATGAATCAATCGCCGGAGAAACGAGGAGGACGGCGGCGATGGTGGTGTCGGCGTCGATCGAGAGAAAGAGAGGGGAGGGGGGCCGAAAATTCTAGTCTGTTGATTAGGGTTTCGCCCCCTCCATTAATCAGATATATATATCTGATTAATTTCCCGTTAAGTCCCTCGACTTTGTTTAATCTTTGATCGATCCATTTTATTTTCGAGATTAACATTTAAACCCTTTAAATGTTTATCTCTTTGCCGATGTTTAACGAATATTAGTCAAACTAATGATTCGTTTATTTCCGTCCATGACATCAATATTGTATGTCGTCTTTAGTCGCTTAATTAATCTTAATGATTAATAGTAATTTAACTGAGTAATTAATTATTTATCTATTAAACTATTTAATAAACAAATAATTAACTTTTCTGCGAATTTGCCGGTTATAAAAGTAAGCGGTCATATATACCCATTGCCTCCGGTGTAACTCTTACGGGTCTTAACCGGGTCGGGTACTTGATTTAGTCGGGTCTGGACACCTAAATCCAACAGTCTCCCACTTGGACTGAGCGCGACTATTAATCAAGATACAGTCAGAGGTGCTCTAGCTACACGTGGCTGTCCCAACCAGTCATGACACTTCAAGTCAAAACAACCAAGGCATATCAATAAACTTGTGATATAGTTTAGACTTATGATATTTGTAAAGTCATCGGATCCTTTCTGTATGAGACATCAATCGAACCAGAGACATGGATTTATTCATTCTCTTATGTGTTCGATCATTGTATTTCTCGTTTTGTTGTTCGAAGTGGTCCAATCAAACACACAGTAAGTTTGGGTAAGGCCTTACACTTAACACTTGGAACTAACGAGAGGGCCCACGATGTCAAGCTGTCGCATTATTAATGCAAGAGTACAGAATCCCATATTGACTACATACAGCTCCCATTAAGCTTCAGATCCATTCCCAAAAGTAACCGTTATGGCTGGCAGTTACGCGACAACATTAAGCTACAATCAAAGAATGTTCTTTTGCAGACGGGAGGTCGCTCATGTATCTCAGGTCAAAGGATACCGTTGAGTATACCGTCAATCAGAATTGTCTTATAATTAAATCCATGAAGACAATCTGATGCGAGTTACGTCCTGACGTCATTCTCTAATGAGGCCTTGTGAGTCTGGAAGTCAACATCTTGAGTCCAAAGTCAGAATAGTCTTGCTTCAGGCGTTGCTCCCGCAATGTCTGATCGACTACGGACCTTTAGAATATTAACAAAATACTCATGGATAATAAAACGTATAAAATTCGAACGCGTTACGCAGAATTCAGACTCTCGTCTAACAGCTTAGAGGAGGTCGAATGATATGGTGCAAACGATAGTGTTCGACATCCAACACTAAAATCGAATATCGATGCGATGCAGAATTCACGTACTACGCAGTAGTGTAATTTCGCTGATCTAACCCGATCATTGAAAATTATGAATTCGCTATCATGTCCTCGTGTTTCGTTTTGGGATTGCCTAATGTTAGTTGTTTCTTAAGATTCAGTGTTTGTCTTGAACAATGAGTCTTCTTAAGTGAATCGAACTTGTGATAATAAAGTGCCCTTGGTAAGCTCATGTATGACTGTGTTATCACTTGAGCACATTAACCGACTATTTACAGAGTCGAATTAACCCTTTGAATGTTTTATGGCATTCTTAGTTCAGATTCAATTAAGGTGGCTATTAATGTTCAACGAGTATAACTGATACTCTTGTTAATGAACATGTAATCCCTTTCATCAGTGTCTGGTAGTGATGATGTGATTTTCCATCTATGATTATGGCGTAACACTTTACGGCAACATTTCATGCAATATCTAAGTATTGAATTTCCTTTCGTATCATATTTAGTATGATTCGAATCGTTTCAAGAGATTGATCGTGTTAATGGTTGCTCAGCCACATTATGATCAATACTTAATTTAATCTTGAAACTTATAATCAATTGAGGTGTCATTTAAAATTTTAATCCAGTAAATTTAAATGATCTTTAGATCGGCACTTGATCGTTATTCCGGTAAGGATCTGTGGCGATGCTCCCACTTGTTTTAGGCAGATTGACATTCCTATCATTATTTCTTTTTCAAACCTTTCGGATGTTAAATTTGCACGAAGAAAATGTGGCAATTAAATTTTGTTCTTAAGAACGAAATTGTTCGATGTCGTAGCATATGGTACGGTAATCGAATGCTTAACATCCAGATGTTATGACTTACTCATAAGTTCAAAGACGATCAACAAAGTCATTTCTGAGTTTGATAGCATGGAGATGCGTTCGTCTATGATTGTTTGAAAGTATCTTGTGATGATCGAGATGATGATTTATTCCATCGGACTCTCGGGTCCGACATTAGAGG
>JBCNJP010000017.1:92281718-92303400 GCA_039602395.1 Deinandra increscens subsp. villosa
GAACGACAGATTAACGTTCTCACGATCAGATGAATCAATCGCCGGAGAAACGAGGAGGACGGCGGCGATGGTGGTGTCGGCGTCGATCGAGAGAGAAAGAGGGGGGAGGGGGGCCAAAAATTCTAGTCTGTTGATTAGGGTTTCGCCCTCTCCATTAGTCAGATATATATATCTGATTAATTTCCCGTTAAGTCCCTCGACTTTGTTTAATCTTTGATCGATCCATTTTATTTTCGAGATTAACATTTAAACCCTTTAAATGTTTATCTCTTTGCCGATGTTTAACGAATATTAGTCAAACTGATGATTCATTTATTTTCGTCCATGACATCAATTTTGTATGTCGTCTTTAGTCGCTTAATTAATCCTAATGATTACTAGTAATTTAACTGAGTAATTAATTATTTATCTATTAAACTATTTAATAAACAAATAATTAACTTTTCTGCGAATTTGCCGGTTATAAAAGTAAGCGGTCATATATACCCGTTGCCTCCGGTATAACTCTTACGGGTCTTAACCGGGTCGGGTACTTGATTTAGTCGGGTCTGGACACCTAAATCCAACACCATCACCACTGTTCTTCCATCCAAACCCACCTCATACTACCCCACCTACCCCTCTCACCCCACACACATCTGACCCTCCCGCTCAAAACAAACCCATCCCCTCCTTACAACATCCACCCCCACATGATCAACCTACTCACCCATTCTCTTCACCCTCTCAAAATAGTAACCAAACTTCGTCTCATAGCCCCCCTCCCACCCATAATCTCCACTCCAACGCTTCACAATCGTCTAACATCCCTACCTCTCAACCTTCGCCACCGCTAACCAACACCCACACCATGCACACCCGCTCGAAGTCCGGAATTCATGAAATCAAACACCCATTTACCCTTCACACCACCACCATTTCTCCCATACCAACCTCCCATCTTAATGCTCTTACTGATCCAAACTGGAAGGCGGCCATGAATGACGAGTATCATGCTTTAATGAATAATATGTGACAACTGTAACTTCCCAAGTTAACTCCGTTAAGTTTTTCCGTTAGTTCCGTTAACAAACCCGAGACCCGTTATTTGAATGATTACATGCTTATTCATGTTTATTTGCTAATTAAATTTAGTAACTTGTTTCGTGAACTTATTTTGTGATCTTATGTGTTAGTTGTGAAAATTTGCATTTTTATGCGAAACCGGGCTTCGTGTGTAAATTTGGATTTTTGTGTATAAACGATAAATTTATATAACCCGACTAAATCTTACGTGTTAAAGGATTTAAAAACACTTGGGAACATTTTTAGAATTCTTACCTTACAACGTTTTTAGCAAAAACCCATTTAAATGAGTTTTATGCTTGTTTTGTTTAAATTGAAATTTGAGGGACCAAACATGTAATTTCTTTTAGAAGAAAAATCTGCTTAAAACTCATCTCTCCCTCATTCTTCACGATCTTCATCAGCTCCACCTCCCCCCCCCCCCCCTCTCACCTTCAAAATCACGCACACACATACACACTTGCAATTTCGTGAAAATCAAGCATCAAGGAGCAAGATTTGGAGCTTGGAAGCTAAATCAAGCTACAAGGACACTCAAGCAAGCTTCTTCTTCCTCCCCTCTCTTCCAACCTGCGATTTCTTCTTCCAATTGGTAAACCCTAAGTTTTGAAATCCGAAATTCTTAGTTGCATGTGTGTTCTTATGCATTTATGTGCTAAATGGAATGTTTGTATGCTCATGAAACTTGATTTAGCTCAAGATATGTTAGTTCTTAATTTGGGACAGAATTTAGATGGGTATTGAATCTGGAAATTTGACCCCCAAAATGTGTTCTTGTTGTTCAAGATGATTGGTGGGTGTTTGGTTACGAGTTTTGGGTGCAATGTGCTTGTATGTAACTTGATGATTGAGATTTTTGCTATGCTTTTGATACGAACATGTTCACTACAGAAATTACATGTTATCATGGTTAGAAACTTGTTAGGAGGTGTTTAATTGACCAAATGTTAGCATAGAATTGAAATCTTAAACTTTTGCAAACTTGGAATTTCTAACAGCTTTGACCAGAATTTTTGGTCAACTTGCAGCTGTCATAACTTGCTCAATTTTCATCGAAATCAGTTGATTCTTTTTCCCTAGCAAAGTAGGATGTCTTAGATTTATAACGGCTACTCGCACACTTTCTAAAACCCCCGTTTGGTTAGTCAAAACACAGCTGCAAGTCGGGTACTCAAAGCTGTCATTTTCTGTGAAAAGTGGGCTTTGCAAATTGGTTGGGCATGTAGATCTTGTTTTAATGGTGTGGTTGCTATTTGGACTTGATGTTTATATATTGAAAGTAAGATCTGGAGAATTTAATGTTTAAATTCCAAATTTTGAATGAGTTATGCAAGTTTTCATTTTACCTTGACTTGTTTGCTAAATGCCAAAAGTGCCAACTTCGGACGTGCATAACTTTCTCATTTCTTAACCTTTTTACTTGATTCTTTTTGCAACAATTCCTAATTGATGTGTAGTATATGCCTGTAAAATTTAAGAATCAAATTCCAAGTATTGTGGATTTTAGCTATGCCACTAGTTAAGTGCTTGAAGTTTGAATTTCTGGGTCAACTTTGACATAAATTGCAATTTCTTGATTTTCTCCCAATCTGGGACTTGTATGTGCATTGAGTGACTTGTATGATTGCATGAAACATGTTTAGGTGCTTATGTGCTAGTTTCATCCTCGCGACACCTTCTAATTTCATTAGACCATATTTATCCGAATAGGTTGACTTTGACCAACCTGTTGAATCAAGTGCTAGGTACCAGCGCTGTCACACCCCTAAAAATCCACCCGCGGAATACCACCGCTGGGAGCGTGACAAACCAGGATCGCAGTCCATTAGTTACACCAAACGACCAG
Organism: Deinandra increscens subsp. villosa; assembly: GCA_039602395.1. NCBI lineage: Eukaryota > Viridiplantae > Streptophyta > Magnoliopsida > Asterales > Asteraceae > Deinandra > Deinandra increscens. Next base: position 92,284,630 of record JBCNJP010000017.1, read on the forward strand.
TAATTAATAAAAACGTTTCATATTTCATTAAAATATAAATTCAGAGTGTTACAATTTCGGAAGCGTAAATACAATTAAATTATTTATGTAAAAACATCGTCAACCAAAGTGACGTGGCTTGTTCAAAGACACTAAAAGGGTTTCGAAGTCTCATGCATGCGTACTCGTGATACTCGAACATCTGCAACCTGAGAAATAACATGCTAAAAAGTGTCAACACAAAGGTTGGTGAGTTCACAGGTTTATCAGTTCAAAAACAGTTCAAGTTCAATGTAAATCGACTGATCAACATCAGTCTCAGTTCAGTGTGAAACAACTGTTCGTCGACAGTTCAAGTTTAAGTTCAAGGTTGACTGTTTCCACAACAATCAAGTTCATGTTCAAGTTCAGTTTAAAAATCCAGATAATATATCAATAGCTAGCTAGGCTATTTTCAAGAAATCAGTGCACGTTTGACTAGATAAACTAGCTATCCAGTTACTGAAGCTCAACAAGTTCAATTGTGCCTCGTTAAGACTAAGAAGTATATAACACCCGTTCGATATCCAATCGAGTCAGCGCGACTGACCCGGGTGGGGCTGTCAAACCCAGTAGATCTACTAAATAAATTCCCGCTGATGTCACATTGACAGTAACTCTAAAGTGAGGACTTTATCATAAGTGTGCCACTATCATTCAGGTGATATAATTATCTAACAGTTCAAGTGTTTGCATGTTAATCTCCCCTAACAGGATTAAAACAGGTAAAAAGGGGCCGTGAAACTCACCTTAGGTTGCACAGCAAAAGTTCCAGTTAAGCATTACAGCAAATAGCAAGAACGGGTCTTGTGAAAGAAATCAGTCACCTAACGAGCATACAAGTATAAGTGTGTGTTCTTACAAAACGACTAGGTCTAGACCAACGGCAAATGGTAAATAATGTCAAACTATGACATGATGACGATTATCAACAAGTCGAGGATGGCACATAGCCAAAATCACGACGATTACGAAAGTCGACGAAAAGTATATTATTGACTAATAATATACGTCCATAAAGTCGAACCATAAAATATATATGTATATTTCAATTTATACATAACCAATTATAAGATTTTATCTTTATAAAATCTACTAGTAAAACATTTGGATGTATTATATATATATATATATATATATATATATATATATATATATATATATATATATATATATCCAACATTTAAAATTATTAATATCGTAAAGACGATAAAAAATACTATTTATATACGCATTTTCCACAATGTATAGCTTACAAGAAAAAAAAACTCGGTTTATAACCATCAATAAATATATATACTTTTCCAATGCCTCCATTTTATATATATATATAAAATACATTTTGAATACTCCAAATAATATATATATATATATATTATATATATATATATATTTGTTTAGAAAACCTTTCTTATAGAAAATAACGGTTCTATGATTAAACAAAAATATCTATGCAACCTACGGTTCCAAAATAACATTTCAAATGACCGGTAATAGGTTTTGGGTCAAGAAAAAAGTCCACAAAACAAGAAATAAAATAAAACAACAAAAGTGGAGGTCACCAGGTTCGAACCTGTGACCTCTGCTTCACATTCCTACGCCCAAACCACTGGGCTAGATGCCTTGTTTGGTTTCAGATGAGAAAAGATTGCTTTTGGATACGTTATGAACAAGGAATCTGGTTTTAAGAAAAATAATAAAAAGCTTTGCGTTGGACAAGGTTCGAACAGGTGACCACGAGGACTGAAATCGTGAGTTTTAGCCACTGCGCTAACTCTAAAGTTTAGGTTTAAAACTAAATTCAATATTTTTAACAATTCGCGATCAGACATCATCTTCCTCATCCAAAACCCTAAACTCGCCGGAGAAGTTCTCCGACCGCCGGAAAATCGCGAAACACCATATTGGACCCAGAAAAACGTGCGAATATGGGGAAGACTACTAACCTCAAAACGGAGATGAACGATTTCGAATTTTTGACACCGAAATTGAACCCGAACTCGAACTCGCAAACCCGGGTCATGCCTCGATTTGACTCCTGTATTCTCCTGGTGGCTCAGGGATATCCGGTGATCACAAGATGGGTTCGGTGGTGATGCAACAGTAGCGAAATCCGATCGGTGGTGGCGTTCGGTTATGGATTTCTTTGCGGTTCTCAATCCCACATATGTTATCAACGAAAAGGGAGAGATATGTGTGATCGATTCTTCCTAGTCTGGTTGTGTTAGATTGAGTTTATGGTGATTGATGGTTTGAGTACGTAACCGATGGCGGTGTAATTCCAATAATTAAAGTTGATGGTAAATGAAGAGGTCGCTGGTTCCGTTGAAGTCATAAATTGACTTTGACACAATGGCAAAAATAGTCCCTTCATATATTTGCAGAATGGGAAATCTAGTTTGACAATTGACATAATGGTCCCTTTGGATTTGCTTAAGTAAGGAAGTTTAAGAAATGGCAAGAGCAACCCCTAGAAGTTGAAAGTTTTTATCTAATTCTAAGGAAGCTAACGGAGGATAATTTTAACGGTATATATACGTGTGTTGTCAAAATATAATTAACGTAAAGCGTTTATAAAAATATAAACCTTAATTCATTCACATAGAATCATGAATGATAATCCATAGATATATAATTTGAGTTCACATAAAATGATGTGTCCGAAATCGTAATGATACGTGTAGAACTTACATAAAATCATAGAAACGTCACGTGTAACTATGTGACGCATTATTACATAAAATCATAGAATATATTGTGCCTACATATCATATATATATATATATATATATATATATATATATATATATATATATATATATCTCATAAAATCATAAGTAAAAATGTCAAATAAAATGACAAAGTGTTCACATGGAATCATAACACGTATGATTTACATAAAATCATCGAATATCAAACTTCTAGACTTAAGTGCATGCTCGTATAGTGATTGGTTATACAAAACCCTAATTTTCTAAAGTCAACACAGTCAACACATAAATGTTCACACAACATTTATAGCAGTTTAAGTTTATTTTAATTAGAAAAAAAGGTCCTGAAGAGACGGATTGTCACAGTATCCCCTTGTTGAAGAATTTTCGTCCCGAAAATTAAATAACGCGGTTAACAAGTTGTCACAAAAGAATGAAAGAAAAAAAAATCTTAGAAAAAAAAATTCTTAGTCGTCACATCATCCCCTTGTTGAAAGAATTTCGTCCCGAAATTTAAATCAGTAACATTTGTTTCAAGAAACGAACCGACAGTAACTTATCGAAAGAATCCAGGTTTCCTACTGCAAAAGGAGTGATGGATGTTATGATGAACTAGATATCGAGAAGATGTCAAATGTTAAAGAATTTCAAAGGAAATTTAATTCAGAAGTGTAGAAAATGATCTCTTATCAGGCGTTCTCTTATAAGAAGAGTCGAACAACCGTATTACGAGAATTGTGCTGAGTGACAAGGCCAATTCGAGTGACAAGATAACATAAGTATTAGAAATCAAAATTTTAATACGAAGAAGAATCATAATACACCAGAGTAGTCTCAGTTATTGTATCCAATGTTGGGAGTGATATATCCATTTCGTGTCTCGTTTTCAGTTAAGGCGTTGGCATTTATCAATAACCCAACTGAATTGAAGAGAGAGGAATTTAGGTATGAGAAAAATTGGGTGTGCATACAGTCAATCGGTGTCTAGTCTCGTTGTCTAACGAAAATGTAAACGTCTGAATTTTCCTACCAACTAGCAAATAACATAGAATTACACAAGAGTAGTCAAGTTAACATGGGGACCCATTGGTTGATTTAGTACTTTATGGAGTTATTACCAATTAAGTTCACATGATTCACAATAACATTCAAATTCACATTTCATGCACTAACGGTTCAGATAGCATACGAGTTTCTACGGAGATTTCTTTTAAAGGTTGATGCGGTCAAAGCGTACTAGCATGCAATCTATCTTGAAGGTTTTACCATACAATGCATACAATTGTCCCAACACCTTATATACTAGCATACGACCTTAACATGGCATATATCTAGCATATAAGTTCATAAACTAACCAACACAACCCATACGATGCAAAGTTGACGGGGCAACTTCACACAGTCTTGTCATTCCCACCGAGGTAGGAGACTTAGGACCTTGTATGGTGTATGGTTTTCATACACAATCAAGCTAATACATTCACAACGTGTCAATTTATGGTTCCTAACACGTTTCATACACCTAACCAATCATGCAATTATACTCAACTTATTTTTTTTTTAAAGCATTTCAATAATTAATCAGCTTCTATTCCCTAAATATAGGGTTAGATTCTCAAATTTAGCATGCATAAACACATATGTTTTGTAAACATTTCTCATGAGAAGGTTAGAAGCAAACAAACTATTTATCGTGGTTAAAATGGTTCAACAGTTGCTCACATACAAAAATATAACTGGCAACACACTGATTTTGTGACAAAAGGACTGAGGTCCAAAGAGAAATCCAATCACGAGCTCACAACCATTTAAAAGGTAACACGTAGCAGTTTGTTAAGAATTACTAAATCCTGTTAAGAACTTTTCATGAAATAACATAGACAGTTAGGTACAAATTCAAGTTGGAGTTTAGTACAACATATCATCATGCATATTACCTTGCTAAAGAATCTAAAAAAATAAGGGCGAAGGTTCAACAAAACAAAAAAATGTAAACTATGAGGTACCGAATATCGAAAGGTGCTCATCAAGCATTAGCAAATTTAAGATGAAGAGCGCCAACGGCTTAGTTCGTGAATTCTAGTAAGCGATGGGATAACAAGCTTATGATAGTCGTAACCACACATCCCGAGAATGACATGTGAGTTTAAACTGGCACTAGTGAAGATACCAGCAGGGAGGATGCAAATAACATAATGGATAGCATAGAATTTCAGAGAGAAACCTATAGTGTGCTTGGCAGGATTCGGCAAGGAATTCGCGTAAATAGATATCGAGATGAACATGTCAACGGTTATACAATTCAACAGAGTAAACGTCTTGCTAGGGAAATCCTCATTGTTTAAGCTCACCAGTGTGCTCAATCTTCTTGGTGTTCTTGCACTTAATGTGTCATGCTTCCTTTCGTTGTCAAAACATCGATTCAAATGGTCTTCCAAAAGTAAGATAGGGTATAAAATATCTGATCGGGTGTTCCATAGAAAAGGATCGAGGCTATCTCCTCAGTGAATGCCAGAGATTTTTTAAAAACAAAGCAGTCGACCCAAAAGTAGTCTCCCTTAAACGAAAGTCGATGTACTTCTTAACCCATGCATCAAAATGTTGGAGTTGTTCGTTCGATCATGCAGTTTTTCATTCATAAGAGAAAAATCTCAGGTTCTTAAAGCGTTGATATTCATCTGAGTCAGAACTCACGTAGGAGAGTTTTCAGAAAGCATGGAGTTTGATTATTTCGGGTAGGTCTCTTTTAGTAGAAATACGTAAGGCATATCTATATACTCAGAGAAAGTAGCATTAAGCAGTTTTGTCGAGGACCTAGTCCCGTTAGATGGAGTTTCTCAATATGAGGCTCTTGTGTATAACTCTAAAGTCAATCCTTGGTCTGGTACTAGTCCCACATTCAATGTGCCACCAATGCTTATATATAGGGTGTACCGCAGCTAACCCACCACACTACCAGCACCTTGAAAGTGTACCAGCAACCTACCATTACTAGCTATTAGTCAAACAACGGAGGATATTTTCATCGAAAATAGAGGACGTCTAGTTTCTCGCATATGCCTGAATGTAAAGGGGATGAGAGATTAAAACCTTAATATGTCGTGTAAATAGAAGGTGTAAGAGTTTCCATTTACAATACCAATAAGATGCGTAAGGTTTGCTATTCTAGTGAAAGTCGTCGAGAGGTTGACATGCGCAGAGCGAATATCATAAAACTTCAGATTCCGAGGTGATCGAAATTTAAACAACCCACAAGGTTTAAGTTCAAGCTGGGGGTTTATCAACAAATTTTTTTTAAAGTACGATGAGGATTTGCGTGCCAGAAATTTATCAATAGTTTCTATGACATGAGCGCTAATAAATATACCAAATGTATGGATAACTTGGTGTACTCAATGCGTAAGAAGGGAAAATGTAGGTCGATGGTACAATAGACAACAAGAAGTTAACACTCGATGGGTGTAAATAGAGTTTCCGTGAAAGGCTTTGCATAACACTGCGATAAAGGCACCAAGTAGTCTCATCATCAATGGTGTTATCTAGTGGAAAAGCTAACCAAAAGTGTAACACCTTCCAATTCAAAGCTTAAAAGCTTATTCAGGACATAAAGAATTACAATAGCGCGAGAATCAGAAATTGTTGGTTGTTAAATCGTAAAAGGTTCGAATCATGCGGTCAAAAGCCAATCGCACAGGTTCAAAAGGTCAATCGGAATAGCCACTACGTTAGAACTGGAAGTCATTAGTTTGAAAATCAGGAAGGTTTTTTTTTTCATTAACATTACCCCCATTAGAGAAAGAAAACATGTTTACGGTGAGGTAAGAATGTTGTACAATCGCGACGTTGTTGTTGGAAACAAGTTTTGTTCTCATAATTGCATCATCGGTATGAATCCTTAGAGGGAACTCCACAGGAATTTTCAGCCAAGAAATTCATTTCAGTGTTCGCGAAGTGTATTTCATATAATTCGCTTATCCAATTTTCATGGGTATTCGCCCGGTGAATGTATATCCCAATTGTCTCACGATCGTAAAGTTTCAGGGATTGATATGGTCGGTAAAGTTGTGAAAGTAGAATCATGGTTAAAGATGAGTCCAAACCAGTCAAAGATTTCATTGAGAGTGCTCGCAGTTAAGGAAAACTTGTCATTGAAATGCACGAGAAAAAGAAAAAAAATGTTCTATCAAGACCAACATTCGGAACATGCTTCAAAAGGGTTCACGAATAGATTAGAATCCAACAGTAAATTGGTAAAACTTGGTACGATACCGTTTACAAGGATATGTGGCTTCAGTAATCCAATTGAGTCCAATACATTCGACATTCAAATGTCATGGGGTTTAAAATAAGATATTGTATCCTTTCCAACCATGAGCTTGCCGTGTCGGAGTCTCCAGGATTTCCATACACTGCAAATTACATTTACGTGTGCACCCATAACTGTAATTTACCCTATATGGTCACCCTAGTTCCTCTTACTTCAGCTACCAGGTATTGTGGAGTACATATGAGATATCCTCAGAGTGGGTATCAAGGATGGGGTCACTAACCCAAGGTTATCTTGACTAGATTCGTTTACAGAGAGAAGTCTCGAGAGCAACGTGTTCGCTTTAATTGGAATGACCCACCCGAAGTGAGTCAGCCAGGAATTTAGCTCAATTAAGAGTATTTGAATAAGATTTTACACAATGACCCAAGCTTAGCTCGAAGAAATAGGATGATTACTACACATACCAACCTGATCACAAATTCGATATATATGAGAGAAAAAAAAAACAAATCAGTCAGTACACATCACGTACTTTTTAGTTTATAAGAGTCTCATTCAAGTTGATTCATTCCAATGCAACCATGCGACAGAAACGAGAAGGGAAAGATCTGAGGAGATCAGCGAAAATGTGTAAACGATTCGGATAACAAAGACAGATTCAAGTGTCCCATAGGAAACCACTTGAATCCACACACTGTCGCCACTCCTGAAGTCGAACGGTCCCGCTATAAGCACGTTATGATAATTTTGGCTGAACATTAGAGTTCAGTGGTACAAGTAGGTCAAGCACAACAAGAATCTCACATAATAGGAGGAAAAGTTTGAAGGTATTACACCACTTTCCCTAAGTTCTAGGATAATCCCAAGCAACAACCAACTCGTCATGAATGAATATGTGATCCTTCGGTTCGACTCGACTTCTTGCCGACAAACATGCGAAGTAGAGGGGTACAAGACTCTAAGAGGTTGAAAACGACTCAAGTATAACCGACTCCTCTTTGTGAGTATGAGGAGAGGGATGATGTAAACGACATATCGTAAACTAGGTGCGTGTAGGAATGAGTATCACGATGCATGAGAAAAAAAAATGTTTAAGTGCAACTAATGCAAAACAGTTACAGTCTAAGACGAATCTTAGTTCGTTGTAACCAATGGCTCTGATACCAATCTGTCACACCCCTAAAAATCCACCCGCGGAATACCACCGCTGGGAGCGTGACAAACCAGGATCGCAGTCCATTAGTTACACCAAACGACCAGTAATTAATAAAAACGTTTCATATTTCATTAAAATATAAATTCAGAGTGTTACAATTTCGGAAGCGTAAATACAATTAAATTATTTATGTAAAAACATCGTCAACCAAAGTGACGTGGCTTGTTCAAAGACACTAAAAGGGTTTCAAAGTCTCATGCATGCGTACTCGTGATACTCGAACATCTGCAACCTGAGAAATAACATGCTAAAAAGTGTCAACACAAAGGTTGGTGAGTTCACAGGTTTATCAGTTCAAAAACAGTTCAAGTTCGATGTAAATCGACTGATCAACATCAGTCTCAGTTCAGTGTGAAACAACTGTTCGTCGACAGTTCAAGTTTAAGTTCAAGGTTGACTGTTTCCACAACAATCAAGTTCATGTTCAAGTTCAGTTTAAAAATCCAGATAATATATCAATAGCTAGCTAGGCTATTTTCAAGAAATCAGTGCACGTTTGACTAGATAAACTAGCTATCCAGTTACTGAAGCTCGACAAGTTCAATTGTGCCTCGTTAAGACTAAGAAGTATATAACACCCGTTCGATATCCAATCGAGTCAGCGCGACTGACCCGGGTGGGGCTGTCAAACCCAGTAGATCTACTAAATAAATTCCCGCTGATGTCACATTGACAGTAACTCTAAAGTGAGGACTTTATCATAAGTGTGCCACTATCATTCAGGTGATATAATTATCTAACAGTTCAAGTGTTTGCATGTTAATCTCCCCCAACAGGATTAAAACAGGTAAAAAGGGGCCGTGAAACTCACCTTAGGTTGCACAGCAAAAGTTCCAGTTAAGCATTACAGCAAATAGCAAGAACGGGTCTTGTGAAAGAAATCAGTCACCTAACGAGCATACAAGTATAAGTGTGTGTTCTTACAAAACGACTAGGTCTAGACCAACGGCAAATGGTAAATAATGTCAAACTATGACATGATGACGATTATCAACAAGTCGAGGATGGCACATAGCCAAAATCACGACGATTACGAAAGTCGACGAAAAGTATATTATTGACTAATAATATACGTCCATAAAATCGAACCATAAAATATATATGTATATTTCAATTTATACATAACCAATTATAAAATTTTATCTTTATAAAATCTAGTAGTAAAACATTTGGATGTATTATATATATATATATATATATATATATATATATATATATATCCAACATTTAAAATTATTAATATCGTAAAGACGATAAAAAATACTATTTATATACGCATTTTCCACAATGTATAGCTTACAAGAAAAAAAAACTCGGTTTATAACCATCAATAAATATATATACTTTTCCAATGCCTCCTATATATATATATATATATATATATATATATACATATAAAATACATTTTGAATACTCCAAATAATATATATATATATATATATATATATATATATATATGTTTAGAAAACCTTTCTTATAGAAAATAACGGTTCTATGATTAAACAAAAATATCTATGCAACCTACGGTTCCAAAATAACATTTCAAATGACCGGTAATAGGTTTTGGGTCAAGAAAAAAGTCCACAAAACAAGAAATAAAATAAAACGAACAAAAGTGGAGGTCACCAGGTTCGAACCTGTGACCTCTGCTTCACATTCCTACGCCCAAACCACTGGGCTAGATGCCTTGTTTGGTTTCAGATGAGAAAAGATTGCTTTTGGGTACGTTATGAACAAGGAATCTGGTTTTAAGAAAAATAATAAAAAGCTTTGCGTTGGACAAGGTTCGAACAGGTGACCACGAGGACTGAAATCGTGAGTTTTAGCCACTGCGCTAACTCTAAAGTTTAGGTTTAAAACTAAATTCAATGTTTTTAACAATTCGCGATCAGACATCATCTTCCTCATCCAAAACCCTAAACTCGCCGGAGAAGTTCTCCGACCGCCGGAAAATCGCGAAACACCATATTGGACCCAGAAAAACGTGCGAATATGGGGAAGACTACTAACCTCAAAACGGAGATGAACGATTTCGAATTTTTGACACCGAAATTGAACCCGAACTCGAACTCGCAAACCCGGGTCATGCCTCGATTTGACTCCTGTATTCTCCTGGTGGCTCAGGGATATCCGGCGATCACAAGATGGGTTCGGTGGTGATGCAACAGTAGCGAAATCCGATCGGTGGTGGCGTTCGGTTATGGATTTCTTTGCGGTTCTCAATCCCACAGATGTTATCAACGAAAAGGGAGAGATATGTGTGATCGATTCTTCCTAGTCTGGTTGTGTTAGATTGAGTTTATGGTGATTGATGGTTTGAGTACGTAACCGATGGCGGTGTAATTCCAATAATTAAAGTTGATGGTAAATGAAGAGGTCGCTGGTTCCGTTGAAGTCATAAATTGACTTTGACACAATGGCAAAAATAGTCCCTTCATATATTTGCAGAATGGGAAATCTAGTTTGACAATTGACATAATGGTCCCTTTGGATTTGCTTAAGTAAGGAAGTTTAAGAAATGGCAAGAGCAACCCCTAGAAGTTGAAAGTTTTTATCTAATTCTAAGGAAGCTAACGGAGGATAATTTTAACGGTATATATACGTGTGTTGTCAAAATATAATTAACGTAAAGCGTTTATAAAAATATAAACCTTAATTCATTCACATAGAATCATGAATGATAATCCATAGATATATAATTTGAGTTCACATAAAATGATGTGTCCGAAATCGTAATGATACGTGTAGAACTTACATAAAATCATAGAAACGTCACGTGTAACTATGTGACGCATTATTACATAAAATCATAGAATATATTGTGCCTACATATCATATATATATATATATATATATATATATATATATCATAAAATCATAAGTAAAAATGTCAAATAAAATGACAAAGTGTTCACATGGAATCATAACACGTATGATTTACATAAAATCATCGAATATCAAACTTCTAGACTTAAGTGCATGCGCGTATAGTGATTGGTTATACAAAACCCTAATTTTCTAAAGTCAACACAGTCAACACATAAATGTTCACACAACATTTATAGCAGTTTAAGTTTATTTTAATTAGAAAAAAAGGTCCTGAAGAGACGGATTGTCACAAGCGCACCCTAAGGTGAGTTCATTTATATTATTGTTATGTCCGTTCAGGGACGATAACGCGCAGGTGGTTGCATCCGGTAAGGATGGTGACCCAAATGGTAAGGTATTTCTTACTGGGTAAATTTCCGACATAATATCATATGTTTCACTGAATTGAACTTTATTTATAAAAAGTCCTTACTTTCGGGCCGTTAATATACAATAGCGAGGTAATATTGAGTAGTACTACTGGGGATTGACACCCCCGCTCAGCGGTGCACGTGATGCACCCTCCCGACTGGCGGTCGGACTGAGATCAATGTTAGCCTACCCACCGTGATCCGTAAAGACACGGGAAGGCAAGGTTCATAGGTACCCCCTATCAAAACATTGTCAGCTTCAGTTACGAACAATTCAGGTGTACATAACTATAGGTTAGCTACCTTCGATATGGAATTTTACCGGTCTTATGATTATTGATTGTGTTTTACCTTTCTCTATTCATATACATTAGGTCTACATGTGACGTGTAGACCGCTTTAGTGAACTCACCCGCCTTGGCTGACACTTGATTGTTGATTTCTTTTCAGGTCGTTAGGTGGATCATGGACGGCACCAGTGGTGGCAGTACTACCTATGGATACCTTTTGAAAAACCCGGAATTTCAAATATTTAAATCCATCGTTTTGTAACACCATAACTGCAAACTTTATTTATGCTTCCGCTGAACTGTTAAACTTATTGTTTTGGTCTGTAACTAAAACTTTATGTTAATTTATAAATTCTGTTATGGTTTGGGTGTAACTAAAGTCTGGGATCCTGGTCTGGATCACACCCCACACGGTTATACTCCGTTAGATGAAATTAGGGGTGTGACATAATAAAACATGAGATTTAGTTCCTAGGCCTCCAGATGCTCATGTCATTCGTTGTATGTGGCTATTCCGTCACAAATACAACGCAACAGGTACCTTACAACGATATAAAGCAAGGCTTGTCGTTAACGGTAAAAATCAATGACTCGGGATTGATTGCGACGAAACATTTAGTCCCGTCGTCAAACCTAGCACGATCCGTACCGTTCTCAGTTTAGCTACATCCCGCTCTTGGCCTATCCACCAATTGGATGTCAAGAACGCGTTCTTACTTGCTGATTTAAAAGAGACGGTTTACATGTTTCAACCCCCTGGTTTTAAAAGTACAACTCACCCGGATCATGTTTGCGGGTTAAATAAATCTCTATACGGGTTGAAACAGGTACCAAGTGCATGGTACCAACACTTTGCTAATTATTTGCTTAAATGTGGTTTTAAAAGTGTAGTTACAGACACATCCCTTTTTGTGTACAAGCATGGGCATCACGTTGCATATCTTTTTATTATACGTCGATGACATCATCATAATGGCTTCTTCAACAACTCTCCTAAACAAGATCATTGGCTCCCTGTCACAAGAATTCGCAATGACTAATTTAGGCGAACTCCATTACTTCTTGGGGATATCAGTCACCCGTCAAAACGGTGGTTTATTTTTATCTCAAGCATCATATGCTGAAGACATTCTTGCTTGTGCCAACATGACAAAATGTAAGCCATCAGCAACCCCCGTTGACACCAGTAGCAAACTCAGTGCCAACACTGGTCCCTTGCTCGAAGACGACACGTTAAATCGAAGTCTAGCGGGCGCCTTGCAATATCTTACATTCACTCGCCCGGATATCTCCTATGCCGTGCAACAAATTTGTTTGTTCATGCATGCACCACGTGAACCACATATGAATTTTCTAAAAAGGGTACTCCGCTACATACGTGGAACGACCGATCACGGCCTCACTATACACCCCTCCAGGTCCATATCCCTAACAGCCTACTACGATGCCGACTAGGGGGGAGGGGTGCCCCGACTCTCGCAGAACAACCTCGGGATACTGTCTTTTTCTAGGCACCAATCTCATTTCATGGTCCTCAAAGAGACAACCGACCATTTTCAGATCTAGTACAGAGGCCGAGTACAGAGGCGTTGCAAATACAGTTGCCGAAACAAGTTGGATACGCAATCTCTTGACCGAGCTATTTGTTTCCGTCCGTCAGGCTACCGTGGTCTATTGTGACAACGTTTCTGCTGTTTACCTTTCGGAAAACCCGGTACAACATCAACGAACAAAACATATAGAGATCGACATACATTTTGTATGGGAAAAAGTTCAAATTGATCTCTCTGTGTTCTCCACGTACCCCCGACTATCAATTCGCTGATATCTGCACCAAAGGGCTACCGAGACCATTGTTTCTAAAGTTTAAAGACAGCCTTTGCGTTCGTTCTTCTACCGCTAAGACTGCAGGGGTGTCTTAGTTAGGAAATTATTGTAAATTATATGTAATCTCTTTATATTTAGCATTGCTAGCTGTCTCTAGGTTGTCCATAGGTTGTACACATTTACTAGCCTTCCTTTTATATGCCTTGTACCTTGTCTTTATATACATACGGGTATTGTCAATTCAAATCATCAAGTTTTCTGACTTTTACCATTAACCACAAACAAATTAACATCATTTTTCTTCTACCTTGATCAAGCTCATTGCTTGATAAACCTGTTAAAACAAATCCTATATCATCATCTTGCCCTTCTTTCCTACCCGGAAACCCAGACCACATTGACTTGTGTTTCCTACCCGGAAACGTTTTAGGATCCTTGACTGTGTTGTTTCGGTACCCCCTAGCCCCATCATTCCCGCGACTTCGTTCTCAATCAGTCCGTCGATCGTTAGAACCCACACCACCAGTCCGTCGGCTGCGATTTTGGTATCCTGATTTAGCAAATAACAGTCTTCCTTGATCTTCTTTTATTTTCCCTTTATCTCGAACTCTCTCTTCATATGCCTTTAACCTCATGATTTTTGTTGTTCGGGAATGTAAACACGTAAAGCAAAACCAAATCTGATTACTTCCGTTCCACCTTTTGTGACATAAGCCGTCAAGAAAAATTGTCGAGAATTTCCTTCAATTTAAAACTATGCATACTCAGCAAGCCAAAACAATTATTTACGTTTTCTTTGGCTCCCCAACGTCAGCCTCTAAAAGGACTTAAGAAATTCTCCAATTGGCGTAGCCAACAAAAAAATCTTCAATTTAAGATTAAAAGAACTCGCAACCAACCTTCTACCTTTTCTTTCACTGTAGTGTTCTTTTGATTTGAGACCTCCTTTTATCTTATTACGTAGCAAAAAAACCAATCCTCTTCAACGATCTTGTCTCCGATCTTCGTTCTTTATATAAACTTTATCGAGCTCTGATACCAATTAATAGATATCACAGATAATTCCAGGAACGAGAAAACAACTCATTATATTCAATTAACCGGGACAATTTACAAGGACTACATGACCACTATTTATACTAATCCTAAAACTTTAAAAAACAAGAAACCTAATCATACCGAAACTAGGAAACAAAATAATAAAGGAATCAATATCCTAACCAAAATATTAATTAAATATTTAAATATAGTTTTAGTCTAATTCTAACTCAATTAAATAATTAATATAAATTTACTAATCTATCCCTAACTATGGAACAATTACAAGATTAGTCCAACAGATTCATCGAGTTCGATCTCTACTTCAAAATCAACAGTGATGAAGGTACCAACAGTGATGAAAGTCCTGATGAAGCTGTTGAGAAAAAAAGGGAATTGTATATATATACAATCACAAACTCACCTATGGTTTCACGCCCAAATACATAAATACCATTAAAGACGTTTTATATTATATACTAACTGATCCAAAAATTACCACTATTACTTCTCATCACAGCTGGTTGTGGTTGTTATATTGAAAACGATTTTTCCGAGCTCGAAACCAAGGAGTAGCAAATCATTCTTTTTTAAGTTTTTATAACAAAAAAACCCCACATGAAGCAACCTCATCTCTTGTGATTTAAATATCTTTGAAGACAACAACCCTCACGAGCTTACAAATCAGTTTCAGTTTTAAATAACATATGTATAATCTTGGAGACCAGAGGCGGAACCACATGAGGGTCCGGAGGGTCCGTTGACCCTCCGGCCGGCCAGCCTTTCTGAACAGGGTATCCAAGGTTTGATGCTTTTCTTAGAGCTTGACCCCTCTATTTGTGAGTAAAGTAACTAAAACATAGAGAGAAAGATGAAGAAAGTGTCGATTTGATTATATTTTCCCGACAAGGCAGTTGAGCAAGTTGGCCAAGAGAGTCCCTGATAGAGCTGCGAAGAAGATGAAATGTAGATAAAGCTACAGGAATTAGGTTTTATATGACTTTTGGGCCTATTTTATTTAAGCCCAACAAGATAAATATTATTTACTCTTTCCGATTTTCTTCTTTTAAATCCTCCATATTTTTCTTTTTTTAATAAGAGAATAACAGGTCATCTAGCTTGCAATCGCAATAACAACCTGTTTTTTTTTTTCAAGTTTCTTTTACTTTTTTTTGTTACTTATTTTATAATTTAGTAAATCATTATGATATACGATTATTTAATTTCAATATTTATTATTACTACTAAATTAATTCAATAATAAGTTAATTATGACCCCCGGTTATATATTTCTGGTTTCGCCA
Organism: Deinandra increscens subsp. villosa; assembly: GCA_039602395.1. NCBI lineage: Eukaryota > Viridiplantae > Streptophyta > Magnoliopsida > Asterales > Asteraceae > Deinandra > Deinandra increscens. The sequence goes on from JBCNJP010000017.1 coordinate 92,300,543, forward strand.
CTGCTTGGAGTCAAATGAAGTGGGTTTGGGTTTAATTTTAAAATTTCTTGGGTTTAACACAAGTATTATCCGGGTCAAATGAAGTGGGTTTGGGTCTAATTTTAAAATGTCTTGGGTTTAACACAAGTATTCTCCATTGAGCTTCAATTCCTTCTCAAGAAACACTCACGCCAAACAACCTGAATCACCATTGTCAGTTCAGAGCAAACCTCCTAAACATATAACGGTCCCCCAAGGCCGACAAGAAACAATTTAAAATTAAACCCAAACCCACTCCATTCGACTCCAAGATCGAGTCAAAATAATATCATAATCTCACTTCTCAAGAAAAACCTTTTCTGCTTTTAACATAAAGATCCAATCTTTCACCAAGTTTTTTACTCTGTGAAACAAAAATCCAAACTTTAACAAAATTAAACCCAAACCCACTTCATTCAGCTCCAGGATTATGAAATAACATTTTTATATTATTCAAGTTTTAAAAACCTCATCTCATAAAAATGAAACTCATTTGTAAAAGATCTCCAAGATTGATACAAGTTTTATAAGTGTCTTAGGTTTGGATTGAAGCAATTTTTTATTTATCATATAGTATATATTTTATTCATTATAAAACAGTTATAAAAGATATGTTTTAGAATTTTAGACACTTTTTTTTACCCAAAAAATTGTAATAATCATTTATATGATTTGTACGTAAAAAAAAAAGAGATTATTCATGTACATTTAAAAGTGGTCTTTTTTTGTTATAAAAGCATTGTTTTAAACAACCTCATCTCTTATGAATTTTTTGTTAAATAACATATATATCAATCCACTTTTGCTTCATTTATTGTAAAATATATAATACCTAAGACACTTATAAAACTAACTTTTTCTTTGTTTTATTAGTAATTTTTTGTATTTTCTCAAATAACCGCAGCAACGCGCGGTTGATCTCTAGTTACTTACATGAAGGAATGTTGAATTCCTAAGGTCGATGGAATTAAGTCCAATTCCATTTTCAAAAGAACCAACCAAACATAAATTTGACAGATTAATTTTAATTCCATCCAGAATTCTATGGGATTCCATCCATAATCCCATGAGATTCTGTAAACCAAATAGGCCCTAAGTACGAGCATATAAATAAACAATACTTTCATGTAAAATAATTTAAACAATGGGTAATCAATAGGTTGAGTTTTAAACACCTTCCTTGAGTGTAACACTTAAAACAAGCCAAGTAGTTATTGTTAGTTTTAGTTGAGGATTCGTCTTTAACACGATTATTTTAAAATGAATTTCTCGCTCCTCTTAGACGAATGTGTATGTCTTTCAAAATACAACAATCAAAGAATTTCATACTACTGAAGAAGTTTCTCACACTTGAGCTTGCATTGAGGTTAATTGTTTTATCGCGTAACGTGGAGCCTTTTAATTCTTGTAAAATCCAGTGTTAAGTATAACCACTATCTTAGTCTAGTGACAAATGTGTATGACCCTTTAATATGTGGTTTTAGGTTCAAGTCTCACTTGAACAAATGAATAAAAATGGAGGTTACAAGTTGATCCCGGGGATTTTCTCACCAGTAGTGTTTTTCCTTCTGATGGGAATTGAAGATGCTCGGGTGGGTGGGTAATATCCCCGTCGATTATCCAAATTTGCTGTAAGTTTTGTGTATCATCAGCTTTTTTGTTTTATTAACATAATATTTTATAATATTTATTAAAAAATCAAATTTATTTTCTTCTAAAAACTCTTTATTTATTATTAAATCTATTTAAAAGTATTATAAAACATGCATGTAAGATTTATATCTTTTGATAATAATAGTATATCTGAAAATATTTAAAGTTTACAAAACTTATTCACAACTTAAGATGATTCAAATATTTAAAAAAAAAATCTTCCTTAGAAAACAATCTTACGTGTGATAAATGATCAAATCAAGTTACTTAAAACTGTTGATTTGGATGTATCCTTTTATTTCAGTATTTTGAATTCTGTTAGTCATTTGTTTCAATTTTTAGGGTCATTTACAATTTAGGGGTGTTCAAAACCGGATACCTGAAATTTCGGATATTCGAAAATTTCGGATATCAGTTTTCGCTATCCAAGTCCAAGTCTAAAATTTCGGATATCCAAAATTTCGGACTGGACTCGGATAGTTATAACAGATATCCGAAAATCATGTTTTGTTTAAAAAACCACAATTTAACAAAAAAAAAACGACAAAATCTAAACATTGCTTCATAGATGTAAGACTATTTCTTTAGAGCTCACAATACTAATTGATAAGACACGTAACTTCTCTTGTTATTAACATAATTTTTTCCTGATGTTACCTAATGGGGAGGTGGAGACGCTGGAGGTGGAGCCGTCGGAGACCTGAGAATCGATGGTGGAGGCTGAAGCGTGGAGGGAGGCTGCGACCTGATAAGTGAGAATCGTGGAGGGAGGCGGAACCGTGTAACTGAGATGGAGACGCCGGAGACCTGAGAACCGACGATGGAGCGCTGGAGGTGGAGATGCCGGAGACCTCAGAATCGACGATGGAGGCTGAAGCGTGGAGGGAGGTTGCGAGTCTGCGACCTGAGAAGTGAGAAGCGTGGATAATGAGAACCCTAATTCCCTAAAAGTAAATCCCTAATTGATATTTCCTTAATAATAATATAAAACATATTTTAGTTTAGTAAAAATTTTCGGATCTCAGGAATCGGAAACTTCCGAAAATTTTATAAATTATTGTCCAAGTCTAAGTCCGAAAATTCGGATATCCGAAATTTTCGGATAATTCGGATACGGAATTTCAGAAAATTCGGATACGGATTCGGACTCAGATATTCTTGAACACCCCTAATTTACATATATGATA
>JBCNJP010000017.1:92303900-92371233 GCA_039602395.1 Deinandra increscens subsp. villosa
ATGTATATATATATGAATGAAATTTCATGTATATTTTTTATATGTGTTAGTTATATATATTAGTTATTAGTTGACGACCCACATAGTTAGCCTAGCTTAGTTCCTTAGAATCTTCTTATTCATGTATATATAGTGGTTCTTCATTTCATTATAATTAATGCATTCATATATGACCCACTTTTACATGGTATCAGAGCTGGGGTTCTTGGTACAAACCCTAGCTATCACATTTTTCCTGATTTGAGTTATAACTTCTAATTTTAGTTTTCAACTCAAAATTTTGTTATTGTGTAGACCCATTCCACATCTGCAACGAGATTCCTTTTTTTAGAGACTAATGAAGCGCACTATCTCTGTCATCATTTCCAGGACTTCTAATTAGGGTTCCCCAAAAGTTCTTCGTCGAATCCCCATAAGACAGGTTACTACGCGCCACCAAACCTCTGCCACGCACCGCCACATCTAACCACTACTATCGGCATGGGAGAGCATATTTCAAGATGGTTGGTTGTATAAAAAATCACTCCATGTGGAATCCCACAACTTAATGGTGTGTTTAAGAGGAGGAATCATACATACCTCACTCCTTATGGAGTTATGCTCTTAAGACCGTCTTGAAAAATGTCAATCTGATTCAACCAAGAATGTAGATAAGATACCATACCAGTTATGGCATGGGAAGAACCCCAGCTTATTGTACTTATGGATCTTGGATTGTGAAGCCTACATTAAATGTTAGACTTCCAACAAGTTAGAACACAGAGGTGAAAAGATAATTTTTGTCGGATACCCTAAGGAGAGTAGAGGTTACTATTTCTATCACCAAACTGAAAACTGTGATTTCATTAATAGAAAAGATGTATCCTTAGAGAAATAATTTCTTGCTAAAGGGACGACTAGAATTATTATGGATCTTAAAGATATTCGAGAACCGCAGGTAATTCCTCCATGAGGTTGAGACAACCAACCAACAATTAGTTGTTGCTCCCGAGCCGTTGTCGGTTTCGGAATCAGTTGTAACACCGAGTGTCCACTGAAGTAGTAGGAATCTCTAGAACCAGAAAGATATGGCTACCTGGTTTAGACGACATATGAGGCTAAGCGGACCAACTACAATTTTTGTAATGTCAGGCCCCGAATCTGGCAAATGGCTTGAGGCGATGGGCGCCGAGATACAATTCATATATGATAACCAAGTCTGGGACTTAGTTGACTTACCCGCCTCCTGAAAATCGTGTTGATATTAGCTAGGTTTTTAAGTGTTTTGTAGTAAATTTTTTTTTTATTTTTTTAAATAATTTTAATAATGTTTGCTGTCCGTTAGTGGCCTATTGATGAAAATGACATCACCCTCCATGATTTTGATGTACAACTTGGCCTGCTACAAACATTTCTCACAGTTCCATCAACAGATTACAACATCTCTAAAAAACGTTCTTGAATACAGACGTCCACTTTCATAGATTTGTGAGCCCAAGTAAACGAATTTGTTGACCTATTCGTGTTAGGGCAGACTCACTCTTGGGTGTCTATCAAATTACCCATGGATGGAAATCACAGAATAAATTCATAAATGGGATTCTTACGTGCCCGAAGATTTTCTCGAGTTGCATGTCGATTACCTCATTGTAATTAGACCTCAAGTGATATAACAAAGGTGCAACTTCTAGTAGTTGGTCTTCTATGTTTCTTATAGCATCCTTTGAAATCACAAAATCTTCCAAATATTGGCTGCAGGGAGTTAAAAAGCTTCAGAACTTCTCTTGGCCTGGTTTCAAAAATGTGTGGCATTTGGACCTTTCTCTGAGTCGAATAATTAGACAAACCATCTCATGTTGTGCTCAGTGACACGTTCTTCAATATTTACAACAAAAATATGTATTTTATGTTTTTTTTTAATAAATAATTTTAAAAGAATTTTTATATACACACAACGGCTATATACCCAACGGCTGTATTTTATAACGGCTATATACCCAACGGTTGTATTTTATAACTTTCTCCCCTATAAATAGGGGTCATTTGTTTGATCTTGAACCACCCTGTACATGTCTGAAGATCCAAATTTTCTTTTAGTTCTTCACCAGTTTCACAATCTTGCTATGTCGTCCACACCTCCTAAAGATGTCCTTGAACCATGGACTCCACCTCCGGCAATGCTTCCGGCGCCTGGTTTTGTGCCACCGGTCGAACAGCCGCAACCACCACCTGTTATGCAGCCTCGACCTCCTGCCCCCCTGTTAATCGTCGTCCATATCCACCATCCACTTTTGTTCGACCCCCCCGTCCCCTCGTCGGAGTTGAAGAGGAGGATGAAGATGCCTGGAATGAAGCAAACAAAGGCTACATGGAGGTCCTTCGAGAGTACTGGGCGGAAGAACATAGTAGGTCCAAGGAGGTGGATGTCGAATCTGGAAACCGCTGGGCATCAGACAGTGACTCCGACTCAGCTTCAGACTGGTCTTATTAGCTGTTATGAGATTTCAAGTATTCTGTAGTGTTGGAGTCATAATGTTTTTCCTATTATTCTCTTGCGTTTGTAACGAATCTGGGTTGTCTTCCTGTTATCAATAAATATGTTTTTTTTTTAAACTTATGTGGATTTTTGGAACACTAAGAAATATGAATAAAAAACATAAAATACAAATTTAAAAACTTATATTCCAAAAATAAGTTAAAAATAAAATTATTTAAAAAAAATAAAAATAAACATCTAAGACTTCTCGGCCTCAAAAATAATCAAAATTTGAAAACGGTCGTTTTATACAAAACGACCCGACAAACATTCCCTAATCATCACCTAATCATTGCCATATAACGGTTTTAATATTTCCTTGGCTCGTTTCACATAAAACGATCGTTTCGAGGTCGTTTCACTTGAAACGATCGTTCGGTTTGGGTGTTTTTAGTAAAAGCCCTGGGTCAAAGCCAAATCGTAAACACTTAACCGCCTCAAATAATCGTAAACTCCGATTACGATTTCCGATTACGACCCCGGATCGTAAACACCTGTTTAAGATTTCTTGACAGCCTGGCCGATCGTAAACACCTCCTGGTCGTAAACGAAGATTCCGATCGTAAACACCGATTACGATCCCTGATTCCGATCCGAAAATGTCGTAAACTCTGTTTACGATTCTGCAAAGTCGTAAACACAAGTACAAGCAGCAAGTACAATCGTAAACACTTCTTGCCGGGTCGTAAACAGGCAATCTTCAACCGCAGCCCAGAAAACACGATCGTAATCACCAAAAACTCGATGAACACAGCAGCAGCGACGATCGTAAACACCCAGAAACTTCAAATCTTCAACAAAAACCGAACACAAACCCAGAAAAACGCTTGAATCTATATCGTGAGAGCCTCGAATCTAAGATTCTTGGCTCTGATACCAATTGTAGGTCCGGAAATTAACCAAACACACGATATACTAATCTAACACGAGTGCGGAATCCTCGTGAGAGATCGATTCAAGAAAATAGTAGAAGAAGAGACTAGATCAAGTGAAAAGATGAAGTCTTGAATGAGAATCAGCTACTATTCGAAGCAATGAAGGCTGATCGTAAACGTGAAAGACCACAGAAATCGTAAACAGCAAATCCCCAAAGCTTCATCATAAACATGAACAAGTGAGGTTTATATACTACCTCATTGGGTTTACTATTGGGCCCCTTGTGGATCATAAACCCAATAGTAAACCCAAGCCCAATCATAAACTAGCCTAAATACAATAATCAAACTAGCCTATGATTCTAATTAAACCCTCTAAGCCCAGCCCAACATATTTAATATTACAAGCCTCATAATCTAGCCTCTACAGACTGATCGATTTCTGAACACATCAACGTATGTGAAATCTTTTTAGATATTTGATTACTAAACTTGTAAGTGCTTAAACGATGCATTTTGTTGTTTTGTAGGACTTAGAATTTGAATTTCTAACACGGACCTCTTAATATGACGCCGAGTTAAATAAGTTTGGGTTTAAGTTAAACATGTTTCATGTCATCAACAGGTCGACACATTTATGACACGATTAAAATCGTGTCGAAAGGTTTCATATTGCCTAACCTGTCTATGACACAATTAAACACGTATACATTTTTAATAATTTTTAAAAATAATTAAATACATAATAAAAGTCAAAATCCTTTTATAATTTGAGATTTCCACGTTAACTTTTTGGTTTTCTCCCCTTATCAACTTTGACACCTTAAGTTCTTCAAAACCGTCAATCTTTCTATTTTATATTTTTTTAATTTCTTTTTGCTTTCAATTCTATTCTCAGGATATCAATTATGTCTAAAAGGTCGTGTCGTGTAACACGTTTATAAACAAGTCTGTGTTCTTGTTTGAAAAAAAGAACACGATTAGTTAATCGTGTCATGTTCGTGTTTAGTACTCGTGTTAATCGTGTTGTATCGTGTCTAACCTGCGTAACACGTTTGAACCTGTTTTGCCGCTCTATTATTTTGGAATCTTTTTAGACCTTTCCTCCGGTTTGTGCAATCATGAACCTTTCTTCAATGTTAGTGTAACAACAACCTGGACGTTCTATATGTGCCTTGCCTTTTTCAAATGACCTTGAGTAGGTGAGTGCATAAATTGACTAAGATATTGAACTGAATAAGCAATATCAGGACGAGTGTGGCATAGGTAAATCAATTTCCCTATTAACTTTTGATATCCAGTTATGTTTTCTAAAACTACATTGTCCTTTTTACATGATTCTGTAACAACATAGTGGGATTCTAGATGTGTGTTCACAGGTTTAGACCCTGTTAAACCAAATTCAGCCAAGAGCTCAGTACAAAACTTCCTTTGTGTCAAACAAATTCCTTTATTTGTATTCACAACTTCAATACCCAAAAAATACTTTAAAGCACCCAAGTCCTTGAATAAAAAAAAATTAACAAAAATTTAACATCATCTACGTAGACCAACAAAATAGTAAAAGTAGACTCGAAACTTTTTGTAAAAAGTGAATAATCACTTCTAGTTTGAACAAATCCAATATCAAGTAAAGCCTTGACCAATTTTTCATTCCACATTCTAGGGGCTTGTTTCATCCCATAAAGTGACTTAACTAATTTACAAACCCGATTATCATTTTCTGAGAAATAACCCTCAGGTAATTTCATAAACACTTCTTCATTCAAATCACCATAAAGAAAAGCATCATTGATATCTAACTGAAACAAAGACCAATTATTTTGGACAGCAATACTTAAAACACATCTTATGGTTACCATTTTCACAACAGGGGAAAAGGTCTCATCAAAGTCAATACCTTTTGTTTGACTATAACCTTTTGCTACTAACCTAGCTTTGTACCTTTCTATCTCACCATTTGATCTATACTTTATCTTATAGACCCATTTGCACCCTATTGGTTTTCTACCAGGAGGTAAATCAACAACCACCCAAGTATTATTCCTATTCAATGCAGCCATCTCTTCATTCATAGCAACAATCAAGTTATTATCAAGTTTGGCTTGACTAAAAGTTTTAGGTTCAATAGATTTATTTAACATAGACACAAACACCTGATGTTCTTTTGACAAATGAGAATAGTTCACCACTTTTTCTAAACCATATCTAACCTTACCTTCTACTACATAATCCTGTAACTTAATGGGCATCGCAGATTTCCTAAATGACTTTCGAACAAATGTTGGCATAAAATCAGGTTAACCAACAGTACCCTCAGAGGAGTGAGCAGTCTCATCATTTCCAAGAGGACTTACCTCACCAGTACACTCAACTGGAGTAGATGGAGAAGACAATGATGGTTGATCACCACTTTCAACCTCATCTGCCCCCCTCATCTCTACAGTTGAAGTACTAGGTTGCCAGCCACTGCTACTAGACACATCATGTGTTACCTCCCCTTCATCATCGGGATTTACAACACTTGAAACTTTTGGTGTAGTGTTTGAAAAACTAGTATAAAAAAAGTTTGAATGGTCAACTGAGGTTTCAGTGTAGATCAAGTCCTTATCAAAGTTTGATTTGCATGAAAAAGGAAATACAGACTCATAAAATTTCACATCTATAGAAAAAAAACATATTTTTTGAATCAAGTCCCCATAGTTTATAACCCTTTAATTTTCTCATTCGAATAACCCACAAAAACACATTTTTCTGCATGTTCACGAAATTTATTAAAATCATTTAAAATTGTACTAAAACACAAACAACCAAAAACTCTAAAGTGACTCAGAGGAGGTTTAAAGCCAAACAACTGTTCAAAAGGTGACTTACCATCTAAGACAGAGGAGGGAGTCCTATTTATTAAATAGGTAGCACTACTATAAAAACTGTCTTCCTTGACACGCGAACGATGACACTCGATAATTCTTGACGTGCAAAAACTGAAGTGCCAAAATAAAATGTCAATTATAGGTAATTCCTAAGAATTCATGACGCGCATTTTTGCGTGTCAAGAATTTCTGTCATATTTCAAAAAAAAAAACACGGAGGACATATAAAATCCGCGCGTCAAGAATCAAGTGTCGTTTTTTAATTTTTTGGCTCCAAATTTCCCCCCAATATTTTGCCCTAAATTTTCCCCAAATACACTCCCGCTCCCACTCCAGTCTCCTTCTCAAAAATCGATTTCAGTCTGCTATTCGATGTTTTCGAGCCCTAATTTCAAGCCCTAATCTCTATCTCACCTAAGCTCCACTTTCTGACCCTAAGCAACTCGTCCGTAAAGCCGCAGAGCTCCGCCGCATGTCCGATCTTCAATTTGATTCATCCAGTGCCGGAATCGTAAACACTTCACCCTTTTTATTACATGATCTCTACAATCGCAGTTGATTTTCTAGCCCTGAGTTTCTCCCAATTTTTTCATTTGTTAATTGTAAGGAGAGATTTGCAAAGCCATAATCTGTCTGGAGATTACCGCTAATATGTACGTTTGGATCTGTTCAATCTGTGTAACTGCAATTGTTAATACGCTGTTATCGTTTCTACGATTGATGACTGATAATTTATGTGCACTTGTTTTGAAATTTATAGCATGTAATTTGATTAATGTGATAATCTGTTTCTAATTACTGTAGGAAGCAGGTTTTATTTGATCGCCAGACTGCGATTAGGTTAAGTGGGAATGTCAGAGAAGGCTTACATTCGATCTTTCAATGTGATGCAGAATGGAATTGGTGTCAAGTATGTTAATTCTCTGTCTATGTTTTCTATATGATGATTATACTAATTGTTTACCCCCAAATTGAAATAAATCCGTATGAATTGTAGGAATACACTTGATATTAAGGAATTGGCTATTCAATTTGGATGTGTTAGGCTTATTCCTCTTGTTCGAAAAGGGCTATCATTGTAAGTTTTGTTTCCTTAACATATCAAGGAAAATACATGTTTTTAGTATCTAGCTAGTTTGTTTAATATTTAAATCTTTGTTGGTTATTGGATACAAGTAACATTGCTAAATGTGATTCAATTATAGATATAGAGAATGGTTTATTCCTTCGTTACCTCCTTCTCGTCGAGCTAGTGCTGACTTCACGAGACCTGTGTTTGCAGCCACAGGTTTTTACTTGTGTGCCAAAAAGCATAAGGTATGCAAAACCTCTTTTAACTGCTTAACTGTTTTAGCTTGTTTTCTTTGACACTAATTTGTTTCCTTCCATGTTTCCATAGCTTAAGGTTGACAAGAATAAGTTGATTGAACTTTCTGGCACGTCTGAAGATGAATTTTCAAGTGTAAGAAGCAATTTAATTGTCCCCAAATGCCGCCAAGACATTGGTTTTCATAAATTTGTTCTCTTTATAATATGATGCTATATGAATCAATGCAGGTATCTACTTCCATGAAGGACCTTTGTCATGATGTTTTTGGGGTGTCTACAGAAAAGAAAGATCCGAAGTATGTGAAAGTGAACAGAGGTAACTTAAATAGTAAAATCCCAATAATCTTTTCTCTTGAAACCATATTCTGTGCACAAGTTATTACTTTTATAGGAGTGCAAAAAACATGAAATGTGTATACATTTATTATCTTATCTTATCTTGCAGATTTGTTGGATGTCTTACCTGAGAAACGACAAGCTGAGGATGGTGGTTATTCATCTGATGAAGGCAAAGATGTATAACTTTTGTTTACATTAGTTCTTATTTCTGCATCTTGTGTGCTGCATGTCACAGTCATGCATATATAATTCTGTTTACATATAGTAGTATTTAAATAAATATGCTTGATGGATAGTTACTATAGTCTATTTGGACCCGTTCCAAGTTAGCAAATTTCATAACAGTGACCCATTCTGATCCGTTTTATAATTTGAATAGACTCAAATCGACCTTTTTAGCCGACAAAAGTTACCCAAATCAACCCATTTCTTGAAGAATGGGTCATTATTGTTAGGTGTAATGGATACTTCCCATATGCAGGCATGCAGTTTTTACTACACCAAAAAGTTACTCTTTACTGGGGTTAATTTTGCAATCTCTAACTTTTAAATTATGTTTTGGTGACACAACTGTAACTATATTACACTATAATATCTATTCATGATGGATCATTTGTTTCTTGTTTCTGGGAAACACATGAAAGCTCTTAGGATCATTTAGAAGTCATGCCAAAATGTTGAAACTAATACATATATACTTTTATTGTAACTTTCTTGCAGCTTTCAGCCTACAAGAAACGTAAGCGTGAAGAGAACCACAAGTATGAAGAATGGAAATCTAAGGTAGTAGAATCCAATAAGCAAGGCAAGGATAAAGGTAATTCCATCCTATTTATTAACAAATGAGTTTATATGATTGATGCTTGGTCTATAAAAGTTAAAATGTGTAAAACAGGAAAAAAAACAATAGTTGAAATGGTAACGGGTCAAACTGGTTTAAAGGATTTTTAGTTTATATACTTGTGATGCTTCATCAGGTGAAGAAGGTAGCTGTTGATATTGTTCGTGGATTAACTGGATCAGAAGATGGATTACAATCGCTTGCTAGTTACTCTAACACTGTGTTTCCGTCCTTGTCTCGACTATTAGGTGAAAATAAGGTGATAATTTGTTAGCTTTTGGTTGAACTGTGTTATGATGATACACATAATCACACAAATATCTGTACACTCGCTTTATGCTGCCACAACAAGCCCAACCATAACCCAGCCCCAACCCATTTGCCTCTTCTACAGGAGCAACATTGTAGTCACCAAATGTACACTCGCTTTATGTTTGCCTCTTCTTTTAGAAGTTAAAATTAATGTTATTTACAGAAGGGCATTTTTTCTTCTTGTGGTGATGACAGGATACACATAGCTCCTGACGATAGTACTATCGAAGATTGAAACACAATTTGATGTTTTGAAACAGACGGAGAGGTCATGTTATCTGTTGACCAAGTTTCCGATCATTGCTAAGCAAGAACATGAGTTGGCTGAGTTGCAAAATGGTTGACTACTGTTGTAAGAATGTTGAGGTAGATTTATTATTATAGGGACATAAATATTGGTAACATGTGGGATTCATTTGTAAACTCATATTAACTTTGTAATTTTTGCTATATATATGGAATGCATTATTTTGTTATATAGGTATTTTGTTTTGTATTATGAGATTAATTGTTGTTTAATGTGGAAATTAGTGATCCTACAAAAAAATATTTCTTTTATTAAAAATTAAAATTCTTGACGGGCATAATGAGTGTCAAGAATGGAGTGTCATAAACAGACGACACTAAAAAAATTATAAATAAAAATATATTAAACACAGACGACACCCTAAGATGACGTGCATAATGAGTGTCAAGAATGGAGTGTCATGGATAGCGTGTCATGGTTCGCGCGTCAAGAACTTCTTGACACGCATTTTGCGCGTCAAGAAGCTTCTTGACCCCGGCTTCCTTGACGCACATTTGCGTGTCAAGATGGCACTTTCTTGACGCGCAATGCACATCAAGAAATGCCTTTTTTGTAGTAGTGTAGCAGTTAGCACAGTCTCAGACCAAAACTTAAGAGGTAACGCAGGCTGAAACAAAAGTGACCTAACAACATTTAGTAAGTGTCGATGCTTTCTCTCAGCAATGCCATTTTGCTGAGGTGTATAAACACATGATGTTTGATGTATGATCCCATGTGACTTAGTAAAACTTGAAAAAAGAGTATTAACAAATTCAGATCCGTTGTCACTTCTGAATATCTTAACAGTTTTACCAAATTGGTTCTTAAGCAGATTAAAAAAGATTTCAACATTTTCAAACACTTCTGTTTTATTTTTTTAGTAAATACACCCACACCGCTTTAGAGAAATCATCAACAACCGTTAAAAAATACTTAAAACCATCATGACTTTGGGCGCTATATGGACCCCAAACATCAAGATGCACAAGATCCCTTAATTGGATAGATTTATGATCACTTAAAGGGAATGGTTCACGATGTTGTTTAGATCTGTGACACACATCACATGGCCGCCGAGAACTTTCAACCTTAATTTTCAAAATACCTTTCAACACCTTCAAGACTTGATCAGAGGGGTGACCTAGCCTTGAATGCCACAAATTACACATACTCCTACTAGACATACACACCTTAAACTTCATATAAGATTCACCTCAAAAATACAGCCCATCAAGTTGTTTACCAGTAAGAAGAGTTCTCTTGCTGAGAGAATCCTGATATAACAATGATTCTCATCAAAATACACACCCAACTTATTACCACGAGCAAGTTTATGAACTGAGATTAGGTTGATATAATAATCCGACACTACAAATACATCTTTTAAAACCACAATTTCATTTAGAACATAATCCCTAATTTTAGATACAACGGCAACAGTTCCATTTGGGTGTTTTACTTGAATGTTTAGTTATGACACATTAACCTCATTTTTAATATTTTGAGCTGACACTATCATATGTTGATTATGTCACCCCCAAAAATCCCATGCGCGATAACGCGCCACAGGGAGCGTGACAAACCAGGATCGTCATCCATTAGTTACACCAAACGACCAGTAATTAATAAAAATGTTTCATACTTCATTAAAACATAAATTCAGAGTGTTACAATTGCGGAAGCGTAAATACAATTAAATTACTTATTGTAAAAGCATCGTCACCCAAGGGGACGTGCCTTGTTCAAAGACACTAAATGGGTTTCAAAGTCTCATGCATGCGTACTCGTGATACTCGAACATCCGCAACCTGAGATATAACATGCTAAAAAGTGTCAACACAAAGGTTGGTGAGTTCACAGGTTTATTAGTTCAAAAAACAGTTCCAGTTAATGTAAATCAACTGTTCCTCGACAATTCAAGTTTAAGTTCAAGGTTGACTGTTCAACAACAGTTCAAGTTCATGCTCAAGTTTAGTTAATATAATCCAGATAATATATCAATAGCTAGCTAGGCTATTTTCAAGAAATCAGTGCACGTTTGACTAGATAAACTAGCTATTCAGTTACTGAAGCTTGACAAGTACAATTATGCCTCGTTAAGACTAAGAAGTATATAACACCCGTTCGATATCCAATCGAGTCAGCGCGAATGAATCGGGTGGGGCTTGTCAGGCCCAGTAGATCTACCAAATAAGTTCCCGCTGATGTCACATTGACAGTAACTCTAAAAGTGAGGACTTAATCATAAGTGTGCCACTATCATTCATGTGATATGATTATCTAACAGTTCAAGTGTTTGCATGTTAATCTCCCCCAACAGGATTAAAATAGGTAAAAAGGGGCCGTGAAACTCACCTTTGGATGCACAACAATTCCAGATGGATAATAACAGCAAGTAGCAACTAACAGGTCTTGTGTACCCTACCAAACACCTAACGAGCATATACATATATGAGTGTGTGTTCAATTGAAAATGACTAAGTCTAGACCAACAGTGAAAGATAGACGATGTCAATTATGACATGAAGAGGATCATAAATCTCAAAACGAGTCGATGAAAGCAAATTGCCAAAATTATAACGATTATGAAAGTCAAAGAAGAGTATACGATTAACAATAATATTTGTCCATGAACTCGAAGAATAAAATAGGTTTGTATATATAAATATATATATATATATATATATATATATATATACATAACAAAATATATAACTGTATCAATAACGTGTTTTCTGTAAAAATATAATTCTAACGTTTAGAGAGTTCATAACGCACGATAAGACGAAATATATTATTCGTATATGTAAATTTTTGTATAAATATAAGGGTTATTAAAATGTTAATTTTATATTTTCTAAACACATATCTTTATATATTTTTCGAGTGTGTATTCTTTTATAAATCACCGTCAAATAACCCAAGATTTTATATAAAAATCAATTTGTATAAACCAATGGGATAAAGAGCAATACCGATGATGATTATAAAAATCTTACGGGTCCAAACCTATGTCAAGGATGATGGGTTAGTAGTTTTGAGTCAAGAAAAAGGGTCCAAAAACACTAAAACAAAATAAGGCAACAAAACCGGATGTCACAAGGTTCGAACCTGTGACCTCTAGTTTGGATCATAGCACCCAAACCATCCGGACAGAAGGTTGTTTTGGTTACCATCTCGCCCAAACAGCGAAGTGGCAAAACCAGATTCACATAAAATAGCAAAAACACATGAAGTGAGCGAGATTCGAACCGGCGACCTATGCATTAGAAGTCACAGCCTTAACCGCCGAGACAAACTTACGATTGTTTAAAGAATGGTTTAAGAAATATATAAACCTTCGAAGGACAATGTCATCTTCCTCGTTGAAAAAACCCTACCGTACCCGACTGCCGTACCCAACCACCGGAAGTTTTATCAGAGCCCAACCAGAAGCCAAAAACACAAAAATGATTGATCGAATTAGTATAACAAAAGGCTTTTGAGTTTACCTTGGGTATTGACGATGACTGAAACGGAAACGGGGGTTGAACTCGAACCCGAAAACTCGACACCGGGATGAACTAAGCTGCTTCAACTCGACGCTACCGTGTTCGAGGTCAGATGGTGATGCAAGGCAGGCGACAGGAACAACCCGACAACCAAAACGGAATTTCGAACGTGGTGGCCGGATTTCTTTCTCCTGCTGCTTCTCACGGCGGTTTCACAAGGGAACAAGAACGAGAGAAAGAGAGAGTCTGTGAGATTAGGAAGCACTAAATGATGGACTTAGGTTAGGTTAAATCAATTGAAGGGGCTGAGCAATTATTCGATCGGTTACGGGATGTGAAGAGGGCCGACGGTCGGCCTTCGTGGGTTACGTAGTGATTTGATTTTCACAATTCAACTTTCCTTTAATGACGGAATTGGTCCCTCACAAAATTACAAGGAAGACAACCAGTTTATGGAATTACATGAATGAACCTTGCAAGTTTGTTTAGATAAAATGAGTTTAGGAAATTGATAAAACCGATCCTTCAAAGTTTAGGAATGGTTAACGAGACTAAAAGGATTAACGGAGTATATAAGCAATGACTATATGTATATATATATATAGGTAAAAGATCCGTGTAGACCCCTTATTTTTTGTAGACCCCGTAGACCCCTTATAAAACTCATTAAAACTCACTAAAAATAAAACTCAGTTTTGTTAATTTAGTTTTTTTTTTATTTACGATAAGCTTTTAAGAACAAAAAAAGACAATTAAAAAAAAAGAAAAACGAAAAACATTAAAAATTGAACATTTTAAGACAATGAGTTTTAAAATCAATGAGTTTAAAACTCAATAAGCTCAATAAAACTCAGTGTTGCGTTTAAAACTCATTATTTTAAAACTCATTGTCTTAAAATGTTCGATTTTTAATGTTTTTTGTTTTTTTTAATTTATTTATTTATTTTTTTGGTTCTTAAAAGCTTATCGTAATAAAAAAAACCAAATTTACAACACTGAGTTTTATTTTTATTGAGTTTTATAGGGGTCTACGGGGTCTACAAAATTTAAGGGGTCTACACGGAACCCTTCCCTATATATATATATATATATATATCAATGCGTGGCGTTTATAAAAATGTAAACCTTGTTTCGTTCACATAAAATTAAGAATAATAATTCATAAATATATACTTTGAGTTCATATAAAATAATGAACATGAAATCATAGCAATACATATATATATATATAGAGTCGAGTTAGCCTACATCCAGCAAAAACGCTACATCCATTGCGGATTCATCTAGGGCGTCCATCAAGATCATCCAACAGCCAGGATCTTTGGTGTTTCCGCCTATGGTGTTTTCGGTGGGGGAAAAAACACCATAGGCGGAAACACCATAGATCCTGGCTGTTGGATGATCTTGATGGACGCCCCAGATGAATCCGTAATGGATGTAGCGTTTTTGCTGGATGTATTTTACCCTAACTCTATATATATATATATATATATATATATGTAAATATATATATATATATATATTCTCACACAAAATAATAAAAATGTTATGTACAATTACATGATGCATTGCCACATAAAATCATAGAATATCAAACGTCTAGACTCAAGGATATGCTCGTATAGTGATGGTTACACAAACCCTAGTTGCTAAGGTTATAACACAATTCAACACATAAATGTTCACACGACATTTATAAAAGTTTAAAATAAATGTTCTCACGACATTTATATCAGTTTAAGTTTATTCAAATCAGGAAAAGACGTGAAAATACGGATTGTCATAGATTAGCACCAGAGTCGATTATCCAACCTGACCTCATCACATCAAAACCAGTAGTAGCAAAACTGTACACTCTAGTACTAGACAAAGAAGACCACATAGAACACAATGAAGTACCTCTCATATTCGACACAACAAAACTATCACTCGGAGTCTCTTTGATTAACCCAAGCAGCTTAGACAATTGATCATGTGTAAGAGAAGTCAAAACAGATTTTGAAGAGTTATTATGATTTGTAACATTTACATCAACCTGTGATGATCTAGGCACCTGATGTGACAATTGACCGCCTTTAGGTCTAAGATTAAATGTCCAATTTTATTACAGTGAGAGCATTTTAGATGTCTAATTTTATCACAGTAAGAGCATTTTAGATTCGGATTAGGGCCTCTATTAAACTTTCTTTTATTATCAAAAGGTTGTACAGATTTTGCAACAAACACAGAGTTTTGACTAGGAACCTTTTGACTACCACTAATGATCCTATGTGACTCCTCGCGTGAAACAAGTGAGAAAGCAGCTTTGACAGTTGGTAAGAGGTCACGCATCAGAAGATTATACCTAACAGGTTGATAAACATCATCCAAACCCATCAAGAACTGCATCAACTTAATCAAGGAACTAAAATCATTATATTTCTTGGAGGCACTACAAGTACATGAAGGAATTTGAAGAGTAGCATCAAACTGCTTCCACATTGTGTTAAGTTTGTTAAAGTATTCAGAAACAGTGCTCCCATTTTGTTTAAAAAAGTTTTATTTTGAAACAGATTAAAAATAATGGAACCATCGACTTTATCATAAGTTTCCTTCAAGTCCTCCCACACCTCAGATTCAAAACTGGAATAAACCTGCCCCACATAAAGATCCTCAGCATTGGAGTTTAGGATCCATGTGAGGACCACTGAATTGCACCTGTCCCACTGTTTGGCCAACACCTCATCATCAGTGGGCTTGGTACAAGTACCATCTATGAAACCAGTCTTGTTCTTGACTCTCAAGGCCAATTTCATAGCATTTGACCAAACAGTGTAGTTTTCGGTCCCTTTTAATTTTATAGAAACAACAGTAAGACTACTTGAGTCACTAGCATGAAGATAAAGAGGATCACTAGCCTTAATCTTACGAACCAACATAGCAGAAGTACCAACATCATTAGCAGGCATGGTGAAAAGTAAAACAGGACAATTAGCACAACAACAGTCAATCATACAACAGTAGAAATACCACAAAATACTAGTAACAACACATAATTCCGAATCAACGAAACCTAGCCAGTGTCCAGATACTTACCACTTGTTGTGGCAGCCAAGGCTTTGCTAGGGAGTTGAGAACATATATAATAGATATACAACAAATAACAACAAAAAAATGAATAGATCGGAAAGATCTCACAGATATATTAGCCCAAGTTAAGGTTTTCAAAATCCAAATCCAATCACCTTCACTTAGGGCAATTAGATCTAGAGCACCGCACTTCGAGAAATAGCAACAACAGCTTCCAGGAGGTTGAAATGCATAAGAATGCAAACATTAGGCATTCTCAACATATCCTTTTTATAAAAATAAAATCAAAGTCGGGCTCACGTAGATCAGCATGATCTAAAGATCCAGCATAAATTACATAAAGAACAGTAAGAAGGAGGGTTAAGAACAACATAAAGTGCATGTTTTAACAAAGATAAGTCATCAATCACCGCTTCCACAACCTCATCCTAAAGAGGGTTAAGAACAACATAATATCGGGCATATGTACTGAACACGTTTCCTGCATTGGGCCTTTCGATTCAGAACCTTCATGGGAGCAAATGCAACACCCTAAAACAACTCGAAAGTAAAACCTCAACTCTCAACAACAAATTTCCCTTTTATAACACTAAACCCGATTCAAAACAACATAGTTCAAGTTAGATCACAAATTCATGTCATGATGACTTAAATCCATTCCAACCTGAATCACCTATCCAAACTCTCAACGATAAATTTCTCTTTTATAACCTCTAAGAAGTTGATGTTTGCCTAGGTAATAAAGGGCCTAAGGTTTTTGTGGCAAATAAGCCTATAATTTACAACATGTTTATGTTTAATAAGTAAGAATTTGCAATTAACAAACAATGTGCTTAAGACAAAGCTACTCTCTAAGTTTTCTAGCGCCATACACATACCTAGCTCAGACCTTAAGTGAAGAAAGGTACTCCACAAGACCAGCTTCACTGCCCTCCTGGCTCCTGATTTGAAGTGTAGTATAATTTATTTCTAATAAAATCAGTGATCAAGTTATAAAGAGGATGAGATACCTTCACCTGTGGAGCTTGATCAGCTTGCATCAGTATGCTGCAAAGAGTATACCAATCTTCAACCTATATATTCCTTCGCGCACTTCATTAAGAGTTCATTCTACCATCATACAATGTGACGAACAAGAAAATGTTATTCATTACAGGGTACCTACGTACACACATTCTAAGGCATAATGTTAAGGATACAGTAACAGGCAACAAAGAGGCGTAAATCATCAAAACCCCAAATGTGACAATTGGCAAATTTTCAGGTCATTCTCACTTCAGAAATACTCAATGTTGCATGTATTATATTCACATTAGAATTAACGAGATGTTTACCCACCCCGCGCATTGCTGCGGGGTTGAATTTTTTTACTGAACGAAAGTAAAAAAAAGTTAAGTGGTATAAAATGTAAAAGTTTAAAAGTCTCGTGGTGAAATTATAAAACTATAGAAGTATATTAAAAGCGAAGTAGTAGAAAAGTTAAAAGTTTCGTGTCCAAAGTAGAAGACAAAAAGACTTTTAAAAAGAATTAAAAGTTAGAGGATTAAAAAATTAAGGAGTATAAAACGTCAAAGTCTAAAAATTTTGTGGTGAAAGTATAAAACTTTAAAAATATACTAAGTTAAGTGGTATAAAACATAAAAGTCTAAAAGTCTTGTGGTGAAAGTATAAAACTATAAAAGTATACTAAAAACGAAAATATAAAAGTTAAAAGTTTCGTGGCCAAAGTAGAAGACAACAAAACTTAAAACAAAAAAAAGTTCAAAAGTTAGAGGATAAAAAAGTTAAAGGGTATAAAACGTAAAAGTCTAACAGTCTTGTAGTGAAAGTATAAAACTATAAAAATATACTAAAAAGGAAAGTAGAAAAGTTAAAAGTTTCGAAGCTAAAATAGATGACAGCAAAACTTAAAATAAAAAAAGCTTTAAAAGTTAAACGGGATAAAACGTAAGAGTATGAAACAATGTGGCCAAACTATGAAAACTAAAAGTTTACATATTTAGTAAAAAGAAAAAAAAACAAATCGTAAAAGTTTAGGGTAGAAAGCGTCAAACCACCAAAGTCACGTGGCCAAAGTTTGAAAAACGAAAAATCTACTATTCATCTTTAAAATTTGATTGTATAATATATAAATTTTGCATAATTAAGGTCTTGCATGTCGTAACATATCCAATTCATACATTTCCACGCATTGGTAATTTAGAGGATTACACGCCCGATTTAACCGGCACAGACGAACATTGAAGACGTTTGCATATAAATGCTTGAATAATCATTTTAATATATTTAGTGTTTAAAATATATTTACGTTACATTTTATATTAACTCGAACGTGTCACGCGTTATTATTTTTTAATCGAGTCTAGTCATACACAACAAATATCAATAAACCATTTAACATGAAATATGCTTTATATTAAAGTATTTTAATATAAATATTCATTTTTATTTATTTCGGATTAATACCAGTAATACACAAAAACAATCATTTTTCACCAAAACGACTAGATAAAACACCAATCACCTAACCTCTTGTATTTTATCCTTATTTCCTTCCCAAATTCGGGTTTCCCTCTCCTATGTGAACTCTAGGGTATGGTACTTTGTAGAATTGTAGGTGAAGGATGATGTGATGTGCCACCTTTGAGCATGAGAGGTTTTATTCGGTGTGGATATAGGTTTAGAATCACTTATATTGACTCTCTGAAGAATTTATATTTTCATAAAAAGGATACCTATAGAGCAAAACATAACCTCCGACACCTAAGAAGTAAGATAGTAAACCAAGACGTATCAGGTTTGGTATCAATGATTTACTAAGGGCATGTGGTATACTTGTGTTATATTGGTGGTGTTAAAGTGTCATGTGGGCGATGACTGGATAATACGACACTTTAACACGAAGTGTGGTATACATGGTGTTAAAGTGGGTTGTTTTTTATTAATTAAACAAATAAAAATAAAAATAAAAAATAAATAGAATTTTGTGATTGGATCTGGACCCAATGCGCGTTGAACTTTTAACGCCAATTTATGGCACCCCCCTATAACGCCTAGGGGGGCGGTGTTTAGCGCCACATAACGCGATTAACGGGAGTTTGGCGCCGGTATACCGGGTGGCCTAATTTTGTAAATATACATCATTGTTCAGATTTAAACTTTCAACGTTATGTAGATAAAAGATGACGCTATTATATATATACCACCGAACACCATTCACTACGTCAAAATTCACCTTTGGCCACGGAAAAAAACCGTGACAAAAGGTGTTTTGTCACGTTTTTTTTCTCCATTCCAAACGACACCATAGGTGTCGTGACCATATGTACCCTACGGCCACGTTACAATATCAGTGGCTGAAGCCACCTATAAGCGTGGCTAAAGGGTACCAATATTTGTTGTTGTAATCAAACAATTCTTCAGAAAAGCGTGGCGAAAGGGTTCCAACGGCCACATGTGTTTGGTTAACGTGGCCTTTGGTATTTTATGGTCACGTATATTCGTGTTTTAGCCACATACATTATAAAAATACGTGGCCAAAGGGTTGCTGAAATCATACATTTTGTCACAGTACGAGTGGCCAAAGGGTGGCAACGGCCACGTTAAAATATGAATGGCGTGGCCTTTGGTATTATATGGTCACGTATATTTGTGTTTTAGCCACATATGTAATAAAAAAACGTGGCCAAATGGGTTGCTGAAATTATAATTTTTGTCCAAATACGCGTGGCCAAAGGTTGACAACCGCCACGTCAAAATATGAATAGCGTGGCCTTTGGTATTATATGGTCACGTATATTTGTGTTTTAGCCACATATGATATGAAATAACGTGGCCAAATGGGTTGCTGAAATCATAAATTTTGTCCCAATACGCGTGGCCAAAGGGTGGCAACGGCCACATTAAAATATAATAAGGGTGGCCTTTGGTATTATATGGTCACGTATATTTGTGTTTTAGCCACATATATTTGGAAAAAAAAGTGGCTAAAGGGTAGTTGAAATCATACATTTTGTCTCAATACGCGTGGCCAAATGGTGGCAACGGCCACGTTAAGATATAAAAAGCGTGACCTTTGGTATTATATGGTCACGTATATTTGTGTTTTAGCCACATATATTTGGAAAAAGAAAGTGGCCAAAGGGTAGTTGAAATCATACATTTTGTCTCAATACGCGTGGCCAAATGGTGGCAACGGCCACGTTAAGATATAAAAAGCGTGGCCTTTGGTATTATATGGTCACGTATATTTGTGTTTTAGCCACATATATTTGGAAAAAGAAAGTGGCCAAAGGGTAGTTGAAATCATACATTTTATCTCAATGAACCCTATATTTAATTACAAATCAAATAAAATTTAATTACAAATCAAATAAAATTTAACACATATATTTAATTACAAATAAAATAAAATTCAATTGCAAGTCAATACAAATGAAATACAAATAAAAAATTAAAGAAAATTACACTGCATACAAGCATTATTCTCAATCTAATTCAATTACAAGTCAACAACACTACCGCGTAAGTGGTCTTCATCTTCAACTGTCCAGATTTGAGCTTAATTAGGACCATTTTTTATTGTATTCCTTCCTATACCAAAACATATAATTGATAATTAGGTTATGGAAATTGATCATAATATATATAGCAATTTTGAAATACTTACCACCATGATAGATATGGACTGAGGAGTGCCATTTTATTGCAAGTAGTATGGGTCATCAGGTCCTACAGTTCAATTGATTTCCAGATGAACATTAGATATCCAGATGAACTTAAAACATCCGGATGAAGATCACATTAATTAAGTTCCAGATCAACTTCAAAGTCAGTTGAACTTTGTTTGCTACACATCTCACCATTTGTTCCAACAATCCCTAGCTGGCCCAAGTGTTTGAGGTACCAAATAACATTTAAAATGGGACTACATGACATTACCAAACAGATTACTGTGAAAATATAGAACGGAATGAAACTTGACTGGCAAATATTTACCTTTTTCTTTTCAACCGCTTCAGACGAGGTTGATCGACCACCGATTTCACGCCCTACAGTTCAATTAATTACTAGTAAATGAGCAATCAAACCTATAATGAGTTTGACAAATACTAACCGTTGTGTGTATGTCAGCATGATTAGTGCTGTGGCTAGATCCAACAAAAATCTCCTTAGAATTTTCCTAGAACAATGTTTTTGAAATGGTAAAAAGTTAGACCAGAATAATGACGCAGACCTATCATGAAAGTATTTATTCTGTTTTTTTAATCTAACATAAGTTGTTCCAGTTTTATTCATACAGATTATGTATATACTCTATTTTTTCATATTAACATACATTTTCAATGAATAATAGCAGGGCCCCATTTAACTCATATCTTTGTTCTTACATGAAGTATATATTCTTATGTACCAGGAACTTGCATCTATTTGTGTTCTTCAGGAACAAGAGTTCATCCGGATTGTGTTTTTCATGAACAAGAGTGTATGTGATTATAAGGCACTTGAAAAATAGTATGATTAATTAAGTTGTGATGTAAAGAATTCACCTCTGTAGATGCCGGAGCATTAAGTTTGTGTGGTAACGGTGGTCCAATTGCAGATAGATGAGCTATAAGTAGATCAAGTTTTTTCTCCGATTCTTGAATCTTCAAGAAGAGGGCCTTAATCTGTTCATTTTTTTCATCCCTAAGAAGTCTCTCCTCTTTAAGTTCGAACTCAAGTTTTTCCAATTGACCATCAGTGTTGTTGGATCGATCCTTGAATTTTGTACAATTAACAGAATGTAGTTAGATGCTTTTTAACAAAGTACATAAATAGGAAAGCATGCAGACCCTGTTAATTCATTATCTCTTAGTTAGTTCTTAATTATTAATATATCACATAAAGACCCTATTGATTGATTATTTGATATGTTATACACAAATTAAAGACATCTAAAGGGAAGAGTGGAACACATCATGTCTTCAGTGGATATAAACAAACAGTTCACCATTTCTAGCAGAGTAGCAGATGCATGACATCAACATTCTTCTATTCTTCTACAGGGGATTTAAACTAAAATTTCTTTATTTTGTACCCCTCTAACATGAACCTACAAAAAATGTTTGAAACATTCCTATATATGTCCTCTAGGATCATTTCCTAGCTAGTAATTAATGACCAGAGTAACGTAAATTAGTTCTTAGTTATTAATACATCACATAAAGACCCTACTGACTAATTATTTGATATGTTATACCCAAATTTAAGACATCCAAAGGGAAGAGCAGAACACATCATGTCTTCAGTGGATATTATTAAACAAACAGTTCACCATTTCTAGCAGTGTACATAAAGAAGAAAGGAGGTTCACCAGTAACATGAATCTACAAACATGTGCATATGCTTGACCTCAACATTCCTAGCATAAAAATAACTAATTTAGCATGCTCCCCCAGTCATTTAAAAAGGTAAATAACTAATTTAGCATAAAATGAATGGGTTGAAATGAATGGAGAGGATATCTGCAATATATACCCATTCCTAATCAATTCTGTATGAAACGAAATTTTATCGATCTGTAACTGTAACTGTACACAAATTCAGGGATCCCAAGTTAAACGTGTATCAATAATAAACAAAATAAACAATTTTATGAAAACAGATTGTAAGTAATGAAACGGAATAACTTGACAATTACCGTTTTCTGGACTGAATGGTCTCCCAAATCACATCCCACTTCTGAAGAATCGCTAGCGCTGGCTGTTGAAGCTATTCGTTGTTGAAGCTCCATGGAAGATGTGAATAATATGGATGAGAAAGAAGACCTAGTTATTCGCTGGAGGTTTTTAATTGGAAATTTTCTGATAAAGTGAGAGGGAATCGATAATAAGTAAATTTAGTTCGAAATTTTGGGTGTAGTTTGAACTAATGGTGGGAAATTCAAATTTTTTGGTGAAAAATTTTTTCTAAAAGGGGGGGAATTGTTCAAACTGATAAAAAAACCCAAAATTAATATAAACAATATGTATATTAAACATAATTAAACCTAAAATTAAACATAAACATAATTAATTAATTAATTAAATGTCTCCACGTGGCTCTTCCAGCGGGTTCTTCTTGAAGATGAAATTCATAACTGTGATCCTTTAAGCAGATCTGGATGACGATCGGAGTTAAAAGCCCTAATTAACAAAATTATGTTTTAATATATATTAACTTTATTATTTTATTTTAGATATAATAAACAAGATTTTAATAACACGTGCCTTGTGGCCGTGATAACGCAACTACAAAAAACGGATACATTACTAAAACACAACTCAAAAATGAAAATGATAAATTACTATGCAATTCAGAATAAAAATACCAAAAGACGTACCGCCATGTTGTGAATTTCTCATGTATAATAATTTTGTTTCCAAAAATATTAAACGACGTCCAATTAGGATGTTGAGGAGCAATTAGGACCAACTAGACTCAATGAGGACTAAATACTGACAAATAGCGTCATTTATAAAGATACTTTAGTGAAGACCAGTTATGGTCAATTAATATGGTCAATGAATACGAATTAGGACCAGTTCAATGAGAAGGTCGATTATGCTCATAGGACCGATAAGGACGGAGCATGAAGGAAGTGACTAATGAGGATTGATAATCAAGTATGACCAATTAGGACTAATTGGGGCCAATTAGTTAAAATGAGGACCAATGATACCAATAAGGGTAAATCAGGGTTAGTGATCGTCGATTAAGACCAATTAGGTTCAATTAGGGTCAATGAGGACCAATTAGGACCAATAAGGATGAATTATGACTTATTAGGGCCAGTTAGGACCGATGAGGGCCAATTAGACAGAATAAGTACAAATATGGCTCAATTCGGGTTAATGAGGAGCAATTTGAACAAAATGGACCAATAAGGACCAATTAGTGTCAGTTAACCTCAATAAGGACCTACTACACTTATCGTTTACCATTTACATTGTAGTACAACAAATTTGAGTCAATTAGGCCCAATTGACCTTAATTGATTATAATTGGTCCTAAATGAGCCTAATTGATCGTAATTGACCGTAAGTGATCTTCATTGAACCTAACCGAGCCGAATAGACTATAATTGACCTTCATTGGCCCTAATTCATCCTAACTGAGTGTTCACTGGCCCTCATTGGTACTCATTTGTCATAAATGACCATGGTCGACCTTAATTCAGTCTACTGGTCCTCATTGAGCGTAATTTGGCCCTCAATCGGCCTAATAGACCCTAATTGGTGATATTTGGTCCTCATAAGGGGTCGACATTGAGCAAAATCGACCCTCGTTAATTAGTTATAACTGGTCTTCATCAGTGACCCTAATTGATCCTCATTGACCCAAATTGACCCCAATTTACCCTAATTGGGCCTCGTGGCTTCGTTGGTCCTAATTGGTCCTACTTTATCTTCATTTGTCCTCATCGGTCTTAATCGACCCTAATTGATGTGGATTCAATTAAAATAAATCTTTAATCCTAATAAAGCAATAAAATGATTGCCACATGGCCTTTTTCTAGGGCCTCCACATCATCATGTCCACATGTCAACACTAGATTAAATTAATATATAAATTTTAAAATAAATTCAATATATTATTTCAACTTTATAAATATAAAATTGAACCTTACATTTAATAAAATTTAAATTTCTAATTAATGTAATGAAACTTCAAATCTTTTAAAATTTCTAAACTTAAATAACTTCAACTAAATGGGCAAACTTCAATAACTTCCCCTGTATCAACTCTTAGGGTTCATTGTGATCCAGAAGAACTGCCGTTAGTGTAAAACTGCATTTTCGAAAAACAGTTACCCTATATTTTCTCTCCAGGTTTCTAATTGGCGATTTAAACCTAAACCTTACTCTCTAATTTCTAGCAAATGGCACCCAAATCGAATCGAAAGGCTGCATCAAAGGCTACTCAACTGTTCTTCGCCGAACACAATGTTGTAGCGTACTTCGAGAAGTCTGATAAGTCAAAGCTATTTGATGAAATGAACGATTTCCTCGAGAAATCCAACACTCATTTTGCTTTAACTGTGAATCCTGTAATATGCAAGCAGAGAATTGCTGAATTTTGGGACTCAGCCAAAAAATCTGTTGATAGCAACGGGGTTGGTAAAATTGACTCTAGAGTCAATGGGAATGAGATTAGTTTGACTGAAGAAATGATACGGAAGCATCTGAAATTCAATGATGCAGGAGGTGATCCTGATTACAAGTCTGAATTGTACTTGAAGACGTACGAAGCAATTGGGTATGGGGGTGACTTAACTTGTGGGACCATCAAAAAGGGACAACTACCCTATGTTTAGCGATATCTTGCTCATACCATTCTCCACTGCCTGTCTCACAAGAAAACTGCGTGGGATGAACTTGCTGCACCTCAATCATCCGCTTTTCATGGATTGGTAAATGACCTCAATTTTAACTTTTCAAAAATGATATTTGATGGAATGCTGGAAAATCTAAAACCTAAAAGGATCTTTTACATGTACCCCAGATTCATCCAACACATTCTCAATTGTGAATTTCCAAATCTGCAAATCTCTGATCAACATCTTGAACTAAAATCTTTTACAAGTAAAACATTTTCTAACATGCAAGTGAACAAAACTGTTTTCCTTGGTAAAGACACATCACACCCTATTCCTAAGGCCAGGACTGCTCCTGAGCAAACTGCTCCTGGTGACAACATTGTTACACCAACAAGTGTTGAGCCCACACCAGACCGACCATCCTCTTCCACTGATATACAAATTCCCACCATTCCCACCAAAAGGAAGAGGATGTCCACATCAAAAACCACACCCAAAAATACCACACGCACTCCACAATCACCCAGAAGGAAGAGGACTAGGTCTCCTTTACCTAGACCCTCCACAGGACTACCTCAGAATGAGGGTGGTATATCACCTAGGCCACGTGAAGTAGATTCCCCAACCCTTATTGCAGGGAATATACTGCTGGACTTGGTTCAATCACCCAACCGACATTCTGGTGATAAGGTGACTTGCAGTAGTGATGAAGCAAGTCAGGTGGAAAGGGCTGACACTACTCATGAAGTCCCACTGGACCCTGAGGACAGTGCCAACATCATTAAGACCCAATCCACGGCAACTGTTTCTGTCAGGGAACCTATTCAGGAACCTTTGATTGACAACAGGAATCCCAGGTGCCAAGAAACCATGGGTGCTGAGCATGAATTGACGGTTCGATGTACAAAACTTGAAAATGAATTGGCAGCTCTCCGTGCAATTGTGAGAGCTCAAGGAGAAGAAATTGAACGGTTGAAGGCAGGACAATCTATGAAAGCCACTGATAGGTAAGGTTGTCAACCATGCATACTATACGTTGAAATGAAATTCACAAGCAAAACTAGATTTAATTCAAAATAGGATCTTGCACAGGGTGTCTTCCTCAGATGTTGATGAAGTTGAACAAGTTGATCCGGTTGAACAACTTCATCCGGAGGAAGAAGGCCATGTTGATCAAGTTGAACTAGTTGATCCGGTTGAACAACTTCATCCGGAGGAAGAAGGCCATGTTGATCAGGTTGAACTAGTTGATCCGGTTGAACAACTTCATCCGGAGGAAGAAGGCCATGTTGATCACGTTGAACTAGTTGATCCGGTTGAACAACTTCATCCGGAGGAAGAAGGCCATGTTGATCAGGTTGAACTAGTTGATCCGGTTGAACAACTTCATCCGGAGGAAGAAGGCCATGTTGATCACGTTGAACTAGTTGATCCGGTTGAACAACTTCATCAGGTGCAAGTGACTGCTGATAATCAGATTATCACAAGCGTGATGAGTGATCTGCAAACCACAAATGTGGATATAGCTCCTGAAGCTCTATCTTTCATGAGAAAAATGATGATTAGGAATACTCTTAACTGCACTTGGTTTAGGAGTGCTCCATCTCTGCCCACCATTCCTCTTTTAAAGCCTAGTGCTCCATCTCTGCCCATCATTCCTGTTTTAAAGCCAATCACTGCTGAGGAAATTCCTGAGCAAGTTATCTCGGAAGCCAGTCCCAATGCTGCAACTTCACTTCATGAGTCTCCAAAACCTGCTGATGATGATTCTCTTGATGAGAGAAGTATCTCTGGTTTCACTGACATGGAGGATGATGATAATCTGAGCACAGGAGGTCAGAGAGAAGACATGGACCCTGTTACAAAGGCTCTGTTGGATCAGTATGAAAAGGAGAATGCTGAGATACGAAAGAAGTTCCAAGAACAAAAGGAAATTGCAGAGTTTGAAGAACAGAAACGACTACTCATAGAAGAAGGTATTTATGAGTATGTCATCAACAATGCAGACCTAATGTCCTTCATCAATGCAGCAAGGAGAAGATCTGATCTGTACATAGAAGAAAGAATTGCCAAAGCCTAAGAGAAAGGTCTTTCAGACAGAGTTGAGATGTACAGAAAGCTCTTATGTAATGAGTATAGGATGATTCGGATGAAGAGAAGTGAAGATAACAAAATTTTCCTATGTCAGTTCAGTGTGATGCTCAGAAGCAAGGAATATATGCTTTACTGATGCATGGGTTGATGAAATGAACAGTGATGACTTGATCAGATGGATGTACATGATCCTAGTCATCAGAGCTGATCAAGCCAATGAGATGAATGTAAAGAGATTTGTTGATAGCTCTTTAGAACAGGATCAACAAGAGAAGCAAGGTACTAGATATCAAACTCTATCTGAGGAGGATGACTTGCTGATTCATAAATGGTACTTCAAGGAAATCTTGGCGAGGGACCCAAAAATAATCAACTCTTGCAGATTGCCAAGGCTGAGAAACGACTATGATGCTATCAGGAAGAGCCAAATTGAAAATGAAAGAGTTACTGGTGTGAAAAGGCCACCAGGTAGGCATGCATGCTCTGTTTGACTCCTTACATCCTGAAGGTCTCAGCTACCTCAAAGAAAAGAAGAGTAAAGCTCCTGTGCAAACTACTCAGCAAAAAAAGCCGCCAAGGATCAACATTATCAAGGAAATGTTTGACACTGTCTCTGATCCTCATCTCTCATCATCTCAACCCTCCACCACAGCCTCACAACCGACCGCTCCCTCATTACCAGGTGCATTTTCTGGTCTGAATAGAACTCTAGCCTCACAGCAACCCAGAAGAAACCCTGCTGCTAGAACTAGTAGACCAGAAAAAAAATCCTAAACCTGTAAAATTAAAGCCTATTCCACCAAAGTTTAGAGCAGATAACTTCACACCCATTGTACCACATCCTCACCTAAACAAACCCCGAAAACCCTCATCTCCACCCAAGTCACCAGAAAAACCACCCACCAAGAGAATGAAGTCAGTGGCTAGGAAGGGAAAAGGAAAAGTGATGAATGAGGAGGATGAATACAGAGATGTCCATGCTGAAAGGAGAAGAATCATCTCCTGGAGGTATGATGATGAAGCGAAAGTATACCTGTTCACAACCAGTTCATGTGAGGTACTAAAGTTTACAGCTGAAGAAGCTATGTACAACCTCACTGACCATGAGTTGGGTGATGTTAGACAGTCACGTGGTGATATGAAGGGCGCGTGTTCACAAGAGGAATCCTTAATGCTGAGGATAAGGATGTATTTGGATGAGTTATACGGGGAAGTAGACGAAGCCACACAACGCAACATTGACAATCCTGTTTCGACACTTGAAGTTGATAAGGATGGAAATTTGGTAGTCTATAGAGCTGATGGGTCATTCACAACGCATAGTACAGTTCAAGATCCAGAATGGAGCCAGGATGACAAAGACCGAATCCATTTAATAATGACAAGTAACAGGCTTCATCAGGTTTTTATTAAGAGAAAAAGGGTGACCAACTGGGAGTATAAGAAAGAAACAAACATGTATCACATTTTCACCAGTGAAGGTGAGACAATTAGAAGCTTACAGGATGCTCTATATGGGCTTTCTAAAGATGAGATACGAGATATTGTCAGGATTGGTGATACTGAGAGCAGAATAATGACACGGACCTTTCATGAAAGTCTCCTATGTAACAAGGCCAAATTTCGGTTACAGGCTATTGAAGAGGAGAACAAGATGGGAACCGGATGAACTTGGCTGGAAGAAGAGTTGATCCCTGTATTTGTGTACAATTGCATAAGTTGTTCCAGTTTGTATGTTAACATGATAGTTGTTACAGTTTTATTCATACACTTTTCATCTATAATTAATAACATACACATTTTCAATGAATCATAGCAGACCTCCATTTCACTCATAATTAACTGTGATCTTACATGAAGGATATATTCATATGCTATGTTAGTGTAGTATATGTTGGCATTTTGATATGGTGGGATGAGATGATATATAAACATGATAAATTTTACTTCTTAAGTAAATTGGAAGAAGAGAAAACCGGATGAACTACAATTCTTCAGGAAGAAGAGTTCATGAGGATTGAGAGAAGATGAACTAGAGTTCTTAAGGATGAACCGGATAAACTAGAGTTCTAAAGTTCTTCAGGATGGTTAACCAGTTTTCTTCTATTATAAATACATACACATTTTCAATGAATCATAGCAGAATCCATTTTACTCATAACTGTGATCTTACATGAAGTATATATTCATATGTTATGTTAGTATATGTTGGCATTTTGATATGGTTGGATGAGATGATTTATAAACAGGATAAATCTTACTTCTAAATTGGATAAAATCACATCAGTTGACTGTAAAATCTACTTGCAACAATCAAATTTAGAATAAAATCAACTTAAATGATTGAGATAAATTTGTCTATATAATTAATGGTGTTAACCAAAACAAAACATGAGGAAGAGCTTACAAAAACTTTCATATATATATATATATATTGATCTTTATACAAAGATTTTCATCAGATCCTATACAAAAATCTATCTAACTAGCTAAGACCTAGCATCCGACATATAGTCTTCATCATCCAAGAAGCTGCTGCTGCTGTCATCAGGAAACAACTTTTGACCAGGGGGTTTTCTCGGTCCCAACTCGGAGGTTCTGTAGGTGGAATCCATGTTCCGGATTAAAAACACATCCAGCTCTCTCTCCCCCTCTGGTCCCTGGAGATGAATTTTCATATCCCTTACAATTTCGGGAGTGATGAAATCAGCATACTGAAGCCCGTATTTGATGGACGGAGGCGGGATCCTCCAGTAAATGAGGAAATACCCAACCGATGTGTGGTTTAGGTATTGCACCATTTGATCCAGATCATTACAATCAAATTTGCGAATGTCGACATAGTCGACATAATCTACCTTTCCCTTCCACACTTCGTGGCCGGCGGCATTCCGGTGGAAATCGCCACAGTGATGGACCTTTAGGGTGAACCTCCGACCACCTGTAAAAAACCCAAATGCAGAGTAGAGAGTAAGTAACTAAAAAACATAAAACCCTAAAAATAAAAACGTACAGCCATTGTTGAGTGAAAATACACTTACGGGGAGTCTTGCCGTAGTAGGGTGCTGGTTCATTAACACCCCTAATCCTCCATTGTTTACCAAAGGCAGCCATTGATCGATCGAAGTTTTTTTTTCTTGTTGATCAGGAAATACGTTCGTACAGAAGATTTTGGTGGTGAAAAAGTGGAAATTTAAAGGCAGACAGGGCACGCTACCAGCTATGGTGGGAAGAAGTGGAAAGGTCAGGCCAAGATAACCGTGTATATTTATTACCTTTACCACGCAAATCCTGTTTTTACCGTGTCTATTTATTACCTTTAGCAACGTAAATTTTGTTTATCAATTATTTCTTATGTGATGGGAGTAATTAAATAAGTTCTGGTTAAAATATAACCAATTAACACTTCTGTCTCAATGGTTCTTCTTAATCTTGTAGTGAGTTCCTTTCTTTTGACTGACCCAGGTTCAAGCCTTGTTTGCTACAATTTATAATTTTTGATTGTCTAATAGTGGATGACAGGATTTATAAACTGGCTAGATTTTAATTCTTCAATAAATTGGAACAAGAACAAAACTGTATGAACTAACAAGAACAGAACCGTATGAAGGTTCAAGCCTTGTTTGCTACAATTTATAATTTTTGATTGTCTAATAGTGGATGACAGGATTTATAAACTGGCTAGATTTTAATTCTCACTACTACAAAAACTGCTTTCCTTGACACGCGAACGATGACACTCGATAATTCTTGACGTGCAAAAACTGAAGTGTCAAAATAAAATGTCAATTATAAGTAATTCCTAAGAATTCATGACGCGCATTTTTGCGTGTCAAGAATGTCTGTCATATTTAAAAAAAAAAAACACGGAAGACATAAAAAAATGCGCGTCAAGAATAATGTGTCATCTTTTATTTTTAATTTGGCGCCATAAAAGTGTAAGGATTTCTAAAATCCCGCTCATATGATATTAGGGTTTTTTTCCTGTTCTTTTCATCAAAACACAAAACACTCTGCTCCCGTCTCGCTCATAGCAATCGTCCGACCTAGCTCCGTCCGACCTAGCTCTGGTTTCGCCGGCGACCATCCCCTAGCTCCGGCGTTGCTCCCGTCCGACCATCGCTGCTGCTCCCGTCTCGCAATTTTTGGTCGCCGCTGCTCCTACTCCGTCCGTACCTCTCACCCACAACTCTGCACAGGTAATTTCGCTTCTTGCTTTCAGTCTCTCCGTCGTTCCTCTCGTTCCATCTCTTATCTATTTTCTGTAATCTTACACGAAATTAGTACCAGTTACTCCCAAATTCAATTACGTGTTAGAGAAAAAAAAAACCCTAATTTCAAATCGAGCTGTAATAAGGTCCGACATTGATTGTAGATTTAAGGAATCGAAGATTTAGCTTACAGATCAAAACGCATAGCTTGTGCACTTGTGAGTTGAAGCAGCTAATAATAATATCATGTTATCATATAGGCATCATTTTGATGGGCTTTTAGGGTTAGAATTTAGATTTTTAGGGATCCTGTATAATCGTGCTATTATACTAAACAGTAGACATTGGTCAGGTTTTAGTTATTGATTGGTTTAAGAGTTAAGAACTTGTTGCTAACTCTGTGTTTTGGAACAACAAGATAGGTTTGTTTTTTGGTTGATTCATGAATGACAACTGTTTCTGTAGATCGAGGCCTTAGTAAACGTTACGCAGCTTCTTTTTTTAGTTGTTTTATGAAGTAGAACCAACATGAATGACAACTGTTTCTGTAGATCGAGGCCTGTAGATCGAGACCTTTTTTAAGCTGTTTTCTTGCCCTTTTTTGCATGTTTCATTCCCAAATTTGTTGAATTTTGTCGGAATTTACAGAATTTGTAAGGCATTTTGCCTACAACTGTTTGTGTAGTTAGTTATCTTAAGATTGATTTAAAGAACACGTTATTGCACTATTAATGGGTCCATTAAGAAAACAGATAAAAATTAGACAAAATTAAGAGAGCATACCTTTAAGGGAAATCAAGAACATTCCAAGAAGATTATGATTATTGCCGAGATATCGAGGCGAACAGAAAGGACACAGATACTTGACCGGAAGGCGCATGAACCTGAAGAAGAGTTCATTATAAAATCGCATAAAGTGAGAAAAAATTATGAATTCAAGTTTTAGGAATCAAGAAAATGAACTGCTGAAAAATCCAGAAAGGTAAAACGATATGCTTATGGTTGTGATTGCTGCAGGTGTTGTTCCTTGGCGTTCTGTAAATAACACACAAAAGGCTGCAATGCCATCCACAATCAGAATAATTAGAGGCTGAGTCACTTAGTCAAACTAACATTTAGTTAACCTTTAATCAGAAACTATACTCAGAGGCTGCATCACTTACTCAATAAACTGATCCTTACACAATCAGAATAATTAGAGGCTGAATCACATAGTCAACTGACTGATCCTGCAATATAGTCACTATAATCAGAAACTAACTTTTAGCTAACACAATATGAATGCAACATAAATCAGAAACTAACTTTTAGCTAACAATATTAGAATCTGATTAACATATGAAACCCTCAAATAATTTAAGCAATAAATTAAATAATAATAAAAAAGAAATTAAATAATCATATAACCAACAACCAAATGACCTGGTGCTTTGAATCCAATCAAAATAAAACAAAACTTCACTTTAATTGATTAAAGCTTGCTTATTTTGTTGCATTTATACATCCTTTCAAGGTGTATATATAGTGATGGAAATGGGATTATTTCAAACGCTTTAACTTCAGATTTTGTACATATTTTAAGTTTTGGTTCAAGAGGAAAGAATCCATTTAAGGTGTGTATTTTTGAAATTTTTATGTGATATAATGAATTATATGAGCACAGTGGACCTTTTTGGTGAATATTATAAATTTACCAAAGGGTAAGCCTTGGAAAACAGTGTAAGGAGGTTGAAAGAATTTTGAATAATGAGGAGCTTATTATAATTTTCTGGATATCAAGTCAAATTCCGGGTTGCGTTGACTTTTCTGGTCAACTTTCTGACTTTTATCATCAACCAAAAAATTTAAGTAATCATTAGCAAAGTTCAAACCAAATCCAAACAATTCAGAAATCTCAGTAACAAATTTTTGCAACAGTTTTGAAGGTATGCCTTTTCAACTTTTATTTGGGAACAATATGATTTAACAAACAACTATCCACATAACATGTTTTTGATGCGAGTCTTTATGAAGCTCACTCCCTAAGAATTATGCAAATTTTCCTCATATCCATATGAAAAAAATTCAAGTCTAAACTGATTAATTCTTTAGAACAAGAACCAAATGCTAAGTTTGGGTCTCATTCTTTGGATTCTGCAAATCTGGCCTATTTGAACTCGAAGCAGTCAACAAACCATCTGGCCTATTTGAACCATCTGGTCTCATTCTTTGGAAGGTCCTAACTATCACTATGCATTAGTATTTCACACCAATTGTAGTAGTTATTTTATTTCAAAAGACAATAGGGTAATGTTTGGGAAATGGGATTGGATGATAAATTCATTTTTGCTTAAGTTTAATTTGGGTTGCCACATATACGCTACATCATTTTATGAGGTTTTGAATGTTTAGTGAGCATGGTCATGAAGTGTCATTACTTTTGCAATGGTTGACAAATCTGATTCTGATTTCTTGTACTTAATCACGAGGTTATTTTTTGGGTAAATGTAGAATTGCATAACCATTTGTAACTTCAATCACCTTGTTGTAACTAATTATCTGATTTTGATTCTTGAAAGTCACTATACTATAATCATTTTGATAATGCACACCCGAATATTCTTTGATTCTTGAAGTGTGCATTTGATGCATATGGTTACCAAGATCATAAGTCTTATGAAATGTTATTGTATGTGGGAAATGCAGGGCCTTATGCTTGGGTTAAGCACGTCCCTGGTGAACCAATACCTGCTAATCAACCAAATGTGGGAAGTGTTAAACATAGAAACGAAAAAAAGCGGATAAGACAGCGTAAGGCTTTCATTCTGGTACGAGTCTCTCACCTGGTTTTACTTTATTCCATAACCAATTAGTCAATTTATTATTCCACATTTGTATGAGGATAAATTTCAGAAGACAACCCTATGGGGTTTCAGTTTTTTGTGCAAATAAGCATAAAACTTTCCTACTGTTATTCTTTAAGGGCTGTATTTTAGGGGCTGTTCTTTATTTGCTACTGTTATTATTTAAGGGCTGTATTTTAAGGGCTGTCTTTACAGCAGCAAATACTAATTTCCTATTAAGTAAATCTTGTTTTTAAGGGCTGTTTTTTTTTAAAACTGTTTAAGCAACTCATGTCTTTAAGGGCTGTTTTTTACAACAGCAAATCCTAAGTTCATATTAAGTAAATCCTGTTTTTTTAAGGGCTGTTTAGAAGGGCTTTTTTTTTTTTACAGGTTTAGCTTTATTAATGTGTAAAACATAGTATTTATCTATAGGTTAACCTTGTAAAGCATTCTTCATTGTATTAATTTCAGCAAGGTTTTTTATACTTGGAGAAAATAAAATATTAGCTAAAAAGAAAGAAAGACCAAATGGGTTGTAAGGTTTTTGCGATAGTGTTCGTTGGTTGGCTAAAGGGCCTAATTTTGTTGTCAATAAATATAGCGGTTTTTCCATCAATGGGTATAAGTTCCATACGACCTCTCGAGATGAATCTAGAACCACTCAATGTAGTGGAGTATCCATAGTCGCGCATACTATGCAGATTGCTAGTGCAAAAGACTCAAATCCCGTGTATGGCGCTGTTACTTATTACGGTCGTATAAAGGAGATATGGGAAATTGATTATCGC
The DNA here is from genome assembly GCA_039602395.1 of Deinandra increscens subsp. villosa. NCBI lineage: Eukaryota > Viridiplantae > Streptophyta > Magnoliopsida > Asterales > Asteraceae > Deinandra > Deinandra increscens. The sequence continues at coordinate 92,339,089 of JBCNJP010000017.1, forward strand.
ATGTTTACAGTTCCTGTTTTCATGTGTGATTGGGTTGATAGTCGTGGTGTTAAAAAAGATGATTTTGGATTCACAGTGGTCAACTTTGGTAGGCTTGGTAATCAGTCTGAACGCTTCATATTAGCTAGTCAAGCCAGACAAGTTTTTTATGTTCAAGATCAACAGGATAGGAATTTGTCTGTTGTTGGGTTCACACCACATAAGATGTATAAGTATGGAGATGATGATGAAATTGATGATATGTTTGAATTTGATACTCCTGTTGATGTAGAAGACCCAACATTAGCAGATCTTGACGATGATTTTAATTGTACGCGCTCGGATGACGAGGGCATTTTAGTTTAGTCTATTTTGTGGAAAATAAAAAGTTAATTTTATTTTTTGGTATGTTTTTAATCTTAGTTCTTAGCTTAAACTATTTTTTACTCTCATGCATGTTGTGACTAACTATATATATATTCTATTTGAACAGGTTGTTTTTTTGGGCCATGGCCGATTCAGATTCTGATCATTCAAGACATGAAGATCACAAAGATAATTCAAATAATGAAGAATCAGTGACCAAATCACAAAGAGGACCGACAGTAAAATCAAAAACTATCAAACAGAAAAAAATGAAATGCTATTATCTTGATTCCATAAGGCCTACCTCTGTCAATCCGCAGTTTAAGCAAATAGTTGATGCGTAAGTAAATAATAGAGATGCACAAATCATTAGATTATTTATATAAGGTTTTGGTAATTAATGCAAATCATTTTTTTGGCAGGGCAATTGGATTGTATAACGCAAAAATTGGATCGAAAAAAGCGAGTAAATTCAATTGGGTCAACTCAGCGGTGAGTATTTCTGTTTGTTACCATTGTGTATATGAATCTTTGTGGTAATATTTATCTTCAAGTCATTTCATTATGTTCCTGCTGCTGTATATATGTTCCTGCTGCTGTAATATTTATCTTCAAGTCATTTCATTATGATCCTGCTGATGTATATATGTTCCTGCTGCTGTATATATGTTCCTGCTGCTGTATATATGTTCCTGCTGCTGTATATATGTTCTTGCTGCTGTTTAGTATATATAATCTGCTAGATTTTCATGAATGACCTGTATAAATAAACAACGTGGTTACAAAAATTCCATGTGACATCAGCCCGGCAAATTCATACGTTCTTTTGTTTGTGTAGTTACAAAATGACCTGTATAAATAAATGTGCATTCAAAACATCAACATTTGCTATACTGTTTTACTTTTTGAAGTAAAAGTGCCCAAAAATCCTAAACATCAATGGTTAGTAAAACTGCTGAATTGTTTGACTTTCCGAAGTCAAACTGCACAAACATCAAAGTTTATGTCAAAAACATGTACAAAATCTAAAGTCTAAGCACCCATGCTGTCTGACTTTCTGATGTGAAAGTGCAGAAAGTTCCTAAATATGAGAAGCCACCCAAATTTATGTCAAAACCTGTACAAAAGGTCAAGTATAAAAGGCAAAGCATAATAGTATCCAAATAGAAATACTTACAAACACATTTAAGTTTAGGCCTCTCACAAAAATAAAAGTGACAATAGACAAATTGTAATATAATAGTGTGAAGAAATAAATACAAAATCACGATAAGTAAACACAATAAAGCTTATAAACTCTAAATTGAGTTTGCAGCAAATTCAACAACTAATATGTTTAAAATTTTATAACTTACAAAAAACAAAATTGCCAAATGAGTCACAGTATCCAGAAAATATATAAATCGTTAGCACCTTCTAATAATGAACCAAATAAATAGTTTAAAAAAAAACAATAAAGGTGGATTAAATGTCACTATTTCTACAGGGTTTATATGTAGACGGAAAAAAAAACGTTTGGAGTTCAAACTATGCAAAGCCCAAGTTTAATAAGCTAGAGTTTGTTTGCGAGGAGGCATACTCATATGTCACATCAGAAACCGTAAAACCCACATCTCGAATTGCTAATACCGAATCATGAAACATCTTAGCACAAAAATTACTTGTTTTGACCCGATTGCCATTTTAACCCCCTGAGCACTTATTACACCTAATTCAGTAACAAAAAAACATTAGAAGAAGATAAAAAGTTCAGGATTATGACAACCGAGTATCTGTGCCTAAAATAGAAACAAGAAACAAATTTCTTATAGCAGTAAAACTATGTTTTCAAATGGTTATTACAACCGGAGTTCGGCTACCACACTAACCATTAGAATTATTGCGGTCCATCGTCTGCCACAAACATTTCTACAAGCAAACTGCAAAATAGAAGCAGTTATCAGTCAACAAGGTCAGTCAATATCTTGATAACTTTGGTGTTAACTTAAGTAGTATAAAGATATGTTCTACACAAAAAAATAAATTGACAACTCATTAACCATGGGCATAGCCAATATACGAGGCCAATGATGTGACCTAAGTGAAGAACAACATTGTAAAGTGCACAAATTTTCACATCGCACATATAAGATGAACATCAAAGTATAACAACCATCAACCGAAAAGGGGCAGTAACTTCTAGTTAAGTGAAAAAGCATTTCAATTTATCACAATTAGTTAAAATGAATAGAAATTAAAATGCATATTCAAAGTTATTTGAAAATGCATTTCAATTTATCACAATTAATTAAAATGCATATTCAATTTATCACTGTTTGTTAAAATGCATATTCAATTGAGTAAGAATATGAAATATTCAAAATATTCTTTGAGGTGGGATTTTTGGATTTCACGCGGTGATGAATGCAAGAACCACTGCATTTTCTCACATTCAATTGAAATGAAAACATGGATCTGATAACAAAGAAAGAAGGATGAACCATATTATTTCCTGATCCATAGCCTTTTGCAACCTAATAAAACCAATCTGTTTTAGCTAATCTATATGTTTATAAAAAATAAAACCATGAAAAATAAAACCTGTGATATAAACATAAAAACCTGTGAAAAATAAAACCTGTGAAAAATAAAACCTGTGATATAAACATAAAACCAATCTGTTTTAGCCCGGCAAATCCTTTTTTGTATAAATGACCTGTATAAATAAACAACGTGGTTACAAAAGTAAATGCAAACACCTACTTAAAAAGCATCAAATTCATACGTTCTTTTGTTTGTGTAGTGTCCACTCCAGCCAGGAACCACAGAGTGTGGCTATTATGTGTTGAAATTCATGAAGGAGGTAGTTCGGCAAGGGCTTGTAGTCCTTGAACAAAACAAAGTAAGTTTTCTCATATTCTAATTAATTAACTTTATCTTTCATGATATTATTTTCTCGTATTTTATCTTTTATACAGATTGGTGGAGATAGTAATGCTTATACAGATGCTGATTTTGATGAGATTCGTGAAGAATGGTTGACCTACGCTTGCAACTTCATTTTCATGGACAAGAAGTAGTAGTAGTAATCCAATATATATGCATTATGTAAACTTTGAACACTTTACTTTTGTCGTAGTGATCGAATTGCATGTATGAACTTTGAACACTTTACTTTTGCTATATGTATGAAATGTAGTGTTTTGGTACAGCAGCTATTCTGTATTTTGGTTTTGTGAAATATGATTTATTAACAGGGAAATCAGTAATTTTAGAAAAAAATAAAAAAAAAAAACACTTACAAGGATGACACGCAAGAATGAGTGTCATAAAAGGCATGACACGCAAATCTGCGTGTCATAAACAGACGACACAAAAAAATATTATAAATAAAAATATATTAATCACAGACGACACCCTTTCTTGACGCGCAAAATGGGTGTCAAGAATGGAGTGTCAAGAATTGCGTGTCATTGTTCGCGCGTCAAGAGCTTCTTGACACGCATTTTGCGCGTCAAGAAGCTTCTTGACCCCTGCATCCTTGACGCGCATTTGCGTGTCAAGAAGGCACCTTCTTGACGCGCAATGCACGTCAAGAATGCCAGTTTTTGTAGTAGTGTCTTCAATAAATTGGAACAAGAACAAAACCGTATGAACTAACAAGAACAGAACCGTATGAACTATAATTCCTCAGGAAGAACAGGAAGAATAGAACCGGATGAACTAGAGTTCTTCAGGATCAAGAGTAATTATTCAGTAATAGAACAGGATGAACTACAGTTCTTCAGGATGAACCGGATAAACTAGAGTTCTTCAGGATGAACTATATATACTATAGTTGTTATTTCTGTTCGTAGTCTATTGGATATTCCCATGTATTTAAACCCATTATCTAGTGAATTAAAATCATTCTGGTTGAATACAATTCTCTATACACTAATATTTAGTCACACAACCTAATATATATATGTAGAAGACTATGACCTTAGGGAGAAGATTTCATCCGGATTGAGAGAAGATGAACAGAAACGGATGAAAATACATTATATTAAATTAAAAATCAATTCATTACATAAAAGGGAAAAGAAGCGGCTGAAGACAAATCCCTCTTTGCTTTCTCACAATTACATACACATAATCCAAAGGGGGTATGATTCCACTAATACATTGATCTATAAAATTACAACTTTAAAACTACTAACTTAAAGGGAAAAGAAGCGGCTGAAGACAAATCCCTCTTTGCTTCTCACATGGTGCTCTAGAGAGATTGTCTGAGAATCATCATATAACGGCTACTTGCTGCTTTCTCACATGCACTTGCTTCTGATCAACTGAAAATGGTGAAGAAGTGGCTGGAAGAAATCAGGTTCATGGGGCCAGAAGCGAGAGAAGCACCTGGACAATACAGGTGCTGCAAACCACAACATGTGCCGGCCCTTGCCGCTGACTTTACAAAATTATATAATAACTTAAAATCTGCTCCCAGGAGTTATGAAGCCGAAACCCTTGGTGTCGTTGAACCACTTCACGGTACCTGATTTCCTATCGCCTTCGTCCGCCATTTTCGTTTTCAGATTGTCTGGGGCTGAGGGAACTGAAAATGGTGAAGAAGCATCTCTTTTGCTACATCTCCTACATCGTTCCCCTTCCACAATCCAACATCGTTATCTGGGCCATTTGAGTGATTGGTACCACCCAATGTTGCAACTAAAGTTAGATCTATTATTAATAACAATAATAAATCATAATTTATCAAGCACATTATAAATTAATCAAGGAATGATTAAAAGAAAGAAAGGAGGGTAGTGAGATCAACTACCTTGTTCAAGTTTAGGGTTGCAACAAACAGGGCATGCAAACCTCATATGGGCCCTTACTGCTGATTGTTATAAAATTATATAATAACTTAAAATCTGCTCTCAGTAAAGCATTTGTATGAACCATTAGAGACTTCTCGTCTCCATGGTTTCCACAATAACTTAAAATCTGCTCCCAGGAGATACAGAGTACAATCTTTCCCTGCATAAGAAAAAATTACCAAATCTGAGACGAAAATTTCAATCGAACTTCAGTGGTGAAGATGATAACTTACCGTTTTCCACATACGGATGACACCAATTCCACATTTTTTTCCGGCGATGATGCACGAAAAACAGAGAGAGAGAGAGACTGGGAGAAAAGGGGCATGGTGGAGATGATGATGAAAACTGATACAGAGATAAGTATATATCGATAATCGAGGGGCGTGGTAGATGGAGATTAGACCGATAAAGTAAATGAAATAATCATGATTACAAGCGCCGTCGACTGTTTGTCTTCTTTTAGCCACCTAAAATTAATATACCGTGACCATTTGTCATAATTTGTCACGCAACCAATGTTTAATATGAGTAGCCATATCACAAGATAATAAAAAATGATAAACATATAAACACAAATCTTCTCTTTTTCGCCACGCGTTTAATATTACCGTGACCATAAAATAGATTTTTGTCACTCACAACCTACCATTTAGTCACGGTTAATATATGTGGCCATAGGTAATAGATTTTTGTCACTCACAACCTACAGTGACCATTAGTCATCTAATATTTAGTCACACAACCTAATAACAGTGGCCATATGTACTAGCTTTTAGCCACATAACTAAGTAAAAAGCGTGGCCATTGCTCACATTTAGCCACACATAATATATACTTAATAGTTTTGTTTTCTTTTAATTTACTAAGTAATAAAATCTACTCTTTCGTCACACAACATTATTTAAGTGTGGCCATACATTCCTTTTTGGTTACACGAATAAAGAATAATAAAAATTCCGTCGCCGTTTGGTGCATTTCGCCACTCTTTTATAAGTGTGACAAATAAGTGCCACATGTTTTTGTAAAACAGTGGCTAAAGCCACTGCACCTGATTGTTGTTGTCACATAAACAAAAAAATACGTGGCTAAAAGAGTCCAAAGGCTATATATTTGGCCACGGGTACACAATATGTGTGGCTAAAACGAGAATTTCTTATCTTTGGCCACGCTTTTTTCAAAACAGTGGCTATGCGTTATCAAAAAAACCGTGACCAAAGCCACTTTTTGACGTAGTGATTAAACTACATGCTCTTTAATGTTCAATCACCGACCTTAAAAATGAACATGAAAAACATAGTTACATAAACTATGTAATTCATAAATAGAGAAGACTTAGGTCGGGAACAAACCCCACACCTAAGATCATATTACAAATCCGTAACATATCCAACTGTTGTCACATTGCGTTGACGGTCCCGAGTGGTCGGTTTAAAACAACCTATAATTAGCCAACTATAAACAACCTTATTTAGTTTACTATATTTAGTTAGTTATTTATTTGCCGCTAAAGAAAGTTATTTGTTTTACTTATTAAATAATAACAAGAATCACAAGCTGTAAATTACAAGTAATGTCATAAATTCTACTCGTTTTATATCATTAAATTTATGGGTACACTATACATTTTATAATAATAAAAAATAAAAAGAAGAGAAAAAAACCTACATGGAATATAAGAAAATAAATAAAATATTTCATCCGGTATATAATTATTTTCATTTTCATAACTATATATCCTAATCAAAACCCATGATATTTAATGGGCAAAAATATATATATCCCCTTTTAATATCTAAACCTTTTCTTTTCGAAAGATCAAAATTCCTTCTTTTTACTAGCGGGCCCACGGTCAACCATCTCCATGTACCGAGTCAGGGACTCTTGTCTCTGCATCCTCATATCATCATTAAATTTCTTTATGAACGCTTCAACTCGCCGGTTCAACTCGTCCTGACTCAGTGACAAGTCCTTTTTCAGGTTCCCTGCTGAGTCCGGCGAGTTGTTTTTTATCAACGGCTGCGTGTAGTGGTTCTGGTTTTCAAAAACCGTACGGTCCTTTAACGTCTCCGATTTCTTCACCACCTTTGCTATCGCCGCCGCCGTCGACTCGTCGGACGGCAGGTCGTAGTGGAGGTTCTCGAAGGTGTCCGACTTTCGGAATTGCCTCGTCGGCGGCATGCGACGGCCTTCGGTTATCATCTTCCACGTGCTATCCAAGGTTTCGTGCTTCTTCGGCTTCAGCACTCTCAGTCCTCTCACACCTATTGTTTTTTTTAGGTCATTAATCGAACAATTATGCATTTAGATTCATCCAGATATTGAATAAATTTGTAAAATGTGTTCAGAGACGTAATTTACCTTCCGGAATGTTCTTTGACGGTTTCCGATTGTGAGCGAATCTGAAAGTTACAAGTCGTTGTTTCTCTTTCACCGGAAAACTGAACTCCGGTAGAACCTTCTTAGGTAGCGGAGGAGATTCAACCAAACTCTGTGAAGGATTAATCCACATGGATCTCGTTGAACTAAAATCATCTTCAATTCCGCCAACCGCCAGAGAATCGACTTGATCCAGATCGACCGGAGGCTCCGCCGTTACGCTAGGGTTAAAATCGTAACAAACAGGTGGAAGCTCTATTACACCGAAGGTCTTATGAATTGACGCCGGAGGTAAATCCGACGTCAGATCTAACGGTGGAAGCTGAGATTGATTCTCCTGATGGTGATTAGTTTGCTGCAAGCGAGTGGAGACGACGATGATTACGATGATTCCGTTAATGATAACGTACAGATACGGAGGTTGAAGCCAGGAGGACCAAATCGCAGGGAGGTCGTTCAAGGCGAAGTCGAACATCACCGGAACTGCTAATTTCGCCGTCACAGCGACGGATACGCCGACGGCGGTGATTAGCAGAACTTTGAGAGCGAGAATCCATGAATTGCTTGAAGAAGACGCCACCATTTCCAAATCTCCTCGGTTTATGAAGTATGTGCGAGTTAAAAGGAGGGGGAGAGAATGTCAGAGCTGGGGATTCAGAATGCAAATGGAGAATATGCAAACGGTATAAATATAAGATATATTTACAGTTTGGTCCCTTGTATTTATGGTTAACGTCGAATTATGGCCTTCAAGTTCTGATATTATAAGATCACACGATAAAGAGCACATCATTTTCAGTCGATTTCAAACCAATGAACCATTGGTTCATTACTACATTATTAATCAGCATTAGTCTCACTTGGGTTGTAAACTTATGTAACCGAACTAAACTTGAGAGCGGGTTTTTTTAATTTAAATTATCTTGATTCTCGAGGTTAATTATCTTGTTTGTTTGTTGTTACCTATAATGTGTATATATTTTATTTATTAATGTCGTTTGAATTTGGCATTGAGCTTGAGTCTTGACCTTTAGGTTGGCTTAAGTCAATCTTAAATAGTTTATAAAAATAACTCATTTATTATACCCATATCTTTCACCGAGAGTAATCACACATTTTTCATTACGATTTGTGTCTTATTACAATTTGCCAATTTGGTAATAAAACAATTTTATCAAAAAAGATGTAAATAAGTATAAAAATAACATATAAATTCGATCTTTGCTGATTCTTAAAACTCAATAAAGAATTACAAAAATGTAAGATGTTACATTAAAAATTAGGAAGATTTACATATCAATTACATATATACTCAACCATAAAAATCAATTACAAATTTCCCTAATTCATATCAAATTACTCTTTTACCCTTCTTAATTTACAGTACCCAAAAACTTTCATTTCTCTATCTAAAGAATACCGGCCCAAACGATGCTACTTCTATATCGTCGAGGTTTCAAAATTCATGAGGGGGGGGGGGGGGGACCTTAAATTTGAGTTTGAAATTAGGTCATGTATGATGTATTTGATTGTATGAGAATTTGGAGTTTATTTGATCGAGGGTTCAACTTTGTTTCTTTACGGTATCAATTTAGTAAGTTGAAAGGCGATTGAGAGGGTTACTTTACCGGGGAACGGGTTGGCTACGAGATGGAATAAATGGGTGCCAATACGCATAAACATTTTTGTGTGGCGTTTGTTGTTAGATCGTCTTCCGGTTCGAAGTAAACTATGTGATCGTGGTATAATGATTCGGGAATTAGATTGTGTGTTATGCAACTGTAGATTGGAAACCAATCTTCATTTATTTGGCGAGTGCAAGGTTTGTGATGATCTTTGGAAGAGGGTTTACACTTGGCTTGACTTGCGGCCGCCTTTGGTTAATCAGCCGGAGGAGCTCATGCATTGGGTTGATAATCTCTCTCTGTCTAAGCGGAAGAAATTGATTATTGAAGCTATTATTTATTGTATGTGGTGGATCATTTGGTCGACGCGGAATGGGATTGTTCATCAACATGATGATCTCAACAAGTTCTCTCTTTTTGATTTGGTTAGTCATGTTTCTTTTAGTTGGATTTCGAGTAGAGGTAAGGGTGTTAGTATGTCGAGATGCAATTGGATGCAAAATCCAATTCTTTACTTGTAATTTGTACTTTTTGGTTGGTTAGGCTTTTCTAACCAATCGGTTTTTTATTTTATTCTCTTGCCGTTCAAAAAAAAAAAAAATTTAGTAAGTTGAAGATACTTTGATTTGGATATTTTAACCGAAAGTCTATAAAGATTGGTGGTATGTGATTGTAAATGATTTTTCTTGAATACTTATTTGAGTTTGAAATTAGGCCATGACATTGATTTCATGGTGGTTATGTGACTTTTATTTTAAGATTTTAATTAACAGAATGTGAAGATCTTTTACAATATCCAAGAGTTTCAAGATTTTTGAGCTATGTCTATGTAAATCAATTTTCCTTAATTCTAAATTAAGTGTAAACCCCACGCCCTCGTGCGGCAATGGTGGGCCGATTGAAGCGAACGGGAACTGATGATGGTGGTCCGAATAAGACGAACGAGAACCGGGAATGATGGTTCGATTGAAACGAATAGGAATCCAGGTTTTCCACGTAAATTTGTATGGATTTTTTTATTAGGGTATGGATCGAAACGAGCTTTGGTTTAAAATTTTTGACCGTGAATTTTAGATTAAAACGACCTTTGGTTATGTGTTTTTTTTGATAATACAGTAGGGAACTTTTTATATTACAGTATGTTCTTCCGATGAAATGAACTTGGATTGAAACGAGGTTGTTATGATTTTTTTTATAATAGTAGCTTTTGACCATCGATTTTTTTTTGGGAATATTTGCTAAGAACAATAGCTTTGGTTTGGTTATAGTGACATCGTAGGTTGTATATATGTAATATAGAATGTGAAATCGTATTATTTGTTGGATAAATATGTAATAATATGTAAATATTAATAAGGGTATAATAGTCATTTAGTAAATTATTTTAAATCAATTGGGTAAATATGTAATAATATGGTTTAGAAAAGGAATATATATAATTAAAGTTTAGACTTTAATAAATATTTAATAAAGGCTGTGTTTGATGCGCCATAAGCTAGCTTATAAGCTAGTTTATCAGCTAGCTTATAACCTAGCTTTTTGACGTTACCAAACGGGGCTTTTTTAATAAGCTAGCTTTTTCTAAAAGCCCCGTTTAGTAGCGTCAAAAAGCTAGCTTATAAGCTAGCTTATAAGCTAGCTTTTAAAAAGCTAGTTGGAGTAGCTTTTCAACTAGCTTTTATAATATTTCCAATTTTACCCTTCCCTAACTTATAAATAAATATCTTTATTTACATTTATGACATGTGCTTTTATGTCATTTTATATTTTTAAGCTTGTTTATCAGCTAGTTTTTACCAAACGTTATTTTTTATCAGCTAGCTTACCAGCTAGGTTATAATTTATCAGCTAGCAGCTAGCTTATCAGCTAGCAGCTAGCTTGTCAGCTAGCAGCTAGCTTATCAGCTAGCAGCTAGCTTGTCAGCTAGCTTATCAGCTAACAGCTAGCTTATCAGCTAGCATCTAGCTTTTCAGCTAGTACGCCAAACACAGCCAAAATGGTTTAGTAGGAGGATATATCATATATGTAAATTAGGGGTGTTCAAGATTATCCGAGTCCGAATCCGTATCCGAATTTTCCGAAATTCCGTATCCGAATTATCCGAAAATTTCGGATATCCGAATTTTCGGAATTTTCGGATTCCCGAGATCCGAAAAATTTTACTAAATTAAAATATATTTTATATTATTATTAAGGAAATATCAATTAGGGATTTACTCATTTAGGGAATTAGGGTTCTCATTATCCACGCTTCGCACTTCTCAGGTCGCAGACTCGCAACCTCCCTCCACGCTTCAGCCTCCATCGTCGATTCTGAGGTCTCCGGCAATCTCACCTCCAGCGCTCCAGCGCTCCATCGTCGGTTCTCAGGTCTCCGGCGTCTCCATCTCAGTTACACGGTTCCGCCTCCCTCCACGATTCTCACTTATCAGGTCGCAGCCTCCCTCCACGCTTCAGCCTCCACCGTCGATTCTCAGGTCTCCGACGGCTCCACCTCCAGCGTCTCCACCTCCCCATTAGGTAACATCATATGAATCAATTAAGGCTTTTTCACACTGTGGATTTGAGTACGGACTTGTTGTTTTAGATATGCATACAACTAATATATGTTCCATCAACCCTCACTTTAAATTGTTGAATGAACACTATAGGCTTTTCAAGCTTTTTACTATTTCATAAGGTAGCACACCAGAATGCATTCACATGATTAGTAACAATCGTTACTAATAGTTCATACAACATCCAGGAAAAAATTATGTTAATAACAAGAGAAGTTACGTGTCTTATCAATTAGTATTGTGAGCTCTAAAGAAATAGTCTTACATCTATGAAGCAATGTTTAGATTTTGTCGTTTTTTTTTGTTTGTTAAATTATGGTTTTTTAAACAAAACAGGATTTTCGGATATCTGTTATAACTATCCGAGTCCAGTCCGAAATTTCGGATATCCGAATTTAAACTTGGACTTGTATAGCGAAAACTGATATCCGAAATTTTCAGATACCCGAAATTCGGATATCCGAAATTCCAGGTATCCGGTTTTGAACACCCCTAAATTGTAAATGACCCTAAAAATTGAAACAAATGACTAACAGAATTCAAAATACTGAAATAAAAGGATACATCCAAATCAACAGTTTTAAGTAACTTGATTTGATCATTTATCACACGTAAGATTGTTTTCTAAGGAAGATTTTTTTTTTTAATATTTGAATCATCTTAAGTTGTGAATAAGTTTTGTAAATTTTAAATATTTTCAGAAATACTATTATTATCAAAAGATATAAATCTTACATGCATGTTTTATAATACTTTTAAATAGATTTAATAATAAATAAAGAGTTTTTAGAAGAAAATAAATTTGATTTTTTAATAAATATTATAAAATATTATGTTAATAAAACAAAAAAGCTGATGATACACAAAACTTGTAATTTTTTTTTAACAGCAAATTTGGATAATCGATGGGGGTATTCAGGGACGAATCTTGCTTTGGGCCAGCGGTGACCTCGGTCACTACTGTTTTTTCGCTCATAAGTGTCAAGTATATGTGTATTTTGCCAAAAAAAAATTGTATATATATAAACTCGGTCACTACTAAGATCTAACATATATAAATATAGCTCAATGGCAATCCTTGTGTTTCTTGATCTGGAGGTCTCGTGTTCAAACCCCCCTCACGCCTTAATTTTTGTTTACAGCTTTGTTTTTTATTTTTATTTTTCAATTTTTTTAATTTTCTAGAAAACCCTAAATGGTCGCTACCTCTAACTCTAATGAAATATGGAAAACCAATGTTGTTGTCGTTCGTCTCAACTCTCAAGAAACATGGAAAACCGATTCTAGATTACTTGTTACAAGAAGAAGGTCCTCTCATGGTGCTCTGGCATGTAAGTATCCCAAACTCGAACCAATTGAGTTGTGTGATACTAGGGTTTATCATCGTCCATCGAACATAGGTTTCAAGGGTTTTAGACCTTCAACGATTGTGATGAGCTTCGATTCTAGGGTTTCATTTGTAGGTTGTCTTTCGTGTTTGCTGAATATGATTTCGATATCGACTTTTTGGGGTGAAGTATAATGGGATTCTGCACTAGGGAAAATGATTTGGATAAAGTGTTGCGGTCACAAATTGTTTACACAAATGTTGGTTGCCAAGTCAAAGATCTAAAAGAGACTTTTGGGATGGATGATCGGACAAAAATTTGTTTGGAGTTTACTGAAATATTATCTTTGATTAGATTGGATTAAGATTTTTATGAAGTTTATCACGATGAAAAGGAGCTTCTATCAATCATAAGACTCAATATGGTGTTTGCTCTCAATTTTACTTGGGTCTACTTTCTTCAATTTAGGGATATTGCAACTATTGTCTTGCTGAAGACTATTTAGTGTAGGAAGGAAGGGGTTGGGTTGGGAGAACATGGGGCCTGCATTTATTATTTTTATATTTGTGGGAAAGCTATAATATAAAGATGCATATGTGATGTCTGATTGGGAATATGGGGTGCAAAGGATGGGGTTTCAAAAAGAATGTGGGTTTGTGTTTCAAGTATGAAGGTTCACGTTCGCTGATGTGGTAAATTTTAGAAGAGTTGAAGACAATGGCACTTGCTAATTCCAGATGATTGTAAGCTTTGATGGTTTACTTTTGTTTCTTTAGTTCAGTAGATGGTTGTTGTGTTATTTTTTTTAAACTCTCGTGTATAATCTGGTTCTAGCTTCTTGCTAGCCTTTTAATTTTATTCAAACGACAACCATTTAAAAAAAATCTATTTATATTTTGTTGTTGGTTTTATGCAGATGGCGGAACCTTTGACTGCCCTGATGAATTCAAAGCTAACAAAGGGCGTCGGTCTGAGTTATAAATATTTTTCTAGGTACTTACCATTTCTTGCGTATAACTGTAAATATTTTAGCCGAACAGAGCATTTATAGTTTTTATTATTTGACCCAAACCGAAGCAAACATAGCATGTATAGTTTAATTCAAAGCATTTATAATTTTTATTGTTTGACCCGAACCGGACTACCGATCCGAAAATATATCTCGAAACATAGCGATAATTTTTTTTAATTTATTTTGGGTCACATGACTTTCGGTCACCACTACAAAAATTCTCAAGTACCGCCACTGGGGGTATTACACACCCACCCGAACATCTTCAATTCCTATCAGAAGGAAAAACACTACTGGTGAGAAAATCCACTGGATCAACTTGTAACCCCATTTTTATTCATTTGTTCAAGTGAGACTTGAACCTAAAACCACATATTAAAGGGTCCTACACATTTGTCACTAGACTAAGATAGTGGTTATACTTAACACTGGATTTTACAAGAATTAAAAGGCTCCACGTTACACGATAAAACAATTAACCTCAATGCAAGCTCAAGTGTGAGAAACTTCTTCAGTAGTATGAAATTCTTTGATTGTTGTATTTTGAAAGACATACACATTCGTCTAAGAGGAGCGAGAAATTCATTTTAAAAGAATCGTGTTAAAGACGAATCCTCAACTAAAACTAACAATAACTACTTAGCTTGTTTTAAGTGTTACACTCAAGGAAGGTGTTTAAAACTCAACCTATTGATTACCCATTGTTTAAATTATTTTACATGTAAGTATTGTTTATTTATATGCTCGTACTTGGGGCCTATTTGGTTCATAGAATCTCATGGGATTATGGATGGAATCCCATAGGATTCTGGATGGAATTGAAATTAATCTGTCAAATTTATGTTTGGATGGTTCTTTGGAAAATGGAATTGGACTTAATTCCATCGACCTTAGGAATTCAACATTCCTTCATGTAAGTAATTCCCTTTTTTCTCAACAGCTTCATCAGGACTTTCATCACTGTTGGTACCTTCATCACTGTTGATTTTGAAGTAGAGATCGAACTCGATGACAAATCTGTTGGACTAATCTTGTAATTCATAGTTAGGGATAGATTAATAAATTTATATTAATTATTAATTGAGTTAAATTAGACTAAAACTAGATTTAAATATTTAGTGCGTGTTTGGCGCGCCATAAGCTAGCTTATAAGCTAGCTTTTGAAAAGCTAGTTGGAGTAGCGTTTCAACTAGGTTTTATAATTAATTCCACTTTTACCCTTCCTTATATTTTACAAATCTCCTAAAAAATTCTTATATAACCGATTCATTCATCCACCCATCGTATTCTAACCATCGCCTCTTTCTCCCTCCATCCTTCGTCACCCCTTCCTTCCCTAGGGTTATCACAGATCTTCATCAAAGATCTTCATCCAACTCGAAATCTAATTAAGGTATGTTATCTGATGCTGGATTAAGTTTATAATGTTAGTATATTTAGAAATAAAAAAAAGCTGTTGCTGTGAACCGGTGTGAACCGGGTTCGAACCGGTGATCTGTTTATGAGCGGGAAAGTTTGTTAGTTTCAGTTAGTTAGTTGTTTGTTAGATTTGAGCTGATATAACATGTAATTTCGGTTGAGATGAATAAGATACACAATTTTTCTCCGATCATAATTCTGTTCAATATGGTATCAGAGCTACGGCTCCGATTCATTCTCTTGATTCCGATCATCTTCTCCGACTATATTTCCGATCATCTTCTCTGATTCTTTTCCGATCATACTCCGATCATCTTCCGATTCTTGTTCAATTCCTTTCTGTTCTTCTTTTCGTGCTTTCAATTCGATTCGTATTCGATTGTGTTCTTTTGTTTCATTTCTTCGTATCAATTCGTTCTTCTTATCAATGGCTACAAATTCTTCTGATCCTCTTTACTTGCATCCGTCTGATCATCCAGGCATGATTTTAGTATCTAAATCCTTTGATGGATCAAGTTTTGGTGCCTGGAAACGCGCAATGTCAATCGCGTTATCGGCCAAAAACAAATTTGGCTTTGTGGATGGATCTATCGAGAAACCGACGGGTACTACTCAACTTGCTGCTTGGAAAAGATGTAATGATATGGTTATATCATGGATTCTCAACACCTTATCACCTGAAATCAGCAAAAGCGTCATGTATCTTGAAACTGCAACTTTGTTATGGGCTGATTTAAGCAGCAGATTTGGAGGTTCTAATGGTCCTAGCCTTTATCAAATTCAAAAGAATATATCTGAACTTTCACAAGGATCCGATTCTATTGCAATCTATTACACTAAGATGAAAATGCTATGGGATGAGTTACAGTCTTTAGACACTCCTATTGCATGTACTTGTGATGCACATGATGTGTTTGTCAAAAAGCTTGAGACACAAAGATTGATGCAGTTTTTGATGGGTTTGAATGCTACTTATGATGGCATTAGAGGTAATCTCTTGATGACTAAACCTTTGCCTAAAATAAGTGAAGCTTATGCTCTCTTGATTCAAGATGAGACTCAAAGAGAAATTCATGTGTCAAGCCCCTTTGTGACTGATTCTACTGCTATGAATGTTAACACACAGCAGAAATATGATTCTAAGAAACCTATTGTATGTTCTCACTGCAAAAAGAATGGACATCATATAAGTAAATGTTACAGAATTATAGGATTTCCTAAAGATTTCAAGTTCACTAAAGGGAAAAGATTTGCAGCTAATGTTACTCAAGATGACAAGCTTGTTAATGAGGAAGTTCCTAATTCTACTTCTTTTTCTACTGAGCAATACACTGAACTTCTCAACATGATTCAAAAGATGAATGCCAAGTCTGATTCTACTGTTCAGTCTATCAGTCAAGCCAATTTTGCAGGTATTATGGCATGCAATTCTTCTTTAATTCATTCTAGATGGATTATTGATACAGGAGCTAGTGACCACATGTGTAATGATCTCAATCTTATGACTAATGTTCACCAGTTACTTAAACCTGTCTTAATTGGTTTACCAAATGGACAGGTTATCTCAGTCACACAAACTGGCACAGTCAAACTTTCTTCTCAAATAGCTTTATCACATGTTCTATTCATTCCTCAATTCACTCATAATTTGCTATCTGTTCCTAAATTGTGTAAACAAAATAATGGTATTTTGTTTTTCACTCACAATTCTTGTGTCTTTCAGGCCCCTTCAATGAAGAGGCCACTGGTTCTTGGTGATCTCATTCAGGGATTATATCTTCTGAAGCAGCCATTGCAACCCATGCAGAATGCTTCTTCTAATATTGTGGTTTCCAAATCATTCTGTAATCTGGTTGTTAATAATGAAACTTGGCATTACAGATTAGGACATTTGCCTGTTTACAAACTGAAACAGTTGAATTTACTTTCACAATCCAATGTTGACTCCATCATGGCATGTGATATCTGTCCTAAAGCTAGACAACATAGATTGCCTTTTCCTCATAGTTCTATTTCCACTTCTCATGCTTTTGAACTCATACATATAGATACATAGGGTCCATATTCTGTCCCAACTCATAGTGGTTATAAATATTTTTTAACCATTGTTGATGATTATACAAGAACTACTTGGACACATTTGTTAACAAATAAATCAAATGCTTTCACTGTCCTCAAGAGTTTTGTTGAAATGGTTTCCACTCAATATAATTCTAAGATCAAATGCATTAGATCAGATAATGCTTTTGAGTTGGGTTCTGGAATTTCACAATCTGCCTATTTACTTAGCAAAGGCATTCTTCA
The DNA here is from genome assembly GCA_039602395.1 of Deinandra increscens subsp. villosa. NCBI lineage: Eukaryota > Viridiplantae > Streptophyta > Magnoliopsida > Asterales > Asteraceae > Deinandra > Deinandra increscens. The sequence continues at coordinate 92,356,898 of JBCNJP010000017.1, forward strand.
TCAAACTACTTGTGTAGGTGTTCCACAGCAAAATGGAGTTGTTGAACGAAAACATAAACATTTACTTGAAACAGCAAGAGCTTTGTTGTTTCAATCTAAACTACCAACTTCTTTCTGGGGGGAATGTGTGTTAACTGCCACACATATTATTAATAGATTTCCTTCAAAAATATTGAGTGGTAAATCTCCCTATGAACTGTTACATCATAAACCTCCTTCTTACACTCATTTGAGAGCTTTTGGTTGTCTGTGTTATGCTTCTACTCTTAGGGCAGGTCGTGATAAATTCCAACCAAGAGCCATTCCTTGTTTATTTGTTGGCTATCCACTTGGTAAAAAGGCTTACAGATTATTTGATCTTACTGCCAATTTTTTTTTCACTTCTAGAGATGTTATATTCTTTGAAAACATCTTTCCTTCAACAAGCTCTTCATCTCCTTCCACTTTATTTCCAATCCTTGATTCATCTTTCATTGACACCTTTGATTTTTCTGAACATCCTGTTCCTCCTTCATCTCATGTTTCTCCTGTTTCTTCTCCTTCACCTTCTATTTCTTCATCTCCTCCTATTGTTCCTGTTCCTTCTTCTCATGACATTCCTTCCAGTTCTCAATCTCATCATCAGCCTGTTTTAAAGCATTCTACAAGAGCTACTAGACCTCCTGCTTATTTGCAGGATTATGTATGTCATAATGCTACTACTCTTCCTCATTCTTGTCCACATACTCTCACTAATTTTTGTTTTTCTACCACTTCAATTCCTATTTCTGCTCTCACTTCTGCCAGTCAAACTCTTGTTCAATCCCTTGATCAGATTTCAGAACCTCAATCATATACTGAGGCTGCTAAGCATCCTCAATGGGTGGATGCTATGCAGAAAGAATTTGATGCTCTTGAAGCAAATCAGACCTGGTCTATTGTGGATATTCCTAAAAATAAAAAGCCTATTAAATGTAAATGGGTCTATAAGGTGAAATATCATGCAGATGGTACCTTGGAAAGGTGTAAAGCTAGATTGGTTGTGAGAGGTGATACACAACAATATGGAATTGATTACCTTGAAACTTTTTCTCCTGTTGTCAAAATGACAACTGTTAGGACTTTAGTGGCTGTTGCAGTCAAGATGAATTGGTCACTATTTCAATTAGATGTCAATAATGCTTTTCTACATGGAGATTTAGATGAAGATATATATATGGCTGCTCCTCAAGGCATGAATCTCCTTCCTTCTCAATGTTTGAAACTTCAAAAATCACTCTATGGGCTTAAACAAGCCTCAAGACAATGGTATGGGAAATTGTCAACTGCCTTATTGGGTCTTGGTTATCACAGGTCTGCTAATGATCATTCACTATTTTCCAAGACTATGGTTGGTTCAGTAGTTTATATTGCAGTTTATGTTGATGATATTATACTATGTGGTAATAATACTGCTGAACTTGCCTCGGTTAAGTCTTTTCTTCATGCCACTTTCAAAATCAAAGACTTGGGCTTTCTGAACTATTTCTTGGGCATTGAAGTTCTACAGCATCCTAATGGTTTAGTTCTAACACAAAGAAAATTTGCCAAAGATTTATTGGCTGAGTTTTTTACCAATCCTCCTACTTCTGTTTCATGTCCTCTACCATCAGTTTCCAATTTGAAGCTTAATGAAGGAACTCCCTTGTCTGATCCTTTACAATATAGGAGGTTGGTGGGTAAGCTTAACTACTTGACAAATACTAGACCTGATTTGTCTTTTGCTGTTCAACATTTAAGTCAATATATGCAAGATCCAAGGTTGCCTCACTGGAATTCTGCATTACATACTTTAGCCTATGTCCAAGGCTCTTCTACTCAGGGTTTATTTTTCAATAAATCTGCTAATTTTGATCTTGTTGCCTATTGTGACTCTGACTGGGCAGCTTGTCCTAACACTAGGCGTTCTGTTAGTGGGTACTTTGTTTCTTTTGGAGGATCTCCTATTTCTTGGAAGTCTAAGAAGCAGCATACCATTTCTTTGAGTTCTGCAGAAGCTGAGTATCGCTCATTAAGAAGGCTCACTGCAGAGTTAACTTGGTTAACTAGATTGTTAACTGATCTGCAGGTTCCTAATATCACTCCAATCTCTGTTAAGTGTGACAGCCAGGCAGCAATACATATTGCTAAAAACCCAGTTTTTCATGAAAGAACCAAACATATTGAGTTAGATTGCCATTTTGTAAGAGAAAAATTGCAAGATGGCCTTATTTCCTTGTCTCATGTTTCTACTCAATCTCAATTGGCTGATTTACTTACCAAGAATCTACCCAAACCACAACATGATGCTCTTTTATCCAAGTTTGGTGTTTTACAACCTCAAACTTGAGGGGGGGTGTTAGTATATTTAGAAATAAAAAAAAAGCTGTTGCTGTGAACCGGTGTGAACCGGTGTGAACCGGGTTCGAACCGGTGATCTGTTTATGAGCGGGAAAGTTTGTTAGTTTCAGTTAGTTAGTTGTTTGTTAGATTTGAGCTGATATAACATGTAATTTCGGTTGAGATGAATAAGATACACAATTTTTCTCCGATCATAATTCTGTTCAATATATAATTTCGCAAACCCTAGTTATGTTCTTCGCAAGGCTGATGATCGATGATTGCATCTTGTGTTTTGTGTTTGCTTCGGTTTCACGGATCTTGTTAAGTGTTGATTCGTTTGGATTTATGTGTAATTGTGTATGTTTTTAGGTTTTAGATAATGTCCGATTTCGTTTGTGATGGCTGTAATTTTTTGGATACAAAGCTGATGAAAAGACAACAAAAAACAGTGTAGGTTGTTACAAGTGTGGATGTATAATGTACAAGTAGCTAGAACGTGATTAGTGTGGATTTAGGAATCTTGTATCTACAAAATAGAATTTCGTAACAAAAAAAAGGTTTAATATTGAATGCATTTGTGTGTACGTTGTTCTGTATAAAGATAACATGGCTTGATGAGTCTTTTTTTCTTTTTTTTAATTAATGTTTTGTATGCAATTCAGGAGTTGGAAAGAAGTTCTAAATCTAAGGGTTAGTAAATTACTTCAGGTTCTCTTACATTTTGAAATAGAAAGATTGCAGCTTATACATTGAAAAATCATTAGTGAAGGTAGTATTATGATGAGATATATAGAGGTTTATTCTTGTGGGGACGATGGGTTTCGGGTCGGCGGGTGTAGGGAAAGCATCTTGCTGGCTGACCCGAGAAAACCGGTGGACCGACTGACTGTGCCGTCCAGAGACCAACCCGAAACACACATAAAATTGGATCGGTATTGCTTGTCACTTTATTCGATTTTGGACGGGGCGCGCGAGAAGTTTGGCCTGGTCCTCGAGCCATGATCATCCTGGGGGTGGGCAATTCGCGGGTCGACCTGGGAAAACTGAGAACTGGCCCAGACCGGCCTGAATCCAATCCGTAACACACAAAGGCGCTCATCATTTTTCACCTTATTGGTTTTTTTCTAGAAGTTATGGTACTTGAACTTTTAATATGGAAAGTGAAGAGTGTTTTTGTGTTCATCTTTCAACTTTAATACCTTGTAACAGCTGAGAGCCGTAGGTGTTGTTTGATACCAATTGTAGCTACACAAATGAAGTATTGTAGTTGTATGTATGTAGTTTTTGAATCATCTTGCATATATGTATAAAGATTTTTGCTAGCACTAACAGATACGGTATTTGTTTTAAAAAATAAACATTAATGCTAATTGTGATCACACCAATTCTTGAATTACCTTGTGGCTGTACGTAATAGGGGTTTAGTTGGGTGAGTGTTTCCTATATGTTCAATTTGTATATGTGACAATTGATTGGGTGTTAATTATATGCCTAGTATTCCAAAATGTGTTCGTTAAGGATGTCAGTTTTTGTTCGGTTGAAGATCACTGGGTTTGAAGGAATTTTTATATAACCTAAATGGGTCTACTAGGTTTAGAAAAAAAAGGTTATGACTTGAGGGTGTTTCTGTTCAAAGTAAATGTTACATGACACTCCTTTGAAACTATTTTTAGGATTTGTCTGCTCAAGTCTCTGCTGAAACGGATCCAGTAGCCATTCTGCCTAAAGTTGTTTCTCTGCTTTATATACAGGTTCATAAAACCTATATCTCATCCTTAGTCCTGTATATTGATTTACTTTCATTCTTACTATGGTGTGGGTCAGTTCAGTCGGTTAGCATGCAATTTAGTGGGTTTAATATTAAGCTTATTACGTTGTAGACAAAGGATACCCTGATCGAAAAGGATATTTGGCACCATATCCACGTCTTAGATATCATCGGTCCCAATTTGAACATGTTCTTCCAACCAATGCTCAAGAAGCTTTCAATCGTGTACATTCATCGCTTCGAAGTTGTATTAAACGTTCGTTTGGAGTGTTGAAGTAGAGGTGGAAAATACTTACTAAAATGCCAAGCTTTAGCGAGAAAACTCAAATAGATGTGATAATGGCAACATTTGCCCTCCATAACTATATTCGGAGAAATGACTCGACAGATATGATGTTCAACATTGTTGATCAACACGAAAATTATATATCGACAAAAGAGCAAGATTATCCATCAACATCTGATAACGATAACATTCAAGAGTCACGCAATGAGATGCGAGGAATTCGTGATAATATCGCCGCTATGATATCGGATGCAAGAAATTTATTTTAAGTATAAATAATAAAAAATGTGTTATTATATTCTATTTTTAAATTTTAATTTATTTATATTTTCCTGTTCAAAAAACAAATTATTTATATTTTGTTTTTAAATTTTAAGTTATTTATATACATGTACTTTTATGTCATTTTACTTTTTTCAGCTAGTTTTTACCAAACGTTATTTTTTATCAGCTAGCTTATCAGCTAGCAGCTTAGCAGCTAGCTTGTCAGCTAGCAGCTAGCTTATCAGCTAGCAGCTAGCTTTTCAGCTAGTGCGCCAAACACAGCCTTAGTATAAATAGTGGTCATGTAGTCCTTGTAAATTGTCCCGGTTTATTGAATATAATAAGTTGTTTTCTCGTTCCTGGAATTACCTGTAATATCTATTAATTGGTATCAGAGCTCGGTAAAACTCATATTGTTAAAAACTGGCGATCGATTCATCAACAGAAAACCAGAAGAATAAAAAAGAATCGTCAATCGATTAAACGAACAAACTCAGTAAACAACAAAATAGATCATCAACACAATGATCTAACACAGTATTCTCCTAATCTATAAAGATCACAAGTTCATCAACACGATGAACAATCCAAGAATCGGGGAGAACTGAACAGTTTCGAGAGAGTTCTTGAGAGACGGGAGGAAGGAAAATTATGACGAGCGGCTGTTAGAGATTAGGGTTTGTAGACACCTTATATACAGCCCTAATCTCCTAACCAACTAACCACTTGAGCAACCGAGATAACAAACCCGGGTCTTCTGAACTGAATCTCGAGCCCACTTGCATCCTTGTATCCAAAGCCCACTCACCAAGCCCACAGCATGTCAATCCAATGGAATAATCCGACTCGACCCCAACATGCACAAAAAACAAAAGTTGTGTCAATTATAAAAAATAAACCATATATACAGAAAAAATAACAAGAGACACATATATTTTTAACACTCCCCCTCAGCTCAAGAGCTTAAACAATTAAAAAGACACAACTGATTGCACAAGGTCTCATGTTGACCAATACTCAAGCCTTTTGTGAACATATCTGCTAACTGTTGAGCAGATTTGACTCCAACAGTTGTAATACTACCTTTAGTTATTTGATCACGTAAAAAAAATAGATCAAGCTCAAAGTGCTTGGTCCGGTCATGAAATACAGGATTAGCAGCAATAGACACGGCAGAAGTATTGTCCCAATGAAGGTTTACCGGAAGAGAGATAGACACACCTAATTCTCCTAACAAATTTATAAGCCACATAACCTCACATGTAGCAGCACACATAGCTCGATATTCTGCTTCTGCAGTAGACCGAGATATGGTGCTCTGTTTCTTACTTTTCCAGGAAATCAAACATGAACCCAGAAACACACAAAAACCAGTCACAGATTTTCGAGACACAAGGCATTTAGCCCAATCATAATTAGCATATGCTGATAGCTGAAAATCAGGAGTTTTTGAAAACAAAAGGCCATTACCAGGTGCCTTTTTTAGATACCTTAAAAGACGTAATGCAATATTTAGATGAGCAACAAGAGGTTTGTGCATAAATTGACTCAAATAGTGAACAGTATATGCAATATCAGGTCGGGTGTGTGACAAATAGATCAATTTACCTATCAATTTTTGATAATTTGTGGCATTAGACAAAGGTGTTTTATGTTTGTCACACTCAATATTCAACACATGATTTAGTTCAAGAGGAGTATTGACAGGCTTACAACCAGTCAATCCATATTCGCCAAGGAGATCTAAACAATATTTCCTTTGTGTAAGGCACAACCCAGAAGTGGTTCTCATCACTTCTATGCCCAAAAAATATTTTAATTCCCCTAGATCTCTAATAAGGAATTTAGACTGCAGCAACTGCTTAATTTTTGTTATTGCTTGAACATTATTACCAGTAATTATGATATCATCAACATACACTAGTAATACAAGTAGCACAGAATCATGAGAGAAACTAAACAGGGAGTAGTCACACTTGCTTTGAACAAACCCAAACTCAAGTAATACACCCACTAATTTTTCATTCCACATTCTTGGAGCTTGTTTCAACCCATATAAAGATTTGTTCAATTTACACACTTTTGACCCAACACTAGAATTATAACCTTCAGGAATCATCATATACACATCCTCATTAAGATCTCCATACAAAAAAGCATTATTAATATCTAATTGGTATAGAGGCCAGTTATGTTGAACAGAAATAGCAATTACAGCTCTTATAGTTACCATTTTAACCACTGGTGAAAAAGTTTCATCAAAGTCAACACCTTCCTTTTGAGCATAACCTTTTGCCACTAATCTAGCCTTATATCTATCAACCTCTCCTGTGGACTTATACTTAATTTTATAGATCCATTTACACCCTATAGCTTTCCTGCCAGGAGGAAGATCAACCAGATCCCAGGTTCTATTCCTATGAAGTGCTTCAAGCTCTTCATTCATAGCACCTATCCAATTTGGATCCCTTAAGGCCTCCAGGTAGTGTTTTGGCTCACTACTCTTACTAAGAGAGGCAACTAGACACATATTTTCACTAGACATATGAGAATAACTAACAACCTTTTCTAACCCATATTTGACTTTACCTTCCACAACAAAATCCTTTAGTTTAGCAGGAAAGACACTATGTCTAATAGACCTCCTAGGAACATTGTGTGATATCTGGAGGGACTCTCCCTCAGAAGAGTGTCTGTTCGTAGTATCTGAGTTTCCAGAATCATCCATATGCTCACCTTCACCACTACCAGTTGTGAGAACAGCCCCTGCAGGTTCCTGGGGAACAGACTTACCTGTAGAGGGGCTTACATGAGTATCCCCATCAGGTTCCTGAACCTCAGACCTACCTGTAAGGGGGCTGACTTCAGTTTCTGACTGGTGAAACCGATGAGATATGTCATTTTCACCGACATCTCTATTCTCATCATTGGGAGCTGGGTCAACATCAGAAACATTGGCATCTTCATTTTCATACAGATCAAAAAAATTGGTTGTATTAACATCACTGAGTAATGGAGTGACACTGTCATCAGTATACACTATTTCCTTAAAAGGAAAAACATGCTTATAAAACTTTACATCTCTAGAAAAAACAACATTTTTGTTATCAAGGCTCCATAACTTGTAGCCTTTTTTCTCATTTGAATAACCAATGAAAACACATTTTTCTGCATTACTGGAGAACTTATTTGTGTTAGTCAGAATTGTACAAAAACAGAGACAGCCAAAGACTCTAATGTGACCCAAAGCTGGTTTAAAACCATACACAAGTTCATAGGGGGACCTTCCACTTAACACATATGAAGGAGTCCTGTTGATAAGATAGGTAGCAGTCAAAATACAATCAGACCAGAACCTAAGGGGAACCCCACCTTGAAACATAAGGGCCCTAGCAACATTCAAAAGGTGCCTATGTTTCCTCTCAACTATACCATTTTGTTGAGGGGTATAAGCACAAGTAGTTTGGTGAACAATACCATTTGTTTTACAAAAAAACAGACATTTGTGTATTGACAAATTCAGTTCCATTGTCACTTCTAAAGATTTTCACACTTCTTTTAAACTGGTTTTTAATAAGTGATGTGAAATTATCAACATTGTGTAAAACTTCAGTTTTTTGCTTCATATGAAACACCCACACAGCTCTAGAGTAGTCATCAATAATGGTAAGAAAATATCTAAAGCCTTCCCTGCTTGATACCCTGTATGGACCCCATACATCTAAATGAACTAATTCTCCTAGAGCTGTGGTTTTATGATCATTTAAAGGGAAGGGCTCCCTGTGTTGTTTTGCCCTGTGACAGACTTCACAAGGGTCTTGGATACTAGAAAAAGTAAGGTTTAAGTCATTTTTAAGAACCCTTAAAACTATTTCAGATGGGTGCCCCATTCTAGCATGCCAAATGTTTAAATTTCCACTAGGACCAAAATCTACCTTATAAGACATAGGAAAGTTGTCACACATATACAGCCCATCAGTTTGACTACCAATCACCAGGATTTGCTTTGCCAACGAATCCTGGATGAAACATTTAGACTCATCAAATGACACAATCACTTTACTATCCTTTGACAATTTGTAGACAGATAACAGATTGACACAGTAGTCAGGTATGACAAATACATCCTTCAAAGTAACCCTATCAGTTAACTTAATATCTTCTATTTTAACAACCTTGGCACTTGTTCCATTTGAGTGTTTAACTCTTATATTAAATTCAGATACATTAACAGTGTTAAACATGTTTTCATCAGACCTAACCATATGATGATTGGCCCCTGAATCCACAACCCAAGTTATAAACCTAGAAGAACTGGATGCATTTGAGAACCTGACAGATCTAGGTTTGTGACTAGTATAACACAGGTAATTACCTGCACAACTTCCATTGTTCATATTCTCAACAGATTTCTCTCCCAACAGATTAAGAAGTTTATTCACTTGATCCTGAGTTAAGTGCCTAGCAGGGTAAGTAATAGATTCCTCAGAAGTATCATTAGACACAACATTAGCGGACCCTATCCTTTTCCCTAAATCTGATCTTGGTTTCAACCAAGATGGATACCCAATTATCTCAAAGCATTTTTCTATGGTATGTCCAACTTTGTTATAGTTCCTGCACTTGACATTGGGATTAGCAACCCTAGTTGGTTTTCTCTTTTGTTCAGAGACCTGATTGCTTTTGGAATTGAAAACAGATGTCTGAGTTTGGACTTATTTGTTAGCAGTACTAGAGTTTTTATGAGATTCTTCTCTAGAAACTACAGAAAAAGCTTCTTTAAGTGTTGTTAAATCAGGTTGAATGAGAATGTTTGTCCTAACAACTTCATATGAGTTATCTAATCCCATTAAAAATTGCATCAGTTTTTTCAAGTGCTGAAAATAATTAAATTCTTTTGAGGCATCACAAGTGCAGGTAGGTAACTGAAGTATTTGGTCAAGTTGCTTCCACATAATGTTCAACTTATGATAGTATTCAGCCACACTCATATTTCCCTGTGTGAAACTATTGATTTTCTGATACAGATTAAACACAACTGACCCATCGATTTTATCATAGGTATCTTTCAACTCAGTCCACACAGATGAAGCAAGATTAGAGTACACATGCCCTAGATACAGATCCTCACTCACAGAGTTGAGGATCCAAGTTAGTACAACTGAATTGCACCTATCCCACTGTCTAGCCAAGACATCATCAGTAGTGGATTTTTCACAAGTGCCATCAACAAAACTATATTTGTTTTTTTAACTTGTAAGGCTAATTTCATGGCATTTGCCCAAAGAGTGTAATTTTCAGTTCCTTTAAGTTTCACACTGATGATAGTAAGTTGACTAGAGTCACTGGGATGAAGATACAGAGGGCTGCCAGAATCCAATTTTCCCACAAGTGTGGCAAACGGATTGGTTCATCACCATCAGTCATGGTGAACACAGAGCAAATAGAACACAATCACAAGTAAGAAAACAACCAAAATATCACTAAACACTTCACACAAATGAAGGCACACAACAACAAGAAAATATTCAAACAGGTAAGACACGGATTGTCTCCCCCTGTACAGCATGCAACAGGTATCAACAGTCCTGTACTGTATTTACACTACTAACAACAGAAATAGAGAAGGAATAACAAGGAGCGATCTCACCAAAGTAATAACCCAAGTTAGGGTTTCCAAATCGTGTCCTGTAACCTTCGCTTAGGGTTACAGGAGTGACGATCAGCGCAGCAAAGGTAGATTCCAAGGTAAATCTGCAACTTCCAGTTAGGGTTTCCAACTGTGCTCCTCCACGTAGTGCTACCAGAGCTCCGATCTGCTTAAAACAAGACTCGCAACAGGTCTAGATCTCGGTGACGGAGACTCGACTACAACCACAGGCACCAGTGACTAGAAGGAGGTTTTTGTACCTTGTGGAGTCGAGACGACGTTACCTAACCGACTACCGTAACAAGAACTCTGAGAGGAAACCGGGACAATGACGGAGACTCGAGCCAACGTCGGAGACACAGACCGTCACAAGCGAACAATCGCCGATGGCGCTAACAACAAACCCTAAACTGAAGACGATGAAGATCACAGCCAGATCAGGAGCTTAAAAAAGCTCTGATACCATGTTAAAAACTGGCGATTGATTCATCAACAGAAAACCAGAAGAATACAAAAAAGAATCGTCAATCGATTAAACGAACAAACTCAGTAAACAACAAAATAGATCATCAACACAATGATCTAACACAGTATTCTCCTAATCTATAAAGATCACAAGTTCATCAACACGATGAACAATCCAAGACTCGGAGAGAACTGAACAGTTTCGAGAGAGTTCTTGAGAGACGGGAGGAAGGAAAATTATGACGAGCGGCTGTTAGAGATTAGGGTTTGTAGACACCTTATATACAGCCCTAATCTCCTAACCAACTAACCACCTGAGCAACCGAGATAACAAACCCGGGTCTTCTGAACTGAATCTCGAGCCCACTTGCATCCTTGTATCCAAAGCCCACTCACCAAGCCCACAGCATGTCAATCCAGTGGAATAATCCGACTCGACCCCAACATGCACAAAAAATAAAAGTTGTGTCAGTTATAAAAAATAAACCATATATACAGAAAAAATAACAAGAGACACATATATTTTTAACACATATAAAGAACGAAGATCGGAGACAAGATCGTTGAAGAGGATTGGTTTTTTTGCTACGTAATAAGATAAAAGGAGGTCTCAAATCAGAAGAACACTACAGTGAAAGAAAAGGTAGAAGGTTGGTTGCGAGTTCTTTTAATCTTAAAATTAAAGATTTTTTTGTTGGCTACGCAAATTGGAGAATTTCTTAAGTCCTTTTAGAGGCTGACGTTTGGGAGCCAAAGAAAACGTAAATAATTGTTTTGGCTTGCTGAGTATGCATAGTTTTATATTGAAGGATTTTCTTGACAATTTTTCTTGACGGCTTATGTCACAAAAGGTGGAACGGAAGTAATCAGATTTGGTTTTGCTTTACGTGTTTACGTTCCCCGAACAACAAAAATCATGAGGTTAAAGGCATATGAAGAGAGAGTTCGAGATAAAGGGAAAATAAAAGAAGATCAAGGAAGACAGTTATTTGCTAAATCAGGATACCAAAATCGTAGCCGACGGACTGGTGGTGTGGGTTCTAACGATCGACGGACTGATTGAGAACGAAGTCGTGGGAATGATGGAGCTAGGGGGTACCGAAACAACACAGTTAAGGATCCTAAAAAGTTTCCGGGTAGGAAACACAAGTCAATGTGGTCTGGGTTTCCGGGTAGGAAACAAGGGCAAGATGATGATATAGAATTTGTTTTGACAGGTTTATCAAGCAATGAGCTTGATCAAGGTAGAAGAAAAATGATGTTAATTTGTTTGTGGTTAATGGTAAAAGCCAGAAAACTTGTTGATTTGAATTGACAATACCCGTATGTATATAAAGACAAGGTACAAGGCATACAAAAGGAAGGCTAGTAAATGTGTACAACCTATGGACAACCTAGAGACAGCTAGCAGTGCTAAATATAAAGAGATTACATATAATTTACAATAATTTCCTAACTAAGACACCCCTGCAGTCTTAGCGGTAGAAGAACGAACGCAAAGGCTGTCTTTAAACTTTAGAAACAATGGTCTCGGTAGCCCTTTGGTGCAGATATCAGCGAATTGATAGTCGGGGGTACGTGGAGAACACAGAGAGATCCGATTTGAACTTTTTCCCATACAAAATGTATGTCGATCTCTATATGTTTTGTTCGTTGATGTTGTACCGGGTTTTCCGAAATGTAAACAGCAGAAACGTTGTCACAATAGACCACGGTAGCCTGACGGACGGAAATAAATAGCTCGGTCAAGAGATTGCGTATCCAACTTGTTTCGGCAACTGTATTTGCAACGCCTCTGTACTCGGCCTCTGTACTAGATCTGGAAATGGTCGGTTGTCTCTTTGAGGACCATGAAATGAGATTGGTGCCTAGAAAAACACAGTATCCCGAGGTTGATCTGCGAGAGTGGGGGCACCCCCCCCCCCTAGTCGGCATCGGAGTAGGCTGTTAGGGATATGGACCTGGAGGGGTGTATAGTGAGGCCGTGATCGGTCGTTCCACGTATGTAGCAGAGTACCCTTTTTAAAAAATTCATATGTGGTTCACACGGTGCATGCATGAACAAACAAATTTGTTGCACGGCATAGGAGATATCCGGGCGAGTGAATGTAAGATATTGCAAGGCGCCCGCTAGACTTCGATTTAACGTGTCGTCTTCGAGCAAAGGACCAGTGTTGGCACTGAGTTTGCTACTGGTGTCAACGGGGGTTGCTGATGGCTTACATTTTGTCATGTTGGCACAATCAAGAATGTCTTCAGCATATGATGCTTGAGATAAAAATAAACCACCGTTTTGACGGGTGACTGATATCCCAAAGAAGTAATGGAGTTCGCCTAAATTAGTCATTACGAATTCTTGTGGCAGGGAGCCAATAATCTTGTTTAGGAGAGTTGTTGAAGAAGCCGTTATGATGATGTCATCAACGTATAATAAAAAGATATGCAACGTGATGCCCATGCTTGTACACAAAAAGGGATGTGTCTGTAACTACACTTTTAAAACCACATTTAATCAAATAATTAGCAAAGCGTTGGTACCATGCACTTGGTACCTGTTTCAACCCGTATAGAGATTTATTTAACCCGCAAACATGATCCGGGTGAGTTATACTTTTAAAACCAGGGGGTTGAAACATGTAAACCGTCTCTTTTAAATCACCAAGTAAGAACGCGTTCTTGACATCCAATTGGTGGATAGGCCAAGAGCGGGATGTAGCTAAACTGAGAACGGTATGGATCGTGGTAGGTTTGACGACGGGACTAAATGTTTCGTCGCAATCAATCCCGAGTCGTTGATTTTTACCGTTAACGACAAGCCTTGCTTTATATCGTTGTAAGGTACCTGTTGCGTTGTATTTGTGACGGAATAGCCACATACAACGAATGACATGAGCATCTGGAGGCCTAGGAACTAAATTTTATGTTTTATTATTCATTAAAGCATGATACTCGTCATTCATGGCCGCCTTCTAGTTTGGATCGGTAAGAGCATTAAGATGGGAGGTTGGTATGGGAGAAATGGTGGTGGTGTGAAGGGTAAAGGGGTGTTTGATTTCATGAATTCCGGACTTCGAGCGAGTGTGCATGGTGTGGGTGTTGGTTAGCGGTGGCGAAGGTTGAGAGGTAGGGATGTTAGATGATTGTGGAGCGTTAGAGTGGAGATTATGGGTGGGATGGGGGCTATGAGACGAAGTTTGGTTACTAGTTTGAGAGGGTGAAGAGAATGGGTGAGTAGGTTGATCATGTGGGGGTGGATGTTGTATGGAGGGGGTGGGTTCGTTTTGAGCGGGAGGGTCAGATGTGTGTGGGGTGAGAGGGGTAGGTGGGGTAGTATGAGGTGGGTTTGGATGGAAGAACAGTGGTAACGGTGTTGGATTTAGGTGTCCAGACCCGACTAAATCAAGTACCCGACCCGGTTAAGACCCGTAAGAGTTACACCGGAGGCAACGGGTATATATGACCGCTTACTTTTATAACCGATAAATTCGCAGAAAAGTTAATTATTTGTTTATTAAATAGTTTAATAGATAAATAATTAATTACTCAGTTAAATTACTATTAAT
>JBCNJP010000017.1:92371733-92437342 GCA_039602395.1 Deinandra increscens subsp. villosa
AGAACTAACCTCAGCAGTATGCTGTGCAACCGGTTGAAACTTTGGTGCAGGGGAAGTTTCCGGTTGAGCAGTTGAGGCTTCAACAGGAACTTCTTGAGCTTGAGCAGCAGCAGGAGTGGTCATTACAAGGCTGGCAACAGTCGAATTGAGACTGGTTACCTGAGCCTGTAGTGATTTGTACAATGCCGTCAATTCTGTAAGTGTTAAACTATCCTCAACTGGAGTTTTACCAGTATCATAGGAAAAAGATGGACCATCAACCCTATGTTGATCAAGTCCACCACCCTGGTTTTCTTGGCGCCTGGGATTCCCCTTAACTACAGTTTTCCCTTTAGGATCCACTAGGGGATCTTCCGGTTGAACTATAGTATGGGTTGCCATGGATTGGGTCTTATGAATGTTACCACCATCATCAAAGTTCAATGAGAAACTTTGAGTGGCAGCAGCCCTTTCCACATGAATCTCATCTAAACTCCTGAGATTCACCTCCTGGGGTGAATGTGGGTTAGATGTAGCAGTGTGAGTGTCACTCAGAATGTTCCCATGTAATGTGGTGTGTGGGTTAATAACACCATCATCTGTGACATCTCTTTCTACATCATCATTCACAGGTGAGAAGTGTGAAGTGTAGGGTGAGAAAGTGGATGGGGATTGTACATCCATATGAAATGACTCCCCCTCAGAAGAAGGTTCATCAACAAGTTTAAATCCCACTTTGGCTGACCCAGTTGGCTTTGTGCCAAGGGTTGGTTCAGGGCTGGAGGAAATGGGTTGCAAGAGAGGAGTAGGCTCTTGCACAACCTTTTTTAGCCTTTTGAGCTTTGTAGGCTTTGGGGAAGGGGGGATGGTGGGAATTGATGGTGGGTCTGAATCTCTTCTCCTTTTTCTTTTGAAAAGTATGGTTGAAGTATCAGAAGGAGAAGGTGGTTGATCAGTGGTGGGTTCAACTACTGTGGATGGTACAGGACCTTGTGCAGTAATGTATCAACAAAATTTACCTTGTCAAAGGTAAGCTTCCCATTACTAACAGCACCTTGTGCAGTAATGTGTCCTTTTGCACTCCCAAAGGCTACAGGACCTCCGTTTATGTTTTTGGGGTTTTCCAATACATGCTTATTTCCTGTCATGTGGCAAGTGCATCCACTATCAACAACCCATAGGCTTTGTTGGCCTTTATTATGCACCTACACACAGAGAAAGTTGGTTAATTTCTAAAGGGAACCCAAGCCTTTGAGGTCTTGGGCTTGCCAGAAGCATCATAATACTTGTACTCTTTAAGTACTAAAGTATTTTGTATTGGATCCTCATTCAACAGATCATCTTGATCAATGTTCAAGTGTTCAGACTGTTCACTTGATTGACATTGCCTGTTTGTTTTGCTAAGCCTTCTCTCAGCAATCTTCCTCTCTCTGTATTCCCTATATTTCTTTTGTTTGTTGGTCAAAACCTTTGGCAACTCATTGGGTGAGGTGTAGGTCTGATCAACACTAGTCACTGGTGAGATTCTAGCATTAAAGTTTGAAAATTTGTTTGACTGGCTAGATCTCTCACTGTGAAATACAACAGTGGCATTTCCATTTGAACTAGAGGGAATTTCCGGTTGAGAGTTGTGCTTGTTTTTCACAAAATTTTCTCTAGAGGTGGTCTTGCCTCTAGATGGGTTTCTCCTTCCTTGACCTTCAAAATGGTCATACTCATCAGTGAACTGAACCCTGGGTCGTTGTCTAGGTGCAGTAACTGATCTGAGTGTTTTGGAGATTTCCGGTTGAACTTCATTTCCGGTTGAAAATTTTTCCGGTTGAAGTTCAGCCGGAACCCTGTTCGGTTTTAGGACTGAAAAACTTCCATTTTTGTTGTTCCCAATTAAAACTTTGTTTGACTCAGTATCAAAATACTTCAATGTGTTACTTCTTACAGGTGAAGTTCTACCTGTAGATTTTTTCTGAGTAGAAACAGTTTTGGGTTTTAACAAGTTTTGAGTTTTACTCAAAGGATTGAATTTGCACATTGCAGCCATGTGCCCTTTCTCACCACAGAAAACACATTCAAACATTTTTCTTTGGTAAGTGTTTGTGTTTTTGGTTGATTCTTCATTTGTGACCTGGTGGTAAGTTAGCTTACCCATTTTCTCAGTTTCACTGGGTTTTGGCTGCTCAGGTAGTTTACCTCCAACTTTTGAGTCTTTGGGCTCATAAATAGTTGGTGGTGGAAAAGCAACTTTTGGTTTTAAAACCTTGGATTGGTCAACAGATGCTGATGTGCTAGCATCTTTGACTTCACAGTTTGATAATGATTCAACAGATTTTGTTTCAGAAGAAGAAGATGTAGTGCTATCAACAGTTAGACTCACACTACACTCCTTCTGAAGTGCTTGGATTGGAGCAATAACAGGTGAGTATTCCTTGGGTGGTTCAACATTGTTGTACCCAATACCTGTTTTCCCATGCATTACCCCATTCCAAAGTTTCTCAGCTTTCTTGTTAGCTGTTTGGAATTTGTCACAGGTGAACAAGGCATCTTTTAACTTAATTTCAAGAACATCATTTTCTGCTTTTGCATCTTTTGTTTCTTGTCTTGAAATAGTTAGTTTGTTCAACAGATCCTCCAATTGTGTTTCCAAAATAGAGTTAGTTAGCTTCAAAGCATCAAATTCTTTGTTTAAATTTTCAATTTTGGTGATGTATGCATTTTCAGTTTTCTTAAAGCAATTCTTTAACTCATTCAAATTAGAAACTTCATCAATTAGATCAGTGTTATGTTTCCTGTATTTTGACACTTGTTCTATGCATGCAGGGCTGCATAGATTTTCCAAAACTTTTTCAGGAATCTCATTTACCTGTTCAGTTGAATCTTCTTTGGCCATCAAAGCATGGTTGATTGGCTCAAACTCAGTGATAAAGTCATCCCACTCATAGCATTCAGTCTGGTTAGCTACAGCTGCCACCACATTTTGATTTCCAAGTGGTTTTGGTTGTGTTGGCTGTTGGTTGCTGCTGCTGTTGTTATGTTGACTGCTGTTGTTGTTGCTTCCATGATTTGATCTTTGTTGGACATTGTTGTTGTTATTCTGTCCATCTCTCCTTGGCTGCTTGCACTCCCTGGCAAAATGACCAAGTTGGTGACAATTATAACATTTAGCTTTAGATTTATCCAACCCAATTGATGATCCCTTTGACCCTTTATAAGTTCTTCCTGTTCTCTTATAAAATCTTTGGGCTCTTACGGAAACCATAGCTAATTGAGTTAAAATGTCCATTTCTTCTAGATCATCTGCCCCTATACATTCCAAGTCTTCACGTGTGAATCCTTGAGATGAGTCAGTTGCCACATAGGCAGAGTGAGAGTTGTCAAACAGTGTTGAAGAACTCTCTGAGCATCTAGGTGACTCATTGAAACTGACTGAGGGTGAGTGATATTGAGAAGAATTTGAGATCTTTTGAAAATCAGTTGTAACCAAAGCAGTGGTTTGCAACTGTGGTGATGCTTCAGGAAAGTTGTTTTGCTTAAGATTAAGCTCCATTTCATAAGCACTAAGGACTCCATGGAGTTCACTTAGTTTAAGCTTTTTGAGGTCCTTGCACTCCCTAATGCTTACTGTATAGACAGTCCACATTGGAGGTAAGGATCTCAAGAACTTCCTGTTGGCATCAGCCTGTTCTGTTGTTACTTCTACCTTTTGCAATTCATCAAGAAGTGAAACAAATCTGAGATACTGGTTGGTCATAGATTCACCAGTTTTGTAAGTGAAGTTTTCATATCTTTGTTTCAAAACATCCTTTTTGTTTTCCTTAACCTCACTAGACCCTTCATACATCTCACTGAGAGCATTCCACAAGCCATGTGCTGTCTTATATCCCTTGAACCCTACCAGTATAGAGTTGGGTAATGCAGCCTGGAGTGTCCAGTAGGCCTTGTGATCATATTCAAGCTCAGTATAATCAGCTTCAACATATTTGTCTAGTGGTTTTGGTATGTACACTTCGGCATCATCAGCAGATTGAACAGTTGGACTGTAAGGACCTACAGTCAACCTGTTCCAAATGCGTCTGTCTAGGCTTCTAACAAAACCTTCCATCCTGAGTTTCCAAGTATCAAAGTCATCAGGAGTGAAAATTGGTGGTTTGTTAGAGCTACCATTTAGTGAACCAAGAGTTAAGTCAGTCATTGTGAAAAACAGTTTGTAAAACAGAAAAAGCTTGTAAAAACTCAAGTGAGCAAGTAAAGTATCAACTTTGAAGCACTAGAAGTCTTCAAAGTGGAGAGCCAACGCTCTGATACCACTTGTAGGACCGATGATTACTCAGAGAAATAATCAAAACAAGAACTCTTTACTTGAAGATCACAACCATGCGGAATAAAGTTGTATCATATTTGTTTTTACTTAAGCTTTGTTTTACTTATACTTGTAGTTTGATTGTATTGATTGCATAAACTAGTGAACACAAGATAATAAATTTCTCGGTACTATTTGCATTAACTCAAGTTCAAACTGTTACAAGTGTAAGCACTAAAACTGGTACATGTGAATGAACTAGCTAACAACTATAAATAGTACTAAGGAGATCAACTACAGCCGTTGATCTCATACGGGCTAATCTAACCGTACATGAAAGTCAAACAATAAACTTACTAAAAGAACATTAGTAAACATACAAAAGAGGAAATGTGCAAAATGCATTTATCTATAAGTAGGAGACGGCTAGGATGTGACTTTGGAAGAATAGAAGCTGTTGCAGGTCTGAATTCTGCAAAAGTAGTCTTTCAGTACTTTTCCGGTTGAACTCTTTATACTGTTGGATAAAAGAGTTCACCCGGAAATGTTCTTCCGGTTGAACTTCCGGTTGACAAATCTTCCGCTTGAGCGTCTTCCGCTTGAACATGTCTTCAACCGGAAATCTTCATCTTGAACCGGTTGACTCAGAAATTCATTTCCTTACACATATTCATGCAGTCTTTTGGAGATTTAAATGCATTATGCCAGTAGGATGTTATGTTTTTAAATCTTAAACAATTGTCTTTTGAAACTTTAAACATGTCGTACTACTACTATTTTCCGCTGCCACTTAAAATATTTAAAAGAAATATTTATGCCTTGTGCTTCAAAACAAATGAAATTTTCTAAATGTTCATTTACTGGTCGTTCATTTATAACCATGACCATGATGCCTATCAGTCACACGCCTACGTTTCGCCATATCCAGGGTGTGACAGCAGCTGTTGAAACAATCAAGTAACTCTTGCAGTTATGTTTTGACCACCTTAAATCCACTCGAGACACCCTTCTTGGGTAAAAAAAAACTATTAAAGAATTTATTAAAGACGTTTAATAAATTTGAATGAGCCTTTAATGTTTGATTGTTTCGAGTTTGGGACTTCCACTATATGAGTTCCATACACCAAGAATCACTTGCTTTCTTTCTCTCTAAAATACTCTTGTCATTTCTCCCCACATAGCTACAAGCAATCTTTATATCCTTCTACGACGTTCAAGAAGAATCATCAAGGTAAATTTCGGATAAGTGGTTCTTCCCGACTATACTAACAGTTTCGGCTATTGTACCTTAGGAAACAGAATGGGTTCTCGCGCAAAGACCCAAAATTTGTTTTAAAAAACTAGATTGATGCCTATCTCTAACCAAAGTTTTATTTTTTCTCTTTTAAAATTCTTTCTTGATCACTATTTCATCATTTATACATTGTGTCAAATATTTTAAAACTTTGTTTTGCCAAAAATGATGCTTAAATGTTTTCGGGCTCCTCGGGCTCAAGATTTCTGGACAATCATTCCCATTGAAGGATTGGGACAACATATGTCGGCTATGGAGTACCGGGCTATCCTTAAGTATTGACTTATGATCCCTATGTTTCCTGTTGGCGAGCTTTGCCATGTTTGTCAGAAGGTGTAATTAGATACCTTCGGTGAGCACGCGGTCGACTGCAAGGAACTACATGGTGTTTTGGCTAAAAATTTCTAAGATGAATTTCTTTACCAAATTAGTTTGTGAGATTGGGTGCCCAGGATGTAAAGTATATAAAATTGATAAAGATGGTTTGAATTCAAGGAAAAAATAGTTTAACTACAAACACAATCGAAGAATTCTCTGGATGCAAATAAGAACACCAAGATTTTTTAGGGGAAAAACCCTTAACCCCTAGATGTCTCCAAGAGCCGCCGGCACAAAAAACCCCTTGGCAACGATAACACACGTAGCCCGTTTATTTCACTGAAAATGAGTTCAAATACAATTGATTCCGGCTATTGCTAAGTGAGTGAGTGAGATTACATGTGAGCGTAAGTCGTAAAAGTAAAGCCTATGTCGCGTATATATATATAAAGTCCCTAACTAACATTCCGTGATTCTTGAGATCTTCATTATAACGGCATTTGGCCATTATTGACCGAGTTCGTCGGCGGGTCCTCTATTCTACACGTGTTTCTTCTCTTGACCAAGTCCTCATGACCGTTATTCGACCCTTCGTACCTGGCTAAAGATCAAATAAAGTCAAAGGAAATCTGTTAGTAACGAAGCCCCTGCATGCTGGGTTACTGTACATACTGGGGTCAGGCAAAGTAAATATGTGGTCCCGGGATGAGTGATATCCTGGGGTTTAAACCTGTCAAAGAATATTAGTAAAACTTAGGCCAGAATCCAAGGTATAACACATGGGTTTAAGTACAGGCATGATTTGGTTAAGGATGTCATGTGCGAAGTTCTAAAAAAGGGCTAGAATTTCAGCTAAAGACGAGGTCTCTGTAAACTTTCTAACGGACCCACTTGGAGGTCTACCTTATGACCAGCTGATATTCTTGTGTTTGGCTGGGTAGGGGGAAACACAAATGTGTGGTTCTCACAGGAGTATCACCTCTTGTAGGGCTCAGGGAGAATGGGTTTGTTA
This sequence comes from Deinandra increscens subsp. villosa, assembly GCA_039602395.1. Taxonomy (NCBI): domain Eukaryota; kingdom Viridiplantae; phylum Streptophyta; class Magnoliopsida; order Asterales; family Asteraceae; genus Deinandra; species Deinandra increscens. Next base: position 92,378,631 of record JBCNJP010000017.1, read on the forward strand.
CGGGTTAGGCTGCGATGAAGACAGAATCAGACAAAGTTACTAAACACGAGAAAGCTTGTCTTGAGAATCAACATGTGTTTATCCCTTTTGCCTCATTTGATACATTTGGTTTCCTAGCCTCGAAGGCTGTAAAATTTCTAACTATTTGGTTCAATGCGTAGTGAATAGGAATAGTAATTCCTCGACACCTAAGACTCCGAACTTTGTCTTTAGTAGAATCAATTTTGCTATTTATAAGGGGTTGCGATGTAGCTTATTGTCTAATTACCCGCCACTTTATTGTAAATGCTTTGGGAGTATTAATATATATTAAAAAATGTATTTGGAAAACCAGATCAGGGTTCCCTGGTGGCCTGGAGTAAATAAAAATATCAACGCTTTAACTTTTAACAACTCTTTAGAAACAAACCACGAGAATTTTGTGTTATAAAGCCTTTATATTATGTAAATATGGGCTTATTTTAACTTAATCAAATAGTTAGAGGAGTAGAAGTGAAAAATCTAAAACAAGCATAATCATACTCGAGAAGAAAATATATTGTTAACAAGATCTATGCAAAATCCACTTGTACATTATGTAACTCCTCTGGGGCTGTTTTTGGGATTTTTGCCTGTGCTAGTTCCTTGCTAGCCGGGCGGTCCTGGTGTTATTATATCGGCTGTTCAAAAAAAAAGGCAGAAACGACGGTGCCCTTTTTTAACTTACGCGAAGAACCTCGTCATCTTTAATTATAATCGTACTTAACACAATTTAATATATTTGGGTTTATAATTACGAGGAACAGCTATAAGATTTAATTAAATAAAATAAATATTTACACGTAATGTTATTTTGTGGGTGACGCGACTAACGTGCACACTATGCGCACTACGCACGGTACGACAGCTGCGACCCCACTACAGGGCTGTTGGTTCTATCCATGTTACTGTCCACGTGGTGTAATGTGATTGGGTAGATCTTTTGAAGAAGATATAGTTTGGGGTTAACTCACTTCTCTGCAAATATTGTCAGCTTTAACTTTGTGGACTAGCGATGGTCATATAATGCTTTCCAAATTCCAAACATAAATTGATTTTTTTAAATTTGCGGTGAATTTTAGTTATTTTTTAGAAAAATCGTTACTAAATATAAAATAAAATAAATATTTTATTTGGCTTTACAATGAAATAAATAACATACTCTATTATAATATACTTGAAATGAAATACTACTCTTAAAGTATAATTATAAAGAAATGAAAAAATAGTATGTTACAAGGAATAAGGTTTACAAACAAATTGAAATAAACATACAAGGAAGTGATAGAAAAATTTCAATACATAGAGATGGATGACAAGTTACAATTAAAAGAGTGAAACAAAACTAGTCAACAAAATACCAAAATACCAAAATATTCTTATATTGTAGGCAAAATACTCATTTTTATCTTTTATTATCTTCATATTATTCATTATTAAGATAATTCTTCTTATAGGTTAAAATGACCAAAATGTTCTTATAGGAAAAATACCCATTTTTACTGGTAATACAAAGACGCGCATTCCTATAAGTAAACACTCACTCCGGGATCGCCCAGTGAGGTATGCCAGGTCCTATTTGGGATTTATGTGATACCCCGCTTCGCTAGAAACCCTAGAGTACAGGCGCTTACCCTTCCGGTCCGTACGAACTTCTAAATATCCGATTAACTCGGTATTTTTAATACTTTAATATTTATCCATATTAAACTCACATATACTTATTATATATATGTGTTACACGGTTGAACTTAAAAAAAACTATAACTACAATCATAATCTACGAAAATTATGTTGTTTATAGCTATATAAAAATTTCTCAGTAATTATAGGTGAGTCAGATGTTCTACGACAGTGGCATTTAGGCGGCGAGTTTCCTTTAGGATGGATGTGCAACACAGAGGGTCTTCGTTACTCGTACGGACTGCGGTCTTAACTTGTCATGGGTAACATCGTTTGCTATAATAAGACCCTCGGGTAACCGGATGTTTGCAGTTAAAAAAAAATTAGTCACGGAGAATATGGATTTTGTTTATTATATTAAAATGAAATATCTGGTAAATTTGAATTTAAATTCAATTAAAGTAAAATATATATATATATATATATATATAAATAGAATAAAATATTTGAGATTACATTCATAATATTTAATTAAAATATTATTATTATAAGCATTATATCAAAGTATTAAGGTATATGCAATAAAAAATTTATATTGAATAAAATATTAACCTTAATATTAAAATTTAGTATTTGGATAATTACTAACCTTAATATAAAATTTGTATTTGAATAATTACTTATTGATAATTACTTGTTAAAAGTTTAAACTAAATAAACCTTAATATGGAAATTTAGTATTTGGATAATTCTTTATTAAAACTTTTACTTAATCCAAAATTTTATAGTGATGACAAGTGTCATTTTTTTATTAATTAAAGTATGACAAAACATTTTGTTTATTATAGAGTATAGATGTTACTATACCAAAAATCAAATTCTCATACCCTCTGGATTATTTTATATTAAATAATCATATTTCAAAACCCTAATTTCCTGTTTTTCTCATTTCTTTATCAAAACTTATTTTTATTTCAAACCAACTTATGGTATTATCCATTATAACATTTTATAATATACTTTAAAATATCAAACCTTATTTCAACACCGTTTACTCAATTTGGGCAGAGCAACGTTATGAAAACCCTAATTTTGACCCTTTTACAAAATCATTACCAAACATTTTCCAAATATGAAATAAACTTAGGGCTTTCTTAAAATACATTATTTTAGGATTACCTATAAAAATTCCGACCCTAATTCCCACCCGATCCTCCAATTTTAGCAAAACAAACTCAAAACCCTAATTTTTACACATTTTTAGAAACCATACTTAGAGATCGAATTAATAAAAACTGAAAGAGGTTATTTTAGATCTTAATTACCAACAAATTAAGAAATGCAGAATTTCAGCTTCAAGCTCCTCGTCGTTTGGGAGAATTTCAAAGAAGAAGAGGCCAGGACGAACTAGGGATTTTAGGTGGTAAATTCGTGAATTGGTGAGTGATTTGAACGAGTTTGATTTGCTATGTATAGCTGTTAGAGGCGCAGGAGGGTCTACTACGTACCCATGGTGACTAATCTTTGAATTTGACACGTTAAGGCCAGCAACATCGATCAAACTTGGGCTACACGAAGTCTGGTGTCGCATTTCTGTCCATAAACGGGTCGCGTACCGTGACGGTCCCCTTGGTACCGTTCGCGACCCGCAAGCCAGGTTTGGCAGAATGGCAGTTTCAGTCCTTGTACTTTTATTTTACATTTTTAACCCCTGAACTTCTATCTTTCTATCATTTTATTCACTAAATCATTATGGGACATATTTATAAAAGTTTCTAAGGCTCGGGACACACACGATGATATACGTATGTATATATATATATATAGGGTAAGGATCATGTGAAAACAACCTTTTATTGCGAAAACACGAAAACAAATATTGAAACATCTATAACGTTTTCATACGTTAATATTTTTTTAAAAAATTTGCCCCAAAATCCTTAAAATTATGTTATCTTTAGTTCTGGAAAAAATTTTAAAAAAATCAAAAAAATTTTTATTATTATTGCACAGGTGCAATAATTTTGTTTATTATTATTATTGCACATATGCAATAATATTAAAACCTTTATAACTTTTTCATATGTTAAAATTTTTTATACAAAATTGCACTATAAATATTAAAATCCTGTTATCTTTAATTCTGGAGAAAATTAAAAAAAATTCAACGTTTTCCAAAAATTTTTATTATTGCACATGTGCAATAAAAATTTATTATGGCACATGTGCAATAATATTAAAACCTCTATAACTTTTTCATACGTTAAAATTTTTGATAAAAAATTGTACCATAGATCTTATAATTCTGTTATTTAAATTCTTGAAAGAATTAAAAAAATAAATGTTTTTTTGTTAATATTGCACATGTGTAATATAATTAATACGTATTATTGCACATGTGCAATAATAAAAAAATCACGAAATTTTATATGTTTAATTTTTTTTCCTAGAATTATAGGTGACATAATTTTAAGACTTTTGGTGCAAATTTTTTAAAAAAATATTAACGTATGAGGAAGTTATAGATGTTTTAATATTCGTTTTCGTGTTTTCGCAATCACATCTTGTTTTTATTTGATCTTTCCCCTATATATATATAATTCATGGGGGGAGGGGGTTCCATATATATAAACTAGTGGCTTAGATTGGTTCTTTTTAGTTCTCAAACCCAATTGGTTCTCAAATGATCATCTCCCTATATATATTGTAAGGATCAATTAAACCCCTCACGTGATATCAAAAACCATAAACAACCGTGCGGAATCCGGTGTTTATAGGTGATTCGAGATTAATAAAATGAAACAAATAAATAATTGAATGAAATACAGAAAACACTAAAATACAAACCGATTGTAGAATACTCAATGCTTGATTAATTCGGTTGCACTACACTTGAGTTTCGTAAACCCTAGGGTAGGTTACGAATTCTTCACCTTCAAATAGAGAAAAAAACACCAACAAACTATTCTAGACAAATGGGTATTCTATTTATAGGAGATGATTAGCTTGGAAAACAAGCTAATCTCCTAAACCCTAAAATTCCCGTATTTGCACACAAAGGCCCACTAAAACCCATCTAAACTCTTTTAAATTAAGCCTAAACATGTCTAAAATGGCCCAATGACCTATTATACCCATAACCTAACTATTTCTCACCTATTTTATCACATAGGCCTTCAAACTGGTCCGCCAAAGGATGATTTAATACACAAGCCACAATTTAGTCCCTTACAATCTTCCCATTGGCTTGTGATATTAAATGTTTTCGACTTTCACTCTTCACCTTGGCTTCAACATGGGTTGATGAAGATTCTTTATCTTGAATAATCTTCATTGGGCAACAACGGGAATGATTAATGGTTTTTCTCTTTATCAGCAACAGCTTGAACTGCAAATGATGAACAAATAATGAGAGGAGGATTCCCAAATACTTGCTTCTTCTTGAGAAAATTTTCAGTCCTTGCTGAATCATCAGAAACTGTCTTGACTTGCTTGTGTCTTCGTAAAACTTTTGAAAACCCCTGTCTTGGAATTCTTGACTTTCTTGATGTAGCTTCCCCTAAACATATGAATGGTGTCTTTTGAATCTTTGGAAGCTTCATTTGAAAAACCAACAAACTTCCCCTAAAGCACAGGGTAAGTCCTTTTCTGACTGGTTATTCAACTAGATCAGCAGTAACAACAATGCTTTGTTCATCCGAGTCCTGGTCCTTCAACTTAACCAGACTGTCTGAGGCTGAGGAACCCTTTTCAGCTTCAGCTACTTCACACGTTCTGGTGATTGTCGGTATATTTATCGATTTTAAACTCAATCTACTTTCTCTTACTTGGGCAGTTTGTCACTTTATTTTATCAGTTAGGTGTATTAATTATGATGACCATCAATTCCACACACATAAGTCCTAGGTATAAAGTGTGCATTCCATCAAGTGTAGCAGTTTTCCCTACCACAATTTTTCACGACACCTTTCATTAAGCCTAACACCATGCTCCAGACTGGGTTGAGAAGAGAAAGAATAGATCACGGGGATTTTTGGGATAATATACAACGTCAACTGGATTTTTGAAACATTTTTAATAATGCTCTCATCAGTGACAGGGCTTAAGGGTTTTGGACGCTTGAGGGTCTCTTTTGATTTGTGCACATTGGCATCTTTTTGGTTTTATAATGTAATGTACAATGTCATCTTTATTTGGTACGTGGATCAGGGAGGCTCCATGTCTCTGCCATCGCAGAACAGAGGAGGCTTGACTCACGTACAACATCCCCAGGTCATTGCTCACGCAAAGCAGAGGGGATGGGATTTTTGAGCATAGCATCAGAACTCAGAATCGGGCGTGTGTCTCGGGAACCCTAACACACAGTCAAATGGAAATTGTACTAACCTAAGTGTGTGCTTCCTATCAGGCCTCATACGTTATCTTTAAGTGTATTGACAATACATACCTTTTTATTGATTACAGCTGAGCCTACCAAGCACATCAACCACGAATCGCTGCTTTTCGCATCCACTTACCAAACGCCTGGAAATTTATTTCATTTCCCACCTCTCACAAGGAGAACAACTCTCCATTGAAAATATGCATGTCATGTAGTGAAGAGATGCCTCCTTCCTGTGCCTGGAACAATCACTGTCAGAAACAAAGAAATGTTAATGAAAGTCCTCCTTGACTGTTCCTGCACACATTGAGAGATTAGTTAGCCATAAGTACCCAGGCCATAGTTGTTCTGGGTATACATGCAGAATCATTGAATGTTATTTCTTTTAAGCACATTCTCTTTGAAAGATTGGGAATTGGGGTTGTGGGAACCTTTGTTTTGGGTTTCTTGCTTTTGTTGGGCATTGGAGTGGGTTTTGTAAGTTCATTAGAATTCACACGACCATCATTGGAAATGACATTCGTGGGCTGATGGTTCTCTTTCCCTTTACCCTGAACCCTTTTTGGTGGAATTTGATAGACGTTTGATTTATTATCTATAACTTCATCAAATTGTTTGGAGTGTTTTTTATACATCCCTTTAGGTAGGTAACACTGATTTACCACCTTTTTCACATTCCACCTCTCTTGATTATTTTCTGAAAGACCATCATGTTTGGGAACCCAAATAGGTTTTAAAGCAACAACAGATTTGTTAACAGAATTATTCAATTTATGACCATTGAAATCAGTTTTGGTTGGTTGTTGAGGTGACCTAGGCTTTTTGTCAACTTTTTGTACCTTTGGATGCAGGGGTACAGACTTCTGCACCTTGGGGATTGAAGGTGCAAGCTTTTTCGTCACCTTATGTACCTTTAGTTGTGAAGGTACATGTCTCTGCACCTTAGGGTGCGAAGGTGCAGACTCTTTGATCACTTTAGATACCTTTGAGCCTGTAGGTACCTTTGGCTGAGAATTTACCTTTCTGTGGCCAGGTTTGTGGTTTGTGCCACCATATGATTGCCCTTGGTAGTTTTGCAAATGAGTTTTAGGGTAGTAGGGTTCATATGGCCTATATAAACAATTTCTTGCCACATGTCCAGGATTCTCACACACGTGGCAAGACTGTTTCTTTGGGTATGTGGGAGCTTGAGAATATTTCTTCCCTGTGGATACCCAAGATGGTTTGGAATTTTTGTGGATCCACATAACTTTGCCATTGGGCCTAGTTGTTAGCACATACTCCCGCTGTACTGGCACAAATTGGTCATACACAGAATTTACCTCAGGATATGGGATAAAGTCATGTGGTCTGGCCTCGTGCACATTCTGCACATTCTGCACATTACTAGTATTATCACAAACATTAGCACACACATTCAAACCAACCAAATTGGCATTAGTGGGCTTAGGACCAGCAACCTGTGGTCCCTTACCCTTTCTCAAAATCCTGACCTTCCTTAAAGGTTTGGAAAGTTTAGGATCGCAAACACCAAAGTTAAAAGCACCACAAACAGAAGTTTTGTCAAAAACATCAGACTTAGCAAAGCTCAATTCAGACTCAGACTTATTTGACGCAAAAATTTCAGTTTTAAAGTCAGGAAACTTTTGACTCTTAATGCCAACACTTTCCCCTTTTGAACCTGCTTCTTTGTTTTCTGTATCTGTACAAGAAGTAGTAAGGTTAGAAACAGGAGCAGTAATTTTAATAGGGCATTCCGAAAGTCTTTTTTCAATGTCAGCTAAAGAATCTATTGTTTCCTTTGATGGTTCAGGTTCAGAAATCATCTCATGCATATATGGCATAGGCACAGTGTGAGATGAAGTTTCATCTTTGTTGTCATCCCCAAAACCCAGACCTGAATTCTGTTGAACATACTCCATCCTAACATCAGAGTTATAGAAAAGAGACCTTGCTTCCAGCATTTTTGATTGAATCTTATTATTAGAGTCTAATTTACTTTGAGATTTAGTCGGTTGATCTCTCAATTCTTCTACCTCTTTTGTTAGTTCTTCAACTTTTGTATTAGCAACTCTTAGCAAGACTCTAGTGTCACTCAATTGATTGTCAAGATTTTTGACATCTAACTTAGCAGCTTCATACTTTTCTCTATTTACCCTAGCTTGATCTTTAAAATTATTTGACTCTCTATTGGCACGTTCACAATTTAGGGATTCATAGTGAAATTTACTTTCAAAATCTTTATAAGAATTGTACACATCTTGACAGTGAGAGCTAGAGCAAGTGGATCGAAAAGTCACAGGGGACTTTCCGATTGAGGAGAGTAGTGGATCGAAAAGTCACAGGGGACTTTCCGATCGAGATGGTGGATCGAGAAGTCACAGAGGGGACTTCTCGATTGATGAATGATTGATCGAAAAGTCGCTGAAGAGGACTTTCCGATCGAAAAACCTGATCGAGAAGTCACAAACAGGGACTTCTCGATTAAAAGCAGCTGATCGAAAAGTCTCAAAATGGGACTTTTCGACTGAAACACGCCTGATCGAAAAGACACAGAGGGTCTTTCTCGATCACAGGAAAGCGACAGGAAAGGGTTTTCGATCAGACAAGCTGATCGAAAAGTCTTCTGAATGCACGAAAAGTCACAGAAACCTGCAAATTCACGATCAATTGGTCACGAACACTCCTGTCTGAACTTGAAACCTGCACAAATTACTTCCGAAACGTGCTAAAGCTGAAAATCACCACAAAACTTAAACGGTTAGTCACCAAAAACCTGAATCGAATATCGCGAGAGCCTCGAAACTTGCGTTTCTTGGCTCTGATACCAATTGTAAGGATCAATTAAACCCCTCACGCGATATCAAAAACCATAAACAACCGTGCGGAATCCGGTGTTTATAGGTGATTCGAGATTAATAAAACGAAACAAATAAATAATTGAATGAAACACAGAAAACACTAAAATACAAATCGATTGTAGAATACTCAATGCTTGATTAATTCGGTTGCAATACACTTGAGTTTCGTAAACCCTAGGGTAGGTTACGAATTCTTCACCTTCAAAGAGAGAAAAAAACACCAACAAACTATTCTAGACAAATGGGTATTCTATTTATAGGAGATGATTAGCTTGGAAAACAAGCTAATCTCCTAAACCCTAAAATTCCCGTATTTGCACACAAAGGCCCACTAAAACCCATCTAAACTCTTTTAAATTAAGTCCAAACATGTCTAAAATGGCCCAATGACCTATTATACCCATAACCTAATTATTTCTCACCTATTTTATCACATAGGCCTTCAAACTGGTCCGTCAAACTTTGATTTAATACACAAACCACAATTTAGTCCCTTATATATATATATATATATATATATATATATATATATATATATATATATATAGGTAAAAGATCCGTGTAGACCCCTTATTTTTTGTAGACCCCGTAGACCCCTTATAAAACTCAATAAAACTCATTAAAACTCAATAAAAATAAAACTCAGTTATGTTAATTTAGTTTATTTTATTTGCGATAAGCTTTTAAGAACAAAAAAAGACAATTAAAAAAAAAAGAAAAACGAAAAACATTAAAAATTAAACATTTTAAGACAATGAGTTTAAAACTCAATAAACTCAATAAAACTCAGTGTTGCGTTTAAAACTCAATGTCTTAAAATGTTTGATTTTTAATGTTTTTTGTTTATTTATTTATTTATTTATTTATTTGGTTCTTAAAAGCTTATCGTAATAAAAAAAACCAAATTTACAACACTGAGTTTTATTTTTATTGAGTTTTATTGAGTTTTATAAGGGGTCTACGAGGTCTACAAAATTTAAGGGGTCTACACGGAACCCTTCCCTATATATATATATATATATATATATAGGAGAATGATAAAATGAAAACCTCTCCGAGTTTGAAAAACCGTGAAAACCAAGCTAAAAAATTCGTTTTTTCTTCCGATTTTTTTTATGGTGACTCTCTAAGTTAAAAAAAAAAAAAAAAACCTTTATGCATAAAAAGTATAAAAAAAAAACACCTAGTAATTTTTTTTTCGAAAAAAAATATTTTATAACCGATGTTACATATGTAACAGGGTAATGTTACATATGTAACATGGGTAATTTACATATGTAACATGGGTAATTTACATATGTAACATGACGTAAAGTCAGATTTAGGAAAAATATTTGAAAAAAACCTACTCGGCGTTTTTTTTGATTTTTTCACCATTGGGCTTGTATTCACACATAGAATCACTAAAAAAATCGTTTTAGGGACGTTTTAGCTTGGTTTTCACAGTTTTCCAAACTCTAAGAGGTTTTCATTATATCCCTCCCCTATATATATATATATATATATATATATATATATATATATATAAATTTAAAAAACATCATATGTCAAATCGCTATATATTCTTTCTGGAACACCTTTTTTTTAAATTTTTATAGCGTTTTTATTATTTTTTCAAATTTTTTTTTTAAATGTGTGTTTTGATGCGTCTAGAAGAATGGTGTTTTTAGAAAAAAAATTAATTAAAAAAAGTGTTTTTTTGGTGTTTTTTTTTGAAAAAAAAATAAACCGAAAAAAAACACCACAAAAATTTTAAAAAAAAAAGTTTCCTAGAAAGCTAACATAGCGATTAGAGGTGTAGTGTTTTCAAAAAAAAATATTGTTAAAAAGTGTATTTTGGTGTTTTTTGTGAAAAAGATGGTGGATGTAGTGGATGTAGAGTTTTTGGTAGATGTAGAATAACTCACCTCTCTCTCTCTCTCTCTCTCTATATATATATATATATATATGATATATATATATATATATATATATATATGGTAGGTTCAAATGAGAACTTTTTCTTTTGAGAACTTTCGAGAACCATTCTGAGCCACTAATTTTCAGGGGGTAAGCATTCAAATTCATGGGGGGGGGGGATTTCCATATATATAAACTAGTGGCTTATAATGGTTCTCAAAAGTTCTCAAACCAAATTGGCTCTCAAATGATCCTCTCCCTATATATATATATATATATATATATATATATATATATATATATATATATATACTAGTTTTTTTATTCCCGTGTGTTACACGGGTGACTTTAAAAAAAACTATAAATATAATCATAATGTACGACAATGATGTATTTTTATATCTTTAGTAATTAAATAATTGGTTATTAAAATATTTTGGAATGCAATAAATAAAAAATTGGAAATACAAATCACTTCCATAATTAAAAGAATTTGCGGGAAAAATTGTTGAGGATGAATGTGGTGATGCCACATGGCAAATTGTGATGCCAAAAACTTTTCTTTTATTATATATATAGATATAGATAGGGAGAGGATCATTTGAGAACCAATTTGATTTGAGAACTAAAAATAACTAATTTGAGCCACAAGTTTATTTACATGTATCCCCCCTCCCATGAATTGTAGTGGTCCCCCCTGAAATTTGTGGTTGAGATTTAGTTCTCAAAAGTTCTCAAAACAAAAAGTTCTCATTTGAACTAACCCTATATATATATATAATATATATTTCACTAATTTGCAATTTAGCCCCTCTAACTTTTATATCTTTATCATTTTATGTTCTGAATCACTTTAGGATATATTTATGATACTTTCTAAGCCTCAGGATGCGTATAATAAATATAAACACGTATAATACTTGCATAAGTTACGTATTATTTATTTTTAACAATCCTTTTAACGTTCAAACACGTATTTATCTATTTTTCACATGTTTAACTATTTAAACACGTATTTCCACGTATATATTAATCAAATGAATATATCACATACACAATGCTATTCAAACACACCTTTACACACGTATTTAATATAATTTAATCATTTAAAGCACATATTCTCCCGGTTATCATTTATTTCTATCATATTAACGTTTAAGTACGTTTTTCATGCTAACATCATATATATCAATCATCATTGATATAAAACACGTATCTACCTTATTTCCTTATCTCATTTTATCAATCAACATATATTACCATCCTTTATCAATTTATTACCCGGTAATGGGTAAACATGCATTTTCTATCCGTTTTGTCACGTTTAGCTATGTAACACATATATCATATGTATCTATCACATTAGTCACGTATTCTTTATGCATTTATCAAATTTTGGGATGTTACACGATAGGAGATGGAGGCAACCCTCTCCTTCCTTTTTATTTTCTTTTTTAATCAAAATTTCAATGCTTTTTCTTCAACCATGTACTATTTATCTTGTATCGTTCATCATGGGTGTACACATTAAACAAATAGTAAATTTAAGATGAAACACGTACGTAAATATTAATAATAGAAAGATGATCCCCCCTGTATTATTCAGTCTTTGTGCATGACATGAATATTATACTAAGTATATATAACATTTGGAAAATTGGATTCTAATAATACAAGTTATTCCCATTTGGCCAAGAATAATACGAATTAATGAAATTGCCCACAATAATACCAGTTATTCAGGTATTGGCCCATAATGATATGTCGTATGTTTTTTTAACGGGGTTAAATATCCGCCTACGTGACAGATGATGTGGCAAGCCTTTACCCCTGCGTGGCTTCCCCCAATTTAAATTCAACACCTTCCCTAAATCTACCCCAAAATCGAACCCTAATTTCTCTCCAACCGCAATACAACACTGAAAGAATGTCGTCTTCTTCAACATTCATCCGCAATTCTGCAACATCCAACCGCGATTCGAGGGTTATAAGGTTCGATTATCATCGAAACTTGTTGTGCTTCCATGACATGGTTGCAGTTAAGAGAGAAGCGGGTTTTCGTAGTCCAAGACAAGGGGATCAGTTTTATGGATGTCCATTGTGGCCGGTAAGTTAAAATTTTCATCTTTATTTGTAAAACATGTCAGTTCTTAAGTTTGAACATTAATTTGCAGAATTTCGATTGTAAGTTTTTCATTTGAAAGGAACAACTTGATAATGTCATTTGTGGTGGAGAGAGTTCAAGAATTACAAACATCAGTAAAGAAGCAATGGTGTTGAAGGTTGCTAATTTGGAGCGGGAGAAGAAGATGCTTGAGGAAGAGAATAAATCTTTGAAGCTAAAATGCTCAATTCATAACTATGTATTTCTTGTAATTGTTTAGGTTGTCTTTTGGTTTTGGCATTGATCTTGTAATGGGTTAGAATGTTTAACTAGAATCTGTTGGGTTGGTAGTTTTTTAGATGGAAGCTATGATGTAATGAAAGTTAACAATGTCATTTTGGTTGTTTCCATATTAAATGTAATCTGTTTTGCCTTTTGGCAATCTAGTTTCATCATGAGTACCTATTTTTTGGCATTTTAATGTAATCTATTTTGGTGGTTGGCATATTAATTAGATCTTGGTTGTTGACTACTTGTGTTTGACTTGTATTCAAATGAACAAAATGAATGACCATTTCAAATGACCAATGCAAAATGATCAACTCAATATCCAATTCAAATGACCAGTTCAAATGACCATTTCATTTTAAATGACCAATGCATATGATCAACTCAATATCCAATTCAAATGACCATTTCAAATGACTAATTCAAATCAGATTCAAATGAACCAAAGTGACAGTTACATCCATTCAAAAGCTTAACACATTCATTCAAAAGCTTAACATAGTATATAGCAAGTACATACCAAAATGAACCAAAGTGACAGTTACAAAACAAAGTTACTAGTACATGCCATAATATAAATAAGTAGAACCTAAAGACATGCTTGACTTAGAGTTGACTATTGTGTGCTTTAAGATGCTTGATCAGGAACAATTTGTATCTTTTTAGGCCTCCCCCTCTTCCTCTTTGGCTGAGTAACATCATATTTTTCGGCAACCTTCCCCTTATCAGGACACTTTTCCTTGTTATGACCAGTTTTCTTGCAAACACTTCATTTCTTCTGTTGCCCATGTCTGCTTAATTTTCCAGGCTTTTTTGGATCTTCATGGGGATCCTTTCTTCTGTTTTTCTTTGGTCTTCCAGGAGCTACTTTTATGGGTGGTGGGTCAAATGGTGCTTCAACCTTTGGCCAGAATTTCTCAGTTGTCAAGGGGGGAATGGTGAACTCATAAGCCTTCATAAACATCTCCTTGGTATAAAAAGGATGCATATATGATTCTGCATTATGGCCTAAGAAACCTGCAATGGCACAAACATGGTAGCAGGGAATTCCTGTGAGGTCCCACTTCCTACAGCTGCAAGTTTTCTTGGTCAAATCCAGTACAACATCATCAAAAGCTCTAACCTGAAACAAATTTGGTCAAGAAAGTAGTACTTCACATCTAATTGTTTTTTCCTACTCTTTGTCTAGTTTTTCCTGAATTCTTGGACAAATAATTAAATCTTTTGCAGCCATTTGAGTCAGCAGCCTAATCAACCTACTCATTAATGCAATTCTAATATCCTCTAACATATAAATGATATGCTTGGACCTTGACCTGATAATAAACCCATTGAATGTCTCAGCCATGTTATTCACAATGACATCTGACTTGGTTTCAATGTCTAGATAGCACCTGCAGAACCCTTTCGGATTTTGTTTAATGAAATCTTCAGCTGCATCAGTAGATAAGACCTTCATCTCCTCAATGGGGATTAGTTTCAGTTGTTTTACCTTGGATGTCAGTTTACAATCATCTGATGCTAATTCAGCCTCATCCAAATCTACTTCAGGTAAATTAGTTTCAGTTGTTTTACCTTGGATGTCAGTTTCATCCACATTTGCTTTCTTTGATTGTACCTCAACTATATGTACTTTGTCAGTTTCATCCACATCTGCTTTCTTTGATTGTACCTCAACTATAAGCACGTATAAGTTAAAATGTTTTACCTTGGATGTCAGTTTACAATCATCTGATGCTAATTCAGCCTCATCTACATCTACTTCAGGTAAATTAGTTTCAGTTATTTTACCTTGGATGTCAGTTTCATCCACATCTGCTTTCTTTGATTGTACCTCAACTATATGTACTTTGTCAGTTTCAACATCTTCAAAATCTACAAACTTAGCTTCAATGATAGTATTAGGGTTTAATGTGGGTTGGGCTACACTATGGGCTATTGGGCTAGTGGTTTGGGCTTCAATGTGGGTTGCTCTATTTGGGTATTTTGCTAATTCAGCATGTAGACAACACATATGCCTGATATCATCACCCAAGTTATTCAACATTTGCATGACATCATTGTCATTGCTCAACTCAACAAGACCATTTTCAAATGATTTTCCAGGAATAAGGTAATATAAGTTAAAAATTTTCTTCGGATTCATACCATATTTAAGCACATATTCAATTAGCTGGGGATAAGAAACTTTATCGATATGAACTCCAAAACTCACTATTCCACCACCTACGTACTCCCATTTTGGCTTCGTTAAGAACTTTCCACGATGCCAAATCTTGATAAGCAATGTGTCGGACATATCTTCCTGCAAAATTAAGACCCTAATAAGTGTAGAAAAGGGGAAAATTATCAATGTTAAGATTCTAACTTACTGGAATTGGAAGATGCCGAAGTGTCGGAGGAGCAGGTGGTCGGAGTAAACGTCGTTAAGAGAGAGAGGGTGAGGTGGTCGGAGTAAACGTCGTTAATAAACCCATTGAATGTCTCATCCATGTTATTCACAATGACATCTGACTTGGTTTCAATGTCTAGATAGCACCTGCAGAACCCTTTCGGATTTTGTTTAATGAAATCTTCAGCTGCATCAGTAGATAAGACCTTCATCTCCTTGATGGGGATTAGTTTCAGTTCTTTTACCTTGGATGTCAGTTTACAATCATCTGATGCTAATTCAGCCTCATCCACATCTACTTCAGGTAAATTAGTTTCAGTTGTTTTACCTTGGATGTCAGTTTCATCCACATCTGCTTTCTTTGATTGTACCTCAACTATATGTACTTTGTCAGTTTCATCCACATCTGCTTTCTTTGATTGTACCTCAACTATAAGCACATATAAGTTAAAATGTTTTACCTTGGATGTCAGTTTACAATCATCTGATGCCAATTTAGCCTCATCCACATCTACTTCAGGTAAATTAGTTTCAGTTGTTTTACCTTGGATGTCAGTTTCATCCACATCTGCTTTCTTTGATTGTACCTCAACTATATGTACTTTGTCAGTTTCAACATCTTCAAAATCTACAAACTTAGCTTCAATGATAGTATTAGGTTTCAATGTGGGTTGGGCTACACTATGGGCTATTGGGCTAGTGGTTTGGGCTTCAATGTGGGTTGCTCTATTTGGGTATTTTGCTAATTCAGCATGTAGACAACACATATGCCTGATATCATCACCCAAGTTATTCAACATTTGCATGACATCATTGTCATTGCTCAACTCAACAAGACCATTTTCAAATGATCTTCCAGGAATAAGGTAATATAAGTTAAAAATTTTCTTCGAATACATACCATATTTAAGCACATATTCAATTAGCTGGGGATAAGAAACATTATCGATATGAACTCCAAAACTCACTATTCCACCACCTACGTACTCCCATTTTGGCTTCGTTAAGAACTTTCCACGATGCCAAATCTTGATAAGCAATGTTTCGGACATATCTTCCTGCAAAATTAACACTCTAATAAGCTTAGAAAAGGGGAAAATTATCAATGTTAAGATTCTAACTTACCGGAATTGGAAGATGCCAGAGTGTCGAAGGAGCAGGTGGTCGGAGTAAACGTCGTTAAGAGAGAGAGGGTGAGGTAAAAATTGGGGGTAGGGTTAAGATTAGGAAAAATTATAACGTTGCGGATATGTAAAGATTGGGGGTAAAGGCTTGCCACATCATCTGCCACGTAGGCGGATATTTAACCCCGTTAAAAAAACAGACGGCATATCATTATGGGCCAATACCTGATAACTGGTATTATTGTGAGCAATTTCGTTAATTCGTATTATTCTCGGCCAAATGGGAATAACTTGTATTATTAGAATCCAATTTTCCTATAACATTTAGAAAATTCAATAATTAAATTCAATATTGGTAGTTAATAAAGATGAGCACATGAAAAAACTTGAGAGTATATGTGTGTTCAAAGATTATAAGTTGTCGGTGTAAGATTGTAAATTTATGGAAACGAGTAAAGCGACCCGCGCGTTGCCGCGGTGTTTATTTCTCTTTTCAGAAAGCTAAAAAAAAATTTCATTACTTATAAAGACTTGCTTAAAAGCTTACTCCTTTCAAACCTATTAAGTTTATTTTTTGATTGCTAACCTAACACGAATGAAGTAAAAGTAACACTTCATTTTCATTTTTTCACCATTAGAAGTTTGTTTCAAGTAAAGTAAAATACAATAGTTTCATCTATTTATTTATATTACCTAATATAATAGATATATACACACACATACTTTACAAATTGAGTTCAGAATAAGACAACAAAATAAAGAAAGAAACTAAGAGAGAGAAAAGAGAAAGAGCAGCTTGCTCTCCTCCCTTTCCACCTTGCCTACTTCTCCGATCTCTCTACCAGCGACCCTCCCTGATGACCCCTGCTCCCTCTCGGCAAACCATTCTTCGACGAACCCCCTGCCGTCGTTCACGGCAACCCTCCCATCGACCCCTTCCTTCTCCTTAGTTACACCGCCAACCGGCGAACCCAGTCCCTTCCATTCTCCGATCGAACGCCAGCGGCCTCGGCGTTGTTTCACCATTCCCGGCGACCACCAAGCACATCAAAACCCCTCTCCATCCAATCCCTCTGACAACCCCATGAGGACCTCAAGCGACCCTTCTTCCCCTTTTATTTAGACGGAGTTAAGCTCTGAAATAAACATAACATATTTGAGATCCACTTCCACAACAGAAAAAACCCATAAGCAACCATCCAAGGTTAATACTCAACACAACCATAACGACCATGGTAACAAATTGAAAGAAAATGTGGCTCAGATCTGCAAAAGATGAGGAGCAAAGAAAGAAATCGACAATGGGCCTAGATGTAGATTTCATATCTCTACTCAACTCAATCCAAACAGACACAACATCATAGCCAAGTTTAAAAAACTCTAGAAAGCATAAAAAACGCTACATACGTCGAAATTCATTGGCCTTTAGAATGGCCTCATCTCGTAAATCTGATATTTAAATGTGCAACAAACAAAGAATCCGAAGGGCCAAAATCAGCCTTCACATAATCACATAATCAAACGCCGGCAACAATACAGATCTTGAAGGCCAAAAACGACCATCGCTCCTCACATCTTGACGGCCAAAATCACCCTTCACAACCGGAGAGCAAAACGTAAGCTTTACTCAGATCCGGTTACAAAAGAAAGAGCAACGAAACGACAGAAGCGTAGCATCCACGGCTGGCGGGTAAGCCGCCAGCGGCGGCCTGCCAACGCCACAACCGGAGCAAGAGACAGAGAAAATGACATCGGCGTAAGATATGTAAACCAACTGTCTTCTTGATGATAAGAGGTAACAAAGAGAGAGAGTTTCATGAGAGAGAAACTTGTGTGCAAGTTTCAAGTTTAAGAAAGAGAGAGAGTTTATGCTGAAGATAAAGAGAGAGGGACATAAAGATGACAACATTACACAGCACGCGTACAAAAAGTAAAAGAGACACGCGTCTTATACATATACACGTGTTTCCCACCGTATACACGTGTTTCCCACCGTCATTCTCACCAAATAGAGAAAAAACGTTTGTACGAAATAGTTTTTACTTAGAGACTGACAACTTATTAGAATTGATATATTAGGTAATTATCAAGGGTAGCAATCACGTTCCTTTTTGGTCAAGCTGGTGGTTCCCGTCGTTAAATCCGGATACGACTTATATATTTATTCACGAAATTTACATCAATATTACTGACTCGATAAATTTACATTATCTAACTTTAATACGACCTATATAACTTATTTATCTAAACGAGTCAATAGGTTAACAGTTTGTAAACCGATTGCGGGTTATAAACTGTCATGATCAAATTATAAACGTGCTAAATGATCATAAATTGGTTGATAGGCTTTGATAAATAGGATAAAGGAGTTGTAAACTAGTTGACAATTTAACATTTTAGTTAAACAAGTTGGCGGGTCCAAAATTTAGCTAACTGGGTTAGACATGTTTACCTCAACACAATTTCTTTATCGGATGCTTTAGATATTACAATGCAAAACTTGAGCATTTGTTTGTCGTGTTGGTGTCATATTTTGGGTCGTAAGGAGAATTGCCAGTCCTAAGAGTTTTATTGGGCTATGTCTGGCGGTTAGTGAGTGTGAATTAAAATGTGCAGTCAAGTAGGTGTGATGTGACACTAAGTGTGGTGACCTTAAATGTATGTAGTGGTTAATGCATGTAAATCTAAGGTTTTTACAAAGAAATAGCAAGCTATATTGTTTTGATTTGAAAATAAAATAAAATAAATAAAAATGTATGCCCCACAACTCCACAAGTGTCACCTCACCCACGGGCCCGCCTAACGACTCTACTAAAAAAGTACGACGCAATGTGTGAGCTCACACAAGATGCCAAGTTGGCATCTACAGACTGCGTCCTCACTCACAATGGTATTACATAATAAGGGGTGTTCAGTATTCGAATCGAATTCGAAAAATTCAAAATTCGATTCGAATCGATTTGAAAATCATTGGTTCGAAATTTCAAGGTTGAATTTGATTCGATTCGATGTCTAGTATCAATTTTCGAATCAAATTAGAATTTGAATCTCAAATTCGAATTCGATTCGAAATTCGGATTAGACATATTCATATATTCATACACACACATATATATACACTATACATTTATTATGTATATAAATAATTATATAAATATATTAAATTTGATCTCACAGACAACTCATCATTTACACCAATTTAAAATCTTTAAAAATTTAGCTATTTAAAGTATTCTAATTTGAAAACGTGTATTCTCTTATTCACTCCCCAAAATTTAGCATTATGTAGATTCACCCATTCATCATCATTTTCCAAATAAATTAATGATATTATGTTCTATAACTATTTTTTGGTCTAGATGTATAATAAAATTGTAAATCTTATATTTATTTGTGATGCTTAAGTTAAATTTTTGAATGATCAGTTAACTGTCACGATAACTACTGAACAAAATTGCTTTAGATACGGAAGTTTGAACGTTAAACTAAATTTTGTATAATTTGAACGTTTTCATTTTGAATGCTAAACTTTGATTTTATTTTTTTCACTAAAAATAACTTTGAATTTCTTCCAGTCGGATTCGATTCGATTCGGATTTAGTTTTCTGTTGGGCTATATATTAGAGGCATGAACATTAGATGTGGGCTAGCTTGTTAATGGGCTTAGTGATTACGATGTGGGCTTAAAGAGATTACGACATGGGCTTACTTGGGTCGGCTCCTAATGGGTTTATAATTAGATTTTAGGGCTTTGTAATGGGTAGTATATAAACCCTTGTGTTTATGATTAAACTAGCTTTTGGGATTACGATTTTTGCCACTCTTGTAGTTTACGATCAGATTTCAGTTTGTTTGAAGATCTTCATTAAATCTATTTCTTCTACTTTCTTCTTGAATCAATCACCTACGAGGATTCCGCACTCGTTTGTGATATCAATATCGTGACTTGGTAGATTTTCTGGACCTACAATTGGTATCAGAGCCAAGAATCACTGATTCGCGGCTCTCACGATATTGGATTCGAGGTTTTCTGGAAAAAGGTTCGAGTTTTGGAGGTGTTGCTGCTGTTCTTGAGGTTTACGACTATTTTCTGGGTTGGTTTATGTGTTTACGACTAGTTTGTTTGAAGATCTTCATCGGAAACCTGTTTACGCCATAAAGATTGGATTTTTATCAGTTTACGATTCGGAGAATTGGTGTTTACGATTGTACTTGATCGTAATCGGGGTTTACGACATTTTTCACCGGAAACATTCATCGTAATCGGAGTTTACGATTTGCTCTTATCGGAATCGGTGTTTACGATTCACTGGTTTACGACCCGTTGTCACCTCTTGTCGTAATTGGGAGTTTACGATTCTGTTCGATTGTAATCAGGTGTTCTCGATCGTAATCAGGCATTTACGATCGTAATCTTAGAGTTTGGACTTTTGGACTTTTGTTGTTAACTTTTCCTAAGCTTACATTATGGATTTCGAACCGAGTATGTATCAGAAATTGGATTTTGAGGTTGGATCCATCACTCGTCCACCAATACTCACATCGGCGGATAATTTTCTGGAGTGGAAATATAGGTTTGAAAACCACTTGAAGAGTGTTGATCTAAGACTGTGGAGAGCAGTACTTCATGGGCCATACACGCCTACACATGCAGAAGGAGTTAATGCGGGGAAGGCTAAAAAGGAAGACGAGTTTGATGATGATGATTGGGAAAGATGCAACAAAGCTGAGAGGGCGTTTGCTATTATGACTATGGCTCTAACACCTGATATTGCACAAGGATTTAAGCACTGCAAGACTACAAAGCAACTCTGGAATGCTTTGGTAGTTGCATATGAAGGAAATCCAGACATAAAAGCAAGCCGTAAGCAAATGCTGAAGCAGAAGTTCAATCTCTTCAACCACATTCAAGGAGAATCCTTTGAAGCACAGGTGCAAAGGTTCGTGTCTCTGATGGCAGAAATGTCAAGCTACAATGTTGAACCAGATCAGGAATATAAGAATCTGAAACTGCTAAATAGCTTGCCCAAATCCTGGAATACCAACATTTCCATCATTAAGGACAACAACAAGCTGAGTGAGCTATCTCTTGATGAGATGATTAACAAACTAAAGTTAAAACTTATTGATGACAAGCAGAGAGAATTGAACCATATAAGCTCTCTTAGTTTGGTGGGAAAATTGAACCAAGCACTATTGTCGGAAGAAATGGAGTGTAAGCAAGATGGAAAGTCAACTGGGAGTGGACCGAGCTCTGTCACAAAGTCAATTGCTTTTGTGGCACAACCTCAATCAGGTGGAAGTGGAGGTTCAACCCTGATGCTACAAATGATCCCAACTTCGCCCTAGGAATGGTCTTTATGAACAGCTATCATGCTCTTATGGCAGGAACTTTAGTGCCTACTGAGATGCTGTCGGGGGAGCTAAACCAGATAAATCCTGAAGATGTAGAATTGTTAGATGTCTCTTGGCAGATGGCAATGGCTGTTTTCAGAGCGAAGAAGTTCATGGCGAAGACTGTGAGAAATGTGTGGAAGGATCAAGATAAGATTAGGATGGGGTTCGACAAGAGCAAGCTGAGGTGCTACAACTATGACGAGTACGGGCATTTCGCAAGAGAGTGCACCAAGCCGAGGAGAGAAAGAACAGAAGAAAGGAAAGCAGGTGATAACAAAGGAAAGGCAGAGTCAAGTGCTTTGGTTGTACAGGAAGGAGGTGGATATGACTGGACTCCTCAGATGAAAGAGTTTAGCCTGTCGCATGCAATGATTGCTGTTATGGAAAGGGATGATGAGGAAGAGCATGCATTTGTTGTAACTGATGAGAAACCTGAAGAGATTCTGGTGGAAGACAAGGAAGCCTTTGCTGCTGAGGTTGATAACATCAAGGTATGTCCTAATCCCACTTGTGCTCATATAATTCCTGGACTTAGGCAAAATTGTAAAAATTATGACCTAGAATTGTTTGAGATAAAATGCGAGAGGAGTTCTTTTAAGGGTAGATGGCAAAAGAATGAGGAGAAGGTAAAATCTCAGAAACTAGACATTGTGAAATATCAAAAACTTGCTACTGAGAAAACTCTTCTGTATGACAATGCTAAGTTAGAAATAGCTGAACTGAGTAAGCAGATAGATGAACTTAAGTATAAGAACAATGAGTTACAAGTAAAACTTGATATGAATCATATGGGAAGCAAAAGAATGCTAGAGGCTAGTACGTCTTTAAACACCTGCATAACTGATGCTAGAATGGGTAAGGACAAAGGTGGAATAGGAATTAGCTTCTCAGACAAAAACAAGAATGATGTTCCTCAAGATAAGACTAGAGACATAATAGGAATAATCTTTGAGGAAGATCAGGTTGATAGATCTAAAACAGGAACACATGAGATAGGACCTCCCTTAGATAGTGTTCTAGTAGGAGTGACACCTATGACTGATCAGGAATTTGAAAACGAGAAACACATGATCTATGGGTTGGGTAATCAGAACGAAACAATGGCATCCACAAGTAAATCGGGTCCGTCCCAGGAGTCATTAAACAATAGTGTTGAACCTGCTGATGGATTTGTTTCATGTGCAGATGAAGTAGGTATTGAAGATGTGTCTGGGGAGGATGCTGAATGTTTGAAAGTCAATGAATGTCATGTGTCTAGTAGTTTAATGTCTGATTTACCCAAGGACGATGTTCTGGCATCTGTGTCAGAACTTAATACGTCCAAGTCAAAACAATTAGTTGTATCTTTGTTGTCAAAACATCTTTCTGATTCCAATGAAAATGTTAATGGTTTTAAAATTCCCGTGCCTAACACTAAAGTTGGTCGTGAGACTAAGCCCAAAGATTTTGTTGCTTATCCCCAGGTTGTGTCGACTTTCAATAGAACAAACAAGACTAAATCAGGAAAATTTTGTTTAATCACACAACCAGAAAAAGCCACAAAACATGTTATACACAAATGGGATGATAAGCCAGAGTGGAAGTCTTCTTACCCAAGACGTTCATACCTCTGTAGTCATGTCAATGGGCCTAGACTCATGAACTGCTTTCAATGTGGAAAACCAGGACACTTTGCTGCTAATTGTGTGAATAGACCATTTCAACCATACTATCCGCAAAACCCACGGACTAGTATGTTGGAGAAAATGATGACAGGAGAAAAGCAAAAGCAAAAGCAACAAGCTATGTCTAAGGGGAAGCAGTGTTTGGAACCAACGAAGACTCAACAGTCTAAGGTTTCAAACACGAAGGCACGGTGACAAAGCCTGTTGTTGAAACATGGAATGTGGCCAAAACTCCAAAACCCACGTGTGTACCTAAAGGAGTTTACAAAAGAAATGATAAGATAAAACCAGAATTTGTTGAGAAATAAATGGCTAAAGTCAAAAGAGTTGATAAACCTAATGGCAAAGCAAAGGTTGAGCAACAGGTTTTGAAACAAAAAGATGTCACTCAAACAAAACAACTTGTTTACATAAAATTGAAACTTGAGTGGACACCTGTTAAAAAGCCATCTGGTAAAAAGGCCACATCACCACAAAATAAACCTGTGTCAGTCAAGAACTCACCAAATGTGTTGAGACCACAGAAAAACACCACATGGAAACAAAAGTCAACATTCAAAATGTGAATGTACCTGAATCAAAGCCAGAAATGACCCTCCAATTAGTTAATTACATTGATTCCAAAGGTGTGCCCAGATCTGTAATGGCCTGGGTACCTAAATCTCACTGATCTCTGATTTGTGTAGGGACAGCCAAGAAGATCTATCAACAATCTCTGGTACGTTGATAGCGGTTGCTCCCGACATATGACCGGAGACTTATCCCTTTTGGAAGATGTGGAAGACTTCAATGGCGGAGGTGTATCATTTGCAGGTGGTGTAGGTGGAAGAATAAGCAAGAAAGGAATAGTGAGAAGTGGAAGTTTGACATTCTCTGATGTGCACTATGTGGAGGAATTATCTCACAGTTTGCTCAGTGTGTCACAAATTTATGATAGGGAATATTCTGTCTTGTTCAACCGCAAGGCATGCATCATACTCAAGCCTGGTGTCAAAATTACAGAGGAGTGCATCTTGATGCGTACTCCGAGAAGAGCAAATTCTTATCAGCTTAATATGGGTCAACCTCCAACCTCAGAAGTAGCCTGCCTAATATCCAAACAAAATGAGAACTTAGCTCTACTATGGCATAGGCGTCTGGGGCATGCTAACATTGTCACACCCCCAAAATACCACTAACGGAGTTTATACCATCGAGGGGCGTGAGCAAACCAGGATCCACAACCATAGTTACAAATACTAAACGAATCAGAGTTAGTTCAAACACAAGTTATAAATAAAGTTTCAAATACAACGCAGCGGAATTAAATACTGTCTTAGCACTACCCACGTGCTTTACATAAACATTGTTTTAAAATTCCCAAGTTTAGTTTAAACGAAAATAAATATCTTCTCGTGCCATGCCAACCTCCAGCGGATACTCCTTAGCGATCTGCAAAAGTTTAAACCACGCAAGTGTCAACCTAACGGTTGGTGAGTTCACAGTGGGCTTGTCATGCATTGGCCCGGTCTCATAATCATAATTCGTATCAAGGTATACTTACAAGTTACTTATTTGTGAAAAGCAATGCTCGTAATTAAATCTCAGTTTATAAATGGTTTGTCCGTGACCTACGTCATCGGGTATGTACTAGTTCCGTAAAGTTAAAGGACTCAACCGATATCGCGGGTAGCTAATCTGTTGTTCCATGCTCTAAGGAAGTTTGTACCAAAGCTGACTTATTTTGTGGGGGCCGAGCCATCCCGTACGGTGCGGACCTAGTCATCGCGGTTTTTGCCTCCCCCGTGTCCTCTCCGGGACCACAGTCAAATAGGCTGATATTGTTCCTCCGTGCACTTCCCGTTCCATGGGGCGGAGTTTGTCAAACTCCAGTAGATCTACCCAACATCCCCTCGCTTTCACAAATTAATGGCACAATTTAAGTTGAGGACTTTTAAGTTATAAGGCATCCTTAGAAAACATGTGATATCATGTGGTTTAGACTTTAACCTACACTAGCCATATTAAACGTTTTCAGTTTTGTTTCGGAAAAACAGTTTGTTCAGAGTACACAAGTGTTCCCATAAAACACTTCAGTTCATCAAGTGGGTGCCGAGCATCCCGTGTTCTCAAGTTTATCAGTGAGGTGCCTAGCACTCTCGAGTTTGTCAGCATTGTTTTTCGTTAAATTGTTCGGTGTGGCCCAAACGGACTCACGGTAAACGGGTTAGTGACACTCACCTTTGGTTGCACTGCTACACTTCAAGTAATCCAAATATTGTTGTTTAACGAAGACCTAGAACACGTTTAGGTCTTAAGTATTAGTTTCGTGTCTAATCTTTACTTAACGTCACTATGGCCCATAACATAGCACGTTGCAACTATGACTCGACATACCGACGCACGACACCAATGGTTGATCATAAACAAGGGTTCATATAAATCAGATATTAAACATGTTTCATCATGGCATAATCATATAAGTCATAGCATAACACTTAAGCAAATTTCACAAGTTTGGTTTTTAGGTCAGGTCTTAGTTTCGCTAGCATAGTTTCGCTAGGCAGTTTCGCTAGGTGCACGGGCAGCACTTTCGCTAGGCAATGCCCGGTGACACAGTTTCGCTAGGCTAGTTTCGCCCGAAACTGCTGACGCAGTTTCGCTAGCCTAGTTTCGCAGGGAAACTGGTTTGAACTTTCGTTCAGGTATTTCGCTCGGTAGATTCGCTCGAGCTGGTCTGGTCAGGTTTCCCGGCGACACTATAGTTTCGCTGGTCAGTGTCGCTGGAAGGATATATAATTTCGCTACTTAGTTTCGCCCAGAGAACAACAGTTTCGCTGGTCGCGAAAAACACACGGATTTGCCTAAAAATCAACCTAACAGCTTCTGATCATACATGCAATTCATTATCTATCATTCCTAGGCATTTACCAACATAAATCAAGCAGCTTTAACAAGTTTAACATGTATTTTGATCATCAAATCTCTAAAATAGGTTCAAAACCCTAAAATGACCTATTTTGCACAAATCTCTAACATGGATGGATTTCACACGTAAAGTTATCAACTTTAGTACAGATCTAGCATTCCTAAACAATATACTAGCAGATCAAGCAGTTACATGAAGATTTGAGCATGCTTTAAGAAGAAAACATATAGAAAAGCATAAAACATAGTTTTTGGGACTCACGGATGATTCTAGGATCGATGAATGAGGTGAGATGATGGTCTCGAGGCTGGGGTCTTGGTCCTTAGGTGATCTTCTCGGCTGACCAGGAGAGTGTGTGTGTTGTTGTGTGGTTTGAGCAAATGAGGCTACTAGGGTTCATTAAGTTTATTTATATCAGAGGCTAATTTCGCTGGCAGTTTCGCTGGCCAGGCGAAACTAGCTCTGGTCTCGGGTACTTTGATCAGTCTAGCCTGCTACCGGGCGAATCTGTAATTTCGCTCGGTAGTTTCGCTGACTACCAAATTTAGGCAATTTTCACATAATCAAGTATTTACAATTAATCATGCTATTCACAATAACAAGTACAAGTCATGTATTTAAATCACATTGCACATAAAGACAATCAATGACGAACACATAACACATATGGACGGGTTCGGTGATCAACCAAAGGTCGTGGACGTATTCGGCCTAGTTAAGTATTAGTTACTTAAGTTGACACTTATAACGTAACTAACGGATTTGTCTAACGGAAGTTAACCTTGAAATTCTCGGGTGTCACATCATTCCCCTGAAATTGGAATTTTCGTCCCGAAAATTATTCTTGTGTCGTAGCGTTCGCAGCATCAGCTGTCGTTGTTGCTATCGTTGCTGGGGGAAAGAAAGCAAAAAGTTTTAGGGTTGTCACAAACATGAAGAATTTGACCAAGCTTGCAAAGGGAGAACATGTCAGAAAGCTGCCTATCAAAGATTTCTCTACTGTAGAAAAATGTGTGGCTTGTGCGAAGGGGAAGCAGCACAAGTTGCCGCACCGTCCGAAGATAGCAAATTCAATGTCATCCGTATTACAACTTCTTCACATGGATTTATTTGGGCCAATGCAAGTACAAAGCATCAGCAAATTCTCTTACTGTCTCGTGATTGTGGATGACTACTCACGATTTACTTGGGTCTTCTTTTTATCAAACAAGCATGAAACTCCGCTCTTAGTGAAACAGTTTGTCATGCTTATCGAGAATCAGCTGAACAAGAAGGTCAAGGCTATTAGAACGGACAACGGAACAGAATTTAAAAATGCTGAGTTAAATATGTTCTGTGGAGAGAAGGGGATAGAGAGACAGTTCAGTGCGCCCTACACTCCGCAACAGAATGGAGTCGCTGAGAGAAGAAACAGGACACTCATTGAAGCAGCAAGAACAATGATGTGTGAAGCTAAATTGCCAATCTTCTTCTGGGCTGAAGCGGTCAACACGGCTTGTTACGTGCAGAATCGTGTTCTTTTAAACAAGCGTCATGAGAAGACTCCGTATGAGATTTTTTATAAAGAGAAGCAACGGTGGGATATTTCAAGACATTCGGGTGTCCATGCACGGTTCTGATTCAGTCCGATGTGGGGAAATTCGAAGCTAAGGCCGATGAGTGTTATTTTGTGGGTTATTCGGCAAATAGTGCTTATCGTGTCTACAACAAAACCACCAGTTTAATCATTGAGGCATATAACGTAGACTGGCTTGAAGACAATCCTACTAATGCATGGAGTGGACCAGATTGGATTTTTGATTATGGGTCACTGTTTGAAGGGTTCAAATTTTCAAATGTTTTTCATCATTTGGGTGAGAAAGAAGACATCATTGCTCAATCATCTGAATCAAGACCTCATGTTGAAAAAGTCAGTGAGAAGACCTCTACTGCAGATACTCCGGTATCTTCGGGAACTCATGATGATTCAGAAATTTCACAAAACCAAGGTATGAATGATAATATTGTTAATTCTAACCTGCCTGTTTCTGTTCCTGTGCCAGATGTTCAAGTATCAAGGATCAACAAAGACCATCCGATTAGCAGTATACTAGGGCCAGATTCAGCAGGTGTCCCTAGCCGCCGGACATTAATTTCTGTATGTATTCGTGCTTCATCTCCCAGATTGAGCCTCCTAATGTGATGGTTGCTCTCAAAGATCTAAGTTGGATTGAGGCCATGCACAATGAATTAAATCAGTTTTCAAAGTTGGGAGTGTGGCGTCTAGTGGAAAGGCCAGAGAACAAGAAGGTTATACCCACACGTTGGTTATACAAGAACAAGAAGGATGACACGGGTATAATTGTCAGAAACAAGGCAAGGTTGATTGTTCAGGGTCACAGACAAATTCATGGAATTGACTATTATGAGGTGTATGCACCCGTGGCCAGATTGGAGGCTATTCGGATATTCCTCGCAGTTGCATCATATCTAAACTTCACAGTTCACCAGATGGATGTTAAGACGGCATTTTTATATGCAGAAATGAATGAGGAAGTATATGTGACTCAACCACCAGGATTCATAGATGAGGAGTATCCAGATCATGTTTATCTTCTGGATAAAGCTTTGTATGGACTACATCAAGCTCCACGCACGTGGTATGAGACACTAACAACTCATCTGGTGGAGAATGGATACTCAAGAGGAGTGGTTGATCAGACTCTGTTTAGGAAGAGGGTGAAGGATGATATCATCATGGTGCGGGTTTATGTAGATGACATCATCTACGGGTCAACAAACGAAGAATTATGCACTGAGTTTGAAGAAATAATGAGAAAGAAATTTGAAATGAGTGATCAAGGAGAGATGAGCTTCTTCCTAGCATTGCAAGTGAAACAGGATGAATCTGGGATTCTTATTCACCAAGCAAAATATGTGAATGAGATTCTAGAAAAATTCAAAATGCAAGATTCCAAGCCAATCTCAACTCCCATGGCATCCCGACCTCTACTGACAGCAGATGCAGATGGGGAGCCAGTGAGTGAATTCATGTATCGTCTCGATGATTGGATCACTTATGTATTTGACAGCAAGCAGGCCAGATATTATGCATGCAGTGTGTCTCTGTGCCCGCTATCAGGCTAATCCTAAACTTTCACATTTAATTGTTGTTAAACGTATCTTTAGGTATCTGAAGGGCAGGCCTAGGCTTGGACTTTGGTACCCAAAGAACACTAATTTCCAATTGTTTGCATTTACTGACAGTGATTATGGAGGTAGTGATCTTGACAGGAAATCAACAACTGGTGGATGTCAGTATCTGGGAGACAGACTCATTTCTTGGCAGAGCAAAAAGCAGCATACCGTCTCGAAGTCAACGGCAGAAGCTGAATATGTGGCAGCATCCGCTGGATGCTCACAGGTAGTATGGATACAAAATCAGCTCACTGATTACAGTATGGAATTTGTTAACACTCCTATCTTTTGTGATAACGCTGCTGCTCTAGAAATTGTGAAAAACTCCGTTCATCATTCAAAAACAAAGCACATAGACATCAAGGTACATTTTATTCGTGATTGTTATGATCGGGAGTTAATTCAGCTCCAAAAGGTGAGCACAGACCAAAATGTGTCTGATATTTTCACAAAACCCCTCCCTCGTCCCAGTTTTGAAATGTGTGTCGAAGGCCTAAGGATGATTGCCTTCGAGGAATGATCTGATCAAAATTTATTGTAAATATCTTTTAAGTAAATTAAAAAAAAATGTGTGTGTTTATATTTCAAAAGCCTCATAAAAACAGGGGAAGAAATATCGTTGCTTCAGAAAATCTAAAAAATATCTGTTTGAGGTTTTTATGATGTCTTTTGTTTGCCTTAAGTTGGTAGGAAGTGATATAAATTTCCAAGACGATCGGAGACTGACACGTGTAAGGCAGAAGTGAAAGACGTCTCAAAGATGATGTTTCGGTAAGCTAAATCAAAAACTATGATCATCCAAGTAAGTGCAGTAAACTTAACTTCTATATATGTTTAGTTTTCCATCCTGGTTTACATAGTTTAAAAGACTGAGACCCAGCAAAAACGGGTTGAGAGTGGTATTCACCTAGTATTCACTCTCTCACACGCCATGTTTCTGCTGTTATGACAACACCACAGAAAAATGAAAAGAAAAAGAAAAATGAAAAGAAAAAGGAAAATAAAAAATGATGATAAAAAATAAATAAATTATTTTGTTTGGTCTTCTCTGCGTGCTTATGCGGCCGAGCTGATCACCAACTGATAATTAAGAAAATAAGTGTTTGTCATGACGGTGTTGCATGGTTCCTCAAGTTGGGGGTTTGTGAATCCTCAATAAACTCTGAGGTTGGGTAGGTTTTGCTATGAACAATTGGGTGTGGGGATAGTTAAACATGACGGTAATTATGTACCATAATTAAGCACTTAAAATTTTTTTAACTGGATGTGAGTTTATATGGTTTCAAAAATTTTGGGCAATCGTCTAGAGCGTCGAGTAACGGAAGCTGAAAAGGGTTCCTCAGTTAAAGATTTGACTGGTTTGATCCATGAATTACATCAGCTTCGAGGCAAGTAATTTTTTAATTTCCGTAATTAGGTTTTAATTGGTTTATTTTATCTTTCAAGTCTTTAAATGTTTAATTTTTTGTTATTATTATGATCAAGATCAAATACTCGGGGTATAAGTCTGAGGGGAAGCTTCGTAAATCCTCAAATTTCTCAAAGTTAACATTTCTTAAGAGAATTAACATGTTTAAGAGGTTTGGGAGGCTTTTAAAATGGTTTTGAATCTTGAGGGGGCAAAATGAAATTTTTCTAACACAAAACCCCCATTTCCGATTCTGTCTCCATTTACGATCCCTTCTCATTCTCTCTCGTTTACGATTTCCACCTCAAAACCCTAACCGCCGCGCCACCCTCTTCGGAAAAGCCATCACACCCACCTCCGGCAGTCCTCTCTGAAATCCGAGCCCACAGACGCCTTCGCAATCCATTTCCGACCTTAAACCCTCCATCAATCGAGTGTTTCCTCGTATGTGTGTCGGCCCATTCGAAGATTTTTTTTAGTTTTTGTTTTCTCGGTGATCCTCTTTGCTCTTCTAACTCATTTTCGAGAGATTGGGAGTCGGGTTTGAGTTTACAACTCTTTAAAGGTAGTGATAAATCTTCATTGTACATGTTTGTGATGTTTGATGCGTTTTCGAGTTTAGTTGCAGGTCCGACAATGGAGGTTTCGACGTTTACGACCGGCGCGATGAAGAAGACGACGTTTGAGATTTACGATCGTCGATTACGATCCAAGTTTACGATCATCGATTACGATCGGCGTTTACGGCCGATGTTTCCGAGTGATGCTTGCGATTAGTGTTTACGATCGGGCTTAGGTTCTATTAGAGTGTTCACGATTGGGCTACGTGATTACGACTGGGCCTATACCAGAGTTATTATGACCCGATAGTAAACCAATAATCGGATCGTAAACCTACTTATATGATCGTAAACATGACTAGTGGATCATTAACTCACTTAAACTTGAATAAAAATCATAAACACCCAATATTTTGAAATCTTATTAAACTTAATCGTTTTAAGATAAAATTGAATGTGTTGATTGTAAAGAATGTGTTTGTCAAATTGTGCTTCAAAATCAAATATGTTTCTTGAATGTTTAAATTGAGATTTTCAGAAATTATCAAGATTATATGTGTTAATCAACTGAAATTCAAGATAATGTTGGCAAACAGAATTTCGCTTTTGATGAACAAGCCTGATGCACTTGTCTTGTCTTTCTCAGATGGCAGATGACATGCTTGATGAAGAGATTCAGTTTGAAGAGATCACTGCATCCCGGCATATCTTGAGACCCACCAGAGAAGCATATGCAATTATTTTATTTGTTGGTGGCCGGGATGAACGTCTGCAAGATTAATCACGCTCTAAGAACAAGTGTCCTTATTGATGAGCAGCTTGTGAGGGAGTTCTGGGGAACTGCTAGAGCAAGTGATGATAAGACAAGGATCTCAGCAACAATTCAGAACAGGCAGATAGTGATATTTGAAGAAGACATCAGAAAAGGGCTGAACATTAATGACAGAGCTACAGATCCAATTGAGTATCCCAAGGCTGCAGTTTTAGAGGGTGCTCAATCTCTAGGGTATGAAGGAAAGTTCCCGCCCATCTTCAAGAAGTTGTTGCCGCACTACTGGAGGTGCCTGGCTGACTATATGCAGAAATCCTTTCTGGGAAAGAGAACTAGTTTCGATCAGCTTAACAAACTGCATGGAACAGCTTTCGTCGCTTTGGCCTTAGACGGGAACTTCAATTTTTCAAAGATGATGCTGTTAGACTGGATAGGCAATGCTGATCTGAGTGCCCGAGAACAGTTCCTTATGACACCAAGATTCGTGCAAATGGTGGTGATGGAGAAATATCCTATGATTGAAGAGAGGATAGAAAAATTGGATGTCAAGGTGATGGACAGTGGAGTGTTTGGCCTGCAGACACAAGACAGAAGAGGAAAGAACAGTTTTGAGGGAAGGATTGAATGGGTCAAGAGGGGTGCATTTCCTGAAGTTGCTAGAGAGCAAGTGATTGAGTCAGATCAAGAGGCTGAACCTGAACCAGATGTGCCGATTGTAAATGTGTCTGTTGCTGAAGACCACGATGTGACAGCACCTGTTGCTGTAAATGCTCTGGAACAAGCAGATGTTATACCTTCTGATGAAGAAAACGTGATGGACGACATTTCGCGGATCAAGAGAATGTGGATGATGATATCTATATGGATTTAGAACCAATCAATCTTAAAAGATCAAGGGATGTCCTGAACTCGTCTTCTAGCGTTGACTCAATCCCTCAAGAGTTGGATACTCAGTTTAATGTGAATGACATGCTTGAAGAGCCTGTCCCTTTTCGTGAACCATCACCCAGGAAGAGGACAGATCCAAGAAGTATCAGGTTCAAGTTTACAAAGACTAGCTCAAGTCTGTTGATGGTCCATCCAGCAGGGTCCAGTTCTCAGAGTCAAATTGTTCAAGAAGACACAACGGATCAGAATGTTGAAGATCAACCTGCCCAGGTTCAGATTGAAAGTCCTCTTCTGAATGAACGTAGCCCTGTTCATGAAGAGAGGCAATTTATGGAGGTTGATAACACCTTTGTAGCACCCAGCCCTATCAGAGTGAGTGTCTCTACTGGGACAAGTCTGCCGCCAACAGTTATTCCAAGTTTCCGTCCATTTCAAGCTGCTGATCTCCCAATAGAAATGAGGTTGAGTGCTGACCCTCAAATAAATTTTCTTCTGTCTCAAAACAGAGCACGTGAAAATGAGATAAAAGCACTGAGGGATGAAAACAAGACCCTGAAAGAGAATGAAGCTGCCAACAAACTAAGGTTCAAATTCCTGTATGAAGCTTCAATGGATCTAAAGAAGAAGCATACTGAATTAAAAGGAGTTGTAGAGACAAAATCTTCTGGTGATCATGGCCAGAGCTCATCTCAAGGAGTTCAGGGTACAAGTGCTACACAAGAAGATGAAGGAGATGACACCATTGATATGTCTGAATATGTACGTGGTGGAAGAGTCATCTCTAAAGCGCCAGAAGGTCACGAAAACTGGTTCAAGGAGTTCTTTCAAGGACCAGCCCCCACTCAATACACCATTGATGTTGGTGAAAGCTCAATAGACAAAAGGGGGAGTCGTGAAGCAATTCTGTGCTGGCACTATGACTCCGAGAAGAAGTTGTTTGCTGTAATCCGTGATGGCTACAGTCTAGTGGAATATTACAGAACACGAACCCAATTTCACTCCTGGACTGAGCCTGAGATTAGAAGCCTGTTGAGATCTCCATACATAAACAGATGGAACAACACTGAAGGAGATCTAGTTCGGAACAACCTGATGAGCCACTTGGCAGAAAATTTTGTGAACTTCGATCTGAAGCAGGTAAAATGGGTTGAAACTGGAACTGACCCAGTAACTGGAGATCCAATAGGTGAAGCGAGGCGACCACCCACCAAACGCACAAGAGTAATAAACTTGTTGGATGAAATTGAAGATGGTACCTTAGTCAAAAACTTTGACTGTTGGTTTTATGATCCAACGACGCATGAAGCGGTGGTGCTTTGCAAGAAGATGAGACAGTTTCGCTTCTACGATCCGGTTGACCTGCTTAGGTTTGGTGAAAAAGATATCAAGCTCCTCGCCTCCCAACCAATTCTCGGTGATGAGAATGACCTTGAGAATGCTATACGGGTGGGGATCTTCCATGGAACAGCAAACCGGATTGTAGCAAATGAGTGGTGGTCAAGCAATGTGCATAATACGTTCAGATTTGATTTGCTGCTGCCGTAGACGGTCTAATGTTTCATGCCTAGGGGAAGATTGTTGGGCTATATATTAGAGGCATGAATATTAGATATGGGCTAGCTTGTTAATGGGCTTAGTGATTACGATGTGGGCTTAAAGAGATTACGACATGGGCTTACTTGGGCCGTCTCCTAATGGGTTTATGATTAGATTTTAGGGCTTTGTAATGGGTAGTATATAAACCCTTGTGTTTATGATTAAACTAGCTTTTGGGATCACGATTTTTGCCACTCTTGTAGTTTACGATAAGATTTTAATTGCTTAAGAAAGTATTTGTGTTTCATTCAAGATTTGATCTTTATTAAATCTATTTCTTCTACTTTCTTCTTGAATCAATCACCTACGAGGATTCCGCACTCGTTTGTGATATCAATATCGTGACTTGGTAGATTTTCTGGACCTACATTTTCGAATTAGAATCAAATTCGAATCCAAATTTAAAAAATTAAAGTTCGATTAATTCGAGTATTCGAAATTTAATTCGTTGAACACCCCTATTACATACATATTGCCTAAGAGGATGCGGTATGGTGGCGTGGGTGATGGTGTGAAACCGACTTACTGGGTGGAACACCGCCCCTACGCGTATGAGTGGTGGTGTGAGTTTGATTGCTCAGAAATCTGAGGGGAGGAATTGGGCGTGAGTTACTCAAGTGAAAATAATCCAATCTGTGATTTGCCACATTAAAATTCGTATGTTATGTATTAAATCAAAATATTTATTTAGGCTTAAATCTCGTTTCTCTCAGATAACTTTTGAATGCTAACATTTAAAAAGAAACCAAATTCGCAGTCTTCTTTATTTTTCTTTTTCTAAACACCCCGGGATAAGCTTGAACGAAAAATAAATTTGTTATATTTAAAAATATATATTTTTTGGTCTCGTGGGCACTTTTTAGCATGTTTTTTTTGTAAGATGTTTATTATATTTATATCATGTATGCTTTTATGTTTTGATAAAATGGCTTTCTTTATTTAAAATGTTATGTTTAAAATTTCAAATAAAAAACCTTGAAAAATTAATAAAAATACCAAGTCATCTCTTTATTGCCGTAAATGTTTTAAAGTAGATATTTTTTTTAGGTATATATATATTCGGGGAGAGGTTCAAATGAGAAATTTGGTTTGTGTAAGAAAAATAAGAAAGATTTTTAGCCATTGGATCTTGATCAAATAAAAAAGGAATGAGGGGTATTTTAGTCTTAGCTATCTTTGTTGACTGTTTACCCACTTCCCCAATATTTTTTAAAACTTTCAAAACTTTCACATACGACATTATTTAAAAAAAAAATACACCAAAAAAACGAGCATTTTTTTTATTTTTAAAACGCGTACAGTATTGCTATATAAAAACTAAAAAAAATTACTCTTTCGATTTTTGACACAATGTTCAAATCATTGTGTCATTGTGTCAAAATGTTCAGATCATTGTGTCATTGTGTCTTTGTTCAAAAGTATATATAGTGTTGCTATATATAATTAAATACTCTTTCGGTTTTTGACACCATATGACACAATGATCTGAACATTTTTGACACAATGATCTGAACATTTAGACATAATTAAACAATGATTTGAACATTTTGATACATTCGAAAGAGTAAAAGAATTACTTTTATATATAACAACACTATACGCGTTTTAAAGATAAAAAACGCTCGTTTTTATGGTGTAATTTATTTAAAAAAAATAATGTCGTATCTAAGAGTTATGAAGGTTTATAAAATTGGGGGAATTTGATAAAAAGTCAAAATGCCCTTCCATTTATTGTTTTCTTTAGTTTTTCTCTCTAATTATATACATGAAAATTTTGGGCCATAGATCTTCATTTAATTTAAGATTTAATGGTTGTGCTTCCTTCTTATTCAAACTAAAGTTCTCAAAATAACCTCATACATATATTTGTTGAGTAAGTAATCTCTTTATTGTCGTCAATGTTTGAAAACCAAAGTTTTAAAACCATATCATTCTAGTGTATTAAAGGAGATTATTATATATATAATATATATATATATATATATATATATATATATATCATACTATTATATAAAAGAAAATATTTTTGACACATGTCATTCTCATGTTACATCTTATGATAATTTTTCCTACCAAATCATCCCTTTTATTTTTAGTTTTTGTATTTCCATGACAATAAATAAAAAATATTTATTGCATGTATAATCACCACCCTAATTAATCAACTATTTATATTTCCATGGCAAAAAATAAAATATATCTATTGTAGGGATAGTCAACATCATAATTAATTAATTATAAGAAAAAAATTCTTATTTCTATTAAATAAAAAGTTTTGAATATATATATCCAATGTTTCATCTCATAATAACTTTCTCTCCCAAATCATTCATTTTTATTTTTAGATTTTGTATTTCCATGGCAATAAATAAAAAATATTTATTGTATGGATAATCACCACCCTAATTAATCAACTATTTGTATTTCCATAGCAAAAAAAATAAAATATATTTATTATAGGGATAATCAACATCATAATTAATTAATTATATGAAAAAAAATCTTATTTCTATAAAAAAAGGTTTTGGATGTATACATATATATATATATATATATATATCCAACTTTTTTATTTATTGTCTTCTAAATTATTTAATAACCAAATATTTAATTACTTAATTTAATATATAATATCGTTTATTAAATTACATCTATATCTATATCTATACTATATAATAAATAAAAAGTTTGGTCATACTATAATTAGTAAAAAAATACATTTGGCATCACCACAAAATTTTGTTTAAGTTAAAATTTTAATAAATAATTATCCAAATACTAAATTTCCATGGTAGGGTTTATTTAAATTAAACTATAAGTAATTATCCAATAAGTAATTATTCAAATACAAAATTTTATATTAAATTTAGTAATTATCGAAATACTAAATTTTAATATTAGGGTTAATATTTTATTAAGATAATATTTTAATTTCATATATATTATATTTTATCAAAATAACATATTTAACTGCATATACTTTAATACTTTAATATAATGCTTATAATACTTTATTTATAATAATATTATTATATATAACAATCAAATTTGGTTGGTGAATAGTAGATTTTTTATTTCTTATAGTTTGGACACAAAACTTTGAGGTTTTGACAGTTTCTACCCCTTAAACTTTTAAACAATTTTTTTAACGAAATAGTAATTTTTGGTTTTCATAGTTTAGTCACATATGTTTCATACTCCTACGTTTTGTATCTTTTAACTTTTAAAGTGTTTTTTTGTTTTAAGTTTTGTTGTCTTCTACTTTTGCCACGAAACTTTTAACTTTTCTACTTTTGTTTTTAGTATATTTTTATAGTTTTATACTTTCACTACAAGACTTTTAGACTTTTACGTTTTATACTCCTTAATTTTTTAACCCTTTAACTTTTAATGTTTTTTTTTTTTTGTTTTAAGTTTTGTTATCTTCTACTTTGGCCATGAAACTTTTAACTTTTATACTTTCGTTTTTAGTATACTTTTATAGTTTTATCCTTTCACCATGAGACTTTTAACCTTTTATGTTTTATACCCTTTAACTTAGTATATTTTTATAATTTTATACTTTCGCCACGAGACTTTTAGACTTTTACGTTTTATACTCCTTAACTCTTTAACCCTCTAACTTTTAAAGTTTTTATTTTTGTTTTAAATTTCTTTGTCTTCTACTTTTGTCACGAAACTTTAAACTTTTCAACTTTCGCTTTTAGTATACTTCTATAGTTTTATACATTCACCACGAGATTTTTAAACTTTTATGTTTTATACCACTTAACGTTTTAACTTTCGTTCAATATACAAATTCAACCCCGCAGCAACGCGCGAGGTGGTATACATCTCGTTTTAATTAAATATTATGCATGTAATATATAATATTTTATTCTATTTAATTTTGTAAATTTTTTTTTTACTTTAGTTGAGTTTAACTCAAATTTACCAAGTATTTCATTTCAATATAATAAAGAAAATCCTTATTTTTTTTACTAGATTTCTTATTTTTAACTGCAAACATTCGGTTACCCGGGGGTCTCATCATGACATACGATGTTACACACGACAAGTTACGACCGCAGTCCGTACGAGTAACTAAGACCCCCTGTGGTACACATCCATCCCAGAGTGTAGGTCCAGAAAATCTACCAAATCACGATATTGATATCACAAACGAGTGCGGAATCCTCGTAGGTGATTGATTCAAGAAGAAAGTAGAAGAAATAGATTTAATAAAGATCAAATCTTGAATGAAACACAAATACTTTCTTGAGCAATTGAAATCTGATCGTAAACTACAAGAGTGGCAAAAATCGTAATCCCAAAAGCTGGTTTAATCATAAACACAAGGGTTTATATACTACCCATTACAAAGCCCTAAAATCTAATCATAAACCCATTAGGAGCCGGCCCAAGTAAGCCCATGTCGTAATCTCTTTAAGCCCACATCGTAATCACTAAGCCCATCAACAAGCTAGCCCACATCTAATGTTCATGCCTCTAATATATAGCCCAACAATCTTCCCCTAGGCATGAAACATTAGACCGTCTACGGCAGCAGCAAATCAAATCTGAACGTATTCTGCACATTGCTTGACCACCACTCATTTGCTACAATCTTGGTGTCATAAGGAACTGTTCTCGGGCACTTAGATCAGCATTGCCTATCCAGTCTAACAACATCATCTTTGAAAAATTGAAGTTCCAGTCTAAGGCCAAAGCGACGAAAGCTGTTCCATGCAGTTTGTTAAGCTGATCGAAGCTAGTTCTCTTTCCCAGAAAGGATTTCTGCATATAGTGAGCCAGGCACCTCCAGTAGTGCGGCAACAACTTCTTGAAGATGGGCGGGAACTTTCCTTCATACCCTAGAGATTGAACACCCTCTAAAACTGCAGCCTTGGGATACTTAATTGGATCTGTAGCTCTGTCATTAATGTTCAGCCCTTTTCTATTGTCTTCTTCAAATATCACTATCTGCCTGTTCTGAATTGTTGCTGAGATCCTTGTCTTATCATCACTTGCTCTAGCAGTTCCCCAGAACTCCCTCACAAGCTGCTCATCAATAAGGACACTTGTTCTCAGAGCGTGATTAATCTTGCAGACGTTCATCCCGGCCACTAACGAATAAAATAATTACATATGCTTCTCCGGTGGGTCTTCAAGATATGCCGGGATGTAGTGATCTCTTTCAAACTGAATCTCTTCATCAAGCATGTCATCTGCCATCTGAGAAAGACAAGACAAGTGCATCAGGCTTGTTCATCAAAAGGAAATTCTGTTTGCCAACATTATCTTGAATTTCAATTGATTAACACAATAATCTTGATAATTTCTGAAAATCTCAATTTAAACGTTCAAGAAACATATTTGATTTTGAAGCACAATTTGACAAACACATTCTTTATAATCAACACATTCAATTTTATCTTAAAACGATTAAGTTTAATAAGATTTCAAAATATTGGGTGTTTATGATTTTTATTCAAGTTTAAGTGAGTTTATGATCCACTAGTCATGTTTACGATCCTATAAGTAGGTTTACGATCCGATTATTGGTTTACTATCGGGTCATAATAACTCTGGTATAGGCCCAGTCGTAATCACGTAGCCCAATCGTGAACACTCTAATAGAACCTAAGCCCGATCGTAAACACTAATCGCAAGCATCACTCGAAAACAACGGCCGTAAACGCCGATCGTAATCGACGATCGTAAACTTGGATCGTAATCGACGATCGTAAATCTCAAACGTCGTCTTCTTCATCGCGCCGGTCGTAAACGTCGAAACCTCCATTGTCGGACTTGCAACTAAACTCGAAAACGCATCAAACATCACAAACATGTACAATGAAGATTTATCATTACCTTTAAAGAGTTGTAAACTCAAACCCGACTCCCAATCTCTCGAAATCGACTCGAAATGAGTTAGAAGAGCAAAGAGGATCACCGAGAAAACAAAAACTAAAAAAAAATCTTCGAATGGGCAGACACACATATGAGGAAACACTCGATTGATGGAGGGTTTAAGGTCGGAAATGGATTGCGAAGCCGTCTGTGGGCTCGGATTTCAGAGACGACGGCCGGAGGTGGGTGTGATGGCTTTTCCGGCGAGGGTGGCGCGGCGGTTAGGGTTTCTGAGGTGGAAATCGTAAACGAGAGAGAATGACGAGGGAGGGGTTTTGTGAAAATATCAGACACATTTTGGTCTGTGCTCACCTTTTGGAGCTGAATTAACTCCCGATCATAACAATCACGAATAAAATATACCTTGATGTCTATGTGCTTTGTTTTTGAATGATGAACGGGGTTTTTCACAATTTCTAGAGCAGCAGCGTTATCACAAAAGATAGGAGTGTTAACAAATTCCATACCGTAATCAGTGAGCTGATTTTGTATCCATACTACCTGTGAGCATCCAGCGGATGCTGCCACATATTCAGCTTCTGCCGTTGACTTCGAGACGGTATGCTGCTTTTTGCTCTGCCAAGAAATGAGTCTGTCTCCCAGATACTGACATCCACTAGTTGTTGATTTCCTGTCAAGATCACTACCTCCATAATCACTGTCAGTAAATGCAAACAATTGGAAATCAGTGTTCTTTGGGTACCAAAGTCCAAGCCTAGGCCTGCCCTTCAGATACCTAAAGATACGTTTAACAGCAATTAAATGTGAAAGTTTAGGATTAGCCTTATAGCGGGCACAGAGACACACTACATGCATAATATCTGGCCTGCTTGTTGTCAAATACATAAGTGATCCAATCATCGAGCGATACATGAATTCACTCACTGGCTCCCCATCTGCATCTGCTGTCAGTAGAGGTCGGGATGCCATGGGAGTTGAGATTGGCTTGGAATCTTGCATTTTGAATTTTTCTAGAATCTCATTCACATATTTTGCTTTGTGAATAAGAATCCCAGATTCATCATGTTTCACTTGCAATGCTAGGAAGAAGCTCGTCTCTCCTTGATCACTCATTTCAATTTTCTTTCTCATTATTTCTTCAAACTCAGTGCATAATTCTTCGTTTGTTGACCCGTAGATGATGTCATCTACATAAACCCGCACCTTGATGATATCATCCTTCACCCTCTTCTTAACAGAGTCTGATCAACCACTCCTCTTGAGTATCCATTCTCCACCAGATGAGTTGATAGTGTCTCATACCATGTGCGTGGAGCTTGATGTAGTCCATACAAAGCTTTATCCAGAAGATAAACATGATCTGGATACTCCTCATCTATGAATCCTGGTGGTTGAGTCACATATACTTCCTCATTCATTTCTGCATATAAAAATGCCGTCTGGTGAACTGTGAAGTTTAGATATGATGCAACTGCGAGGAATATCCGGATAGCCTCTAATCTGGCCACGGGTGCATACACCTCATCATAGTCAATTCCATGAATTTGTCTGTGACCCTGAACAATCAACCTTGCCTTGTTTCTGACAATTATACCCGTGTCATCCTTCTTGTTCTTGTATAACCAACGTGTGGGTATAACCTTCTTGTTCTCTGGCCTTTCCACTAGACGCCACACTCCCAGCTTTAAAAACTGATTTAATTCATTGTGCATGGCCTCAATCCAACTTGGATCTCTGAGAGCAACCATCACATTAGGAGGCTCAATCTGGGAGATGAAGCACTAATACATACAGAAATTAATGTCTCCTGTGCGGCTTCTAGTGGTGACACCTGCTGAAACTGGCCCTAGTATACTGCTAATCGGATGGTCTTTGTTGATCCTTGATACTTGAACATCTGGCACAGGAACAGAAACAGGCAGGTTAGAATTAACAATATTAGCATTCATACCTTGGTTTTGTGAAATTCCTGAATCATCATGAGTTCCCGAAGATCCCGGAGTATCTGCATTGATATTTATGGGAACTGAAATTGGTGCTTTCTCACCGACTTTTTCAACATGAGGTCTTGATTCAGATGATTGAGCAATGATATCTTCTTCCTCACCCAAATGATGAAAAACATTTGAAAATTTGAACCCTTCAAACAGTGACCCATAATCAAAAATCCAATCTGGTCCACTCCCTGCATCAGTTGGATTGTCTTCAAGCCAGTCTATGTTATATGCCTCAATGATTAAACTGATGGTTTTGTTGTAGACACGATAAGCACTATTTGCCGAATAACCCCCAAAATAACACTCATCGGCCTTAGCTTCGAATTTCCCCACATCGGACTGAATCAGAACCGTGCATGGACACCCGAATGTCTTGAAATATCCCACCGTTGGCTTCTCTTTATAAACAATCTCATACGGAGTCTTCTCATGACGCTTGTTTAAAAGAACACGATTCTGCACGTAACAAGCCGTGTTGACCGCTTCAGCCTAGAAGAAGATTGGCAATTTAGCTTCACACATCATTGTTCTTGCTGCTTCAATGAGTGTCCTGTTTCTTCTCTCAGCGACTCCATTCTGTTGCGGAGTGTAGGGCACACTGAACTGTCTCTCTATCCCCTTCTCTCCACAGAACATATTTAACTCAGCATTTTTAAATTCTGTTCCGTTGTCCGTTCTAATAGCCTTGATCTTCTTGTTCAGCTGATTCTCGATAAGTGTGACAAACTGTTTCACTAAGAGCGGAGTTTCATGCTTGTTTGATAAAAAGAATACCCAAGTGAATCGTGAGTAGTCATCCACAATCACGAGACAGTAAGAGAATTTGTTGATGCTTTGTACTTGCATTGGCCCAAATAAATCCATGTGAAGAAGTTGTAATACGGATGACATTGAATTTGCTATCTTCAGACGGTGCGGCAACTTGTGCTGCTTCCCCTTCGCACAAGCCACACATTTTTCTACAGTAGAGAAATCTTTGATAGGCAGCTTTCTGACATGTTCTCCCTTTGCAAGCTTGGTCAAATTCTTCATGTTAGCATGCCCCAGACGCCTATGCCATAGTAGAGCTAAGTTCTCATTTTGTTTGGATATTAGGCAGGCTATTTCTGAGGTTGGAGGTTGACCCATATTAAGCTGATAAGAATTTGCTCTTTTCGGAGTACGCATCAAGATGCACTCCTCTGGAATTTTGACACCAGGCTTGAGTATGATGCATTCCTTGCGGTTGAACAAGACAGAATATTCCCTATCACAAATTTGTGACACACTGAGCAAACTGTGAGATAATTCCTCCACATAGTGCACATCAGAGAATGTCAAACTTCCACTTCTCACTATTCCTTTCTTGCTTATTCTTCCACCTACATCACCTGCAAATGATACACCTCCGCCATTGTAGTCTTCCACATCTTCCAAAAGGGATAAGTCTCCGGTCATATGTCGGGAGCAACCGCTATCAACGTACCAGAGATTGTTGATAGATCTTCTTGGATGTCCCTACACAAATCAGAGATCAGTGAGATTTAGGTACCCAGGCCATAACAGATCTGGGCACACCTTTGGAATCAATGTAATTAACTAATTGGAGGGTCATTTCTGGCTTTGATTCAGGTACATTCACATTTTGAATGTTGACTTTTGTTTCCATGTGGTGTTTTTCTGTGGTCTCAACACATTTGGTGAGTTCTTGACTGACACAGGTTTATTTTGTGGTGATGTGGCCTTTTT
The DNA here is from genome assembly GCA_039602395.1 of Deinandra increscens subsp. villosa. NCBI lineage: Eukaryota > Viridiplantae > Streptophyta > Magnoliopsida > Asterales > Asteraceae > Deinandra > Deinandra increscens. The sequence continues at coordinate 92,423,269 of JBCNJP010000017.1, forward strand.
ACCAGATGGCTTTTTAACAGGTGTCCACTCAAGTTTCAATTTTGTGTAAACAAGTTGTTTTGTTTGAGTGACATCTTTTTGTTTTAAAACCTATTGCTCAACCTTTGCTTTTCCATTAGGTTTATTAACTCTTTTGACTTTAGCCATTTGTTTCTCAACAAATTCTGGTTTTATCTTATCATTTCTTTTGTAAACTCCTTTAGGTACACACGTGGGTTTTGGAGTTTTGGCCACATTCCATGTTTCAACAACAGGCTTTGTCACTGGTGCCTTCGTGTTTGACACCTTAGACTGTTGAGTCTTCGTTGGTTCCAAACACTGCTTCCCCTGAGACATAGCTTGTTGCCTTTGCTTTTGCTTTTGCTTTTGCTTTTGCTTTTGCTTTTGCTTTTGCTTTTCTCCTGTCATCATTTTCTCCAACATACTAGTCCGTGGGTTTTGCGGATAGTATGGTTGAAATGGTCTATTCACACAATTAGCAGCAAAGTGTCCTGGTTTTCCATATTGAAAGCAGTTCATGAGTCTAGGCCTATTGACATGACTACAGAGGTATGAACGTCTTGGGTAAGACGACTTCCACTCTGGCTTATCATCCCATTTGTGTATAACATGTTTTGTGGCTTTTTCTGGTTGTGTGATTAAACAACATTGTTCTGATTTAGTCTTGTTTGTTCTATTGAAAGTCGACACAACCTGGGGATAAGCAACAAAATCTTTGGGCTTAGTCTCATGACCAACTTTAGTGTTAGGCACGCGAATTTTAAAACCATTAACTTTTTCATTGGAATCAGAAAGATGTTTTGACAACAAAGATACAACTAATTGTTTTGACTTGGACGTATTAAGTTCTGACACAGATGCCAGAACATCGTCCTTGGGTAAATCAGACATTAAACTACTAGACACATGACATTCATTGACTTTCAAACATTCAGCATCCTCCCCAGACACATCTTCAATACCTACTTCATCTGCACATGAAACAAATCCATCAGCAGGTTCAACACTATTGTTTAATGACTCCTGGGACGGACCCGATTTACTTGTGGATGCCATTGTTTCGTTCTGATTACCCAACCCATAGATCATGTGTTTCTCGTTTTCAAATTCCTGATCAGTCATAGGTGTCACTCCTACTAGAACACTATCTAAGGGAGGTCCTATCTCATGTGTTCCTGTTTTAGATCTATCAACCTGATCTTCCTCAAAGATTATTCCTATTATGTCTCTAGTCTTATCTTGAGGAACATCATTCTTGTTTTTGTCTGAGAAGCTAATTCCTATTCCACCTTTGTCCTTACCCATTCTAGCATCAGTTATGCAGGTGTTTAAAGACTTACTAGCCTCTAGCATTCTTTTGCTTCCCATATGATTCATATCAAGTTTTACTTGTAACTCATTGTTCTTATGCTTAAGTTCATCTATCTGCTTACTCAGTTCAGCTATTTCTAACTTAGCATTGTCATACAGAAAAGTTTTCTCAGTAGCAAGTTTTTGATATTTCACAATGTCTAGTTTCTGAGCTTTTACCTTCTCCTCATTCTTTTGCCATCTACCCTTAAAAGAACTCCTCTCGCATTTTATCTCATTCAATTCTAACTCATAATTTTTACAAATTTGCCTAAGTCCAGGAATTATACGAGCATAAGTGGGATTAGGACATACCTTGATGTTATCAACCTCAGCAGCAAAGGCTTCCTTGTCTTCCACCAGAATCTCTTCAGGTTTCTCATCAGTTACAACAAATGCATGCTCTTCCTCATCATCCCTTTCCATAGCAGCAATCATTGCATGCGACAGGCTAAACTCTTTCATCTGAGGAGTCCAGTCATATCCACCTCCTTCCTGTACAACCAAAGCATTTGACTCTGCCTTTCCTTTGTTATCACCTGCTTTCCTTTCTTCTGTTCTTTCTCTCCTCGGCTTGGTGCACTCTCTTGCGAAATGCCCGTACTCGTCACAGTTGTAGCACCTCAGCTTGCTCTTGTCGAACCCCATCCTAATCTTATCTTGATCCTTCCACACATTTCTCACAGTCTTCGCCATGAACTTCTTTGCTCTGAAAACAGCCATTGCCATCTGCCAAGAGACATCTAACATCTCTACATCTTCAGGATTTATCTGGTTCAGCTCCCCCGACAGCATCTCAGTAGGCACTAAAGTTCCTGCCATAAGAGCATGATAGCTGTTCATAAAGCCCATTCCGAGGGCAAAGTTGGGATCATTTGTAGCATCAGGGTTGAACCTCCACTTCCACCTGATTGAGGTTGTGCCACAAAAGCAGTTGACTTTGTGACAGAGCTCGGTCCACTCCCAGTTGACTTTCCATCTTGCTTACACTCCATTTCTTCCGACAACAGTGCTTGGTTCAATTTTCCTGCCAAACTAAGAGAGCTTATATGGTTCAATTATCTCTGCTTGTCATCAATAAGTTTTGACTTTAGTTTGTTAATTATCTCATCAAGAAATAGCTCACTCAGCTTGTTGTTGTCCTTAATGATGGAGATGTTGGTATTCCAGGATTTGGGCAAGCTATTCAGCAGTTTCAGATTCTTATCTTCCTGATCTGGTTCAACATTGTAGCTTGACATTTCTGCCATCAGAGACACGAACCTTTGCACCCGTGCTTCAAAGGATTCTCCTTGAATGTGGTTGAAGAGATTAAACTTCTGCTTCAGCATTTGCTTACGGCTTGCTTTTATGTCTGGATTTCCTTCATATGCAACTACCAAAGCATTCCCCAGTTGCTTTGCAGTCTTGCAGTGCTTAAATCCTTGTGCAATATCAGGTGTTAGAGCCATAGTCATAATAGCAAACGCCCTCTCAGCTTTGTTGCATCTTTCCCAATCATCATCATCAAACTCGTCTTCCTTTTTAGCCTTCCCCGCATTAACTCCTTCTGCATGTGTAGGCGTGTATGGCCCATGAAGTACTGCTCTCCACAGTCTTAGATCAACACTCTTCAAGTGGTTTTCAAACCTATATTTCCACTCCAGAAAATTATCCCCCGATGTGAGTCTTGGTGGACGAGTGATGGATCCAATCTCAAAATCCAATTTCTAATACATACTCGGTTCGAAATCCATAATGTCCAAACTCTGAGATTACGATCGTAAATGCCTGATTACGATCGAGAACACCTGATTACGATCGAACAGAATCGTAAACTCCCAATTACGACAAGAGGTGACAACGGGTCGTAAACCAGTGAATCGTAAACACCGATTCCGATAAGAGCAAATCGTAAACTCCGATTACGATGAATGTTTCCGGTTAAAAATGTCGTAAACCCCGATTACGATCAAGTACAATCGTAAACACCAATTCTCCGAATCGTAAACTGATAAAAATCCAATCTTTATGTCGTAAACAGGTTTCCGATGAAGATTTTCAAACAAACCAGTCGTAAACACATAAACCAACCCAGAAAATAGTCGTAAACCTCAAGAACAGCAGCAACACCTCCAAAACTCGAACCTTTTTCCAGAAAACCTCGAATCCAATACCGTGAGAGCCTCGAATCAGTGATTCTTGTCTCTGATACCAATTGTAGGTCTAGAAAATCTACCAAATCACGATATTGATATCACAAACGAGTGCGGAATCCTCGTAGGTGATTGATTCAAGAAGAAAGTAGAAGAAATAGATTTAATAAAGATCAAATCTTGAATGAAACACAAATACTTTCTTGAGCAATTAAAATCTGATCGTAAACTACAAGAGTGGCAAAAGTCGTAATCCCAAAAGCTGGTTTAATCATAAACACAAGGGTTTATATACTACCCATTACAAAGCCCTAAAATCTAATCATAAACCCATTAGTAGCCGGCCCAAGTAAGCCCATGTCGTAATCTCTTTAAGCCCACATCGTAATCACTAAGCCCATTAACAAGCTAGCCCACATCTAATGTTCATGCCTCTAATATATAGCCCAACACAGAGGAAACCCACCGTCTAAATGCCACTGTCGTAAAATCTCTGACCCACCTATAATTACAGACAAATTTTTATATAAATATAAAAATATACATAATTTTCGTAGATTATGATTGTATTTATAATTTTTTTAAAAGTCACCCGTGTAACACACGGGGATAAAAAACTAGTATATATATATATATATTATTGTTGATAAGTAATATGTTTATTGCGGTTAATGTCTTAAAGCTAGATTCTTAAACTGGATCGAACTATTTAAATTTATTTATTACTATATATTACAATTTCAAACCTGGCTTGTCATCGAAGAAACAATATTTTAATATATTTTATATATTAGGATAATAAACACAACATTTTAATGTTTTTTTATATATTTAAATAATCAAACACTTTTTATAAAATTCACTTATTATTTTTTTTAAAGTTTATTAATATAATAATACTTTTGGATTTTTTAATATTAATGCAATGGTTTTGTGTGTTTGTAACACCCGGATATTCACGTACTAGGTAACTACGTATCTTATTATGTTTACCTATGTGCTTTTATTATGAATATGTGTTAGGAAATGATATTATATGAATAAATACGTGTTTATATGATAAAAATGATGAATTGGTTTAGAAATGGTAAAACATGAATAAATACATGTTTTAATTGAAGATATATGTGCAAATACGTGTTTAAATAGTAAACGAATGAATCATAAGTGTCCCGACACTTAGAAGTTATTGAAAATGTATCCTAAAATGATTCCTTACATGAAATGGTAAGTATACTAAAGTATGAGGGGCTGAAACGTAATTTAGAAATTGTGAATAAATAAATATATATAAGTATATATAGATTATCAAACGTATCCCGAACCTTAGAAACCATAGAAAATGTTAGAAATATGTTCCATAATGTTTTTGGGCATAAAATAACAAAACTATAAAAGTTTGGGGGCTTAAATCGCACTTTATAGAAGTCTAGGGGGCTGAATGGTAAATTTTCAAAATCTGGCCGAAAACTTGGTTACTCACGTATCGCCTAGGACCATGTCCATCCTGGCGCGATACGCGTGGGAAGCACCAGCGCAGAAAATAGATCAGGTCGCATATGAGGCCACGTATTCAGCTTGTTCCCCAAGTTTGAGCCCTCTAACGTGTCAAATTGGCCAGATTACTCATCTATCCACATGAGAAAACCTTAGGCGACTTCGAATACTATAAATAGAACCATGGATCAGCCTTAAGAACTCACAATTTCACTCAAAATCACCTAGAAAACCCTCTAAACAAACCAGATATTCGTCGAAGCAATACGAGCAAACGGAGAAGAGTTGGAAGCTGAAATTTTGCAGTCTTACACTATTTGGTATGCTTAAAAATAACCTATTTCAGTTTTTGATAATATTATGTCTAAGTATGGTTTCTAGAAATGATCTAAAATTAGGGTTCTTGAGCTTGTTTTGCTAAAATTGGGTGAACGGGTGGGAATTAGGGTCTGAATTTTTGTAGGTAATCCTAAAATGATATGATTTATAAAGCCCTAAGTTTATTTCAAAATTGTAAAATGTTTGGTAAAGGTTTTGTTAACGGGTCAAAATTAGGGTTTTCATTAACGTTGTTCTGCCCAAATTGACTAAACGATGTTGAATTAAGCTTTGATATTTTAAAGAATATTATAAAATGTTATAATGGACAACGAGGATGCTTCAATCGGTCATGAATGATTCAGTGGTGTTTTAATCGACCACAGGTTTTTGAGTCCAGAGAGGATGCTTCAATTGGTCAGCGGATGCTTTAATCGAAGCCGAAGGATGCTTTCAATGCTTCAATAGGTACTTGAAAACCTAGAAATGTATGCCCTAAATGCTAAAGGTAAGCACTGATTTCAGTTGTTAGATTCGATTAGGGTTAAAAAATCCTTTAAGTGAGATCGTTGACCAGGCCAATGATTTTTAGTCCGATTTTTTAAAGTCGGGACGACTTCCTTCCGCCTGGCGATTCAACTACGAGAAATTGGTCGCCTTGACCTACTTTTACAATCCTGAAACTCATCGATCGGTGAATCATCACCGACTTCTTCAACCCCACGCCCTCTACGGAAACATTACAAACTAGGTTAATAATCTTTGGAGGTGATAGATCGCAAATCATCCTATAGTTGAGGGGCTATTATGTAACATTTCTTTTCATACCCATCTGCCTTATAATCTATGAAACCACCTGCTACTTTCTTCTGTGGGTTTTAGAGAGAGAAACTGGAGAGAGAGAGAAGGGATAAAGACAACACAGAGCTCCATTAATGGTTTCTTTCATCATGTAAATCAAATCCTTCGATAACCACTGGTGGTACGTATATTATTATTATTATCATCATTCACTTTCACTTTTTCCCCAATCATTCCATCAAATCTGGATTCCTTCGACCTTCTCACATTGCAAACCTCGTTAAATTTTGATTTGAACTATTTGCTCTGAATTGAATCTAACAGTCTCCATGGCGAAATGATGCTATTGCAGCCAAGTATGGATCCGAATCGGAAAAGAGCCAAATCGGTTGACCGAGTTGACTCGGTGGATTCCGGTTCGGAATCGTTCGAGTCGACTCGTAAGTGCGGGTTCCCGGACGAGGTTTTAGAGCGAGTTCTGTCGCTAATTGACTCTCACAAGGACCGTAGCTCGGTGTCACTCGTCTGTAAAGACTGGTACAACGCCGAACGGTGGAGCCGGCGAGATGTGTTCATCGGAAACTGCTACTCGGTGTCGCCGGAGATTGTGGCCGCTAGGTTTCCGAGAGTCCGGAGCGTGACGCTTAAGGGAAAACCTAGGTTTTCGGATTTCAATTTGGTGCCGGAGGATTGGGGAGCGGATGTTCATCCGTGGTTGAGTGTTTTCTCGACGGCGTATCCGTTCCTGGAGGAGCTCCGGTTGAAGAGAATGGCGGTTACCGATGAGAGTTTGGAGTTTTTAGCGACGAATTTTCATGGTTTTAAAGCTCTGTCGCTTTTGAGCTGTGATGGGTTTAGTACTGATGGATTGAAAGCTATTGCTACTCATTGCAAGTAAGATCTTGTTTCATATTTCATCAGAATGGGTTTTGATTTTTGATTTATGATTTATGATTTATGATATCAGATTACATGAATCTTCTTGTGGCTGTTCTTGATTCTGCTGGTAGTGTTGGGAAATATAGGAATAAGAGTGTCTAGAAAGCAAGATATTTGCATGTTTGTTTGATTTCTTTTGGAAAGGAAAACATCTTGTTGTCTGATTTGGCTGTGTAAATTAATGGTGGGGGTGTCCTAAGAAGATTGGGTATGATTTGTGCAGAAAAAGGCCATGTCTCTGTGCTTGATTTAGCTGGTAAAATTAGTTAGGGTTACGTCAAAAATTGGGTATAATTTATTATGCTGAAAAAGGTAAATCTTTGTGCTCAATATTGGAACAGATTTTTCTTGCTTGATTTAGCTGGTAAAATTAATTATGGTTACTTAAAAATTTGGGTATGATTTATTATATGCTGAAAATGGTAAATCTTTGTGCTCAATATTGGAACAGATTTTTCTTGCTTGATTTAGCTGGTATATTTAATTAGAGTTATTTCAAAAATTGGGTATGATTTGTTATGCTGAAAAAGGTAAATCTTTGTGCTCAATATTGGAACGGATTTTTCTTGCTTGATTTAGCTGGTAAAATTAATTAGGGTTATTTCAAAAATTGGGTATGATTTATTATGCTTAAATAGGTAAATCTTTGTGCTCAATATTGGAACAGTTTTTTCTTGCTTGATTTAGCTGGTAAAATTGATTAGGTTTATTTAAAAAATTCGGTATGATTTATTTTGCTGAAAAAGGTAAATCTTTGTGTTCAATATTGGAACAGATTTTTCTTGCTTGATTTTGCTGGTAAAATTAAATATGGTTACTTATAATATTAAAAAATTGGGTGTGATTTATTATGCTGAAAAAAGTAAATCTTTGTGCTCAATATTGGAACAGATTTTTCTTGATTTAGCTGACAAATATTTAACCATTTCAGCTCTTGAAAAAGATTTATGGGGCATGTTTCTTTTACTTATTTTCATTGGATAACGTAATAGTTGAAAGTACTGTACAGTTTTTATTGCACAATGTACAACCCACTTTCAAGAATTAGTGAATGGTTAATTCTTGGTTTGTTTGGTTTGGGAGTATTGGAATAGAGGGTTCAAGTGGAAACTGAGGTGGTACTACTTTATTGTTTCTTTTTCGTTGCCTTTTCTTTGGTTGCTTTCTTGATTGTGACATTTGACCTATTTAATGGGCTGCATGTTCTTGATGTCATTCTCTACAGAAAAAATTATAAATTGGATAATGATGTTTGCAATTTGATTTGAGATATATACTAAATTAATGAATGATTTCCTTGCTTATTCACCTAACTTCACATGCCAATATGGTTTTTCTTGTTTAGCTTATTATAAGTTCACATATAGCAGATTATTTAGGCTCAAGTAATCAGTTTTACACCGGCAGCAGTATTAATCATCCAAGGGAAAATTAAACCACTTATATATATTTTTAATCTAATTCAAGAAACTTCTATTTTCATTTGACCCCAAAATGTCATCTTTGTTCATCTTAAACACCTAACTGTCTCATCTTTACAATTTCAAAGGGAAGAAACACAACTGCTTTATACTGCCCATTTTATTACATTGACAAAAATTCAGTTCACACACTACTTTTAAAATGAGCATCTAAACACTAAAATGAAAGGATTATTTATTATTCAGAACTCCCCTCATATGGTGAGGATTTGAATTATGTGTTATTTAGTTTTATTTTTTAGTAATACTAAATATATTATAGTTAACATTTAACAATTAACATATAATATTTATTATCTCATCAATACTAATTTTAGTATTTTTTATATTTTATTTCTATTAGTATTTATTATTTATATACAATAATTCAATTTATCCTTTAGTATCTAATGTTGATGTTTTTATTTAACCTACACTATCTTATTTTTGTATATACTATTTAATAATCGATAGTTGAGTGTTAACAGTTCAACTAAAAATTGATTGTTTTAATTAGAAGTTTCATATTTCAACTCCATTATTTAAAAGGCAATAATATTTTAATGGACTTTGTTTAAAATATACAAGTTACTAGGTTAGAACCCATGTAATAAATGGGTTGAATGAAAGAAAATATTATAAACAATAATTTTTATAAAAATTTGTTTATTACATGATCAACAATTTGTGGAATAAGAAATAATGAATATTTTAAAAATATAAAATTAAAAAAAATAAGGATTTAAGCAATATAAAATTATATTTTAAGATCCAATCTTATTCTAATTTATTAAGGTTAAATAAAATATAAGAATGAAAAGATTTATATTTTTATATTTAATATTTATTATATAATATAACTATTTTAAAATTATTATTATTATTTAATAGGTAAGAAGGTTGGTATTTAATAGGAGAGAGTGGCGGGAAAAAAATATGAAAATGAATGTGAGAGTGACATGTGGCACCAATTGTAATCATTTATTAGAGTAGGTAGAGGTAGATAAGCAATGTTATGAGTAAATGATATGCTCAATTTAAGTTCTTAATAGTTTTGTGCTAAATATTATACTCAATTTTAATTTATGATTAAATACAATTTAAAGTAGTATTTCATTCTGGTTTTGGAAAATTGGACATATATAATCCTACCTATCACCATTTGGCGGATAATAATCCCAACTAATTTTTTGGCCAAAAATAATCTTTCATTTACACCATGTTATTTTTAATAATCTTTTCCGTTAAAAAACTAACACTGTTAGTGTGAAGGACTAATAATGTCATTATCTAAACTTGTTTTACTTAAATAAACATACAGGGTAAATAATGTCATTTACCCAAACTTGTTTTAATAAAAAAAAATCCCAAAAAAAATCCCAAATCCCACGCTCGTCTTCTTCCTAGTCGCCGGTAAACATCACCGCGACTTCCTTACCGTCGCCGGAGCTTCACAGAGACTCAACCGGGACCCGCCGCCACCACCACCATCTTCAACCGACCTCTCTGCTCTCCCTCTCCGTTCTCCATCTAAAACTGATCTGAAATGGGTTTAGATCTAAAACCTAGAAAATCGATCTGAAATCCGTTCCCTCTCCGTTCCCCATCGCCGTTCCCCGTCTAAAAATCACCTTCAATCGCCCACCGGTTTGAGCTCACAGAGATTCAAGCAGCGACCGGATGCCAAACTCCCCTCTCTCAATTAATATTAATCCTTCGCAGACGATAACAACGATTCCAAAACCCTAAATCGCAGATCCTGCGGGTTGCCGGAGCACGGAACGCTCGTTTTCTCGGGGTTGCCGCCGGACCAGGTTTTCTCGCCGGTGATTGCCGGAGCATGTTTTGTCGCCGGTGAATGATCGGGGCTGCCGAGGGGAAAGGGGGGGGGGGGGGGTTGGGGTTTGGTTTTTTTTATTAAAACAAGTTTGGGTAAATGACATTATTTACCCTGTAAGTTTATTTAAGTAAAACAAGTTTAGAAAATGACATTATTAGTCCTTCACACTAACGGTGTTAGTTTTTTAACGATAAAGATTATTACAAATAACAGGGTATAAAGGAAAGATTATTTTTGGCCAAAAAAATAGTTGGGATTATTATCCGCCAAATGGTGATAGGTAGGATTATATATGTCCAATTTTCCTTCTGGTTTTTGTCAACATGTAAAATCCCCCAGCATATCAATTTCTTCACGATTTAAAATCTGACCCTAATGCCACCTAAAGATCGTAGATGATTTATGGATTTCTTACTGTCCAACTTTGTCTAGTTATTGATTCCAAAAAGTTTAAAGTAGAAACTAAAGCTTGATGAATGATGAAAACTTGAGTGCTTAATCATGTAAAACTTAAGCTTGATATCCTTATCTTTTATGTGTAGAAACTTGACAGAATTGGATATTCAAGAGAATGGAATCGATGATCTTGGCGGCCATTGGTTAAGTTGCTTCCCAGAAAGCCTAACTTCACTAGAAGTTCTAAACTTTGCAAGCTTAAACAGTGAAGTCAGTTTCGATGCCCTTGAAAAGCTCGTTAGTAGATGCAAATCATTAAGGGTTTTGAAAGTAAACCGAAATGTAAGTCTAGATCAATTGCAGAAGCTTCTTTTACATTGTCCACTGTTGATGGAACTTGGTACTGGAACCTTTATGCAAGAACTCATCTCGGGTCCGGTCACAGAGTTCAAGACTATGTTTAGTAACTGTAAAAATTTAGTCACTCTTTCGGGTTTATGGGATACTACTCCACTTTATCTCCCGGTTATTTATCCCGCGTGTGCTAGCTTGACCTTTTTGAATCTGAGTTATGCAACTTTACGCAGCGATGAACTCGCCAATCTTCTTGCTCACTGTAAAAGTCTCCGTCGCCTTTGGGTAAGTTAACTTTATTATTTTTACTTCTTATAGCCTCTTGGAATTGATTATCTGATTGTTGGAAACTTGCAGTGACTAATTTTAATATTTAGATAAATGTATTCTTATTATAATCAGTTTTGGATAATCTCATATATATATATATATATAGATTGCAATAAAAATGATTATACAAGGGTAAAATAAAAGAGAGAATTTCATATATCCGCTTATATATATCATAATTATGTAGCAAAAGTCATAATATCAATTTTGTGACATTTATTCCCTTCCCCTATCACTTGCATTAGGATATGAGAGTTGTCAATGTAAGAAGAAAGAGAAGGGTATAATGGTCATATCATAAATTATATTTTGATGGAATTGGTAGAATGAAGGTTTAAGTATTTTCAGCAAGTGTATTTGATATTAAGTTTTTTGGTTAGGTAATGTGATAATACAAGTTTTAAGGGTTATATATGGAACTGGCAAATTGCCCGAAAACAAAAGTACTTTTTCGCCCTTCTATTTATTTTATTTGATATTTTATTTCATTTACTTGGCTTTTTGTTGTAAATAATAAACTATCTTAATTGCAAAACTCCACAAAAAGAGTACACATTTTTCAAGTATTTGATGAACTAATAGAAGTTTTTTCGGCTATAGCTTCTTGATACTGTAGGTGACAAGGGTCTAGAAGCAGTTGGATCCTGCTGCCCGTTACTCGAAGAACTCCGAGTCTTTCCAGCTGACCCATTCGACCAAGAAATCTTCCTTGGTGTGACTGAATCAGGGTTTGTGTCTGTTTCTCACGGCTGCCCGAAGCTCCGTTATGTCCTCTACTTCTGTCGCCAGATGACAAATGCTGCTGTTGCCACTATTGCCCGAAACTGTCCGGATTTCACCCACTTCCGCCTCTGCATAATGAACCCAGGCCAACCAGATTATCTGACCAAGGAGCCAATGGATGACGCCTTTGGCTCCGTTGTGAAAACTTGTACGAAGCTTCAACGGCTCGCGATTTCCGGTCTGTTAACTGACCGGACATTTGAGTACATAGGGAAATACGCGAAAAACCTGGAAACACTTTCTGTGGCTTTTGCAGGAAGTAGTGATTTGGGGATGGAGTCTGTATTAAAAGGCTGCATGAAACTAAGGAAGCTTGAGATACGGGACTGCCCGTTTGGAAATGCCGCTTTGCTTTCGGGTCTGACCAAATACGAGTCAATGCGATCCTTGTGGATGTCGGCTTGTAACGTGACTATGAATGGGTGTAGGGCGTTGGCTAAAGAAAAACCTAGGTTAAACGTTGAGGTCATGAGAGACGAGGAAGGTAGTGATGATAGCCAGGCTCATAAAGTTTACGTCTATCGATCCGTGGCTGGACCTCGCCGGGATGCACCGCCTTTTGTTCTCACCCTCTGAGCTGAACAACCTAAAAGCCAAACAAAACAAACTATATGACCGGCTTCTAGAAGCCGATACCACCAGAAATTCAAATGTGAATCTGGGAATTTGATAGAAAGTTAAGGCCCTTGATTGTTAGAATTTGAAGGCTACAAATGATGAATAAGATTTATATACATCAGACACGAGATCGGGGGTAAAACCGGCATTGACAAAATTAGTGGTTTCGTGTGGCAAACCTTTGATGAACATCCTGCTGCTGCTGCTGCTGCATTATATTGTTAGAATTCAAAATCTTTGTGTGCAAGTAGGTATCATATTGAAGTGAACTTTTTCAGAACTTCTGTCTGAGAATCATCTAATTTCTTGCCAGATTTGGTGGTTTTAAGAGTTTCTTTAAGGTGGTTTAGATGTTTTTGAATTGGTACTGTGATATTAAATAAACAGAATCAGATAATCATTGGTTGTAATATAATATAAACACGTTGAATGTAATGTTTGACGTGCTTGTGCGGGTTCGAATGAATTTGTTATAAACTCATGGAATTATGCCTGATGCGCCTGATTGCATCGCTATGTATGATGTGTTGTGTTTACATGATGCGAGGATATTGCATTGCATTATGCATAATGTGCTATCGCATGATGTAATGACTACGATGCAGTGACGAATACATAAAATTTTATTACGGGGGGCGATATATGGCTCAGGCTAAAATAGATCAAATTAAAATGGGTCAGATAAACAAATGATATGTAATTAGGAGTATATATAATCTATACGAATTTATGTTTTTAAAAAATTAATAAAATTTTATTCAGTTGTTATCAATAAAATTTATTGATTACAACAGTTATTTTGGAAAGAAAATAAAAATATAAACAGAATATTAATAGAGTTAAATTATACTAAAGTATGATGAAAAATGAAAAAATAAAAATATGTTAACGGAAATTTATAAATACAATATTAATAGACTTGTCATGATAACAAAGTATATGGATATGGATATCAATGACAATAAGGTAAATGTAATTGTAAGTAGGAAAGAGAAAGAGTTAATCGGGTCATTGGGATTCCAAATTTGTCAATAAATAATGACTAAAGTGCCCCAAGATTGGTACCTGAGAACAAATATTAAAGCCGTATGCAAGATTGGTACCTGAGAACAAATATTAAAGCCGTATGCATTGGTATAATTTGTAGAAATTTGAGGGCTACTGGGGCCTTCCCACCACGTACAATACATCAAAATGCATGTATTTAAATGTTTTTTTTTCTTTTCCTTTCTGCACCATATCCGGCTTTTTAA
>JBCNJP010000017.1:92437842-92505196 GCA_039602395.1 Deinandra increscens subsp. villosa
GTTGAAGACTTAGATACCCTGGATGAGCTAAGAGATCAAGCGGCTTGGAGGATGGCAGCATATCAACAAAGAATTTCTAAGACTTACAACAAGCATGTGAGGATAAGAAGGTTTAAAGTGGGAGATCTAGTCCTTAGAAAGGCATTTCAGAACACAACAAATCCAGGGGATGGAAAGTTGGCTCCCAAATGGGAAGGTCCCAACCTGATTGATTCTGAGGCTGGTAAGGGGGCATATTGGCTAGCTAATATGAAAGGAGAACTACTACCACGACCTTGGAATGCAATACACTTGAAGGCATATTTCATGTAACGCTTCCTGTCCCAGGATTCAGCTACCCAGGTATGTGTTTGATTTTAAAATTCATGCTGGAAATCCAGGTCAGCCCCTCTCACTTAATTTATTTCGTTCATTCCCTTATATTTTTTACCTTCACTATTTATTTATTAACATCAGTTACACGATACATTTTATTTGAAGTTGTTATTCACTACCCTAAATACACTAAGATCCATGTTTCGTCAGTTGGGTTACTCAGAATCCAGGGTATCCCAGGATTCAGGGTACCCAAAATGCAGGGTGGTCAAAAATCCAAGGTACACGGGACAAAGTGCACTCATAATTCACCAAGCCAAGGATAATCAACATGTGTCTCTTAAGTTTGAGACTGACCATCTCACTTCCGTGTTGGGTAAGGCCTAAAACCACTCCTAAGGTTTGAGGACTAAGCATCCTCCATCCGAATATAGGATATCTCGCCTCGCCCGAGACGCACGTGGCAATTTTTGCTTCGCCCAAGACGCACGTGACCCAAGTATGAAACCCTGGGATTGTGGGATCATCCGTGCTAATAGAATTGGTGGCAACCTCCCAATCCAGGGACATATGCAGATCCCTTAAGGTTTAAAACGATTAACGTGTTTTCGAGATGGATTGGTGCTGACGTACCAACTTAAGACTTCGAGGACATGCCCTAGTCAGTCGGTACGACTAAGAGGAGATCCCTAGTTCGCCGGTACGACACCGGGCATGACCCCAGAAATAACTCAAAGATTACCTAGTGGCCCAGGATTATTGACTTAATCCAGGGTCATAACGGTTAATGGTTAAAACCTAAGTAAATTAACTACTTGACTAGTTAATTCTAATTGTTATGTTCATCTGACAGGGAATATTCGCAAGTCTACTGAAGCTACGAGGATTCCTGAATCCTGGGGGCAACCCAGGAATACTAAGGTAAACCCTAGAATGGTCCCATGCACAAGCAAATATTTTTCAAATATTTCAAACACAAACATGTAACTAAAAGGAGTTATATTAAAGGACCCATCCTGGGTCCAGAAAAGCTCCGGTCACCCCAGGATGGGGGCATGTCAAAAACCCTGGATTCATAATCCAGGGGTGGGGCATATTTTCTAAAATAAAAAACCGGGAAACATCAACCGGAATCACATCACAAGCAGAAAATTAAAATTATTTTTAAACAAGAACCATAAAAAACCAGAAGACGACCCCCAACTTTCAGACTGCATCCTGGGTCGTCTCCTTAGCTTCCTCCACCGGCACCTCCTTTGCTGCCTTGGGCTCCTGGGCTGGCACATTCCCCTCCTTGGGCTGATCGATGTCCATGGCATGATCGGCAGAGCCCTTGGATGGGGTACCCTTGCTGGTTCCGGGGTCAGCTTCAGGGTCACACCCAGCAGGGATGGATGCGCCTAGCTCGCGCAGTTTGGTTGCTCATCCAGTCACATCCCATTTGGGGTTCTGGAACCCCAGGTCCCTGGCCTCCTTAGCCATCTTCAACCTGCACTAGAGGAGCGAGATGCGGGCTATCAGCCTGCCCTTGTCACCCTTTGCAGCCAGAGCAGCCCGCGCATCCACAGCCTTCTTCTCCAGGTCCTGCACCAGCCCCAGATTCTTGTTAGCCACTGCCCTGGTCAAGTTTAGCTCATTGTTCAGAGCAGCAACCTCCTTCCTGGCTGAAGACTCAGCATCATGGGTACGCTTATCAGCAGCCCGGACCAGCTCGAAGAATCGCCTATCAATATGCGAGACAAGGTAATTTAATCAAATATTTTAGACCCTGAATGGCTTAACTATGCAGAAAATTCAGGGGTACCCAGGATTTACTTACTTGGCGAGAGGAAGCTTCAGCGTGTGTGAGCAGCTCGGCAGCATCCATGTTTTCCAGGGGTAGCAGGGAAGGAGCAGCAGTGGCAACCTTGGTCTTACGCTTCATGCCAGAGGCCCTTGAAGAAGGAGCCTTGGAGGCAGACATGGGCTCAGCCTTTACTGGGGCCATGACCTGGATGTCTTGTTCAGATCCACCCAGTAGGAAAGCGTCCAGATCAACGTCCTCGAGGTTGATGGGAGTAGCAGCAGCTGAAGAACAGAAACATGAGAAATCAACAAAATCCAAGGAACAAAAAGCAGGGTACCAATACACTTACAACTAGACATGCTATGGGAAGTGAAAGAGGCAGCTTGGTGGGGATCAGCCTTGAACTCTCGGTCCTCCTCGGTGATGGTCAGGAATGTATCGAATCTCTCAAATGCCCCTAGATTTGTAGGGCCGATCGAACTCAAGCTAGGCACTACAAGACAGAAAAATCCAAGGTCACTATTTATATAACATATAATAAAAAGAAAATCCTAATTCCTAATGCAGGTGAGAACCTACCATCTACTTTCCACCTAATCGGAATACCCATCCCTCCTGGGATGGTTGATCTCTTGACAAAGAAAAACTTTCCCTTCCACTCCTCGTGAAACGAAGCTCGGGGAACCATTTGAACCTCCTTGTTCAAAGCCTTGAACAAAAACCGATTGCTACCATGTGACTTGAGTTCGTAACCCAGGGCTAATTCATGTAACCCAACAAGAGAATCAAACTCCCTGTTGAGACGGTAAAGAGTGCCCAGGATTCTCCATACGATGGGGAGGGTTTGGGCATAAGCAAGGCCGGTGGCCTCAAAGAACTCGGCCAGAAGACCGGTGAAAGGAAAAGACAGACCCATAGAGAAAGGAGTGAATGGAAAACAAACCCATGTTTCAGAGCTAAAATCAGACCTAAGTCTTCTGTCGAAGGGTCTGATTTCAGCGGTTGGGGGAAGAAGACCCGACAACGACAATGCAGTAATGTCGGCGTCGGTGAAGGTGCAGGTTTCTAATTCCCGACTTTGCAAGTAGTTTTGATCGAGGAAGTCCTCGATCCCTCTCTTTTTAGCCAGGGTTTCCGACCGGATTTTCTTGCGAGTCATGACCGGAAAGAATAAATAGGAAGGGCTAGAAGGAGAAGATTACCTGGTCGGAGGAAAGAAGCCGGAAATCTTAATGTTAACTTCGGCTCTCGAAAAAGTTAATGGTGGAGAGAGGAGAGGTTAAAGATAGTATTTAAGGAGAGTGGAAGTTGCAGGGGTGATGGGATATTACCTCACGACGTGGCGTGATGGATGCTCGGTTAACGGCCACGATCAAAACAAACGTGGATTAGACCTTAATTTGAAATTTTCACAGCTGTAAAACTTATCTACAACTTGCGAAAATTTGGGGGCAATTGTTATACCCTGAATTTTCGGCTGGTAATTCAGGGTACAGGTATAGGCTTAGGGCAGGATTGACCCAGGAGACAGGTAACGCTCAATAACCCTGAATGTATCAAAACTGAGGTAATGTCCCAGGATGTCAACATAATCCAGGGAAGTTCATATTTAGTTTATTTTTGTTATACGTTATTGTTACTCAGGATGAGCATAATCCAGGTTCGCTCTTATTGTACGAATGACCCAGCATGTGGAAATGACCCTGCATGCTAGGACATTGTTACTAACGTGTTTTGTGCCTATATCTGATCAAGGACAGGTTGACGAAGTCTACTAACGGTTGGATGGGATGAGCTGGAGACATATTTCGCACGTGGTCAAAGGAAATTAGATAGAAACTCGGTCGACCAACTGAAAGAGACGTTGAAGAAAAGATCCCTGGAATATCGGACAAGTTGTTGAAGAGCTAGGAGTATAAATAGGACATTTAGACTTGTTATTCAGCTCACTCGAGCTTTACACATTGTATTCTCGTATTCAATTCTCTGTTTACTCACTGTACTCAAACATTTACGTGATCAATAAATTGGTAGCGTGTGTTATCGCTACCCGGGGTTTTTATGCCAGCGGCGCCTTAGAGACATCTAAGGGCTAAGGGCTTTTCCCTAGTAAAATTCTCGGTGTTCTCATTTGCATTCAAGGTTTCATTTGTGTTATCAACTTTCTTAATCGATTTTATAATTAAACTTACGTTTAAACCCAGGATTCCGGCTTTTGTCCCTAGAACTCAGTTGTTGTCCCAGGATTTTTACAAACAGTTTTCGTATCTTAATCCTAGGCACCAAACCTCACAATCTTATTTGGTTCAAATCTTGCTAAATCAACTTAAGTAATTTTTAGCCTAAACAATCATGATCACATCTAGCAAGTGTGAGGATCATATATCCTTTAACGATTATGATGTGTTCACGATTATATGAATCATATTCATCAGGCTATGCGTTATGTTATTTTGAACCCATGATCAAAAGGCTAATTGAGAAAGCAAGCTCAAACATCAAACGATTATTCATACGATGCAAATACTAATGTCAAACAGAGTAATATGCAAACCAAGTTCGAAACGGGAAACCAAATAAGTATTCATCCTGACGCAACCAGGGAAAAACAAACCAATGTTTTAGAATACTACCAAGTAATTAATTATAGAACGTGAGCAAACCCTAGTTACCTTTGAGTGCAAGCGTGCATCACGTCCACTTGGTTTTGATTCCCTTCATTTTCAGGTTCCTACAAAATATAAGGTGTGTAAGCGAAGCTTCACATAATTATTTTTGAGGAATTACTGAAAATGAAACATAAGGCTAAATACCTCCAGAAGAACCTTCATCGTTTTTCTATGTCTTAAGTTTGGCAAGATACTCAAGAGAATTTATTTTCCAATGTCCCATCTTGTTGCACTCGGCGCTGATCAGACAGCGCCGATGCTTTACGAGGCTTCTTGCCCTTGGACCATAAATATTGGTGGCATTAACTTTACCCTTTTCATTACCAGAACACTTCTTCTTACATTCGGGCTTCTTAACACCAATCGACTTGACTGCTAAGACTGTGGAAGTCTTGCTGGAGGCGATATTAATCTCAGCAGTTTTCAACATCCCATGAAGTTCCGTCGGTCAATGTACGACTTCATCTTGATCGCATTAGGGATGACAGGAGCGCCTTCAGGCATTTTTACAGGCTCAGATTCGAGTGACGTTATCATAGTGCTCCTAACGGGCTTGTGTCTCAAACATGCCCTTCAGCTCCTCAATCATCTGGAAAGCGCTCAAGTCTTCCATGTTCTTCTGAAGTTCAGAAGACATGGTAGCCAACATGAGACATGATACTTGGGTAGCATCCCTTACCAGTCACTCATGCGTAGCACGAGCAACACCAGTATTATTTGCTGGTTTTTCTGGTCCTCTTCAGATTGCGATACAAGTCAAGCACTACGTCAAAATTCACCTTTGGCCACGGACAAAAACCGTGACAAAAGGTGTTTTGTCACGTTTTTTTTTTCCATTCCAAACGACACCATAGGTGCCGTGACCATATGTACCCTACGGCCACGTTACAATATCAGTGGCTGAAGCCACCTATAAGCGTGGCTAAATGGTACCAATATTTGTTGTTGTAATCAAACAATTCTTCAGAAAAGCGTGGCGAAAGGGTTCCATCGGCCACATGTGTTTGGTTAACGTGGCCTTTGGTATTTTATGGTCACGTATATTCGTGTTTTAGCCACATACATTATAAAAATACGTGGCCAAAGGGTTGCTGAAATCATACATTTTGTCACAGTACGAGTGGCCAAAGGGTGGCAACGGCCACGTTAAAATATGAATGGCGTGGCCTTTGGTATTATATGGTGACGTATATTTGTGTTTTAGCCACATATGTAATAAAAAAACGTGGCCAAATGGGTTGCTGAAATTATAATTTTTGTCCCAATACGCGTGGCCAAAGGTTGGCAACCGCCACGTCAAAATATGAATAGCGTGGCCTTTGGTATTATATGGTCACGTATATTTGTGTTTTAGCCACATATGATATGAAATAACGTGGCCAAATGGGTTGCTGAAATCATACATTTTGTCCCAATACGCGTGGCCAAAGGGTGGCAACGGCCACATTAAAATATAATAAGGGTGGCCTTTGGTATTATATGGTCACGTATATTTGTGTTTTAGCCACATATATTTGGAAAAAAAAAGTGGCTAAAGGGTAGTTGAAATCATACATTTTGTCTCAATACGCGTGGCCAAATGGTGGCAACGGCCACGTTAAGATATAAAAAACGTGACCTTTGGTATTATATGGTCACGTATATTTGTGTTTTAGCCACATATATTTGGAAAAAGAAAGTGGCCAAAGGGTAGTTGAAATCATACATTTTGTCTCAATACGCGTGGCCAAATGGTGGCAACGGCCACGTTAAGATATAAAAAGCGTGGCCTTTGGTATTATATGGTCACGTATATTTGTGTTTTAGCCACATATATTTGGAAAAAGAAAGTGGCCAAAGGGTAGTTGAAATCATACATTTTATCTCAATGAACCCTATATTTAATTACAAATCAAATAAAATTTAATTACAACTCAAATAAAATTTAACACATATATTTAATTACAAATAAAATAAAATTCAATTGCAAGTCAATACAAATGAAATACAAATAAAAAATTAAAGAAAATTACACTGCATACAAGCATTATTCTCAATCTAATTCAATTACAAGTCAACAACACTACCGCGTAAGTGGTCTTCATCTTCAACTGTCCAGATTTGAGCTTAATTAGGACCATTTTTTATTGTATTCCTTCCTATACCAAAACATATAATTGATAATTAGGTTATGGAAATTGATCATAATATATATAGCAATTTTGAAATACTTACCACCATGATAGATATGGACTGAGGAGTGCCATTTTATTGCAAGTAGTATGGGTCATCAGGTCCTACAGTTCAATTGATTTCCAGATGAACATTAGATATCCAGATGAACTTAAAACATCCGGATGAAGATCACATTAATTAAGTTCCAGATCAACTTCAAAGTCAGTTGAACTTTGTTTGCTACACATCTCACCATTTGTTCCAACAATCCCTAGCTGGCCCAAGTGTTTGAGGTACCAAATAACATTTAAAATGGGACTACATGACATTACCAAACAGATTACTGTGAAAATATAGAACGGAATGAAACTTGACTGGCAAATATTTACCTTTTTCTTTTCAACCGCTTCAGACGAGGTTGATCGACCACCGATTTCACGCCCTACAGTTCAATTAATTACTAGTAAATGAGCAATCAAACCTATAATGAGTTTGACAAATACTAACCGTTGTGTGTATGTCAGCATGATTAGTGCTGTGGCTAGATCCAACAAAAATCTCCTTAGAATTTTCCTAGAACAATGTTTTTGAAATGGTAAAAAGTTAGACCAGAATAATGACGCAGACCTATCATGAAAGTATTTATTCTGTTTTTTTAATCTAACATAAGTTGTTCCAGTTTTATTCATACAGATTATGTATATACTCTATTTTTTCATATTAACATACATTTTCAATGAATAATAGCAGGGCCCCATTTAACTCATATCTTTGTTCTTACATGAAGTATATATTCTTATGTACCATGAACTTGCATCTATTTGTGTTCTTCAGGAACATGAGTTCATCCGGATTGTGTTCTTCATGAACAAGAGTGTATGTGATTATAAGGCACTTGAAAAATAGTATGATTAATTAAGTTGTGATGTAAAGAATTCACCTCTGTAGATGCCGGAGCATTAAGTTTGTGTGGTAGCGGTGGTCCAATTGCAGATAGATGAGCTATAAGTAGATCAAGTTTTTTCTCCGATTCTTGAATCTTCAAGAAGAGGGCCTTAATCAACAATGCAGAAGGTATTTATGAGTATGTCATCAACAATGCAGACCTAATGTTCTTCATCAATGAAGCAAGGAGAAGATCTGATCTGTACATAGAAGAAAGAATTGCCAAAGCCGAAAAGAAAGGTCTTTCAGACAGAGTTGAGATGTACAGAAAGCTCTTATGTAATGAGTATAGGATCATTCGGATGAAGAGAAGTGAAGATAACAAAATTTTAGTAGGTCAGTTCAGTGCAATGCTCAAAAGCAAGGAGTGTTTCACTGATGCATGGGTTGATGATATGAAGGGTGATGACTTGATCAAGTGGATGTACATGATCCTAGTCATCAGAGCTGATCAAGCCAAGGAGATGAATGTAAATAGATTTGTTGATAGCTCTTTAGAACAGGATCAACAAGAGAAGCAAGGTACTAGATATCAAACTCTATCTGAGGAGGATGACTTGCTGATTCATAAATGGTACTTCAAGGAAATCATGATGGAGGACCCAAAAATAATCAACTCTTGCAAATTGCCAAGGCTGAGAAAAGACTATGAAGCTATCAGGAAGAGCCAAATTGAAAGGGAAAGAGTTACTGGTGTGAAAAGGCCACCAGGTATGCATGCTCTGTTTGACTCCATACATCCTGAAGGTATCAGCTACCTCAAAGAAAAGAAGAGTAAAGCTCATGTGCAAACTACTCGGCAAAAGAAGCCAAAGATCAACATTATCAAGGAAATGTTTGACACTGTCTCTGATCCTCATCTCTCATCATCTCAACCCTCCACCACAGCCTCACAACCGACTGCTCCCTCATTACCAGGTGCATTTTCTGGTCTGAACAGAACTCTAGCCTCACAGCAACCCAAAAGAAACCCTGCTGCTAGAACTATTAGACCAGAAAAAAAACCTAAACCTGTAAAATTAAAGCCTATTCCACCAAAGTTTAGAGCAGATAACTTCACACCCATTGTACCACATCCTCACCTAAACAAACCCCGAAAACCCTCATCTCCACCCAAGTCACCAGAAAAACCACCCACCAAGAGAATAAAGTCAGTGGCTAGGAAGGGAAAAGGAAAAGTGATCTATGAGGAGGATGAATACAGAGATGTCCATGCTGAAAGGAGAAGAATCATCTCCTGGAGGTATGATGATGAAGCGAAAGTATACCTGTTCACAACCAGTTCATGTGAGGTACTAAAGTTTACAGCTGAAGAAGCTATGTGCAACCTCACTGACCATGAGTTGGGTGATGTTAGACAGTCACGTGTTGATATGAAGGGTGCGTGTTCACAAGAGGAATCCTTAATGGTGAGGATAAGGATGTATTTGGATGAGTTATACGGGGAAGTAGACGAAGCCACACAACGCAGCATTGACAATCCTGTTTCGACACTTGAAGTTGATAAGGATGGAAATTTGGTAGTCTATAGAGCTGATGGGTCATTCACAACGCATAGTACAGTCCCAGATCCAGAATGGAGCCAGGATGACAAAGACCGAATCCATTTAATAATGACAAGTAACAGGCTTCATCAGGTTTTTATTAAGAGAAAAAGGGTGACCAACTGGGAGTATAAGAAAGAAACAAACATGTATCACATTTTCACCAGTGAAGGTGAGACAATTAGAAGCTTACAGGATGCTCTAAATGGGCTTTCTGAAGATGAGATACGAGATATTGTCAGGATTGGTGATACTGAGAGCAGAATAATGACACGGACCTTTCATGAAAGTCTCCTATGTAAGAAGGCCAAATTTCGGTTACAAGCTATTGAAGAGGAGAACAAGATGGGAACCGGATGAAGTTGGCTGGAAGAAGAGTTGATCCCTGTATTTGTGTACAATTGCATAAGTTGTTGATCCAGTTTGTATGTTAACATGATAGTTGTTACAGTTTTATTCATACACTTTTCATCTGTAATTAATAACATACACATTTTCAATGAATCATAGCAGACCTCCATTTCACTCATAACTGTGATCTTACATGAAGGATATATTCATATGCTATGTTAGTGTAGTATATGTTGGCATTTTGATATGGTGGGATGAGATGATATATAAACAGGATAAATTTTACTTCTTAAGTAAATTGGAAGAAGAGAAAACCGGATGAACTACAATTCTTCAGGAAGAAGAGTTCATGAGGATTGAGAGAAGATGAACTAGAGTTCTTAAGGATGAACCGGATAAACTAGAGTTCTAAAGTTCTTCAGGATGGTTAACCAGTTTTCTTCTATTATAAATACATACACATTTTCAATGAATCATAGCAGACTCCATTTTACTCATAACTGTGATCTTACATGAAGTATATATTCATATGTAATGTTAGTATATGTTGGCATTTTGATATGGTTGGATGAGATGATCGATTTATAAACAGGATAAATCTTACTTCTAAATTGGATAAAATCACATCAGTTGACTGTAAAATCTACTTGCAACAATCAAATTTAGAATAAAATCAACTTAAATGATTGAGATAAAATCTGTCGTCTATATAATTAATGGTGTTAACCAAAACAAAACATGAGGATCCGACATATAGTCTTCATCATATAGTCTTCATCATCCAAGAAGATTTTCATCAGATCCTATACAAAAATCTATCTAACTAGCTAAGACCTAGCATCCGACATATAGTCTTCATCATCCAAGAAGCTGCTGCTGCTGCTGCTGCTGCTGCTGCTGCTGTCATCAGGAAACAGCTTTTGACCAGGGGGTTTTCTTTGTCCCAACTCAGAGGTTCTGTAGGTGGAATCCCTGTTCCGGATTAAAAACACATCCAGCTCTCTCTCCCCCTCTGGTCCCTGGAGATGAATTTTCATATCCCTTACAATTTCGGGAGTGATGAAATCAGCATACTGAAGCCCGTATTTGATGGACAGAGGCGGGATCCTCCAGTAAATGAGGAAATACCCAACCGATGTGTGGTTTAGGTATTGCACCATTTGATCCAGATCATTACAATCAAATTTGCGAATGTCGACATAGTCGACATAATCTACCTTTCCCTTCCACACTTCGTGGCCGGCGGCATTCCGGTGGAAATCGCCACAGTGATGGACCTTTAGGGTGAACCTCCGACCACCTGTAAAAAACCCAAATGCAGAGTAGAGAGTAAGTAACTAAAAAACATAAAACCCTAAAAACCCAAATGCAGAGTAGAGAGTAAGTAACTAAAAAACATAAAACCCTAAAAATAAAAACGTACAGCCATTGTTGAGTGAAAATACACTTACGGGGAGTCTCGCCGTAGTAGGGTGCTGGTTCATTAACACCCCTAATCCTCCATTGTTTACCGAAGGCAGCCATTGATCGATAGAAGTTTTTTTTTCTTGTTGATCAGGAAATACGTTCGTACAGAAGATTTTGGTGGTGAAAAAGTGGAAATTTAAAGGCAGCTGACAGGGCACGCTACCAGCTATGGTGGGAAGAAGTGGAAAGGTCAGGCCAAGATAACCGTGTATATTTATTACCTTTACCACGCAAATCCTGTTTTTACCGTGTCTATTTATTACCTTTAGCAACGCAAATTTTGTTTATCAATTATTTCTTATGTGATGGTAGTAATTAAATAAGTTCTGGCTAAAATATAACCAATTAACACTTCTGTCTCAATGGTTCTTCTTAATCTTGTAGTGTGTTCCTTTCTTTTGACTGACCCAGGTTCAAGCCTTGTTTGCTACAATTTATAATTTTTGATTGTCTAATAGTGGATGACAGTCATTTATAAACTGGCTAGATTTTATATTCTTCAATAAATTGGAACAAAAACAAAACTGTATGAACTAACAAGAACAGAACCGTATGAAGGTTCAAGCCTTGTTTGTTTGCTACAATTTATAACTTTTGATTGTCTAATAGTGGATGACAGGATTTATAAACTGGCTAGATTTTATATTCTTCAATAAATTGGAACAAAAACAAAACTGTATGAACTAACAAGAACAGAACCGTATGAAGGTTCAAGCCTTGTTTGCTACAATTTATAACTTTTGATTGTCTAATAGTGGATGACAGGATTTATAAACTGGCTAGATTTTAATTCTTCAATAAATTGGAACAAGAACAAAACCGTATGAACTAACAAGAACAGAACCGTATGAACTATAATTCCTCAGGAAGAACAGGAAGAATAGAATCGGATGAACTAGAGTTCTTCAGGATCAAGAGTAATTATTCAGTAATAGAACAGGATGAACTACAGTTCTTCAGGATGAACTACAGTTCTTCAGGATGAACCGGATAAACTAGAGTTCTTCAGGATGAACTATATATACTATAGTTGTTATTTCTGTTCGTAGTCTATTGGATATTCCCATGTATTTAAACCCATTATCTAGTGAATTAAAATCATTCTGGTTGAATACAATTCTCTATACACTAATATTTAGTCACACAACCTAATATATATATATATGTAGAAGACTATAACCTTAGGGAGAAGATTTCATCCGGATTGAGAGAAGATGAACAGAAACGGATGAAAATACATTATATTAAATTAAAAATCAATTCATTACATAAAAGGGAAAAGAAGCGGCTGAAGACAAATCCCTCTTTGCTTTCTCACATTGTTGCTTTAACAAACACAATTACATACACATAATCCAAAGGGTGTATGATTCCATTAATACATTGATCTATAAAATTACAACTTTAAAACTACTAACTTAAAGGGATAAGAAGCGGCTGAAGACAAATCCCTCTTTGCTTCTCACATGGTGCTCTAGAGAGATTGCCTGAGAATCATCATATAACGGCTACGTACTTGCTGCTTTCTCACATGGTGAAGCAGTGGCTGGAAGAAATCAGGTTCATGGGGCCAGAAGCGAGAGAAGCACCCAGGAGTTATGAAGCCGAAACCCTTGGTGTCGTTGAACCACTTCACGGTTCCTGATTTCCTACCGCCTTCGTCCGCCATTTTCGTTTTCAGATTGTCTGGGGCTGAGGGAACTGAAAATGGTGAACAAGCATCTCTTTTGCTACATCGTTCCCCTTCCACAATCCAACATCGTTATCCGGGCCATTTGAGTGATTGGTACCACCCAATGTTGCAACTAAAGTTAGATCTATTATTAATAACAATAATAAATCATAATTTATCAAGCACATTATAAATTAATCAAGGAATGAGTAAAAGAAAGAAAGGAGGGTAGTGAGATCAACTACCTTGTTCAAGTTTAGGGTTGCAACAAACAGGGCATGCAAACCTCATATGGGCCCTTACTGCTGATTGTTATAAAATTACACAATAACTTAAAATCTGCTCGCAGTAAAGCATTTGTATGAACCATTAGAGACTCCTCGTCTCCATGGTTTCCACAATAACTTAAAATCTGCTCGCAGGAGATACAGAGTGCAATCTTTCCCTGCACAAGATAAAATTACCAAATCTGAGACGAAAATTTCAATCGAATTTCAGTGGTGAAGATGATAACTTACCGTTTTCCACATACGGATGATGCCAATTCCACATTTTTTGCCGTCGATGATGGACGAAAAACAGAGAGAGAAAGACTGGGAGAAAAGGGTCATGGTGGATATGATGATGAAAACTGATACAGAGATAGTATATATCGATACTCGAGGGGCGTGGTAGATGGAGATTTGAAAGATAAAGTAAATGATGATGAAAACTGATACAGAGATTGTATATATCGATACAAGCGCCGTCGACTGTTTTTCTTCTTTTAGCCACCTAAAATTAATATACCGTGACCATTTGTCATAATTTGTCACGCAACCAATGTTTAATATGAGTGGCCATATCACAAGATAATAAAAAATGATAAACATATATATAAACACAAATCTTATCTTTTTCGCCACGCGATTAATATTTTACCGTGACCATAAAATAGATTTTTGTCACTCACAACCTACCATTTAGTCACGGTTAATATATGTGGCCATAGGTAATAGATGTTTGTCACTCACAACGTACCGTGACCATTAGTCATCTAATATTTAGTCACACAACCTAATAACAGTGGCCATATGTACTAGCTTTTAGCCACATAACTAAGTAAAAAGCGTGGCCATTGCTCACATTTAGCCACACATAATATATACTTAATAGTTTTGTTTTCTTTTAATTTACTAAGTAATAAAATCTACTCTTTCGTCACACAACATTATTTAAGCGTGGCCATACATTCCCTTTTGGTCACACGAATAAAAAATCATAAAAATTCCGTCGCCGTTTGGTGCATTTCGCCACTCTTTTTTAAGTGTGACAAATAAGTGCCACATGTTTTTGTAAAACAGTGGCTAAAGCCACTGTAACTGATTGTTGTTGTCACATAAACAACAAAATACGTGGCTAAAAGGGTCCAAAGGCTATATATTTGGCCACGGGTACAAAATATGTGTGGCTAAAACGAGAATTTCTTACCTTTGGCCACGCTTTTTTCAAAACAGTGGCTATGCGTTATCAAAAAAACCGTGGCCAAAGCCACTTTTTGACGTAGTGAAGAAAGTTGGTGTTATCAAGTTTCTCATTCTCAAGGATAGACTTGAGTTGGAAGGTGTCGATATTTTGATTATTAGTGGCCATCTGAAACATTTAGACAATTTTATTTTAGTATTTTTGATGTTTAGCCTTAATTCAGCTATAGTAAGTTTTAATTGAATAAATGATGAGATTCCATTTAAACTAATTACTAAAGGTGGTTATAGCACACAACATTAGCAATTAAATAAATAGACAGACACCAATTATCACTTGAGAGGACCAGTCACAATACCCGTTTATGAGGTTGGGTAGTAATCGAGAATACATACAGATACGTTTAGCCTCATCCATGCCCACTTCATTTACAAATACTTACATTACGGTGCTGTAGCTCCAATACTGCAGTTACTTGTAAATAAGGTAATAGTCGTCCCAAATGGCCTACGTGCTGTAGCTCTAATACCCACATCCCAGAATGTACCTTACATGCCAAGTGCAGTGCTGTAGCTCCAACATTAACAGTTCGGTCGATATACATCCCAAGTTGGACTTCATTTAGGATGACATAGACTACCAGTTTTATGACTTACCAATTAGGGTTATTTAATCAGCTTTTAATCGGTGATTATATATCACAAACCCTATCATCTCTGAGGACAGTCCAATTAGGTAACCTAATTAAATGACTACGTTGTCGCGAAGCATACATAACCAAACAAAGAAAGCAAGCCTTTTAATGTTTATAAATTTCATAAATTTTCAAAACTCTTATTGGTTATTAGAGTTGATAATACCTTATTTTAGAACTCATTTGCCTTTCGATTATTAAATCCTTTAAACTCGCTTTAAAGCAATTTAGTTGTTTTAGTTGGTCTGAAAACAAGTTTCAATACAAGCAACACAAACACATATCATAAATATGTATTCGGTCATAAAAGGGCTTCGACATTACGAGAGCCTCTTAGCAATACCGAATCAGGTCTAGGGACAAAATAGAAACAACACAAAATGGTCTTCTTTGAGCATTTCGTTGTCTTTAGAGGCTCCCACTGATTCCAAGATGCTTCTTGAACTTTATTGGATCTTCAGGTCTTCGGGTCGAGAAACTTATATTTGGGAGAGCTGCCAAATATGGAATGTTGCCATTTCTGGAAACTCGCCATATTTGGAAAGTGTCTAATTTGGAAAGTTACCATTTCTGAAAACTTGTCAAATCAGGAAATTGTCAAAACAGAAAAGTTTCCGAATTTCAAAACACGAGCCAAAATAGCAAACTTTCCAAAATTAGAAACCTTTTAAAATTAGAAACTTGCTAAATCAGGAAACTTTCCCAAATTGGAAACATTTCCAAATTTGGAAACACGAGCCAAATAGCAAAATTTCCCAAAATTGGAACTTGCTAAATTGGGAAAGTTTCAAAATGGACACCCGAACCGAAATAGGACTTGCCAAAATAGGAAAGTTACTAAATCAGGAAAGTTTCCGAACTTAGAAACACGTCCGAATTAGAGACTTGCCAAAATTGGAAACTCGCTAAATCGGGAAAGTTCTCAAAAAAGAAATACATATTAATAAAAAAAAACTTAAATCTATTTATTACCACTTTAAACCCAAAAAATACTGGGCCAACCGATAACCTTAATATATTACAATTGGGCCAAAACATGGCCAAAACCAAATAGAAAATACAAACCAATCAAACATGCAATTTTAATAAATTGGGTCGGGCCGAATACATGTAAATAAATAAAACAATCGAACTATAATAATTGTATTATTTTTGTGGATCTGAATTGACCAAAATATATATTAAAGCAATTAGTAAAATTAATACAAATATTAATTAATTCGTAACTTTCAGGTTTTACTCCCAGATACGATTTGACCGGCTTAAAACAGGACCGGTCTAGATTTGCGTGTGGTGATCAAGGCTTTGATATCACTGTTGGGTTTTTTTTGCCAGTAGTATTCGGGTCACGGATAGTAATTTTAAAATTTATTAAAACCCGTATCACTACTTGTATTACCGGATAAAACTATATTTATTTAATTACATTAATTAAATCAGAGTTGGCGGAAGCGTTAATATATCTAAAATATACAATTTAAACAAACGCGAAAAACCATATGACAATTTAAACAGGATCAAATCAACCCACATGCAAACACTAGTAAAATATATACATATGGATAAGATCGACACACACACACACACACACACACACACACATATATATATATATATATATATATATATATAAATCAATATTTGAATATATTTATTTAGTAAGGTAAATATATATAAAAAGTAAATTTAACTATCTTAATAATAAACGGAGAAAACTTTGGTAACTGAATACAATAATTTATATGATCATCATAATCAATATTATGGTTAGATCTAAACCAAAAAGTGTTTATATCTTGAACAATCGGTTGTGTCGAACAACTGTTTAAGACACCGAGGTTCAACGAGACAAATGCTAGGGTTGCAAAAAACTTACCGGAGAAGCAAGCTCGGGATTATGTTCGAAACCTTAAGCAGAAAATGCACTGGAAAAAGAATTCCGGTAAGGCTGTCGGCGGCGTGGCATCGACGGCACGACGACGGTGTAGTGGCGGTCGACCGGAAAGGCGGCGATCGGCGGCTTGGTCGGTGGGTTCTCGGACAAGAGTGGCAACGATGATGGTGGTTGCTGGCGGTGGCTGCGACAGCGGAGCTGGCCGAAAAATGGCGGCCGATGGTGGCGGTTAGGTGGTGGCCGGTGGTGTTGCAGACGGAGAGGAGGAGAGGACCGAAAACTTTAGGGTTTTAGAGATTGCTTGGTGTAACCTTAAATCTGTATTTCAGATCTCCGTTTATAACACCCAAAATCAGTTGTAGATAAACTACAACTGGTTTATTTAATATTTTATTTCCTTATCTTCTAAGCAATTGTAGATAAACTACAATTGGTTTTAAACTCTCATTTTCCATCCAAGATTAGGATAATCATTATTTAAATAAAACTATATTTATTTAAACATAATTATCCATTCACCATTTTAAATAAAGCCAATTAAATAAACAAATATTATTTAATTAACTTTTATTTAATTTATTAAAACTAATAATATTAATTATTATTTGTATTTTACCGACTAATTGTTATTAATAATTAATAATAATTTTCTGCTATTTATTATTAACAAATTAATAATAATATGAAACGATTAATAATTAATATTTATATCAATATATAAATAACCATGTGAAATCATTTCGGTTTTCGCAGAACAACGTTTAACAAATTAATCATGTTATGATGATATGAGCTAGATCTAGGGTTTTTCATGGAAAATCATGCATGCATGTGGTTAAAGATTGATGATTTGTACTAGATCTATGTTGTAATGACTTGATAATGATAGGTCAAGCTAGATCTAGCGTTTCTATGGTGTAAAGTTATGTTTTACGTGAAATCCATGATGAAAACTTGATTTCGGTTGCCATGCATGCAAGATCTTGAATAAAGGCACATGATTGGTGTTAGATCTACTATGTGGGTGGGTAATCTTGGTTATTGGATGCATGATGATGTATAAGTTGCAAACTTGATGATCAATTGCATGTAGATTATTTTATAAAAATTATTTACATGAAAATATGGTGAAAATGGCCAATTAGGACAAGATAGCAAGCATGAAAGTGATTGAAAATCCTTGTCATGACTTAAAACATGCTAAATGATAATCTAAGTGGTTTGCATGAGATAATAATGATGTGTAACCATAGAATTAGCTTACATGGGATAAATATATTTATCATGAAATAAATAAATTAGGGAAATAAATGCATATGAACTTGAGGAATGCTTGACAATGTGTTTTCATGTCATAAACCAAATTGATTATGAGTTATACGGGTATACAAGTCAGAAGTCTCCTACCTCGATTGGAAGGACAAGACTTTGTATGATTGTTCCGTCGATCGCACATCGTATACACGGTATGACGTCGTAAGTAATTGTGATGCATTTATGTTTACCATGTAATGTGTTATATGTGTTATACATGTTAGGAAACATATAGAAAACATTAATATGATCACCAATATGTTGTCGAGTCCACTCATCCAATATCCGCGAATTGTTGGGATGTTCGGTCAAATACGGTCAACACTTACACGGTCATGTGTCCTAGGTGAAGTCTAGGAGGTCTTCACTACTTCTCGATGGTTGGTTGATTTGGAATAGCTTATTTGAACCCTAAGGTGAGTTCACGACCCCACTTTTACCATTTAACGCTTTTGGGGGAGAAGACATGTGGTAAACTTTTACGGTTTTCGAACTGCTTTATTATTTTGTATACTAATCTATAAATAGTAGACGAAATACATGAAAGGGAGTCCTTTCACTAATAACGTAAGCCATTTTATATCAGTGATAACAGGGAAATGTTTGGTAGATCTACTGGGTCTAACAAGCCCTGCCCGCGCTAGTCGCTCCAGCTCCTACTAGCCCTTGGAGGGGAGAGGAACGGGTATAATGTCGTCCTAACTCGGCGTTGTGTTCCGCATTATAGCACAACCGGAAGGCAAAAACTTAAGTCTGTCAGTTATGGTGATTACGACTTCATACTAGTTTATAAATGAAGTGGTCTAGCTAAACCAAGTGTATGAACTGCTTTATGGTTTTTATAAACTTGTTTTTGGGAATGGGATTTCCATCTGGGTTACATCTCGATGAGAGTAACTGGTAAAACTTATATTTTCTGGAAAAACGATGATTCCTACTTTTGAACTCTATGAATTCACCAACCTTGTGTTGACTCTTTACATGTTTCTTCTCAGGTCCTTAGGAGGAAGTCGCTAAGGCACGCACGCTTAGGATCATTGGTATTTGGTCTGCGTTGTCATGTTTGGTTTAAACTTGTTTTTATCGCCTCAGGCGAAATACTTATTAAACTGTTTATGTTCCGCTTCCGCAACATTGTTTTGATAATTAATGGTTTGTCGCTTCCGCAATAGATTTTCTAAACTTGATAAATGCTTCCGCATTGTTTTTGGTTAATGCTACTTAACTCTAATAAAAATCTATTTTAAAAATGTGTTTTGATTATTGAGTCGAGCATGTAGTTGTTTGAAGTGTCTGACGACTCAGATCCTGGTGGTGGTTGCGGTGGTCGCGCCACGAGTCGCGCCCAGGTCCGCGGATCCCCAAAGGGCGGCGGGTTTTTTCGGGGTGTGACAAATGCCCTCTTAGGATAATTGTAATGCTCAAGCCGCAATGTGAAGTGTGATGATGTGGTTATCCAAGACCGCACAGAACACCATTTCCACGGTGATAGGTAGGGGTGTTCATGGTTCGGTTTCAAACCGCGAAACCGTCCAAACCGGTCATCGGTTTGGTTTCGCGGTCGGTTTTTTGTCTTAGCGAATGGTGGGTCGGTTTCAAAAAATTTGAACCGTTGTGAACGATTTGGTTTACGGTTTATATGAAAAACCGGTCGTAAAAATCCGGACCGGACCATGTACATATAATACATAATATAGTATATAAATATATATATATATATATATGTATGTATATATTACATTGACTTGTTTTTGTAATGAGATTTTGGGCTTTAGTGTTTAATAACAAAAAATCTGAAAATTTAGACATGTTTTCATCATGGAAATCTAATATACTATTATGTTTATTATGAACTTTTGTATATGCATCATGTTTTGGAGGTTACATGTTCTGTTTAGAGGTGGATTTTGTATTAACAAATTAGAGATGACAAGTACTGACTAGCTCATATTCTCATTCCCACATTTGATAAAGTTGATTTTAAATTTTCTTTTAATTTAAATTTTATATTCTAAACTTATATTGAAAGCCTAAATATCCTAAACCGTGAAACCAAACCGAAACCAAACCAGAAGTAACGGTTCAGTTTGGTTCGGTTTTCATTTTCAATGGTTCGGTTTAGGTTTTCGATAATTAAAAACCGTAACTAACGGTTTGGTTTACGGTTTGACGCAAAAACCATAAAAACCGGACCGCGAACACCCCTAGTGATAGGGCAGTACTTTTTGGACCTTAAACGGCTCCCCATCACCGCACTTTCCCAAATCATTTTCTCTATATCTCTCACTTACTTTTAAATAAATTTAAGATTATTATAAAGGGTGAAATGTAATGTGGTGGAGGTACAAAGATGATAAAATGTGAAACAGAAAGATGATGATGTGACAATGAGGTGGTAGAAAAAAATATAAAATCGAAAAAGTATGATAAACTAATTACAAATAGGCTAAAAACACATGATAGGGTTTTAACGTAGCCTTTCCAAATCTTCTACCATGTTTTCTTGAAACAAAATCGACCTAACATAATATCTATGATCGATGTATGTGAAACTATAAATGTGTGACCTGATATTAAACATGTTTTTTTACTTTAAAAACCGCTAAAATTTAAATGTAAAAAAATCCTTCGGCCATTCATAGTGGGCGTCATCCTCCATCATAATGCCTTCATAGCGTCCGGAACACCTCCCCCGGGACTCTATGGGTAAAAAAATCATCTCGGGAGCGATGTGCATAGAGTTCGAAGTTCACCAAAGTAAAAAAAAAATATAGCGATTGAACGACTATATTTAAAATTAATTTACTTTTTTACCTTTTAATTTGACTATAGTTATTCATTTTCTGAAGCATTTTTAAACACCATTCTACTACTTTTTCTCTATAACCTTATATAATTCTTTCAACTATTTAAAAAGTCTTTCCACACGGTTCACCCTTTCAACACCATACAATCCGAGTTTTCAATTGCCATGAAGAGTCAGTGAAAACGACCAACAAAACCTGCAACAAACTGATGATCTTTTTTCCAACATTGCTAACATGCTACTGGTCTAAACCCATTCGGATAAATTTTTACTTGTTTTTTTAAATGTTTTTATTTGTTACTAGTTTTTAACTTTCTTTTAAAGTATACTAACTTTTTTTTTGGCAGACCATAAAGATAAAACCACCTTTTGGAACAGGGTTCGAAGTAGGTTCATCGAGCAAATGCAATAGCCGAACAACTATCATCCGAACAACTCAATATCAGACAAGTGGACCGATATTAACTAAAAGTGCCAAATTTTCAACAACACATACCAACGCATCCACTATAACCAGTGAAGTGGTTAAAGCGATGCGGATCTTTAACGAGTAGCTTTGGATGAGTTCAAAAGGACGTGAGACATGTTCCCATACCTTAGGGTTTGGAATCTTTTCATAAAGTCCCAGGTGGGGAGAGACTGCAGGTATTATGACGAGCACTAGACGACCCACAAGAAAGTCCCAAACATCCTCGACAGACCCCAAGAGTCTCTGACATTTAACGTGAACGTATCCGAGGAGGAGTTTGAGGAAGAATCACTAGTGGCCGATGAGCTACCACGACCATCACGGTAAATAAAGAAAAACTAGCGACGTCATTGTCGGCGGATGCCAATTTCAATGTACGATTTTCATATATGAACGCTAGACTTGAAAAGTTAGCCGACATTTGAAACGGACGTCATGAGTTAAAGGATAAATTACGAGCGGATTGTATGGAACAAATCAAACTTTCAAAGATCACCAAATACAAAAAGATCTTGAAACATTGTCTAAACCGATTGACAAGCTAACCGGAGCAGCACGAGTCCTTACAGAAAGAATTAATCAACGGATCCGTGAAAAATATGGGCTCTAGTTTTATTTATTACTTTTTAAGTATTGTTAAGGTTTTTTAATTATTAATATAATTGTTTTTAATTTTTAATGAAATCATGTTTATTTATTTATTTATTTAGTTTAAAAGATTAAAAATAATAATAATTGGGTAACAATGAGAGGGGTGTTACGACTACATAGCTTTTAGTTATAATCCCATTGATAATGTGGTTATCACGTGACCAGGATTTTAAATACACATGACCTTGAAAGATACTCAATCTTATATATCAGTTTAATTTATTGGGTTTAATGGATCAACAAAAGAACTCATAACAATAAATCTTTTATTTATTGATTTTTAAAGTTTAAAAGTTAAATAATCTTTAACAAAACTTTATTGCTATATTATAATTTCTCACATCTAAAAACTTTATCACTTTAATAATAATATTTACCACATATTTAACTAACTTGTTTTGTCAGAAAATAAATTAAGCATCTACAATCATGCATTTAGAAACAAGATATACCCACTTAAATGATAAGGATAACACCAAATGGAAGAGACCCTAAACACACCTTAATGATACATGACCATGGAGACATGAGTGTGATGTTTGATTAGTAATAAAGTAGACTTTTGTCCCCTAAACTTTAAGAACAACATGTTCTTTCCTTCAATCTATAAATCCATCCTTTTCTCCATCATTGTCAACGGTGTTATGTCCAAATAATGGTATGTTGTAGGGGTCTCGCACTGCGTGCGTGCGACACGACTTGATCGGCTAGTTTAACCGGTTCACTCTATTACTAATGGTTTTATATTATTGTTCACCGGTTAAAAGGTCATTTGCTAGTATTATTATATTAAATATTATGCTATAAATAAATTTCATGTCCAGGTGTTGTGCTTTCGTGTTCCTAGACTATGTAATGGTTGGATTTCAAGCTTTTTGGAGACTCCGAACAAACTTTAAAAGTGAAGCCAAATTTACAGGACATTACTGTATAACAAATAGAAGGATCAATAAATTTAAATAAAAAAAAACCTTTTGAGCTACTATTAAGAACTAGTACCCACAAGTGACATGCCTCCTCTATCATCATCTCCCAAACTCATATTAAATTCACTTTTAAAATGTTAAGGCTTTGTAATTAGAAAAAAATATATGTAAAAAATAAGATCTTTAATTTCATATTGTACGTCAGGAAATCATCTTCATATGGATGCTAGAAAAATATTCAGCTTTTGTTCTTGGGTTAAATAGATTCTAACATAGGAAATGGTCTTATATGTTTAATCTTAGCTTTATTTGCCATGTCAATGCAAGCACAATGTAAACTCAACCAAAAACAACGAAAAGTTATCAATTTGGTTTATAAATTAAAATTCAAATGTACAACAATCAAGATCTATGAAGCATCTAACCCTAGAAGTTATTCTTCTATATAACAAATTTCATGTGCCTAGGTACACTAATGATCGGCGATTACGTGGCATGCTATCATTTAGTCACGTGCCGACATATGGTGTTGCTACGTGGTATCATAATTTTTTTTTTTTTGTTTCTTATTCACTTGTAACAAATTGAACACATGATTTGATGGTCTAATAAATATAGCCGTGTGATTTTAACAAGTGAATTAGTTTGAGTTGGTTGTGTAATATGTAGAGTAGTGTTCGTAGTTTTGTGTGTCCGCATTATCCACGTGATAACGCGC
Source organism: Deinandra increscens subsp. villosa (assembly GCA_039602395.1). Classification (NCBI taxonomy): domain Eukaryota; kingdom Viridiplantae; phylum Streptophyta; class Magnoliopsida; order Asterales; family Asteraceae; genus Deinandra; species Deinandra increscens. Next base: position 92,461,682 of record JBCNJP010000017.1, read on the forward strand.
GGGTTACGAAATCTAGTTTGAGAACAAAATAAAACAAAATTCAAAGGAACATAGTATAAGACTAGCAAATGAATCAACTAATAAGTTGTATGAATTATTGAAGCAGGAAATTTTTATTAATATGCCCAAAAGAGAAAAACATACCATTATTAAAGTTGTATTGAATTTGACTTGCTAGTAGCTGGTATAAATCAACTTAAAAGAGTTAACTAGCTAATTAGATGATAATAACAGAACATGCCTTAAAATGTATAGGCTCTCTAATGCTCTTCTTCCAAGGCATCTAATCTGACCATATTAAAATCCAAAGTGGTGCTGATCTAAATGGTTAAATGAAAGGTTTGCAGGCTTTTCATTCGTTTTCTTTTTTTAGTAAACTAAAGTGGATCCACTTGAACTTCAGCCTAGTTGAAAAAGCCCAATGAAGCCTTTATTTATTAGAATTTTAAATTGTTTCCATATGATCCTCATAATCATCTCCTACTTTGTTGGTCACTCATTATTCTCTCTGATTAGAATCCCATAATTATTTCCCTTCCTATTATAGTCGGTTGATGTATTTTATATATATCTCCTTTCATTGTAATCAAAGATGTTTTCTTATCAAATAATAAAAGGCTTTGACCATCCATTTGAATATATGGCATCAGAGCACCTCTTAACCAAATTCTAAACCTAATACAAGATATCAGCGATCACCATGGCTGGAAATAAAGAGGAAGGGAACAACAAGAATGAGAATGGTCCCGACATCAACTCGCCATTCTATGTGTTGGATATTATGTGTTCAGACCCGACAAATCTTGAACCCGACTCGGTTACGACCCGTAAGAGTTACACCGGGTGCAACGAACTCTAAACCCGCTTACTTGTTAACCGGTAAAAGAAACGAAAACGTTTGATTATATATATATAATTATTTATACTTGTTATAAATAATTAATAATCAATAATATTATTAATAATGATAATTGAATTCAAACATATTATAATGTCCCTATACTCAAAGTAATGAAAATTACGTTCTCTCTGTTCGCTAAATCTGCAAATTCAAAGAAAGTAAAGTAAAAGAAACAAACTAAGGATTAGACATTAAGATTTATACGTTTTTTCTTTTTGTTATTTAGCATCTAATACTTACTTTTTATTTGTTATTTATTGATATACATTCATCATGTATCATTAAAAAGTAAGACTTATGAATTTATATTTAAAATTTACATTACAGTAAAGTGTGTAACCCTCCTCACCACACACCCATTTTCTTTTCTTCTCTGCCGCCTCCAATGAAATCCCATTCAAGTATCGGCATACAGAAAAGAGAACACGAAACTGAAAAAAAATAGTTAAGTATAATGTCTGTCTAGTCGAAATTTATACAACTAAATATATAATACACAAACAGATAAATCTTTGCTTCAAGAGTCGCTCACATCCAAGGCTTGCAATTCAATGCCAACAAAAAACCAAACTGTCAAGTCATCGTAAAAGTCAAGATAAAGAAAGATGAATTGAAAAGCAGTAGATTATAAGCTCATATACAGTGACGGTTGCATTTAAAACGAACCCTTATCGAATATCACTGCCAAAAGCAACAATGCTTAACAACTGAAACAACCATTTCACCATCTAAATCCCAACAACCATTTCAAATTAGCTAGACATAAGACGATTAACACCCAAAAGCCATTGACATACTACCCAACAGGAAAAAAAACACAGGAGTAAAACAACATGATTTAGTTTATGTACGTACATTTATATAATATAGGCTCAGATCCAGTGATTGGCTGCGTTAGAAACACCTCCTAACCACTGGAGACATCACGCAAATAATACCCAAAAGCTACCGACAAAAGCAACTTATCGGAAAAAAGAAATCAGATGAACACAAAGATAACAGATGTCGCCGCATCAAAGACACTATAGTGTAAACGTATCGCAGATCTGGAACATAAAACATAATAGAATGACAAAACCATGTACGTCGCCGCATCAACGTCCGGAATCAACGGCAACAGAGGTCGGTTGCCGTAAAGAGGAACGGTGCAACGACGCCTTTGGTAGTTCACAGATCTGGAGTGTAAATCCTCAAAACCCTTCGGATTTCCGGTGTGGTTGAGAGAGAAACATCACGTAACAGAGAAGAGAGGGAGATGTGTTTCTAGATTGTAAAACAACAAAACCCTTTGGATTTTCGATGAGATTGAGAGAGAAACACCAACTATAGTAACAGAGAAGAAAGAGAGATGTCATGTTTTATGAGTGAGAAATAGAGGGAGGAAATGTGGAGAAAGAGAGAGACATGCTCTTTCTTATAAATCGGAGAGAGAAGACAGCTGTGCAAGTAAAGGAAAACCACAAAGGCACGTAGCTGAGACTAATACACGCGTTACACCCAAAAGGCACCGACAAAATCATCAGTTAGAAGTAAGAGATGGGTTAAAGGGCTCAAAATGTATTGTATAATATATAAATGGGACTAAAGTGCCCGTTAAAGGTAAGGGTAATTGTACCCTTAAAGGAGGTACTAAAATCACAAAAGTCCTTCACGTCCCCGATTTTAGTTGTAATCTTATATCCGTGAGACGATTAACTTACGACTTGAAATGCTCTGTTTCATTTTTCCCTGATTTTTTTGTTATGCAGAAGCTTCAAACGGGGAACTTGATTGGTGCGGGTAGATGCAAAGGGGGATTGTATCGGATAGGGATGATTAGAAACGAGAGGAAGGCTATGATGGTGACTAATGATACTTGACATAAGAGACTTAGAGAAATCAGTTTTCTTAAAGGTGCTACTTTTAATAAAATGTGTAACCCTTGTTCTAAGGCTAAGCACACAAGACTTTCTTTTTCAGATAGCACTACAAAAACTAGTAGTTGTTTTGATTTGTTGCATTGTGACATTTGGGGTAGATATCGTACACCTTTCTTTAGTGGGGCAAATTATTTTTTGACAATAGTTGACGATTTTAGTAGAGGCGTGTGGTTGTTTCTATTAAAATTCAAACACGAGGCTAGCCAATACATGAAGGAATTCCACAAAATGATTAAAACATAGTTTGGGAAAAACATCAAAAAAAATTAGATGTGACAATGGAGGTGAGTCCATCCAACGACATGATGATTTTTTTATAAAGAAAATGGAATTATCCTTGAAACAACTTGTCCACACACGCCCCAACAAAATAGGGTCGTTGAGAGAAAGCATCGACATCTCCTTGAGACGTCTTGGGCCCTAAGGTTTGAGGCTAGTACCAAAAAGGTTTTGGGAAGAATGTGTTTTAACCGTCGCGTACGTAATTAACCGGCTACCTCTTCTAAGGTCATCGGAAACAAAACCCCATATGAGTTTTACAACCGAGTGCCCGACTATGATTTCATAAGGGTCTTCGGTTGTCTCGCATATTATAAGAACACTGATACGAGAGGAGACAAGTTTGAAGAAAGGAGGAGGGCCGGGGTTTTTTTTGGGTTATCCGCCCAACATAAAGAGGTACAAAATATACGACCTTGAGAAGAAAAAAATAATAATCTCAAGAGACGTCAAAGTTTATGAGGATTAACTTCCTTTTGGTCATGTCTCAATTTGCCAACACGGTGATATTTTTGAAAAAGATGGACCCACTGAAGCATACAGTGAAGTCCAAAGACGAGAACAAGATATTGTTGCAACAAGTATTAATGAAGATAATGCTCATGAAAACTCTCATGGCCCCATCGAAATTATGAGCCCACCATTAGAACCGAATGTTGACCCAACTATTGACTCATCATCACAACATGAAAATGACTCCATGCATGAGAATAGTGGTTCCACAAATGAAGATAAAGAAGCCAATGACTCAAATGAAACTCACGAAGACCAAAGCTCATGATTTGAACAAGGATGGGGTAAAAGAAATAGGTCACAACCAGCTCAATTACAAGACTACGAAGTCAAGCTTCCCCCATCCCCGTTGATCCAACGCATCCCGTATCCAATCAAGACTCCTCAATGGTATACACTTTATCAAATTTTGTTTCCTATAAAAAAATTTCTTGCTCTCACAAAACTTTCTTAGCAGGCATCGATTCAAATGATGAGCCAAGAAAATTTTACCAGGCTATGCAAGATGAGAAATGGAAAGAAGCAATGGAAAAAGAAATACGAGCCCTTGAGGAGAACGAAACATGGACCCTCGAACACTTGCTGGAAGGCAAACACACCATAGATTCCAAATGAGTTTATAAAGTAAAATATAAACCAAATGGGGAAGCTGAGAGATACAAAGCCCGTCTCGTAGCAAAATGGTTCACACAACAAGAAAGGGTTGACTATCACGTCACTTTTGCTCCAATTGCTAAACTTGTTACACTTAGAACTCTTATAGCCGTAGCGGTTAAAAGAAACTGGATAATCAACTAAGTATATGTGAATAATGTGTTTCTGCATGGAGATCTTGATGAAGAGGTACATATATGAAAATACCACAAGGTTTTCCTAAAGAAGGAGAAACACGGGTCTGCAAATTGAAGAAGTCAATTTATGGGTTGAAGCAAGCCTCTCGGAATTGGTATAAAAATTCACTACATCTCTCCTTGATCTCGGCTTCAAACAATACAAAGCCGATTACTCACTCTTCATCCACAAACAAGGAAACAACTTTCTAGCAGCATTGATATATGTAGATGACATCATTGTCGTTGGGAATGATTGTGATCGAATGCAAGTCATGAAAGACGAGCTTGATAAACGATTCAGCATCAAGGATATAGGAAACCTTAAATACTTCCTTGGCATCGAGGTGGTTCGTACTTCCGAGGGACTTGTCTTGAGCCAAAGAAAGTACACCCTAGATATCCTTGAGGATTGCGGATTACAAGGGTGCCGACCAAGCTCATTTCCCGTGGAACCAAATTTAAAGTTGGATAAAGGAGAGACACAATCGAAGGTGGATAGTACCCGTTACCGAAGAATAGTAGGACGTTTACTCTACTTGCAAGCCGCAAGACCCGACATTACTTACACGGTGAATGTTTTAAGCCAATTTATTGCCAACCCTAGGCAAAATAATATGGATGCTGCTCATCGTGTTCTCCTTTACTTCAAAGCTACACTCGGGCAGGGAATACTTCTACCACAAAAGGGAGGTTACAACCTCTCGGAAAATTGTGACTCGGATTGGCTTGGTTGCCCGCTCACAAGACAGTCTAGAACATGGTATTTACTCCTCCTTGGAGGTGCGCGTGTTTCATGGGAAACTAAAAAGCAGTCAATTGTTTCGCGCTCCTCTGCTGAAGTAGAGTACCGTTTCATGGCTTCAACAGTTAGTGAGGTTGTATGGATACGATGGCTTCTATGGGAGCTTGATGTTATTGTAGAAGGACTGACACCCCCTTTTTGTAATAATCAAGCTGCTAAACATATAGCTTCACAATTAAATTTTCTACTTGACAAGTTAGGTGTTATTAATCTACACACTCCAACTTGAAGGGGAGTATTAGAATTTTAAATTGTTTACATATGCTCCTCCATAATCATCTCCTACTTTGTTGGTCACTCGTTATTCTCCGTATTAGAATCCCATAATTATTTCCTGTAACACCCTTAGCCTTACTTTACAGAAATGCATGTTTAGAAAATCGGTCCAGAAAAATTTCGCCATCTTAAACAACGTTTTACCCAAAAAGATTTAACGATGGTCATCCCAAAACTTCGGTTGGGTTAGTATACAACCCCTTATCAGAGTATGCAACTTAATTAAGCAACATCATCATTAAGTTTTTAACACATACTCCCATTGGTGTTCAGTTCTCCAAAAGCTTCGCTTGATCGTGAACCATTCCTTTCCTGTCACAAATAACAGTAACACATTAGTATTGGTGACAAAAAAACTAATAACCCAAACTACCCTCCCTTAAAACTGAAGAACAACAAAAGATCGAATCTCGGGTCCATCGCGTATCGCGAAGGATCTCTTGCGCCACGCGAGGGATCCAGGCGTATCGCTTGCTGCTTCATCACCTCCAAGCGATATGCTTGGAAGTGCATTTAAAGGGATCATGACAGGTTTTGCCAGTTTATCATACTTAGTCAAAAAAAAATATGGGCATTTTCAGTTTGTGCTGCAAAAGTCCCATTCATTTCTATTCTTTCTGGCCATACTTGAACTAAGATATTAGTCAAAAAATTAAATATTTATTTCATCCATTTCTACAGATTCAACGTATGTATTCAATATACGAATTCCCAACCCGTTGACCCATTTCACCATCATACATCCTTAAAAAGGCGAACTATTAACTCCACCTCTTATTCTCATCTTATAATAACATTTACCACATTCCATCTTAGCTTACTAAGCATTCATAACATGTATAAGATAAAACATAACCAAGTCACACATTTACCACATTCCATCTTGCATATGTATTCAATATGGCGACGGGTTAGAGAATGGGAAGACAGATTCATCGAAGAGAACATGACGGGATAGGATTATTTGACCAGAGAGAAGATTGTAGCACTTATAGCCTCGACGAGAGGAGGGGTAACCGAGGAAGACACACGAAGTGGAATGATGGTCGAGTTTATTTATAGCGGTGGAGGGAATAAGAGGGTAACACAAACACCCAAATATCCGGAGATGGTTATAAACGGGCTTTCGGTGGTAAAGACGGAAGGTTGGAGAGCCATTGTTTAAGAGTCGAGAAGGGAGAATATTAAGCAGGTAGGTGGTGTGTTTGAGGGCATGGTGCCAACAATTTTGAAGAACGGATGAATGAGCAAGAAGGGTACGAATAATATTATTTATGGAACATACTTTTCATTAAGCTTTTCCATTTTGCGAGGAGGTGTATGGACTAGAAAAGCGAAAAAGCATACCATTATCGCTACAAAACTTGTGGAAGTGGGTGTTGTTGTATTCGGTACCGTTGTCACATTGAAAGCATTTGAAGGGTTTACCGAATTGGGGTTTTATTAGATTAGCAAATTTGAGACTTGTGGGAAAAACTTGAGATTTATTCGATAAAGCATGAGTCCAAAGAAAATTAGTATTGTCATCAAGAAAAAGAATATAATATTTACACCCGTTAGATGACAATACCGGGGATGTCTATAAGTCACTATGGATTATATCAAACGGAAACATAGTAGAAGATCGCGATGCAACAAAAGGTAATTTAATATGATGTCCAAACACGCGAGATTGACAAAGTTTATTACCAGAAGAAACACTAGAATAAAATGACAAAGTTGACTTTAAATTATTTAAAATATTATTGCCAGCATGTCCTAAGCGGTGATGCCAGGTGTCCCGAGAAATTGCAGCAAAGGTAGAAGGTCTTGAGGAAGCCAAGTTGGATGGAAAAGTGAACGGGTAGAGGTCGTCAGTGCTGTCACACATGAGGATAGGTGTCTGGGTATCCAAATCCTTCACAGTTAAACCAACAAGGTCGAACTCAATATATATACAATTGTCAGTTGTTAACCGACTGACAGATATCAAATTTTTGACAAGGTTGGGTGCATATAAAAGGTGAAGTAGCCGGAGTTGTGCTAAGGGTGGGTTTAAGGTTGAGTGTCCAGTAGCATGAACCGGTATTGTAACGCCATTACCAAAAACAATATTTCGAGGCAGTGTATTGAAATAAAACTTAAGATTACCTGGATTATTTGTCATATGCGAGGTTGCACCCGTGTCCAAATACCACTATGGATCTTGCGGATTAAGTGTAATCGACTGAAAAGCTTAATTAAGTTCCGTGGGAGTGTAGGCATCCTTTGAAGCGTTGTAATCTTGTTGTGGCCTAGGACCCAGAATACCCGGTGCATTTGAGGAGGGGGTCGGTTGTAACTAGGAGGAATGGATACCGGTTAAGTGAGATACGGACATGGGGGCTGAGACCATGTCGATGGGCTGGGCCAAGTGGGCTGAACAAGCCGGACCGAATGGGGTGGAGGAGGCTGGGCCCACGACTAAAACAACTGGACCGGAAACACCGGGCGACTGCGATTGTTGGAGAAGCGAAATCGGCCTTTGTTAGTGGACCGATTTCTACCCGAGTTGCGGCCTGAAGGGTGCTGATCAAATGGAGGTCGCTGGTCAGATGACGGCGCAGCCTGGTGGGCGGTGGCGGTGAGAGCTGCTGCGGCGGCGGATGCGTTTTGGGCAGTGTGCCCGGTTTTTCTGGTCTCCTCAGTCACAAGTTTGGAACAGGCGACGCTGAAATCAGGAAGTGGTTCCTATTGCTGCAGATGACCAGCGACCCCGTCGTAGGCCTCGCTGTGACCGGAGATTAACTGCAGCACCAACCGATCGTTGGAGACAGGGGCATCCACATTGGTGAGTTGATCAGTCAGGTTTTTCAACTCGTTACAACAGGCCGTGACATTAGAGAAACCTCCAAGGGAAATTAGTGAAACGTTTTTCCAAATGAAGAGCCCGAGCATGTTTGTTGTCATTAAAGTAGTCCGCAAGAGCCTTCCATGCGGCAGCAGCAGTAGTATTTTTCTTCAAGACCATAGACATAAGTTCAGGGGAGATAGTGCCATAGATCCACTAGAGAACTATGGCATCCAGACGACGCCGAATAGCGTCATCTTGAGCGGCTTTTTCTTTGGCCGCTACGTCAGAGGAAGAAGCGGGCAGGACCCTAGCAGAGAGATGATCAATAACATCGAAAGTTGTATAATGGATACGAAACAGTTCCGACCAAGATCCATATTGTTGGTTTGCTGACTTCAAGATGATCGGAATGTACGTACGTATGTTGGAGGCTGTGATGGAGGGATAAGTCTTTGGGTCCATTGGATGGATGTAGATGAGAGAAACGACAGAATGGAGGGATGGCCGGCGGCGGCTAGGGATGGGGAGAAAGTGGTCGCCGTCTAGGGTTCACAGGGAGATAGGGGTCGTAATTTGGTATGATACCATGTAAGGAATTGGTCAATGATTGATTTTCATTGATAATATATATATATATATATATATATATATATATATATATATATATATATATATATGGAGATGATCATTTGAGAACCAATTGGGTTTGAGAACTTTTGAGAACCATTCTGATTTGAACCTAACCCTATATATATGAATTTGAATGCTCCCCCCCCCCCCCCTGAATATTAGTGGCTCAGAATGGTTCTCAAAAGTTCTCAAAGAAAAAAGTTCTCATTTGAACCTAACCCTATATATATATATAGGGAAGGGTTCCGTGTAGACCCCTTAAATTTTGTAGACCCCGTAGACCCCTATAAAACTCAATAAAAATAAAACTCAGTGTTGTAAATTTGTTTTTTTTTTATTACGATAAGCTTTTAAGAACCAAAAAAATAAATAAATAAATTAAAAAAAACAAAAAACATTAAAAATCGAACATTTTAAGACAATGAGTTTTAAAATAATGAGTTTTAAACGCAACACTGAGTTTTATTGAGTTTATTGAGTTTTAAACTCATTGATTTTTAAAACTCATTGTCTTAAATGTTCAATTTTTAATGTTTTTCGTTTTTTTTAATTGTCTTTTTTTGTTCTTAAAAGCTTATCGCAAATAAAAAAAAAACTAAATTAACAAAATTGAGTTTTATTTTTAATGAGTTTTATTGAGTTTTATAAGGGGTCTACGGGGTCTACAAAAAATAAGGGCTCTACAAAAAAATAGGGGTCTACACGGATCTTTTACCTATATATATAGGGGGAGGATCATTTGAGAACCAATTGGTTTTGAGAACTTTTGGAGAACCATTCTGAGCCACAAGTTGTATATAAGGAAATCCCCCCCCCCCCCCCATGAATTTGACTGCTTCCCCCCTGAAAATTAGTGGCTTTCTCAAAAGTTCTCAAAAGAAAAAGTTCTCATTTGAACCTAACCCTATATATATATATATATATATATATATATATATATAGGGTAAGGATATGGTAAAAACTAGTATTTGTGTAAAAACCTAAAAACTAGTACAATTTAAGCAAGGAGGGACCAAAAGTGTAACTTTTTATAATTTATAAACAAAAAAACGCGGAGGGGTAGTTTTGGAAATAGAAAAATAGATATTTGGGGGGCGGGGGTCTCATTTACGCAAACACACACAAAATCAAACCAAGCCCTAACCGCCAACGATCGCGAAGCCGGAAATCACGCCCATCGATCATCCGGACGTCTGAATCAAGATCAAGTGTCTATTCGATGAAGAAGCTAACATATATTAACAATGCTTGTCGATTTTAACTTGAAAAAACATTTGGAAACAAAAAAAAATCGCAACAACTACCAGTAAATTCATACGACAAACAAGTATATATATTCGAACTTGCGAATCAATGTTAATATACAGTATAACTTGAAGAATACCGTTGAATTTCGGTGTTGAAATCTCATGATTTCAACACGAGAAAAGTAAAATACGTCAGAATGACGACGGAAGAGTTTACATTAGCAACAGATCACAAGTGTAATAAAACATATGGTGAAAGATGTGATAACTCAACGTCAGTTAAAACGTGTACAATATAAGTGCACAGGTGTAATAAGTCAGTCTAAAAGACTAGTATATAAACAAATGTTCATACGTGTAATTCATTGTTTCATACAGGTGTCGTACATTAGTGCACATGTGTAATGAAACGTTGTATTCAGATTTAGAATATACCAATACGTGTAAAATGTTGGTGCACGTGTGTAATGAAAAAATCATTACACTATCAAGATTGTATTACAGTAATATACCATGTGTAATTTACTGGTGCACATGTGTAACAAATCACAAAATGTGTAACAACCCATGTATAAAACAATTAGTGCACAGGTGTATTAAAAATCAAATTAAAACATAACATGTTTTGGGAGTGTTTATGCTGATATACATAACCAATTTTGTGTGTGTTTCAGGAGCAGGAAGAGTTAAAAAGGAGTAAGCTATTTTTTTTTTTTTTTTTTGTAAAACAGAAACTATTACACATAATGTTTACATGTATGTTCTGTTTATCAAACAGCAAGGAAGAGTTCAAGGATTGCTTCCCATTTCGATTCAAAATATACAAACAAACCATCCGATCCGGATATTATAGAAGCTAGCGATGAAGAAGAGCAACCAGTCACAGTCACAGGTTAGATGAACGCACACACAGTGTTATAATTTACATTATGCATACTAAAATGGTGATCACAAACAAATGACAGCAAAACGATTGAAGATTATATACAATCCAGAAAAAGACAAATCAAAGCCAACAAAAAATGATTCAGAAAAGAATGATAACGAAGAAATTCAGATGGATGACAGGGATTCAAATAACAATACAAGTGATGAGGACGAGGGAAGTGAAAATGTCGGATCGGATGACAGTGTCGAATATGATCGATCGGGTAGTGAAAGTAGTGATAAGATTGAAAATGACAGTTCCGAAGACACCGAGTTTGAAGATAACAAAGATGGTAACAGTCTGATTAATAGCAATAATAACAATAACATATCAGACACGATTCATGAAGTAAGGCATTATATATGATTTGTTATTTACAATATTGTTTCAGATTACAAGATTGAACGTAGAGCAAAAAACAAGGTGGATGTGAACGTGCAAGATGAAGGTACATTTTAATTAAAAAAGGAAAATATGTGTATGAAACCAATATTAGTACACAGGTGCATCATGTCATACCACGTAATATATAAATTATAAGCTGAATGTATTGTTGGTATCGTAGATGGTTTGAAGGAAATTAAAGAAAGTACATCTGAACACACAATGAAACTAAGAGGGAGAAGTAAAAAAAGACGAAGAGTATGATCCGGAAAAGATCATAATCAAGAATGTTACTAAATGTAAAATGATTTCACATAAGTTTTTGTTGTCTTTATCAAATAATTATATTGAGTATGGAGTGAACTAAAAAACAGTGAACATGTGTAATAGAAATTACGATTATTACACAAGTGTAATGGTGGTCAATGTAATACAATTTCATAAAGTATTGTTTTCATATTTTTTTATTGCTGGTCATTACAAACACGAAATAACGGTAAAAAACAGAATAACAGTATTATTACACAAGTGTAATAATGAGTATTACACAAGTGTAATAATGATTATTACACAAGTGTAATAATGATCACTGTAATACAATTTCAATGTTTTTATTTACAATGTTTACAACATAAAGTATTATTTTCATTTTTTTCTATTTTTGGTAATTACAAACACGAAATAACGGTAAAAAACATAATAACAGTATTATTACACAAGTGTAATAATGATCAATGTAATACAATTTCAATGTTTTTTTTTACCATGTTTACAACAAAAAGTATTATTTTTAGTTTTTTTTCTTGTTGGTCATTACAAACACGAAATAAATTTAAAAAAAAACATAATAACAATATTATTACATATGTGTAATAATGATTATTACACTTGTGTAATAACGATCAATGTAATACAATTTCATTATAAAAGTCAGTCACATTTGTTATATTAACACATTGGATGGTTTAAAGACATCAAAACAGAAAAAACTGTTGGGGTCAAAAGAAAGAAGAATGTTGGGGTCAAAAGACAAAAGATATTAGCAAAAAAAAAAATGAAGAGACCTAAACCGAAGAAAGGAGTTGAACCAAAGAAATCATCTACACCAAAGAAAGAAGACCAGAAGGGTGTTATTAAAAAGGGTGATGAATTGCCAGGATTGAGGACAAGATCAGCACCCACACAGTTATCTAAGGCGGTTGTAACACTATCAAAGAATCAACGTGAATCGGTTAGAGAGATGGGATTGGGTAGAATGTTGAAGTTCAGGATGGATGGAGTACCATCAAAGATTGCGTACTTTATAGTTGAAAAATTCAAGCCCGAAAGTATGGAAATTGATCTGGGTAACATTAAGTTGTTGATAGATAGTGAGAAGATTGAAACATTGTTTGGCCTGAAAAACGAAGGTGATATTCTTGAAGTGTCATCAAAAAAGAAATTGGGCACGGTTGCTAAAGCATGGAAATCAAGATACGGAAAATCATACATCACATGTGTTGAAGTTGTAAGCAAGATGAGGGAGGATACTGATAATCCTGGTACATTCTTCAAAATAGACTTCATAGCATTGTTTTCAAGCGTGATGGCTGAGTCTGGAAGCAACGAGTATATGAAGCTCGATTCTGTGCCATCCATTATAGACGAAACAAACCTGAATAACATAAATTGGAATAAATATGTAATGGATGCACTTAAAAGATGCAAGGATACATGGGTGAGTGGTGGAGGCGGACCACGATTCACGGGGCCACTAGCACTATTAACGGTACGTGTTTTATACACTATTTTATTTTAGTTAGTTCCCTTGTTTACAAGTTTGTTTATTATAACAGGAACATTTTTTAAAAATTAATATTAATAACTGTTTTAAACACATGTGTAGTTGGTATACGTGGATAGCATGACGTGCCCAGTCATAAATGATGAACGAAGCATAAGCCCTCTCAAGTTCTGGACATCAGATACATTGAAGATAAGGGAGGATTATGAAATTGAAAACGGTGGTTTTGGGATGGGACAGCTGAGAGATACATATGTTGACAATGAAGGAGATGGGAGCGATATGGAAATATCAAAAGGAGGGGACGTGAATGTAATCAAGAATAAAGAGGTCACAGAAAAAAACAATTTGAAGGTAAAAATTCAACCGTAGTACTTTCTGGTAGGTTGAATGTATACATGAATTATACAAAGTTATATTAATACATATGATATAAATGATCTGTGCACAAGTGTAATAATACAGTTGTATAAAAGTGCACACGTGTAATAATAAATATATTATAATAGTGCACAACTTACATAATTTAATTAGAGTGACAATAACACACATTTTACATACATCAGAAAAAAGGAAATAGAAAAAGGCAATAGAAGAGGCTTTAAAGGCAATAGAAGAGGCTTTAAAGGAAGCATGGTCATTATTTCCAAACAACGATGAGCTGATGGTGTACATAGATCAATACAAGTCACATTATAAGACAGTCGTGGAGTTCAATAAAAAAGAGAAAGTAAACAAAGATACTAGGGATGCTGAACACAATCTGCAAGCTGTAAAAAGCAAATTAAGAAGGGGGAAAATGTATAGTAGGAAGAAACGCGACGATTCGATGCCATCATTTGATCTTGGTGTAGATCTGTCACAAAGCACACAGGAATCAGACGATGGGGAGCCCGCTTTCAAAGATGTTGAAAAAAATGCATTGCTGGATTTGTATACAAAGAATTTGGGAAAGTCCGTGCAGGAGGAACACGAGCCTATTCAAGAGACTGATAAACTAACTGAGGGTTCTGAAAGCACAAAGGGTGGCAACACAAATATGGATCATAAATGTACCGAAGCAGCAGATTTGATATCATCAGTTGTCAGCACTAAGGGCGATGGGGTAAAAACAAATGAAAACGTTAAATATGAAAGGAAACCGGTTGATATCATCATCCCTATGAACGAGGAAGAGCGCATTGTATGGCAGTATCTGATGACTTTTGCGGAAGATAGGAATAAGGTAACCAGAAAGGAAAAGGAGAAGGAAGAAGCTGAATTGAACAAGATGTCAGATGAAGACAGAAATAAAGAAGAAAAAAATAAAATGGAGAAGAATGAACAGAGGGAGGTCGCAGCCGAGTTCACGTAAGTAACCTAGTATGTTAAATGTATGATCAATGCACATGTGTAACATAACAGCCAAAAAAATGTGCGAAGGTGTTACAACATAGGACACTTTATATTAAACAGGTGGTATATTACACATGTGCATTAATTTATTAAAAAGTATTTAATGCACAAGTGTAACATGGTGGCTTGTCAACACATTTGTGCATACTTCCGTGATGTTTTTTTTATGTTTTAACTTGTATTTTTTACAGTCAAATTATAATATTATTTTGATGTGTTGATTTTTTTTTTATTATTATGATATGTAGTCAAGATTTTTTTGAGACTGCATCAGGCGTGGAAACAAAACCGTTCCTTTTAGGAAGCTTAGCACCAGGATTAGAAGTATTCGCTGAGGTGGTAGATTGCTGGGCTGCAATACAAAACATCGAGGAGAACAGAACAACAAATAATGCACCAAAGCATCTATATTGTTACACGTCAACAGTTGTAATATATATATCTCGTTTTTACACATTGACTATTTGATATTATGTTACAAATATATTTATATTACACATGTGTAATGTTATTTTTTTTTTTAATTCTTATTGACATTTCAGATTGAATGGATGGTAAAAAACAATAGCACAAAGAAAGTAAGGATGGATAAGTTTGCGAAGAATCTGGAACATGTGCTCGCATGGAATAAAAGACTGATGGATCTACGATCGTTCGACACGATTGTCGTGCCAATGTTGGAGAATCACCATTTTTATATAGTGTGTTTTGATTTGGATGCACCTGGAACATCAGTGATTGACAACATGCACAAAGATGAAACACCAATTATTATGAAAGATTCGAATGCTTTCAAAACGAAAGGGACACCATTCAAAGTGGTAGGTCAACCGTATATATATATATATATATATATATATATATATATATATATATATATATATAGCTTTTTTAGGTATAAGTGAGTGTGAGGTCAGAACTGAATATAATGTATGTAGTATAATTGTTAATTATTACACACGTGTACTATATGAAATTCGTGTATTAATGGCAAACGATACTTTGCAGAAGGATCTGGTATGTAGTTATTTGCGAACCGTAAAGCACCCTAAGGCTGCTGTCATGGAATTAGCAACGCCAAGAAGGTTGGATCTGAGCTGGGCAACAAAGAACAATTACACAGATTGTGGGCTGTTTGTGATGAGACATATGGAAGTGTATAGAGGGAGAAAGAAGAAGTTCGATTGCGGGTTCAGTGATGACAATGTAAAACAAGAATCGCAAGTGAATAACCTCCGTATGAGGTATGCCACAAAGATGTTGATCACATCAGCAAACAAGCACCGTGAATATGTATTGAAGGAAGCAGAGATCATGAACACAAGACTGACACAACATGCAGGAAAGAGCAAGAAGGATGAAGACAGAGACGTGGAGTTTTTGAAAAGGCTGGAAAGCGAGTATGACAGAATTGAAAAAGATTTGGAAGGGTTAAGAAAGTAAGCTAAAGGAAAGAACGACGGCGTAGAAGGTAAGACGGCTGGAACATCAAAACCAAACGTATCTGGAAAGCACGTGACCTTTAATCTGCCGGCTGATGCAAGATGATAAAGGATGGTTGCACAATGTAGGTTTGAAAAACACAACTGTTGTTATAAATAGTTAACAAGTGACGCAGTGTCGTAGATTTGTGTCTGTTTAACTTGGATTATATTCTAGTATATGTTGCTAGTACTTTATTAAATAGTTGTCAGTATAAACCATGGTTGTTGAACAATGTATAATTTTGATGTTTTAGTGCACTTGTGCACTGGAATGTATGATTTGGTGATTATGGGTTATTAAATAATTTGACGTGTATATTTGTATGTTTGTTAAACAAATTTTGAGTTTTGGTATCATATAATACAGGTGGGTGAATGTTTGATATATATTACGTTTTAGTGCACCTGTGCACTGGCACGTTTGTGTGTAATAAAACATGTATGAACAAAGTCAAATAAAAAAACATAACAGTATTAGTGGAAACAATCATATATATATATATATATATATATATATATATATGTATATGTATGTATATAATATAACACGCATGATAAATGCGTTATACAATATGTGTGATGTTTACGTTGAATTGGAATTAAGCAGATGTAATGTTTCGCATAAACACAAATGGAATAACAGTGCACATGTGTATGGCTGTGTTTAAGTTTGTGAAATAACATGTGTAGTTGTATAATGTTCTGTTGTAAGAGATGTATAACATTTGGGAGTAATTAAAGTATGTGTAGAAATAATAACACGTGAGCAGAGTTAATTTTAAATTAAAAGGTGTTTTAGTGCACATGTGCACTATTACAAAATTATGTTTAAAACCATAATATCAAAGCCATCAATGGGACATATACATTTTAAGAATTATTCATCAAACTACAGAGTATTGAGTATACATGCGGAAAAAAACAGTGAACATGCATAACAAAAATTTTGATTATTACACAAGTGTAATAACTATTATTACACGTAATAATGATCAGTGTAATAATGATCAATGTAATAATGATTATTCATCCAACTCCATATTACCAAATATGTCATACAAAGTTCAAACAAAAATAGGTAATGTACTAAAATTCAACAGATGTAAAAAGTAAACATAAATCGAACACATATAGAAATCAGAAAGATGGCGAGGTAGCTGGGAACCCATCATTTGTTATAGGAGGACGTCTAGCAGAACGAAATGGTTGACGTCGTGTAGCGGATGAGTTTGGGGGCTCAACATGTGGGACAGCTACCGGTTCATCAGAATTATTAACAACACCAGAAGAGTTACAAGCATTAGTAACAACAGCAGAAGGAGAATTGATGGAAGAAGCGGCAACCAACTCAGCAGCATGTCGAACCTTATCGCAGTTTCGTGAATCATGACCGTAAACAAGTTTATTGCATTTTTTGCAAAATCTCGGTCCCTTTTTAAATGCCTCTACTGCTTTCTCGCCAGGACCAATCAATCGCTTATCGGTACCACAACCCTTGTTTCTAATTCCCTGGGTTGGTTCAAAAAAAGCACTACCAAACTCGGGTTGGCGCAGAATATCACTAATAACTGCAGACGTTCTATCTTGATCAGGGTTGCGTGGCACTTCAAGGAATATACAGCTTTTTATCTCTTTACGTTCATTCAAAAACATGGTAAGCTGATCCGGCTGACGTCGTAGACGGTCTATGCATTGTGAGACAGTATCAATAATGTCATTTCTGAGTATTTCAGTTTCAGTGTTGTCAACCGAATAACGAGTTGAAATAGCATACACTCTTGACGGCAAAGCATTACGAGTCCAGCGAAGGTTAATATAACGATCAGGAATGCGATTGATGTCATAGAATCTGATAACATGATAAACATGCCGACATAGATAACCAATACGCGGAAATAGCAAACATGAGCACGTTACACTTTGATCGACAACATTAAATGAAATCTGTTACAAAGCAAGAAGTGGTTCAGATCAGATAAATATTGAAAAAATGTGTATTAAAACAAGTTTGCAATAAAGCAGCACGCGTGCACTACTAAAAACAGAAAAACTTATATATATACATATACGTACCTCGTATTTGTTAACAGTTACAAAGTGCTTGTTGTAATGTGAAACAGTATATATCTTCGTATCGCCAACAGTGCGTGTATCACCAACAGGACAATATAAAACGCTCATCTCGATTTCCTTCTGAACTTTTTAAAAAACTGATGATGTATACACAGAAGCAGCATGTCTCTCTATAGGAAGTGGCGTATGTATTTCAGGAGTAGTGGTATTTGTATCGAACTCCATCTTACGTTGGTTGTTACGTTGCCAATCAAGGGCAGTGTCAAAACACATGAGAAATTGTAATAACGTGTTTGATAAGCTAGAGTTGACCTTGAAATGCGCATTTGAGCTCTCAGATCTCGATGTGGTTTTCATCAAACAGCTCATGGGGACATCTCGAAAGTAAGCAGGAACCCATTCAGCTCGAATGTCATAAATTTGAGATAGCCATTCATGACCAGTCAAATCACATTCAGCAAGAAGTGCATGCCATCTCTCTTCAAAGGTTTCCCGGTCAATAAGCAGATTCCACACAAGTTTGTGTATAGATTTACGAAGACCGGTGTTGGCTAGAATCTCACCAAGAATCTGTTTGAAAAAGGCAGACAGTTATTAGTGCACATGTGCACCAGATAATAACAGGAAGTAATTAAGGATGTGATGATATACCTTAGAAGGAAGCTTCCGCATAATGTGCCACATGCACAAATGATGAACAGATTCATTAAATACGGAAGAAATCGCTTCTTTTATTGATGAATCTTGATCGGTCAGAACTAATACAGGTTGTTTTGCATGTGCTTTAAGAAATGTAGTAAGCAACCAGGTGTACGACTCAATGGTCTCATCAGATATCATTCCAGCACCAAACAACACGCACTTGTTATGGTGGTCAACACCGGTGAAAGGCACAAATATCATCCTATATCTGAAGCACTAACACATAGGTGTTAAATATGATGAATAATAAATAATAACAAAATAAATACACAAGAATAGTGCGCATGGGTAATATAGTACAAATAGTTTATCATATATTTAATATACAGTTCAACTGATCACAGATACTTTAAAACAGTAGGACTAGTGCACAGGTGTAATATTTCACAAAAAACATAAAATATGATAAACACAATATGATGTATCATATATATATATATATATATATATATATATATATATATAAATATATCAGATATGATGTATGAAATAGATGATACATTTTATGTGAAGGACTAGTTAATTTAACAGAAACTTACAAGTTTGTTCTGTAAGTCGCATCAAATGACAAAACATCTCCAAACACTTCATAGTTGCATCTCGATACGTCATCAGCCCAAAAAAATGATTTAAGTTCCGTACCAACAACTAGACTTTCATAAAAGAAATTGTGGAGATTCTCAGTTCGGGCTTGTAGTGTGTCCATTACAAGTTTTGCATCTCGACTTCCAGTAAACAGACGTATGGATCGGGAAAAATTCTTGAAGTCAGTTGTAAAACCATGAACGTTGTGGTGGCCACCCTTAAGAGACGACTGAACTCTGTGAGCGATATTAGGACCAATTTTATTTAGGCTCATCTGATGAATAAACTGTTGGGTGCGAAAGTCAAGTTTGCGACGCCTCTTAGTGGAATCCATGAAATCAGGACCAATAAGCTCATGGTTGTGAGCCTCACGAAATACATATAGCACATACTGTCTAGTCTCAACATTAAACTTCATCCGAATACATGCATCACAATTAGTTAAGGACGAACGAACACTCTTCATAGTGGACAGTGAACTCTTGTCAGCAGAATCAATCCTCTTTTGTTTTGGTTTACCAGCACGATTGCATAGAATGTAACGGTGTTTCGTAACCTCTCCAGAATGCCTATGCGTGCCTAATCTCGTTGAAAAGCCAGCTTTCGCAGCATATGATTCATACATATCAGTAACAGCCTCCCAGGTATCATATACAGAGTATAGGACAGGAACAAACGTAGGGTCGACATCTGGTTTCCAGAATATAGTCCCATCAGGTGATGAATAAACCCTACTAGTCGCACCACCTTTAACAAACAAAAAAAATAAAAAATAAAAACATAAAAAAACAAGATCAAGATACTAATGTAGTCAGAAACATAGATATAAAATACATTGATAATATAACTCGTGGAAGAAACTACATACCTGCACTGTTTGTAAGGCATGTAAGTTGTAAGGGACAACATTTTTTCATAAGGTTTTGGAATTACACACGTGTAATAAAATCACAAGGTATAAGAGATACATATTATATATAAATGAATTCAGAACTGTGTATGTTTGGACATACATCAAGGATATGAAATAATTAAAATATAGTAATAGCAAGGACATTATAACACATGATTGTATTTGCTGTGAAAAAACTTAACAAAGGTACATGGTGCATATTTAGTGCACCAATACGTTAATACACAAAATTATAGTACAAATAGTTCATAATATGTTAATTATACAGTTCAACTGATCACATGTACTTAATATCAATAGGATTAGTGCACATGTGTAATATTACACAAAAAACATAAAATATGATAAACATAGTAGAATGAAATACCATGATCTTCTATACGAAGGAAAGTAAGAAGAGGTTCAGAATCAGGTATATAAGCATTGTCAGATGAAGATGAAGAAGGAATGAAAGTAGCAATGGAACTAGATTCACCAGACCGTTCGATCAATTCATGAGAATCAATGTGATCAATATCAAACTCTCAATTAGCATCAACAAAGGATTCAGAACGATCAGCTGCAGAATCGAACGGTAATTCATCAATAGAAGTATCATCCATCGGACCGATTGTAGGTTGAAATCTGATACAAAATTTAAAACAAAATTAGGTTAGAACTCTAAGAGCAATACATGATTTGTGATACAAATTAGGTCAGACAAATACATTCGACGGTTGATCAACACCGATCTCCGGTCAAAATCGCCGGAATCAAATATGCAGGAGGAGGATTTCGTCGTAATGGAGGAGGATTGCGATTAATCCAGATGCGTAATAATGGAGGCAGCGGCAACTTTAAAACCAGAAAATTATAAAAAAATGTAAACTGACAAAAATGCCCTTCATTAAAATGAGTTTTTAGGTTTTTACAAATAAACGTGGTTTTTACACGATCCTCTCCCTATATATATATATATATATATATATATATATATATATATATATTGTGAAAAGTTCATTGTAGACACCCCCATAAGTGTAGACAGGTAGCCACCCTTTTTCACCATTAGATCTCTTGATCTAATGGTTGTGATTAATTTTCGTTTTTCTTTTTTTCTTTTTTCTCATTAATTAGAAACTTTCATATGTGAAAAAGAGCTATTTCACATGCGAAAGTGTCTACAATGAACCTCACCCTATATATCTTCTATATAATATATATATGAAAAGATGAATGTCCACGTGGCATCACCACAAACACCTTATTTTTTCGTTTTCCCGCTCATTCCTACCCCCTAATTTGATAACCCCTTTTTTCGTTTATTTGTTTTAATCGGTTCGAAAAATAAGGAACGAATAATTGTAATCCCAAAATTTCCGGTTGTATCTACCCCTAATTAAAAACCCTACTTATTCTCAACACAGCGCTTCACGCCTTCAACCCCTTTTCTCCAAAATATTCCAGATGTGAACTTGATGAATCCACTCATCACACAGACAAATTAAGATGTGAATCCATGGGTGAAATCGGCTGCTCGGTTTCTATGTTCATCGACTATATCGATGACAGCAGAGGTACGTTGATGTTTTCATATCTATTTTTCATTCCTTTTTTATTTCTTTTGATTTCCCTCGATTAATCTATGGCACCACATGTTCAGAATTGAATGGATAAGCGGTGGGTGCAACTTGCAAGGAACCAGAGGATTTTTGTTCCTCGCTTCATCATTTGTTGTTTTGTTTCTTACAAATCGATGACTTGAAAAAAAAATCATCCAGAAACCAGGTTCGACATCTAATCTTCAGGAGTTCCATTTTTTATATTCATCTGATTAATTGAAGTTGTTTGTTTCTATGTAATTTTGTTTGATTTAGGTTAAATGTTCTCAATTTTGTCCCAGATTGAGGCAACTTCGTACCCTAAAATAGGTTCAACACTCTAATCTATGTATTTTAGCTGTTTTGTCACAATTCAACATTTTGGATCAGCTAGAATTTGATGAATATGTGAATCGAACAGGCCTGCTGCAACTGGTGAGTTAAATCTTTGAATTCAAATCTGATATCTCTTTATGAAAATAATATAAATTTTTGCAACAATAGAATTTCATTTTTGTAATAATGCTTACACACTAACTATTTAAAAGAAAATTAAATACTTGACAAAAAGTTTTTGGGTCAGACCTACCCAGCAGTGTGTCAACACATTTCAAAATTCACCTTTGGTTAATTTGCTTTTTTATTTATGCAGGTTGTAGGTATAAAACATATATAGGAAACGGAAGGTTAGATCAAGAGATAAGGTCTTGGTTGCTTTTTGCACATTATAACCATTACAGGTATCATGATAATTAGCATCTTATGTCCTACAACCTATTAGTAATAGTTAGCAAGTTGACATGTGAGTTCCTTAATATTTCTTGATAAACATGAAGATGGAATATGTAGTTTCGCATACCTTTTTAAGTAATTAATTACTGGTTTATCCAGGTTTTAGGTAATTAATTTGGCTCGATCACCTCTTTTTGCAAACTATTAAACACAACAGGTTGAAATACAATTTTTATACATAATTACGACAAGTTCCCTAATTTAGTTATATCAATTAAACAGTTATTATGCATAATTTGATTGTAGGTTACTTGGTGCTCCTCATTGATCATGGTAATCTTATTTTCATGAGGTTTTATGTCGCTTTAAATTTAATGTCCTTTATGGATTTCGTTTGTTAAATAGTTGATCTTTATTTGTTTTTTGGTATGTGGCATGTTCTTTTGTTTTAGGAGTTACATAGCTTCTGTAGTGAAATTAATGGACGTTGTAACTTCAAGTGAAATTTGAAAAACATGCGGTTTGAAGTTGTGAGCAAATGAAGAACAAATGGTTTGTGACCAAGCATACCACCACCTTTTAATCAAAAATTCGAAAAATACCTTCACAATCAGAAGCCCAACGTGAGACTTCTTCAAAATTCGTTGTCATGTGTCCTTCAAATCACCAATAATAACCATTTTAGTGCCTCAAATGATGTCGTACGCCGCAGCCCATGTGATTTATGTTCTTAGGTATGAAAATCATCTACTGGTCTGTTTGGATTTCATATTGAGTCTCTTTGGCTAGGCAATATCGAATCGACCTTTTTGCAGCCATAGATTACAGTAATTTCAGCCTATACTAAATTCTGGTTATGTTATTCATTAAGAATTAATTACTTTTGTTTGGATTTTTGAAGGTATACATTTGGCTGGATAGAAGGAAAATTTGGGGCGGCAAACTTGCATGTTTTGGTTGGTTCTATAGTGGTTCGAAATAAAATACCTCAACATTGTAAGCCCTAATCCTTCTTATAGGCTAAATTTACACATTACTACATTAGCGGATGATAATAGGTTACCGAGTGCCAATAGCATTAATTTACTTTACAAGGCTCCACTTCCCATAAAATATGTTGATTCAACTGCTCTATTTTTTCTACTTTTTTTTTGTTCACCAACCACAATTCTTCTATATTTAATCTATAGTTTCTTTTGTTTGCCTTATAAGTGGTTGTTACTGCGTTTGCGTCTACTTAGTTTGTTACTATTTCTTGAATCCTGCTTCGTAAATACAAGGTATTGGTTTTAACAGTAGGTGGTTCACTGTGTGGGTTAGTCTCATGTGTGTTTTCACCACAAATGGATCAGTTGCAAAAATCTAAGTAATAATCTTAACAGAGGTCGACCAAATTGGGTGTGTTGGTAAAAAAATGTTGATAGTAGTTTTGTTTGGGAATTTAACTTCGACATGGCCGCTACATTTGATTTCATCTTAGTGACAGGTACTCCTTTTTAACTTTCATTATGTGCTCAGTAGCTTTTTAACATTCTGTAATTGACATTGATTTTGAAATTCCTATTAATATTTGTTGAACAAAAAACATACTATGCTCTATTTTGAAACTCCTCCTTCGGAGCTGCAATGGCTCGAGTAAAAAGAGATCTGTAACAGGTAGTTAAGTATAATATTGGACTATTTAATTAATCAACTTAAAAAGAATTGTGTAAAAGAATTATGTAGTTTGTTTGTGTAATTAAGCGTAGGATTTGATTTACTTTCAAACGTTATTTAAACACTAAACTGTATATGCATTTATGTCATATAAACTATGAATATGAACTGCACTTTGATTTTTTTTTTTGACTAATATGCATGATTTTCCCTTGCTTTCCTGTTGAGTTAACAAGCTGTTTAATCACTATGCAATATAGAATGTATATCTAAGCCGAATATAAACCGTATATGCGCACCCAATGCTGAATAAAAGATTAATATGCATGATATTCTTTTACTTACCTATGTTTTGTGTTTTTATTGACTCTTAGTCGTTCTTTTTTTATAAATCTTTTACCTTCACGGCCTATAGAATTTATATTTTTATTATTTTTTTCTAAATTTGGGTTTTTCTCTTTTTAAAGATATAGATATAGATTATCGAGAAGACGAGTCTTTAGCTTGCAACATTATGACACCAGATGGAGAACACTGTCTGCAAAAGTCAATCTAAAACATACAGCGACATGATTTTTTTCATATTTTACTTTGATCATTTTTTATTGCATTATCAAGAGTGAAGAGCAGAGATTGACTAAAACTTATGATATTGGATGAAGATGAAAATGTAACAAATCAAACGTTAAATGTAATGTATAAGTCTGTATTTTCTAATTTGTAACTTTTTTACATTTTGTAATGTTGTTGTTTTTCTTTAATTCCAATTATTGAATTACACTTATTATAGTATATTATTTTTATTCCAAGAATTTCGATATCTCCTTCAGATAAAAAAATTCCATTTAAATTCAATAGGAGACAATTTCCGATTGTAATATGTTTGGGAATGACAGTTAACAAAAGCCAAGGTCAGTACTTTCAAGAGTTGGACTCTATTTAAATAATCCATGTTTTAGTCAGGGTCAGCTTTACGTTGCATTATGAAGACGGAAAAGTGACAAACAAAATATCAAATGTTGTTTATAAGTCTGTATTTTCAAATTTGTAACATTTTTCATTCTCAAATGTTATTTTTTTTTTAATTTCAATTATCGAATTATATTTATTATAATATGTTATTATAAGTATTATTTTTTTTTTAAATCCGCCCGTGCGTGGCACGGGTATCAAAAACTAGTATATATATATATATATATATACTACTCTAATAAGTGAAGATGTTTACGTGTCCTTCTCTTATCACATATCTAATGAAGATTTGGCGCGCATCTCTCTCCACACCCGCTCTCCATCGTCGACGTCCTCCTAAAATCTCACAACAATGAAACCTAATCGCAGTTACTTTCTCGAACTAAATGGTCAGTGTTTCCTTTTTCCTAAATAAATCATCTGCTCATCAATGTCTTCTATGGGGAATCTAAAGGCCACATTGAAACCTAATCGCAGAGTGAAGGTCGCATTCAAACCTAATTGCAGTTTTGTTCTCCCTAATTATCGCCTCCTCAATGACTTCGACTGGGGATGTGAACCGGTGGCGTTTCCATTGGTGGTTCCTAAACCAAGCTTCTTATAAATCGTGGTTAGTCAGCATCCCTCGTCTATATCGCCTGGCTCTACAACTGCATTTTTCTACTTCCCTACCTCTCTGCCGTTTTAGCTTAGGTAAGTTGTCTCTCTTTTCTTTCTCTGATTTTAGTCAACCATAATCTCTATCTTTACACACATACTGTTTGATGAAATGTCACAGAGAACTTGGTAACTTAGTATCTTCAGTTTTCAGTTTGTATGATAGTCTAAAGTCTAATCAGACAAATAATAGAAAACTGAATTGATCTTATTCAATAAGTGATTACAATATAAATAGGAAAATATAGAAACCCTAAATACCTAAAGAGGCATGTGGGCTCTATAATAAACCCTACTAGTAATCTAATAATAATATTCCAATACTCTCCCGCAGTCGGAGTGGAAATATAATGGAAGATCAGACTGAAAAGCCAAAATAAACTAAAAAAAAAGAAACAAGTGCAATAAGATAAACTAGCTTCGTTCTCGGACTTCGACTCGTAAGTCTCAAATTCCACCAAAAATCCACGATCATTAAAATAGAATCCATAGTCTGCAACCTCAGATTTGGTCTTGATTCCTGAAAAAATTAACACAATCGGCTATATCTCAATCAAGCATCGGTTCCATCTTAGTCGGCAATGATGAAGTAGAAAAGGGAAGAGAAGTTGCTAAGAAAAGAAGCAACTCGACAACCGGTGACCGTGGTCGTGTGACGGTGTGTCGAGGTTGTTAGGCAACGATACATTGGATCGTTAGATCGAGAAATAAGATCTGTAGATCGAATAAAGAAAATGACAAAGTTCGCTAACCGTAGCCAGCCGACAATCTTCGAAAAAGATTAAAAAAAAAGAAAAAAAGAAAAAGAAAAAAAAACACAATTAAAGAGAGGAATTGATGAAAGAAAAGATAGAGACCGATTCACCGTGATTTGATCGGCTAAGATTGATGATAGCGGACCGTGATCCATTACACCGAGGGAGGATGTTTGCGGCTGATCAGAAAGTTGCAGCCGAGGGACAATCAAGATTACGTCAATTGATGACGTGAGAATAATTTTTTTTTCTTTATTTTGCTTTGCATCCAAGACCACCTACAATCTAAAATAATAATTCTAGTTTTCTCTTGTGGAGCCACAATAGCCACAAATACCCCTTTCATGACCTAAAACGTAACAAACAAATTACAAATTAGGATGCAAAGATTCGATTAGGGTCGGCAACAATTTTGAACACAGACACAAAATCGTTCAATTGTATCATGTACTTTATCCATGGTACGATTATTGGGCTTAGAAGGGGAGACAAGGTTTCGGTTTTAGAGTTTTGACAAAATCTTGAATCGAAAAACGAAGTTTTATTCAAACGGAACAAAAAAATAAAAGAGAATGCTGAATAGAAAAACGAAGAAACTAATATGAAAAGGAAAAAAAAAAGAACGAAGTTGGGACAGGGCGGCGGCGGTGGCACACCGCCCTGTCTAGAATCTGAACCTGGTGGCGACGGCTAGGGTTTGGATCGTTTAGGCTGTGATACCATGTAAGATTATGGAAAACTGAATTGATCTTATTCAATAAGTGATTACAATATAAATAGGAAAATATAGAAACCCTAAATACCTAAAGAGGCCCGTGGGCTCTATAATAAACCCTACCAGTAATAAACTAATAATCTAATAATAATATTCCAATACAAGTAAATCTTAGAAGTTTTAAAATGGCATTCACTAAACCTCCATCTCCATTACTGCAAATGTTGCGTTCTGCTTTGATTTTGCTTTTGATTTTAAGCATGGTGCTTGCCATATTTCATTATGTATTTTCGATTTTGCATCCCCATCATAATATTTTGTGTTGCTCCTAATATCCACCATAAACTCTTTATGTTGTTGCAACCATTAGCACAACGTCTTAGAGAATAATGTGCGACTGATTGGATACAGCTACACGATTGTTTTACATTTACACCAAATGAAATACATAAACCTAATGACATTGTGTGGATTGTCATTTTTCATTTCAGTTCAATGGACTTGACTCAGTAACTCTCATTCGTGAACTCGATGCCAATAAACGCGGCCTGCTGATGAAGCTACGCATTATTCAACTGTGAAAGCGTCCATTGTTCTCCAACCCATCCGAAACTTATTCGATTGAAATGGTCCTTATGGACGAGGAGGTACTTCTTGCACGATGTTGGTGATTGTTGATATTATGTTTCTTGATGTGCCCCCTATATTGCCACTTACCTGTAGAAAAGTAGTTTTGCTGCTTTATGTTTTTAGTAACTTTGAATCTTCTGTACAAATTTGGTTGTGAAACAATATTTTTGGTTAATTAAACCTGAATTCACAACTCTATATTTTATGGAATTCTTCAATTTGTTAGTTGGTATATGGATGCATTCTTGCATTTCCTCAGTTAGTTGTGAACCATAAACAAATAACCTTACCTAATATGGTAGCAAAGTTTACATTTGAAAATTTATTTAGTTGACTATAAAAGTCCTGATGATATAAAAAGTAGGCTAAAAATTTAGGGATCAAAATCCAAAATCTTATGTTTCTGTCGTTAGCTTTGCATTCGACTTTGTACTTTTAGGTATCATTTTTTTTTATCTGCCTGATGTGTTGGTGTTCTTGGACTTAATAAACTTAGAATTGAGGATTGATTTATCAATATTCCAGTTTTGGTATCATGCATGTTTCGTGTTAAAAGTGTATCATAGATTAGGACTTCATATATCTAATGTTGTTACGAATTACACCTTTGTTGGGTATAAACCATGAAGTCTAATGCAGTTGATTTACTTATGTTAACAGGACTGTGTTATAACAGGACTGTGTTACAGTATTGTGTTTTTTTTAAGCCCAATGAAGTCAAAATTGAGTTTTAAAGATTGATATGGGTATATAATGTTTTTAATTAACTACATCAAAGAATTAGATATTTTGACTTTGATGGTTAAGAATCAAATTTTTTTTCCAAGATTGTTATGGGTTTATACAGTTTCTACATTGTAAATGTATATTGATATATAGACCCTTTAAATGACATGTTTTGACTTCGTTGGTCAAACGATCCAATATTAATTTAAACAAGTAGAAGATTTGGTCTGGCTACCAATTGTAGAATGTACAGGTCGTGGGCTCGTGGCTACTACATTGTATTTTCTTGCTTCTTTGTTGTTTAAGTGTATTTGTTTTCTTGATTGCAAATCTGATGTCTTAAGCATTGCATTTGAATTTGTACTTTTAGGTGTTAGTGTTTTTTTTTTTAAATAATAAGTCATAAATTTATATATAACAAAACAACGGTTACAACTCAACATGAAGAACAAGGGAGGCGGGCAACAAGCTGCGCCGCCAAGCCCTTCTGAATAGCAAAGCCTAACCGAGTGAAAACCACATTCAAACCCCTAGGCATTGCCACGTTCCCATCCATGACCCTCTGGACGCGAGTCAAGGTATCCACAGCTTCCGGGGCAAGGTAACCGAAGGTGTCAAACGCAAAGGGCACAAACACATGTTGATTCATCAGACACGCTTCCTCATGTTTGCGCACTTTTCCTGCAGCAGCATTCGTGGCAGCCTGGCCTGCCCGGAACCCAGAGCCCTTGAACCCCACAAGAGGGGAGACCCCAGTGAGGTCGACACAGGCATGTTTCCCGTGCTTCCATCCAAAGACAAGGACGTCCGCCGGACGGAGGGAGGAACGCCCGTCCGCTGGATCCGACAAGAAGTTAACCGGGGCCTCCTTCTTTGCAGATATCCCGGCTCTTCTGAAGATGTCAAAAAGGACGTCTCGGACCAGATCATGCTGATACTTGAAACCCGGCAGCTCTTTGCAATGGACCGCGTGTTCCCCATAAGCATCCAAACACGCCCTGCTGCATACCGGGCATCTCTCATCCTTCGGGTACAGGGGGATCATAAGCCGATATTTAAGAATCGCCCGATATTCGACGGGCGACATGTGCTGCCCCAGACCATCAATAGGAAGGGCGAGGAGGAAGTCTTGAGCATGTGGTTGGCGAAGGCATTCCCACACCGCTTTATCCCTGGCTGTCATCCCGAATGCAGCTTCCATTTCTCCCACGGCTTTACCAAAAAGGACATTCGCCAAAACATGTTGGGCTTTGGATGGGGCGGTGTCCTTGTTAGAGAAACCGCTAAGATCAAAGCCCGGAATAAGGTCACGGAGACTGGCCAGCGCGCCCGTGTATGCCGAGTCCATAGGGCACACCCCGCACTCGCGAAGGATATGGTCCTGGAGCTCCCAAGATTGGGCCCTCGAGGCCACGAAAGCGTAGGAGGAGGCCTCGACAGCTGAGTAGACCCCCAGCCCCCCCAGCTTGATGGGTAAGGAGGCAACCCGCCATTGGAGGTCCCCAAAGAAGGGCCCACCACACACGACAATATCTTTAATGGCCGCGCGAAGGTCGTTGTCAAAAGCCACAGCTGCCTGAGCCACATGAAGGGGATAGCAGGTTCTGAGGCCGAAGGAGAGCTTGGCGATACCCATACACGACCGAAGCAGGAGGAGGGCACATTGGGGATCACCCAGTTTGGGGAGGAGGCGCATAAGTTCAGCGGCTGTGTTGGCCCTCCTCAAAGCCAAACCTTGGATAAATCCCTTATCATTGCTGACCGCTCCACCTAAGAGTTTCACCCCTAAGGTCGGCCTGCTGATGCCAACAGGGAAAAGCCCCGCAAGAGCCTTCCTACCATCACAACTCGGCCAGAAAAGTTCGGTCTTCTTAATATTGAGGTCCAGCCCAAGCGGAGGACCCATAACCTTGATGATATCGAGAGCCCTGGAAACCTCTTCAACATCCCCAATGATCGTGCCATCATCGAGGTACCAAGCATGTAGGAGGAGGCGGCAAGAGTCCCGGATGTGGTGGACAAGGGGGTGAAGGACCAGGGCAAACAGGAGTGGCCCCAGCGGGTCACCCTGCTGAACCCCCGTAGTGGCCCAAATATGATCGTCTCCCACGTACAAACGAGCCGGCTGCCCATATAAAAAGTCCACCCAAGGCGAGATAGCCGGGCACCTCAACCGAACCTCGCGAAGTAAGGAAGAACGGTCGACAAGGTTAAAGGCGTTAGAGAAGTCCACGGTGAGCATGGCAAGGGACCCATCGGCGTGCCGGGCATCAAGGAGACGATTGACGCTATGCAGGATAGCCTCGGCCCCGCTGGGGACACCAACCCCGAACTGGAAGTCCTGAAGATACTGGGTCATGTCCTTAGCAACCCCTTTCATAGCGATTTTCGAAACCAGTCGGCGCCAAATAGTGCCCACCGCAATAGGCCGAATACCTTTATCAGGCTTTAAAAGCGGCGTGAGGGGGGCCGAGGCAACGAATTCCGCAAGGCTAACAGGGCACCTCCCCCCCAGCCATAAGTTAACGACTGAAGCCATAGCAGCCAAAAGGTCGTTGGCAGTGGCAGACCCTTCCCCACAGAGGCTGTCCAAGAAGTGCTGAGCCCTCAACCCATCCCTTCCACAAGAGGTCCCTTTAGGGAACGATTTAATGCTGTCGAGGACCCAATCAGCAGTAACGACCAACGCGGGCTCAGCAAAGGGGGCAGTAGGCAAGGAGGGGCCCAGACAAGCCGGGTGCTTGGCCACCAGAGCGCGAAAGGTTTCAGCGTTATACGGCGCGACCCCAGAGGAGGATAGCACTTTCACAGCCGCCGTAAAATGACCATCCGCGACCTTCCGGAGACACCGCTTGATGTTAGGGGCGTCCTGGTCACCTTTAGCATTATCGTTGTCAGCCACATGTCCCCCCCGGAAAGGTCAAGGAGACGACCAACCAACTGCTCGGCCCCGCCATCCCCTGCCCAGGTGGATAGGGAGGTCAAGATGGAGCGACATTGCAGAGCCTTCCGGTTCCCAGAGCGACATTCTTGCCGACTCTGTGGTTTAAAAACCTGCAGCGTGCATCGCGGAAGGAGAAGAAGGCGCACCCAGGCAGCCACAGAATCAGGCCGACCCACCACCGCGAGGAGAGCATTTTTAAGGGCTTGGGAGAAAGCCATGCGGCAGCTGTGCGGGATGCTCTTAACAGTGGTGCAGCGGGCCCTGAAAACACGATCAAGGAGCCCCACATCCAACGAGAAGGAGGACGTGGGGGGGCCCAAATCGACAGGGGATTGGGGTGCAGAGATCCCAACGATATGGGAACCCTCACCCTCACCCGGGGTAACGAAACGGACGATGCCGTCAGGGTGGTGGCACCCACGACTCAAGGCATGAATCCTCATGCACCGCCCACACAACCACACTCCATGGCATTTTAAGGCCCCGTCGAAGGCCAGAAACATACCGAGGTCGGAAGCCAAGGCCCCACGCACAGAGATCTGACGATCATCAGAGGAGAGGTGGAGGGTTTTGAGGTGAGCGACGAGGCGGGAGAAACCCTTTGCTCCGACGTCCCCATCAGGGCAACAGTGAAGGGAGCGAAGTGGACAGCGGACCCCACCCGAACCAAGGGCCGATACGGAACCCATAGGAGAAACGGAAAAGGGAAAAAGAAAAGGAAAAAGAAAGGAAAGGAAAAGGAGAAGGGAAAGGAAACCGGGGCCCCGCAACCGAGCAGGAGCGGGGCACGAACCAACGAGGAGCTAAGGCAGCCCCACCGATGTGCCAACCGGAGATTGGCAAGGCCGGGAGACAATAAACGACAGTCTACATCCCGGGTGGGTGCGGGAAGGGCACCCAGGCTCCCGCGACCACCGAAGGGGGCAGGACCAAACCCGGAGCACCCGAGCAGGGCCACCAGCGGACCAGAGAGGTGGCGGACCTCAGGTCAGCGGATCAAAAACTGGCGGACCAAAGACCGGAATATTAAATAATGAAATAAATTAAATTAAAAAAAGCCCCTTTTGGAGCAGCATATAACACAACGACCTGAACATATGACACAATAACACAACGGCTTGAACATATGACACAATGACACAATAACCTGAACATTGTTCAGATCATTCTAACACTTGATGATTACATACAATTAAAAAAAATGAATCTTTACCTAATATTTAAAAGAAGGGTCCCATATAACACAAGTTAAGATGAAGCCATCATACACTTGATGCTTAAATACAAATTACTCGATTGTGCTTTTAATCTGCATATTGTTGGTTAAGTCAAAAATAAAAAATAAAGGGCGAGGGTTGTTGAATTCTTGACTTTTAGCAAAAGTCAAATCTGTCTAGAATTTAAAATTATGAATCTTCCTGCTGGAGTTTGCAAAGTAGGATGGATGGTTGGCTGAAGTAGCATGAATTATTAGGGACATGTTAGAACAGTTTAAGGTAGAGTCTAAGGAAGCCAAAAATAAAAAAATACAGGGAGGGGGTTGTTGCAGCATACTTTGACTTTTAGGAAAAGTCAAATTTGTCCAAAATTAAAAATTATGAATCTTGACCCTGATTAACTCGTGCCTAAGAAATATGTTGTGATAGCTCTTTAAATAGTGAGATAAAATTCAAATTTTGAGGATGTCTTAAAACACCAAACCTTCTCAACCATAATAACATGATAGTTTGTGAGATATAAACAAATATAAGATCATCCCAGTTGACCAATTTATAACCTACTGTCATTTAACCAACTAATATGTTCAAGGGCTCATGTACATAGATGGATGTGAGTTTAGTTGGAGAAAAAATGTTAAAGAAATGAATCTTTAAACTGTTTTGGTATGATCACACAATAACTATAACCACTGCAGTGAAATATTATCCTTTTACACTACTTGTGTTTGTATCCTTTTACACTCTTGCAAGAACTAATTTTCCCCGTTATTTTGATTCTCTATTCTTGAAATTAGGTGGTTGGGTCATTTTCTCTTGGAGAAACTACACCAATCTCAAGTGTGAAAGCAAGCATGGGCACTATGCAACCGTCAGCTAGGAAAGAACCTATACAATCACTTGCACACGGCTCTGTAAAACGTAGCTTAAACGAAGTTTACTCCGTCCAGTCGTCATTGGCTCAACGCAGCCTCATGCGGAAAACTTGATGGAGCACACTGCTTATGGAAATAAAGACACGACGAACCTCCTGACTCCAAAAAAGGAGAAATAGATTTTGACGCCTCTTTAATAGAACAATAAATTTAGTTTTTGATGTCGTCTTTTTGTTATATTGGTATTGGGTTCTCCCAATAATATTTACCTATCAGTACTTCACTAAATATACCCGTGTGCCCCACGAGTAACAAACCTAGTATATATAACTAATTTTACACAGGATATCCACAATAATTACAAAATATACATAAGCTATTAACCGCATGCTCGATATTTAGATGCCACTTTAGCAACATATGCCCTGCGTGCACTACGTTGGTGGTTGTCTAACATAAACAAGGAGGCGGATCAAATATTTTTAATCTTTAACTCTTCATAATGATTTCACGTTTTTTAGTTTGATGCAGGTAGAGGTGCTTATGATTCGTTTTGAAACTAAAAAACTGTAACCATCAATTATTAGTTTCATTTTGTGATTAATTTTTATAAAAAAATTTGGTTGATCGGTTTTACAAGTTTCAGAACCACTAGAACCACTTATACCTCAAATTCGCAAAGAAAAAAAAAACAAATCAAACGTTAGCATTTTGCTTTATGTAGTTTTTATATTTAATTTTACCTTATTTAAATTTCGACTATACACATGACTAGGTTTTACTTAATAATACAATACATGAAAAACAAAAAAAAAAAATTAATAATGTTAGTAACGATTTGATCTTATTCGTTTTTTTTTAACGGTTTAGTTAACGGATGATTTAACCTAAAATCATCAAAATGAATCATGAACAGTTTATTTATTACACCTAAATATAGGAATTAATCATCTATTTTAATTCCTTAATTTTATCGACGATTTCACCCTTCAACTTATGCTCTCATGGTTTGATGTTTTAACATAGTAACACACATATAAAAAAGGAAACCATCAAAACAAATGAAAAAAACACATAAATGTATGTAGTATATGATTATGTAAGCTTACTATTCAATTTTTTGTGGGGAAATGTCAATTTCAATCAAATTATCTTCCTCATCTTGACAAAAATCAATACTTCTTTTCCCATGAAAATCTAGTGAGATCTCAATAAGCTCTTCTCTTTCAACCTCTTCCCATTTGAAAAACACACTCTCATGTGCTTCCCACTTTTTGTTTATTGGAAAATCATCATCTGACGAGCTATCAGTCTCACCTTCTAGATAATACATCGACAATGATGGATATCTCTCACATCTCAATGTGTATTTATCAGTGGAAACCATGTTGTTTTCATTGATATCTTTGTTTTCTTCTTCTTCTTCTTCTCCTTCATATGCTTCATATATGATCTCTAATGGTGCTTTCATGTTCCATTCAAGAAATTTCATTGTTGTATCCACTTGCATTGCACCCATTTCCATTCTCATCTCTCCCTTTTCAACCACTTGTGATGATTCCATGGAATTTGCATCTAGTAAATCCCATGTGAAGCCATCATCTTGGGAATTTGATTCCATGCCTAAATCATGCTCAAGTTCTAAGTTCATATGATTGGATTCTAGGTTTAAACTAGAATTGCACCCGGACCCTGTGTCATTTTGATTAGATCCATAGCCTAAATCCACTTTAGCCTTGAAATCTATGTCGATTTCATCATGATCTATGAAATCAAAAGATCTTTGTTCCAAAGAAATCGCCTCTAGCCCAAAATATGAGTACAAAGTCAAGTCATCACATTGGTTTGACGATTTCTCATAATGTTTATCTTTGTGATCAAGAATTCGTGGTTCCAAATCATTAGATTCCTCTTCTAATCTCTCACTTGAACTCGAATCAAGAGTTCTTAACTCTTGAAAACTCAAATCATTACCCAACCTCTCGTTGGCGCCCAACTTGAGAAGGAAAAGGAGTATGATTCCGGTCGAGTTGAAAACAGGGGAAAGAACTACTCTTAGGAAAAACGTTGGAGCATAAAGTAGAACCAAAGTGTATAGAGTAACAAGGGTGGAAAAGAGTGGGTGTGAACAAAAACATGAGAATGTAGAAAGGAAATAATGGATGGAATTGATGAATGAAATGAAAGGAATGGAATTGAATTCCATTGGTGCGACTTGTGACTTGTGAGGAATTCAAGTCAGGAATCAAAAGCAATCCATTTAACAAGTGATGGTGCCTTAAAAGTGAGTATATATACATGTGGGGTGAAATAAAGAGAACCTTTTGGAAGTGCTTAAAAGCAAGGCATGGAATATTAAAGTTATGTTCATGGTTACAAAATTAATATATATATATATATATATATATATATATATAATATATATATATATACATATATATATATACATATATATATTATATATATAATAAAAAATAAGAATAATAATAATAATAAGGAAAATTGGATTTAAATAATACAAGTTATGCCTTATTGGCGGATAATAATATGAGTTTTGACCTTTCCTCACAATAATACCAATTAAACACTTAGGTGTTATCAGTGATACGCCGTTTAAATTGATTTAACGGGGTTAGTGAAATGGATCTTTTTGTCATTTTTGAAAGTTGAGGGGCTGGTTTTGTAAATTTTTTATTTTCTTTAAACATTAAAAAAAAAATTAAGTGGTGAAGGAGCACCGGCGACCTCCCCTAGGGTTCCGGTACCCTCCCTCCTCTCACCCTCCTCCTCTCTGCCGCCTCCCTCCGCCTCTCCTCCGCCGCCGGCGACAACGACGCAGATGACATAACCAATCTCGGTACCCTCCCTCCTCTCACCCTCCTCCTCACCGCCAACTGGACCGGCCCGGCCGTCTGCTCCTACGGCGGCGTGTTTTGTGCACCTTAACCAGTCAACGCCTCGAACCGGGTGGTCGCCGGAATCGACCTCAACCACGCCGATATCGCCGGCTACCTCCCGCTCCTCCCTTTCGTTTCATGCACCCGCTCCTCCCTTTCGTTTTGATTTATGTGGCCGTCGTCACTCCGTCCCCCATCGATGCTTCTAATCGGAGAAGGGGGCGAGGCTGTGGTCTCCGGTGATGGGGCGGTGCTTCTGATCGGAGAAGGGGGAGGTCGCCGGTGCTTCTGATCGGAGCGGTGTGTGAGGTCGGAGAGGAGGGAGAAGGAGAAAGGGGGAGGTCGCCGGTGCTCCTTCTCCACTTATCTTTTTTTTTTTTTATGTTTAAAGAAAATAAAAAATTTACAAAACCAGCCACTCAACTTTCAAAAATGACAAAAAGATTCATTTCACTAACCCCGTTAAATCAATTTAAACGGCGTATCACTGATAGCACCTAAATGTTTAATTGGTATTATTGTGAGGAAAGGTCAAAACTCATATTATTATCCGCCAATAAGGCATAACTTGTATTATTTAAATCCAATTTTCCTAATAATAATAATAATAAAGTTAAAACGACTGGTTTCAAGTTCTAAAATGTCCGTCAATGGTTAATACTTGAGTTTTCAAACCTTAAATTAGGAACATACCAATTTACTTTGATTTAAATGGTTCGACCTGTTTCAATAATTATAAACAATCTAATTTACATGTTTTCAAGAAATATATTTACTATTAATTTTTTTTGAAAAACTATTCGTTTTAAGCACAAAATATACCAAGATGAAGATGGTCGAGTACAAACAAGGACATATGTTTGGAAAAATAAAAACAAACATTTTCAATTTAAAATTTTGGTAACAAATTAAATATAATGTTATTAGGTTTATTTACAACATAATTATTTCTTTTTTGAAAAGAAATGAGATTAGTAATTTATGAGTTTTATTTTACCGTCAAAGAATCAAGTCTACAATTTATAAGTTAATATATATTTGTATAAAGGCTTACTTGTCTTTAAAGAAATACACAAAATTATTTATCGCCAAAAGGATAACCACCAACATGGACAAAAAGGACACTATGATTGTTTTCCCATAAGACACTTTAAAATATCTTTTAGGAATCGTTTACAAAGCTAGCGTGGTGGAGGGTATATATCTATTCTTCATGGGATGTGTATGGCACGCATGTGTGATTGAGTCTAAAGCTAAATTAAAACGATTAAAAGAGAAAGTGACGAACCTTTTTTGTTTAATCAATTATCAAAATAACATACAATAACAAAAACCATTTAATTAAATATGACAATTGTCAATCCATTTACGTTCTTTTTAATAAGACTTTACTGGATATAGTTGTTATTAAACCAGTTAACATATTTACAACTTGATTATGACTCACCAACGTATTAACTTTTTAACATGTTTAGATAAATAAGTTAAATGAGTTATACCTGGGTTACATGATTTTAAGTGTTCTTGAAAATGACTTCAAATTCCCCCATATCGAAGCCACAATATCGGTATGGTTATCGAACTTATTCGTCTGAATGTCCCAGCAATTCCTCACTCACATTCATACAGATTAATTTGAACAAATATGTGATTATCCTTTTTAATGTTGAACTTAGATCAAATCGATGAACATGGGCCGTGAAGGTGTTCAACTAGTCAATGAAAATCGAGATTCTAAGGCCGCTGGAAATGTAATGTCGCTGGCAGTTGAGGGGGTCGCTAATACGATCCAACCCCTGTAAGAGACCCAAACTCGACCGTTCCGGTTTCTCAACTAAACCGGAAGGAGAAGAATGTTTGAAGTCGAATATTATCTATATTTCAAATGCCTATTATAGTATTATCCATGCAAGTTTGTTATTTTGTTGCTAGTTTTAGAGTATTTAAACACTTTGCTTCTTCTGTTAGTGAAATCATTAAAAAAAATCTATTTCTTTACAATCTAACCAGCTCTAAGGATATTAATTGGGATATTAGCTATCTCAAATCTGCTTCGTAACAATGACCATCATCATAATTTATAAGCTCTTATTTTTTATTGTTTTTACTGTTTACAAGTAAATTACATAAATGGTCTACGTGATTTATATAAGGTAAAATAGTCATGTTATATAAACTTCAACAGAAATTAATATTAGACCTTATATATTAACACATATATAAATTAATAATAACAACCATGTATTTTTTTTAAAGTACATCCATAAACTACTAATTAATTTTCCAATCCACATCGACCAAATGTTTGAAAAGTTTGGACCATTTTGTATATAAATGAAATTAGGAAAGCCTGAACTGTGAAGCAATATTA
Organism: Deinandra increscens subsp. villosa; assembly: GCA_039602395.1. Lineage (NCBI taxonomy): Eukaryota > Viridiplantae > Streptophyta > Magnoliopsida > Asterales > Asteraceae > Deinandra > Deinandra increscens. Next base: position 92,500,868 of record JBCNJP010000017.1, read on the forward strand.
ATATTGGGTCATGTGCTAGTGTGTGGAGAGGGTGGAAAATGCGTTATGGGTTTCATTGACACAGACTACTCAATCTCCTAATTATTTACCTACAAAAACAATTAATAATAACTTATTGGTATATTATATAACTAAAAGTAACATTCCTTATAATACAATCAAAAGTTACAAAAAGTTTAAAGTTAAATGCAACACTTTTGCTCCCACAATGTTTCTTTAAAAAGCATAAACATCATCAAAGAAATTAAATAAAACCTAACAGCTAGTGTTTGTCCTTGTGCATAAAACTAGTTGTTCCCATCATACATGACGTAAAGCTAGAAATTTCGGACAAATTTTTTTACTAGTAATAAAGAGTTTTATATACGTAATCATGACATTCCAATTTATAAGGTTAGCTAGGCTTAATACCACCTTAAATGATCTTCGTGCGTTAGGTGACGGAGACGGCAAAATATAAAATAATAAAAAAAAAAAGAAGAAGAACAAATAGAAAAAGGAATAAGTAGCAGAGAATCACACAAAAAGGTAACGGGACTTGCCCCAAAATAAACATACACACATATGTAGTTCAAACACGTAAACACAAAAAACGAGACACATTCATAATTTATAAACATTGTATCAAACCCTTGTGTCAATGCAAACTGAAACTAATCAAAACAATTATAGATATATGATAATGGATGTTTCATGCTTTAGTGTCTCGTCATGGATGAAAGAGTTGTAGGAAAAAGTATGTGTCGTCAAGAAAGAGAAAGAGACGTAAACTGGTTACATCGTCATCGTCTTTCAATCTATGTTATACTTATCTATTATCTTTCATTAAACTTTTTTAGCTATATTTTGCAGGGGTGTTATGACACACTTTTATCGGTGAGGGTTACCATATCAACAAGAACCTTACAACCTTATCAGATAAGTATAACACCCGTTAATGTGTTAAAATAATAAATGACGTCCCCCACCCCACCCTACCCAAAACATCAACCCCCACCCCCACCCCCACCCCCCACCCCTCTAAAAAATAAAAATAAAATAACAACACACAATTTCTGTTGGAGACTAAGGGGCTGTTTGGTTCGTCTTTTTCATTTGGTGCTAAATGAATAAGCTGTCTGTATGGTAAAGAAGTGCTGAATCAATAAGCTGCTGAATAATAATGTGCTGTTTGTTTTGATATCTGAATGACCGTATAATCAAACAAAAAAAAAACACTAACAAATCACTATGAGAACAAAAAAAAATCTATTTTTTCTTTCATTTAGCATGTCCCATATTGGTGTGGGAACAAAACACCAAAATTTTTCCTTCATTACCTTGTCCCATATTGGTGTGATAATAAAAAATCTATTTTTTTCTTTAATTTTAGTTTGTCCCACATTGATTTGGGAACAAAAATATAGTTAGCTTATATATGAAAACCTACATGACATGTTAAGTTCTTATGTTGTGTTTTACTCCGGTGTCTACCCGCGCGCAGGGGGGGGTGCAAATTTGATGAAATTGCCTTCCCGTTCGCACGACCTGCGGACACGAATGCAACTCCGAAAACTGTGGGCGAGCACAAAATAGGTTTTTGTCTCATTTTGCTTTGCTCAACTCACTCCAGCTCGTCCTTCCCTCGTTTTTTTCTTCCCCAGCTCGCACACTCCTTCCCTCGTCTGTTTCGGTAAGCCACAGCCCAGCGAAACAAACACGTCTGTATGGTGGCTAAAACGTCTGAGACCATTGCAATGTGATCGGACATTCTCGATTTAGGTCAATATGTGGTCAAACATAAGGTGATAAACATATATATTGAATATGAGTTTACAAATACTTATACATATGTTTATCCATCATCACATAAGATATGTCAGGAGGTTAGGCCTCATCATCTTCAACTAATGCTAGATGACCCAAATTATGATCCTTTCTTTAATGATAAGTACCAATAATCATCACCCCACCAACCCATTATAAACCAGTGGGTAGGCCAAGAAATGCAAGAAAGAGATCAGCTATAGAGATGGAAGAGGTCACAAGAACTGGAGGATTGTCCAAGAAAGGATTAGGAGGTGCTTGTACCAAATGCCACAAAAAAAAGGTCACAACATGTAACAATCTCGATTTTTCCTTTTTATTATTTAATAAAATATTATTTGTTAACGTTTAATTGTTTTGATTATTTGTCTATTTAATTATTCAAATAACTGATGTTAGTCCAATGTGTCGTCATTATTGTTCTTAATTTGCTATATTTAGTTATAATAATGATTGGATTACGTTGCATTTTCACGGGTTTTTATGTTTTGAGGTACCGTGAGCTTAATGAGCTAAAAATGGAGTTTTTATGAAGAACTGGAAGCTGCTGGTACAGGGATCGAGAATCGAGCGGGAACGAGTGAAGACTTAGAAGAAATTGAAGAAAGTTCCTGAGATCCAGATCTGGGCGGTACGCCCAGAAGTGAAGAAACCAGGGCGGTACGCCCTAAAGTTTACAGAAGCGGCCGAAGTTTACAATCCGGGCGGTACGCCCAGAATCCCACATTTTGGGGCGGTACGCCCCGAATTGGTCGTCAGAAGTTTTAGATTAGGGTTTAGTATTTAAACTTGTTGTGAAGTTTGTTATCCATCATTATTCCAGACGACCAGAGCTTAGGGTTTTGCGATTTTCACTTGTGTTTTGGAGATTTGGAAGCAATTCAATCATTCGGTACATTTATTTAATGCAATCTTTTAGTATAATCATGCTTGTTTCATTAGCCATGTCCGGTTAATCACCACTAACTGCTTTTGGTGATTGGTTGGCGAAATCGTTCTATGACTAATCAATTGCTAAACTAGTTGTTCCGGAATACTTGCTACCGTTGAACACCCGCATGCGAAATTGTTTAATTTAACTAGTAACCTAGGGTTTTAGTGGTCCACTGTTTATTGATCTAGCACTTTCTTGCGGCAGGACTAATCAGCCCATTAGGAAATTAGGTTATTAGGTCAAGGAAGCAATTGGGGGGCATGTCTATGTGTCACTAGTTAAGTAATTAGGTTTGTCTAGATCGGTAGCCAACCAGGATCCAGAAGTGGTTAGATTTGTCTCATTTGAATTCAATCAATTTTCTAGGTTAGAGTTAGTTACTTTGTTAGTTAAATCACCCCAACAATTCAAAACAGCCAAGTGGCAAATTTAGGTAATTTTAGGTTAATCGGTAGTTTTAGTTAATTTAGTTAATCAATTAGTCAATTTCCACATATTCCTTAGGTTCGATACCCTAGCTTCCACTACTACATAATTTATCTAAGTTGGGGATTTGAAACGGCCTGACAAACCGTTATCAAATTGGCGCCGTTGCCGGGGAATTAGTGTGCTTTTGGATTAGTTGATTTTTTCTTGAATTTGCATTTTTATTTAATTTTTTCAAAAAATATCAAAAAACCCAAAAATAGTGTTTTTATTCCAGTAATTATTTTCTGCACCAAAAAAAAAATTTAATTTTTGTCGAATTTCAGTTTTGGGCGGTACGCCTGGGAATCCTTATTCTGGGGCGGTACGCCTTGGGGCTAAAATTCACAGAAAGTTTTCAAATTTTTGACCATCCAAGTTTCAGTTTTTTCTGTTCTATTGCATTATTTACACCCCCTGGAACAGTGCTGCGTAATTCGTTTGCTCTTTTGTGACCATTTTTGCAGGTTTTAGGTGATTGTGCATGCATGCGCGGCATTCCCGCAAAACATCCCCGCTGATTTACAATCCGGAGGTTGAGAGAACAGCTCGGCAGAACCGAGCAGAGTAGAGAAATAGAAGAACAATGGAGGGCCAGAACCAACATCCCAACCCCAACCCGAATCTCAACCTCAACCCAAACCAAAACCAAAACCAAAATCCCGACCAAAACCCCAACCCAAATGCAAACCCCAATCCACATCAATACCAACCACAAAACCAACCCCAAAATGAGCCAGTGAACCCCGCAATGCCACAAGCTCAAGACCCAAACATTCATCCGGGTCAAGTTCCACCATTTAGGGTGCACGGGCACAATTCCTTACCATCTCTTTCTCCTAAATCCTCATACCATGAGGAGGAAGGTTACCACTACCGGGTTAGGCAACCAAGTCCACCTCACCAACAACAACCACCCATATTCCGCCGAGTTCCACCACAAAATGCCAACCCACCCCACTTCCGACAAAATCCCGTGTATGAGGATCAAGACTGGTATGACCCAAATGAAGATGAAGACGGATATGGGTATGGAGCGGAGCCATATGTTGAAGCTCCAAGGAACAGAGCACGAGCTCCACAGGCAAATTTTGCACCACAAGGGCGAGAGCTTCCCCCAGATG
>JBCNJP010000017.1:92505696-92566580 GCA_039602395.1 Deinandra increscens subsp. villosa
ATGCATGTTAATCTCCCCCAACAGGATTAAAACAGTAAAATGGGGCCGTGAAACTCACCTTAGGTTGCTCAGCAAAGTTTCCAGACAAACAGTTAATTCAAGTAGCAAGAACGAGTCTTGTGCAAGCAATCAATCACCTAACGAGCATGAATGTATAAGTGTGTGTTCTATAAACTATAAGTCTAACGTAAACGACAAAAACGAAGGATCGTGGAATTCAAAACAAGTCGAGGATGGCACGTGTGCCAAATCCGAGCGATTATCGAAGTAACGCGAGAAAATCCAATATATATCATTAATATATATTTTCTAAGTTCAAAGGTTTCAAATATATATATATATATATATATATATATATATATATATATATATATATATATTATTCTATACCGAACGCGCAAACAACGTTAATAACGGGTTTGTGAAAACAGTATACGTATGTTGGAAGTTTACGTAAATTATCCAAATTATTTCAATAAACCAACGATACATGATTATTTATATTCGTGTATGCATATATATATATATATATATATATATATATATCAAAACTATAAGTTAATTCAAAAGACAAAATCAGAACGTGTTTATAACTCAAGATATGGTTTAGAGGGTTTAATAGGCCAAAATAAGGTTTACGGGTTCTATTATCTTCCAATAGGCAGTTTACATCCATTTTAATATCACCACAAGTCCAGAACATCAATACTAAAAGAAATCAAAAAGATAGAGATGCTCCGGATTCGAACTCGCGACCACCGGTTACAGTCATCAACCCAAACCATCCGGACATTCCGTCTGATCGGAATTAAAACGAACCAGAAAATTGATAAGCAGCATTAGCGACCAGAACCCGGTCAATATAATAAAACAGAAAAGAATAAGCAGTGGCCCGGGTTCGAACTCGCGTCCCTTGCGGACGAGCGTAGCGACCAAACCATTACGCCAACTGGGTCGTTTGGTTATTTGTCCGATTGTAAAGGTTTTAACCCGACCTCCCGCCGAGGTCATCTTCTTCCACTTTAATCCCAGAGTCGCCGGAGCTCGACTACGGTCACTGGAAAACCGGGACAACCGAAACAGAAACATGAAAATGTTGCGAACGAAAAGGGTGAACAAGTACCTTAAATCGGAGATGAGGTTTTGATGCGACTAAATGATGAAATCGAACCCGAACTCTCGAACCTGACGTTTACTCCGAGATCCAAACTTGATCCGATTGCTTGACAGTGGTTCGTGGTTGCTTCCTAATGGTGCGCGATGTCCAAATTAATGGTGAACAGTGGCGGAAACCGACCAGACAGTGGCTTTGCGGCGGTTTTTCTTTGTCGCCGGAAAAATAAAAGAAACAGGGAGAACAAGCGAAGCGAAGGAGGAGAGCAACGATTGTGAGAGAATATTGGTTATGAGTATATGATAGGATTGATCATAGGCATGGGAATAAATTTGCAATCAATAGAAACGGTCGAGAGTGGTGATGATCGGTCCGTAACCGAACGTCATCTTCATTCCAATTCAATCCGTCGGTTTCATCTTCTTTGATTTTTAATTTGAACTTTTTCATTCTGGCAAAACTGGTCCCTCACGATTTTACAAAGGTGACACCAAGTTTTAGTAATTACAGAAATAACCCTCCATCTTTTATCAATAAAATGAAGTTTAGGAATTTGCAGAAAGGGTCCCTCAAAGTATAGGAGTGCTAACGGATTTCTAACGGAGTTAACAGGAAATGTTTCTAACAACGAATATACGAGGAATGTCAAAATATATAAGTCGTATAACGTTAATGAGAAAGTGTGAATTTAAATGACTACATAAAATCATAGAAAATAATTTTCGATTCTCCAATTCTAATTCTCATAAAATCATGGGTTTTAAATCTATAACTTACATATTTAAAGTACATAACTCTATGATTAATAACTTGTAATTAGAATCCTTAAATTACATAAAATCATAAATGTGATTAAATTATATATATTTATCACCTAAAATCATAGGGTATAATTGTCACATAAAATAATGCAACGTTCACATGTAATCGTAACGTATGATTTACATAAAATCATAGAACAAGAATATCAAACGTCAAACTTAAGTGCATGCTCGTTTAGTGATTACTACACAAAACCCTAATTGCTAAAGTCAACGCAGATAAGCACATAAGTGTTCACATAACATTTAATACGTTTTACGTTCAGTTAATGTCAGAAAATGACCTGAAAAGTCGGATTGTCACAAATATCTTAAAAACGGGGAGATTCCTAAGGATAGAAAATCCTAGGGCTTTTCGCGCCAAGGTAATACCTTACTTCATCTTAGAAAACGTATTATATAGAAAATCTCTTGCAGGTGCCTTACTTGAGATGCTTAGAGAAAGCAGAGGCTCTCGAAGTGCTTGAAGATATTCACGACGGAGATTGTGGAAATTACACTGGGGGCAGAGCACTCTTCTCCAAGATTCTCAGATTTGGCTAGTATTGGCCTACAATGAAGAAGGGCGCCATGAGCTTCTCACAAAAATGCCATGCCTGCCAAAGGCACGACAATATTATGCATCAACCAGCCGAGCATCTACACCCTATAGTATCCCCATGGCCGTTCATGAAGTTGGCCATGGATATTGTAGGCAAGTTGCCCAAGGCTCCTGGAGGAAAAGTATTTATGCTTGCAATGACAGACTATTTCTCCAAATGGATTGAAGCAGAAGCCTGTGTGCAAGTGAGAGAGAAAGAAGTGATATCCTTCATCAAGAGAAACATCATTACCAGATTTGGGATTCCGGCATAAATCATATGTGACAACGGCTCCTAATTTATCGGCAAAAGAACAACAAATTTTTGTGCTAGTTGGGGCATAAAAATGATCACTTCAACACCTGTTCATCCCTAAGCTAACGGGCAGGCAGAATCCAGCAATAAGATCATCATCAATAACCTCAAGAAGAAGTTGGGCTCCAAGAAAGGTAAATGGGCTGAGGAGCTGCCTTTTGTTCTTTGGACAGGTAGGACAACACCCAAGAATGCTACCGGTCAAACTCCATTCTCATTAGTGTTTGGAGCTGAGGCCGTGATCCCCACGGAAATGGTGTTACCTATAGCCATGATTAGCTGTCAGGATCCTGACACCAACAGCCAGACCTTGCTTCAGGATCTTGAAACAGTCGAAGAGCTCAGAGATATGGCGAGAATCCGGATGGCATCCTATCAACAGAGGTTGGCAAAATCTTATAACAGGAATACCAGGTTAAGAAGATTTCAAGTAGGGGACTTAGTGTTGAGAAAAGCGTTTCAGAACACTACAGTTCCAGCCGATAGGAAGTTGGCACCCAAGTGGGAAGGCCCGTATTTGATAGACTCTGAAGAAGGAAAAGGGGCATATCGCTTGGTAAACATGGAAGGAGAACCCCTACCAAGAGCCTGGAATGCCATACATCTCAAAGCTTATTTCATGTAGGAATCCCACTGGAATCCTAAAGGAATCCCAAGGATCCTCACTACTCAAATATTACAAGGTATGTATACTAGTCCAATTTCGATACTAATCCTATTATTTTTATCACATTATACTGACTTAAGCATCGGAGTGGTGTTAGCTAAGCTAACACCCACCCCTCACCAAGTGTTGAGTGTTTTGCAGATTTCGAGAATCCTAAATATTTTGGGTATATCCCCAGTTAGAGGTTGGCCACGTCTCCTACGTTTAAGGTATCCTGCATACCTTCTAAGGTTTGAGAGGCCGACTCCTATCCTAAGTTTGGGTAATCGCCAGTAGCGCACGACCCTCGCCAGGAGTGCACGTTGTCCACCAGTATGCTCAAAATGGCCGGACCAGTCCATCCCGAGGGTGGCTGACAATCTTGTCATTGTAGGCTGCTGGGCGAATTCTCAAGGTTTATAAACTGACGTGTTATCTAAGGTTTTGACATATTCATGTCACTTACGAATGGGCTTGACCCCAGTTTTGGCATAGTCCCAAGTTTATCGGGCTTGACCCCAGTTTTGGCTTAGTCCTAAGAACCCTGTGTTTATTCCCAGCTTATTTCTAAATTTGCTATCTTATTCCCAGAAGGATTTGCTTCGGCCGAAGGCCAAGAAGCTTATTAGATTTGTTTCAGGTTCCTGAGGACGTTGAGACAATTCCGAGAAAAGTGTTCTTAGGATTCCTACTGGAATCCTGAATAAGATAAAAGAAGAAATGGCAGTTTGAATTGAGGAGTCGACTAAGGTAAAATTCGAAGGTCAGGTAAATTGAGTTTTTATTATTTTGGAATATAACCTATTTGATTGTTCAATTATTTCCTAATATACAAGTCTTTTTAAGATTCTTGATAAATTTTATAACTAATCCTATCTATAAGATTTCAATGCAAAACACAGTTTGAGAAGCCAAAAGATGATCATATTATTAACATACGCAAAGGGTTTTGAGCTTCCAAGTTTCGTCCTGAAAACCTCAGGATCCCTCCACTTGAGAAGCTCAGAGGTCAAAAGTTTGTTCTTAGGAATCTTGGTTTCGTCTTGTAAACACAAGATCCCTCCACCAGGATCCCTACCATTGTTTGTTGTTTGTTGTTTGTTACTTGTCTATTACAGGAACCACAAAATGTTTCATCAAAAACCACCAAAAACATAGAAAGTGGGCTCAGACCGTTGCATTATCTTCATCGCCCACTGCCTTTCCCTCATCCACCAGCTTCTCTACGTACTCCAGCTTCTTGCCATCTCCCAGCTCCAGCACATAAGCCCTTGTCATCGCCACTGGAGAATCCGGAACCGTCTTCGAGGAGCCGCCGTCGTTCCCATCATTCCCTGCTCCGGCCACATCACCGTCTCCTCCTCCCAACGATTCCAAAACTAGCCTCCAGCCCGCGACATCCCAGCCGGGAACTTGGAAACCAACCGCTTCAGCCTCACCCGCCATTTGGATCTTTCACTCCAGGACGCTCCGGGCAGCTGAGAGTTGGCCTATTTCAGCGTCAGAGGCCATCTTGGCTTCCAGGGCCAGACGCTGCTCGGTGAGCTTGTGCTCATAAAATAGGGTCTTACCCTTGGCAGTGTCAGCTTGGGCTTGGATCTTCTCAATACCCTACACAAATAGGAATCCTGGTCAGCAGTTGCAACATGTATGAAACTAACATAAACATTGTCTGAGTTTCTTACCAGGTTTATCATGGTCTGTATCGAGAGGATCTTGTTGCTGACATTGGAGGGAGCAAGATCTTCAAAGGTTTCTAGGTACACGGGAGCCACAGGAGTCTCAGGAGCCTTTCGCTTCTTAGAAGCCAAGGCCTTTGGCCGGCTGATAGGCAGCTTGGAGATTGTGGGCTGTTCTAGCTGCTCCTTTTTTACCTTGAGGAGATTGTCAAGATCCTACAGGAAGAACGGAGAGCTGGACTTGGGGGCTACGAAGAAAGACAGACTATTAACATTCAGGATGCTTGAATAAATACACAGTTCAGGATCCTATAAGAACTTACCAGGCATGGCGGGAGTGTGATCGGCGGAGTAGCTGTGTTCGCTGGCAGTTTCTTCAAGGACCAGGGCTCTTTCGCTGGCAGGAATCTGGTAGAGTGCTTCGAGCTTCTTGGGATCCGGCTGCTTCTTGACGAGATTCTCAAACTTGGGTCTCATTTCAAGAACTTTCAATATGGCAAACTAATCAAGAAATATGGCATAGACCACCGAATTGCAACTCCATATCATCCGCAAACAAGCGGTCAAGTGGAGGTTTCCAATCGACAAATTAAAGAAATTTTGCAGAAAACTGTGCGAATCGACCGCAAGGATTGGTCTTCCAAGTTGAATGACGCCTTGTGGGCGTATCGCACTGCTTTTAAAACGCCTATTGGAACCACTCCATATCGGTTGGTCTATGGAAAGGGATGTCATTTACCTGTCGAGTTAGCTCATAGGGCATTATGGGCTGTGAAAGAAGTTAACTTGAGTTATGATGCTGCAGGTAGAGAAAGGAAGCTCCAGCTGGGAGAGCTGGAAGAATTACGCGATGAGGCGTACGAGAGTGCAGCTGCCTACAAGAATAAGATGAAGAAAGTGCATGATGCACGATTGAAGAAGATGGACTTCCAGGTAGGTCAAAAGGTATGGTTATTTAACTCACGGTTGAAATTGTTTCCAGGGAAGCTGAAAAGCAAATGGACGGGGCCATTCCTCATCACAAGTGTGGGGGGGGGGGGTATGGTAATTTCGAGATTGAAGACCTGGATGACCATCTGAGGCAGGTAGTTAATTGGCACAGGCTGAAGCCGTATTTGGACTCGACAGACATTCACGGGCAAATCGACAAAGACGATTACTTTTTGGCGCCCGCTTCTGAAAGCCCTTGAAACGTGAAAGGGAAGTACGGTCTGGCTGAAGACCTTAAAAACTTAGCGCTAACTGGGAGGCAACCCAGCGGTTTGTTTTTCGTTTTATTTTTGTGTGTTTTTCGGTAGTTTTGTTAGATTTTACGTTTTTGGTGTATTTTCAGGAAATCGGGAAGCTCGGGAGTGAATCTGTGCCACAAACTGTATTCCAGGTAAGTTTTAATGAAAATTTTGCAGTACACATGCTCGGTGGTACAAAAGTGGTGTTTTTCCAGAGATAGAAAATTTTTCAGGCTCCAAAATTTTTCAGGCTCCAAAATTTTCCAAACTTTCTGCCAAAAAGAGGCAAGGGCGGTACGCCCAGGATGAACCAATCCAGGGCGGTACGCCCGGAAATTTTCTTAAAAAAATCGAATTGTAAACCGGGGCGGTACGCCCACAGCAATGGCAATTTGGGCGGTACGCCCGGATTTTGAACGATGAAAAAAATATAACACAGGTGCGGCGGGTCGGTTCTTTACAACCCACCGCCACACAACCTTTCTCTCTCGATCACCACCACCGAGACCACCATCACCATCACGTCTGTTCACGACACCACCCCTCGCCAACCGTTACACCACACACACACATAAACCGTCGGCCACCACTCGTCGCCGGCTGATTACACGTCACCGAGAGCATTTACAACCATCAAGGTTCATTCCGAGCAGTTTCCAGGTTCCGACTTTAGTTTTTTGTTTAAATTTTGTGTAGATTTGTTTGGTTTGTTTTTTTTTAGTTTAGTTTTTGTTAGTTTCGAGTTATTCGACCGATTTGGAACCGATTGTGGTGAGATTTCGAGGTTGTCGGAGTGTGGGAATAGGATATTTGATCGGTTAAAACCGATTTCGTTTTTTTTTTAGCTTCAGTTTGGGCGGCGTACCGCCTAGGTCTCCAACATTGGAGGCGGTACGCCCCAAATCGAAATTAGGGTTTCTGCAGATTAAATTGGGCGGCGTACCGCCCCAATTGCACCATTTCTGGGCGGTACGCCCTGGGAGAGATTTCACAGAATTTTTAATATTTTCCCAAAATTCCAATTTTTGTCGTTTTTAATTTTCACTTTCAGTTTTATTTTTCTTTTTAGTTTAATTTTTGTTTTTCTTTATAAAATTTTGAAAAAACCAAAAAATTGAAAAAATTGAAAAATACAAAAATAGTTTGTGAAATGTGGAAGCTAATTGCAGGAAGGCCCGGTGGATATCATTATTATAGTTATTGTGCTAACTTGTTTGAATCAGGATGTCGGACCAGCCGGGCTCTAGTTCCAGACGGAGAGGACCCAAGAGGAGGAGGCGGGGAGAACCGGAGGCTGCTGTTCCGGTTCCGCCATTCAGGAGGAGGATTATCAACTATTAGGGGCCTGAGATCCTGCCAGAGGCCGATGTGGCGCCGCCACCCGTAGCGAGGAGGAACCACGCACACCATTCACTTCTGAGGTTCGAGCGCGACTCGCATGAGGACAGGCAGATGAGGAGGTTCATTGAGATGCCGTTGTTGCACCATCGTACGATCGACTGGGGGTTGTTGGCTCAGCTTGGGCAGCTAGAGAGGATTCGTGGACTGATTACTGACCGATGGAGGAGGGCGTTGACTCCGGATGACCATCAGTATGTGGAGCTTACTGTTGAGTTTCTGTCGACTTTTCAGGTGGGTCCGGGGAAGTTTGGAGATGGGAACGCCTTATCATTTGCTTTAGGCCGTCGGACTCATCACATGAGCATTCCAGAGTTCGCGGTCGTGTCCGGGTTGTACACCCAGGAGGAGGTTGAGGCGCCGGCGTTTGCTGCTAGCTGCCGAGAGGGCTCTTTAGCCGACCACACCCCCAGGGGGTTACTGATTTACAGCTTACTGCGTTCTGGGATGCGATTGGGTCGGTCCCTTATTTGGATAGTGTGGTAGAGTCGCAGATTAGGGATCCAGTGCTTTGATATGTTCACACGATAGTGGCGTGTACCATTCTCGGCCGTTGGTCTGGCGTCGAGAAGGTCACGAAGCTAGATTTAGCGGTCCCGCAGTGGGAGGCCGTTAGGGGTGTGATTGTGCAGGGTGATGAGGCAGCGAGGGCCGCGAGGCGGCATAGGATTTTACACCAGGTTGAGAGGCCGTTGAGGCAGAGACCAGAGAGGCCGCCGAGGGCTGATCAGGTGACATTGGATATGGTTCAGGAGACAGTGCTAGATTATGTGGATGTTCGTTCTGATAGGATTGAGAGGGCGATGCGCTGTATGATGACCCATCAGGGTATGCCTATCCCTGATTTCTTTCAGGAGCCTGAGGGTGCTGGAGATGCTGGTGATGAGGTTGGTGCTGATGCTGATGCTGAGGGAGATGCTGGAGGAGATGCTGGTGGTGATGATGAGGAGTAGGGTGCTTGGATGCTGATTTCACTACCACTGCTGAAGGACGAATGGGAAAGAGAGGGTTGCGCTTTCTTTTTTATGCACAAAATGATTGAAAGTTGCTCCCGATTGTTTAATATAGCAGTACCTGGATCGTTTTCTTAACCGTCGACTGAATTGAATCACGTATTAACGCGGTGTCGGTTACCGGGGCATTTGACGGTCATCGGTTTCCTCGCGACGCCTCTTCTTCACGATTTAAAAAAAAAAAGAAATCAAGTTCCCTAAATGACACCGCCGGTCCCTGCAGTTTGATTAAATAAAAAAGTTTATAAAATGGCGAGGTTGGTCCTCCGAACATAACAACCGTTAACTAAAGAATCCAAAAATTAGGTTCGAATTCAAGTTAGATTTCAGTATCATGCACCATATCATCATTCACATTACCTTGCTAAAGAATCCAAAAATTAGGGCGGAAGTTCAACAAAACAAAAGTGTAAACTATAAGGTACCGAATATCAAAAGGTGCTCATCAAGCATTAGAATAGTAATTTAGGATGAAGAGCGCCAACGGATTCGTTCGTGAATTCGTGTAAGCGGTGGGATAACAAACTTATGATAGTCGCAACTACACATTCCAAGAATGACATGTGAGTTCAAACTGGCACTAGTGAAGATACCAACAGGGAGGATGCAAATAACGTAATGGATATTATAACATTCAGAGAAAAACATATAGCGTGCTTGATAGGATTTGGTAAGGGATTCACGTAAATAGATATCAAAATGAACGTGTAAATGGTTATACAATCCAATAGAGTAAACGTCTCGCTAGAGAAATCTTCATTGTTTAAGCTCATCAGTGTGCCCAATCTCCTTGGTGTTCTTGCGCTTCATGCGTCATGCTTCCTTTCTTGTCAAAACATCGGTTCAAATGGTCTTCAAAAGTAAGATAAAGTACGAAAGTGTTATAAAAGGGTGTCAGCGAAACACAAAACATCAGGATGTTTCTTTGTTGATGTTCATCTGATTTAGAACTCGCGTCCGAATCGTGGCAGGAAATTCGCTTTAGGAGAGTTTTCTTCTAGATTCGAACAATTGAAAGCACGGAGTTTGATTATTTCAAGTATGCCTCTCTTGGTAGAAATACGTAAGGGATGTTTTTAATCCCAGAGAAAATAGCATTAAGCAGTTTTGTCGAGGACCTAGTCCCGCTAGATGAAGTTTCTCAAAAATGAGGCTCTTGCGGATAACTCTAAAGTCAATCCTTGGTCCGATACCGGTCCCACATTCAATGTGCCACTAATGTTTATATATAGGGTGTACCGCAACTAACCCACCACACTACCAGCACCTTGAAAGTGTACCAGCACCCTACCATTACTAGCTATTAGTCAAACCACACTGGATATTTTCATCGAAAATAGAGGACTTCAAGTTTCTCCCATATGCTTGAATGTAAAAGGGGCGAGAGATTAAAACCTCAATACGTTGTACAAACAAAATGTGTAGGTATTTCCATTCACAAGACCAGTAGGATGCGTAAGGTTTGCTATTCTCGTGAAGATCGTCGAGAGTTTGGCACACGCAGTGCGAATATCATAAAGCTTCAGATTTCAAGACGATCAAACTTTAAACAGGCCACAAGGTTTAAGTTCAAGCTGGGAGTTCATCAATGAAAGTTTTCTGAAAAGGACGATGAGGATTCGTGTATCAGGAATTTGTCGATAGCCGCTATGATAGGAGCGTTAATAAATATATAAATGTATGGATATCTTGGTGTACTCGATGGGTAAGAAGGGATAATATAGGTTGATAGTACAATTAGCTATCGATAACAAGAAGTTCATGCTCGATGGGTGTAAATAGAATTTCCATAATAAGATTTATATTGTTACTACGATTGAGGTACAAGGTAGTCTCATCATCAATGGTGTTTAACTAGTAGAAAAGCTAACCAAAAGTGTAACACCTTCCGGTTCAAAGCTTGAAAGCTCATCCAAGACATAAAGGATTACCAAAAGCGCGAGAATCAGAAATCGTTGGTTGTTAAATCGTAAAAGGTTCGAATCATGTAGACAGAAGTCAATCGCACAGGTTCAAAAGGTTAGTCGGAATAGTCATTACGTTAAAATTGGAAGTCATCAGTTTGAAACTAGGAAGACTCTTCGCTATCATTACCTCCATTAGAGAGAAATATGCTTGCAGTGGGATAGGCAGTTTGTGCAATCGTGATGATGATTCTAGCAACAAGTTTTTGGTTCGCACAAGAAAATCAGGAAATATGAATATTCAGAGGGAAGATTCACAAGATTTTTTTTAGCCAAGAAATATGCTCCAATGCTCACGGTATATGCTTAATCTAGTTCGTTTGTCCAATGTTGTCTGGGTATTCGTCCGGTGAATGTATATACAAGTTGTCTCACAATCATAAAGTTTCAAGGATTGATATGGTAGGTAAAGTCGCAAAGGTAGAATCATGATTCAAAATGAGTTCAAACCAGTCGAAGGTTTCGTCGAGAGTGTTCGCAGTTAA
This sequence comes from Deinandra increscens subsp. villosa, assembly GCA_039602395.1. Taxonomy (NCBI): domain Eukaryota; kingdom Viridiplantae; phylum Streptophyta; class Magnoliopsida; order Asterales; family Asteraceae; genus Deinandra; species Deinandra increscens. Next base: position 92,516,942 of record JBCNJP010000017.1, read on the forward strand.
GGAAGACTTGTCATTGAAATACACGAGTTAAACGGTGCCCCTTCAGAACTAACATTCGTAATAGGTGTCAAAGGGTTCACGAATGGATTAGAATCCATATATATAAGAGATGAGATCATTCGTGATAACGTATATAAAGATAGATGACTTCGATCATCTGGTTGAGTTCAACATGTTCAACAGTCAATGCCATAAGGAGACATTTTATTTTTACATGAATTTGGCCCCAATATGACCATTGGCTTGCCTAGTAGGATTCTTTAAGATTTCCATAAACTGCAAATTACCTTTACGTGTGCACCCGTAACTGTGATTTACTTTATACAATCATCCTAGTTTCTCTTACTTCGGCTACCAGGTATGGTGGAGTACATATGAGATATCCATAATGTGGGTATCAGGAATGTAGTTACTAACCCATGGTTATCTTGACTAGAGTTTGTTAAAGGGACAAGTTTTGTGAATAATATGTTCGCTTTACTTGGAATGACCCACTCGAAGTGAGTCAGCTAGAAATTTAGCTCAATAGGATTTGAATAAAATTTATCATGCATACCGACTTGATCACAATCCGGTACATAAAGAGAAAACATTAGTTGACCCACATCAGGTACCGTTGAGCTTATAAGAGTTGTTCCCAAGTTGTGTTATCTCGATGCACAACGCGATAGAAATGAGAAGAGGGGGATCTTAAAAGATCAAGGCAAATATGAAAACAATCAGGGTAATAGAGGTAGATATAAGTGCCCCATGGGCAATTAATTGAAATCACGCAGGGTTACCACTGCTGAAGTTGAAGGATTGCACTATTAGCGCATCATGGTTACGTTCCCTGAACATAAGAGTTAAGCAGTATATGTAAGGCAAGTATAACAAGAACCTCCTATGTTATGGAAAATTTTAAGAATGGGAAGAGGTAGCACACCAAATTCCTAAGTAAGCACTCCCCTAATGTCTGGGTACTACGCCCAATCTTTCGGTAAAGAATAATCCCTAGCAGCAAATGACTCATCAAGAGTGAAGATGTGATCCTCTGAAATGATTCGACGTCTCGTCGTCCATGGCTGTGAACCAAGAGGTACACGACTCAAAGAGGTTAAAGAAAAAGACTCAAGAATAACCGACTCCTCGCCGAGAATATAAGGGGATTGGATGATGTAAACGACTTACTGTAAGCCAGGTGCGTGTCCGCCGGGAGCGTGACAAACCAGGATCGCAGTCCATTAGTTACACCAAACGACCAATAATTAATAAAAATGTTTTATATTTCATTAAAATATAACCACAGAGTTTTACAAATGCGGAAGCGTAAGTACAACACAAGTAATTTAAGTGTAAACATTGTCACCCAAGGTGACGTGACTTGACCAAAGACGCTAAAAGTGTTTCAAGACTCATGCATGTGTACTCGTGATACTCGAACATCCGCAACCTGAGAAATAACATGCTAAAAAGTGTCAACACAAAGGTTGGTGAGTTCACATGTTTATCAGTTCAAAAACATTTCTAGTTTAATGTAAATCGACTGTTCAATAACAGTCCCAGTTCAGTGTAAAACAACTACTCCTCGATAGTTCAAGTTTAAGTTCGAGGTTGAGTGTTCAACAACAGTTCTAGTTCAGTTTAAAATCCAGATACTATATCAATAGCTAGCTAGGCTATTTTCAAGAAATCAGTGCACGTTTGACTTGATAAACTAGCTATACAGTTACTGAAGCTCGACAAGTTCAATTGTGCCTCGTTAAAACTAAGAGGTTTATAACACCCGTTCGATATCCAATCGTGTCAGTGCGACTGACCCGGGTGGGGATGTCAAACCCAGTAGATCTACTAAATAAGTTCCCGCTGATGCCACATTAACCAAAACTCTAAAAGTGAGGACTTTATCATAAGTGGGCCACTATCATTCACGTGATATAATTATCTAACAGTTCAAGTGTTTGCATGTTAATCTCCCCCAACAAGATTAAAATAGGTAAAAAGGGGCCGTGAAACTCACCTTAGGTGCACAGCAAATCCATATAATCAACAACAACAATATAGCAAATAGCAGCTTGTTCTACCATACACCTAACGAGCATAATAATATAAGTGCGTGTCCAATTTAAAACAACTAAGTCTAGACCAAAAGTAAATGGTAAGTAATGTCAAATTATGATATGACAGCGATTGTTGAGTTTCAAACAAGTCGAGGATGACACATAGCCAAAAAATCGCGACGATTACAAAAGTCAACGAAAGTATATTATTTAATAATATACGTCCATGAACCGAATAATAAAATATGTATATATATATATTCATAGCTAAATATATAGCTATATCAATAACGTGAACTCAAATGTACTTATATGTTTATATATATATTTTTATATATTACTATGAATACATAATTCTAACGTTTAGAAGGCTTATATTGCACGATATGACAAAATACATTATTCGTATACGTAGATTTTACACAAATGTAGAGGTTATTAAAACGTTCGATTTATATTCCTAAATACATATATTTTTATATATTCTAAATATGTATGTTTTTACAAATCACCGTCAAATAACCAAATATATTATATAAAAATCAATATATAAACCAATGAGATAAAAAAACAAGGATACAATGTCTAAGAGGGTTCCTCCGATCCAAAAAATTACATGGGAGAACGATCGGTGAATTTTTTTTTGGGGCGAAGGAAGTCCATAAAACATAAATAAAAACAAAATACTGAAAACCAAAGGTCTCTGTGTTCAAACCCGTGACCTCCGGGTTCACTGACAATGCCCGGGCCACCGGGCTAGGCTCTTGGTTTGGTCAAGTTTTTGAAAATATTGATTTTATTAAGAGGGTGAACCTAGAAATCTGCTTACAGCAAATATTTTTAAAGAATGAGGCGGCCTAGGTTCGAACTAGGGACCTCCCCGTGAGAAACAAGGGACTTAGCCACTGGGCTAGTCCCTGCGATTGTGTTTTAAACAGGAAATGAAATACTAAACTAGTTCCAATCGGCTGGCCTCATCTTCTCCCCAACCCTAATTCCGCGGGACCTATATCTGGTCACCGGAAGACATACAGAACTAAAATAAAACCTGACGAATTTGACCCCAATGATTACAAAAAGAGTTTCAATAGTTACCTCAAGGATGAAACGAAACCGAAGGTGGTGGTGATCATGAACTCGATTGAACTCGGATCTCTAACTCGATGCCGGTGAGTGACCTGCCCTGCCTCAAATCAATGCTACAGTGATCGAAGTTGGAGGGTGATGCCAGACAGAGTGGGAGTCCAGATGTGGTAGCCTAATTTCTCGCCGGCGATGATTGTATTGCTCGAAGGATTGAAGGATGAATGGGAAAGAGAGGGTTCAATATAGCAGTACCTAGATCGATTTCTTAACCATCGACTGAATTGAATCGCGTATTAATGACATGTGCTGAGGTATACTTAAAATATGGCTATATTACATTAAACCTTTTTAGCAGTTTTAAGCTTTTGAATCTATGAAACCTGATTTACTTGACAACTACTATTTCACCACATTACACGAGCAAGTATACCCATCGTGGAGCAGTATAGCAGTGGTAAATTGAATCGGGGTCGATCAGGACACAATGGAAAATGAGAGCTCTGAATACTCAGTCCGCTGTTATCATTTAGCCAGATCTAATTTTAGTTTTAAGAAAAGAAAGGAAAATAAACTAAAATAAAAGAAAGATAATAAGATGGTGTTTAAAGAAATGCAAATCGAAGTTTATATTACTTGGGAGAACTTACCTGTGGTTTAGGAAAGTTAAACAGTTTCTTATATCCTCGCTTAAAATTGTTCACTAGCAGAAAGTTAACCACCTTTCGACACATTTTAGTTGACCACCATCCAACTACTAATCGTCTGCGAGGAGTACGAATGCCGAGGGAATGTGTTGCCATTGACCAAACGAAGTGGTGTAATGTCACTTAGTTGTAGGGCTCCTTTCTCGGGCAACCGTTACACTCGACACACCGTCATGAACCAGCAGGGGAACAACCCTGCGTGCCGGATTATTTTATTATGAAAATGATCTTGTTAAGGGACTAAGGTCCATTTCTTCCGACACCGCTTTCGCGCATGCACGTCCAGCGTAACCAGAGCCAAGTTCACAAACACGTACCTTTCGACTTCCGTGAAGTGACAAAATATTACCAACCCTCATTCCCAACCAAATACTTTCAGCCAGGCACGGGGCGTGCTGGTCTCGCCGGTCTTGGAAATTTTGTACTTTTCTATCTGTTTTTTACTATAATTTGTTCCTTTTGCGACGTTTGCCTTTTTGAACCTGAGAAACTAAGAAAAAAACAAAATTGACTTGTTTTGGCGTTAGTGACTCAGATTTGTGTCGATTTATGAGGAATATTTAATATAAAAATATGTATATTTTAGCGTACATCAATTAACGCGGTGTCGGTTACCGGGCATTCGACGGTCGCCGGTTTCCTCCCAAAGTCTCTTCTTCACGATTTAAAACAAAGAAAAAAGAAATCAAGTTCCCTAAATGACACCGCCGGTCCCTGCAGTTTGATTAAATAGAAAAGTTTCTAAAATGGCAAGATTGGTCCTCTGAACATAACAACCGTTAACTAATCCTAACGGAAACTAACGGAAAGAATGTAAACAATGATCGAACGAGTATATATCAATACATCTATAACGTTTGACGTTTTATAAGAATATAAACCTTAGAAAACTCATAAAATTATAAAATAATATTACCCCGTAACTATTTACTCTAAGTTCGCATAAAATCATGGGCATGGGCAAAATCATAACGATACGTATGTGTATATATACCCACATAAAATAAAAAAAAAATGTTATGTATAATTATGTGACACTTTACCACATAAAGTCATATATATATATATATATATATATATATATATATATATATATATATATAAAATATATCACATAAAATCATAGGTTCAATTGTCACATAACATGACAATATATTAACATGAAATCATAACGTATGATTTACATAAAATCATAGAATGTTGAACGCCTAGACTCAAGTGCATGCTCGTATAGTGATGGTTACACAAACCCTACTTGCTATGGTCAACACAAGTCAATCACATAATATTCACACAGCACTTACAACGGTTTAGGTTTAGGTTCAATCAGGAAAGGACCTGAAAAGACGGATTGGCACATATTTATACTTGATTTTACTGGATTCAATGTGATAAATATGATGGTGAATCAATAAAGTGTGAAAAGGTAGAAAACCGTGACCAAAAACGCAAAAATACAAACAAAACAGGGACCCGTCAAAAAAAGTCAACCAGAGGTGTCTGACCAGGCATTTTGCGGACCACGAAACGGCCTTTTAGGACACCCTAACGGTCCGCGAAAGTGTTAGATCGGTCAGACCCTAAATTTCCAGCTATAAAAACGTAATTAGCCATAACCACTCCATTCTTACAACCATAAAACACCTCATTAACCCCTACCTACTGTCGAAATCATTCTTGGCTTCAAATCTCAAGCTTTTGGGGGTTAAATCAAGAAACCGAGTTCTTTTTTCATCACCATTCGTACTTATATCGTTGGTATGTTCATATATTTGCTTTTCTTGCTTAAAAAATCATCAAGCTTGCACCTTTATGATAGATCTAGGTTACTATGATGATTTCACACATAGATCTAGAGTTATATGTGAAAAAGATTTGATTATGATAAAAATGTGATTTTTATGATAATTTATGCTGATCTAGGGTTTGTAAGCTTGCATGAGAATAAATATGTGATTTTTATGTGTGATTCATGTCATGGATGCTTGAAAATGCTAGATCTAGGGTTTGCATGCGATAAAGTTTCTAACTATACGTGAAATCTTCGATAAAAATCTAATTTTTATGTTCACTCATGATAGATCTAAGGTAAAGGTGGTTGATTGATGTTCGATCTATAATAAAGTTGCATGATCTAGGTTATGGGATGCATGGCGGATGATAAAGTTGTAATCTTGGTGTTTGGTTGCATGAAAAATAATATATTTACATAATATATGTTGTTATCGAACGAAATGTGAACGTAGGTTGATATAACGTGCATGCATGCTAATGCGAACACTTTATATGGTTTGAAATATGTTAGACGTGAAATCATTATGATTGACGTGTGATGATCTCATATATATTTGGTACTTGAGTTTCTTCTAGAACTCAATTATCCTCTTTTGGGGTTTTGCTACTTTCTTCTGGAATTTTGTTTATCATTTCCAAGATTTTATCGATAACCTTTTTTAGGTTTTGCATGTAACCTATTCTAGGGTTACACCAAGTGTTTTGTTCTACTCGTTTTGTTTTGGTTGTTTCATTATTGAAGGAACGATTAAGGATAAAAATCCAGTCTTTAATCAAGAACGAAGACAAAATGTAAAGACGGCATGATAAGATTTATGAATAATCAACAAGAAATATGAAAACCAAATGATTTCATTGATCGTAGTTGAATGATTACATGGAACCAATTACAATAAAAAAATCAACACATTTCTCATGAAAAATTCATGGCCACCTTGTGTTCAGCTCAAACCCAAGATGAGACTCTCTCACTCTATAATGATAGCTCACATCACTCAAAACTCGTCATCCTAATAAATGGTGCTATCTCCTCTATTTATAAAGAGAGCCTTTGTGCTTCACTAACCCGCTAATTAGTAAAACACAAATAAATGAGCAAAACTAAAATAAAACAGATATTAATTAAATAAACTATAATTAATTAAGTCGATTTAATTAATATGAAGCTTGACTCGCTCGAACCGATCTTCACGTTGACTTTTTCGTTGACTCGAACAGCTTGATATTTTAAGAAAACGTCTTCAGTCCAAACAATGCAAGCTTCAATCATCACGACCCTTTTCTCTGAATCAAATCACTATGGACTCTTCAACCGAATGCAACTGAAACATATTTGATGGCATCGGTCATATTTGACAAAAACACAAAGGACAAGCTAGTTGCCATTGTTGACTCACTTGGGAGGTTGACCAGTGATGTCAGCTGACGTCTTGATGACGTCACGTCATCCTTCTTCTAAGAATTCTTGTCGAACCAGTCCCGTAACGCCGAAGATGACCAGAAACCACCAATACTCAACCATAATTGACGGAAAACATACCACCATGCTCCAAACTCGATCTAAAACTTGTCTAGACCATTGAATTCACCGAAAACAACCGACACAAAAACCTGGAAAAATTTGAGTTGATCGTTAAGAGTTTGCATGGTCTTATAAACGATCAAACTCGATCGTAATGGTGTTGTTAATCGTTAAGAACACCTTAATGATCATCCTTGATTGTTAGAATTGACTTGATCGTAAAGGGATGGGGAACTTAATCGTAAAGGGATTTTCAAGAGTTGATCATTAATAGTTGCAAGATGATCGTAAGAACCATATATACGATCAACCAGTTGATCGTAAAGCAGTTGTGATGATCGTTAACCCAAACATGATCGTAAAGAGGAGCTTTAGAAACCCTAAAATCTTGGTGATGGCGGCTGTAAATCTTAAAGACCCGATGAACACTCACGATGAAGATGAACTTTTGATGCACTTGAATCTATCAAACATGTATGGAATGAGACATTCTGGCCCGTCGGGTAGGACCCGAGCACTGAAAACGGATAAAACTGATAAAATCGGCAAACCGGGAATTTTGTATATAGGTGTAGTATATCAATTAAGCTATTAGAAGATCCTAGTAGTCTTAAAACAACTCATAAACACCACACACAAGTTTGAGTCTGGAAACATTGGTGATTAACTAAAAACTGATATGTCCTGTGACTTACTTACGAAATTTTTACGCGAAATTGATTGTGTTTACATGTTACAATATATGGCATGTTTATATTCATTTTAATCGTCTCGAATGTGGGAATATGATAAGATATTAATAAACATAAGAAACTTTAGAAGACCGTAGGCGAAAAGTAAAAAAACTAACAAACGAGCACGGAAAACGAGAAAAACCGAGCAAGAGCCTGGACAGGGATCCGCGCGACATGTGAGACCATGTCTTTGATGCCATTTTGTAGGATCGATCATGGATAAAGATCCGAACTTTAATTAAGAACACAAAGAAGATGTCGAGACGGGTTAATGAGAATCTAAGATCAATCAAGAAAAATATGATAAAACAAATGATTTCATTGATCGTAGTCGAATGATTACAACGAACCGAAGGATTACAATCAAGAAATCAACACATCTTTCATTAGGGGTGATTAAAATTTCGGGATCCCGATAAAACCCGAGAAACCGATCCGAAATTTCCCGAGTACCGGACCGACCCGAGGTATTAGCTATTTTTTTCGGTCCTGGATATTTCATTTTTTCGGTCTCGGTCTCGGGTCGGGAAAGACCGAGAACCGTATCGGAAATCCCGAAATCCCATTTTTTTTTATGTTGAATCTTTATGTTTTTACATCAATGCTTATTTTATATACCTTCTACATCAGTTTAAAGAGTTGATTATAGACTCAAAAAGTTTAGTCAAAGTGTAAGTAATAAATTTAATTGTGTTCGTAAGTTTCCAGGAAAAAAAATGACAACTTTGCAGGCCCTGCTTGTCAGCATTTCTGTGATCTAACTCAGTTGGAATGTAGATCCTCTCTAGCATATTTTAGTGTATTTTGTAATTTTTATCTACTTCATGAATCTCCCTGCACTGTTTCAAATGTACCTAAGATTTTATGTCAACCCAAGAAAACTTCCTTTTGTGAATTATATATGATGTATTCAATAGTCAAGAAAAGTTTAAACGTGTAAACTTTATGCCCATAACATTGTTATGTGTCATACACAAGTTGATGATGAAGCTGGAAGTTGGATGTAAATTGTGATCTCGGTCTCGGGAAATCCCGAAATCCCGATAAACCCGATAGGCCCAGGATCGATACCCGAGTATAGCTAAGTTGATCGGGATTCGGTCAGTGTTTTTGGAATTCTCGGGTTTCGGGTCGGGTCGGGAAATGGTAAAATCGGGTCGGGATCCAGGCTTTGAGCACCCCTATCTCTCATGAAATATCCATGGCCACCTTGGGTTAAGCTCAAAACCCAAGGTAAGACTCTCCCTCTAGAATGATACCTCACATCAATCAAGACTCACCATCCTAACAAATGGTGTTATCTCCTCTATTTATAGAGAGAACCTTTGTGCTTCACTAACCAGTTAATTAGTAAAACACGAATAAGTAAGCAAAACTATAAATAAAAAAACCAGTAATAATTAAATCAAATAATATTAATTAAGTCGATTTAATTAATATGAAGCTTGAACGCTCGAACCGATCTTCACGTTGAGTTCTACGTTGACCGTTGACTTGAATAGTTGACTTTTCAAGAAAACATCTTCAGTCCAAACGATGCAAACTTCAATCATCATAACCCTCGTCTCTTAGTCAAATCACAATGGATTAAAGAAACCCGAAAAGCGGGTCAAACCGCTAACTCCGCCGCTGTAGCCGCTACGACCCTCAATGCCGCTGCCCAGCCGGCGGCCGCTCAACCTCAGCAGCAGTCCGCCTACCCACCGTAACAACGCCGCTCGTCCAGCCGCCCACCTCCACGGTCAGGCCGCAACCGGCGGACCTCCCAGCAGTCACGTGGCCGTGCAACTTTTCCAGCCCAGGCATATGGGCCTTGGGCCCAATCCCCTCACCCAACCGGTTTCCGGTTTTTTGGTCCTACTTAGGTCGGCCTGAACTTTTGGGATCCGCAGCCACCGTGCCCGTATCCAACTGCTGTTCCCATGGCCGGCTCTCGACCCGGTTCTGCCGCATCGGGTGTTCTTGGTCCACGTCTGTCTCAATCGTTCACCGCTTCAGATGTTCACTATACACCCACAGAATTGGATCAGGCGTTCAACACTTTCACTCTGAATTCACCGGACCAAAATTGGTATTTGGACATGGGAGCAACATCACATATGACAAACAATCCAGGTACGCTCAAATCCTATTTCAATTCCGTGTCTCGAAATATTATCGTTGGTAATGGCGCTACTATACCCATTCACGCCACTGGCCACTCCACCCTTAACCCACCCTTCCCACCACTTAATTTGTTAAATGTTCTTTATGCTCCTAACCTTGTCAAAAATTTAGTCTCTGTTCGTCGGCTTACGACCAATAATAAAATTTCTATCGAATTTGACCCCTTTGGTTTCACTGTGAAGGATTTGGCTACCCAGACTCCTATTCTCAGATGTGACAGCACGAGTGAGCTCTACCCGTTCATCGTCTCCATTCAGCCTCCTTCATCTACATCTACCTTTGCTGTTATTTCCAAGGACACCAGGCATCAACGCCTAGGGCACCCTGGAAGCACTATCTTGAATAAATTACATTCTGTTTTGTTTTTTAATAACTATGTTTCTAGTACTTTGAAGTTATGTCAATGGTGTGTTTTTGGACGCCATATTAAACTACCTTTTAATGCTTCAACTTCTAGTACTTGTTCTTCGTTTGATATAATCAATAGAGATTTATGGACCTCCCCAGTTTTGTCATCTAATCGTTATCGTTATTATATTTTATTTATAGATGATAAAACGAATTTCTTGTGGACAACTCCGTTGTCTCAGAAATCGCAAGTTTATCCTACTTTTCTCAAGTTTGTCAATTTAGTTAAGAAGCAATTTGGCAAAATGATTAAATGTTTTCAATGTGACAATGGGGCCGAGTATAACAATAACTTCCACAACTTTTGTGAAGCCAATGGGATGCTTTTCCGATTCTCGTGCCCCTATACTTCATCCCAGAATGGTAAGGCCGAAAGAAAAATTCGATCCATTAATAATATCATTTGAACACTTCTTGCTCACTCGGGAGTCCCTCATTACTTCTGGCACCATGCCCTTGCTCATGCCACCTACCTCCTAAATATACTTCCCTCCAAACTACTTCATACAATTCCCCAACTCTCCACCTCTACCACCGCCAACCCACATACCACCATTTACGTGTCTTCAATTTTCTCTTTTACCCACTCATCCCCTCATCAAATATACACAAATTAAATCACCGTTCAACTCCTTGTGTCTTTCTCGGCTACCCATCCTCTCATCGTGGATACAAATGCTTCGACATTCGGTCCGGTCGCATAATTCTTTCTCGCCATGTGCTTTTTGACGAGAATGTTTTTCCCCTTAAAACTCCCAACCCCTCGCCCTTTCCGTCCCCACCTCCGACGGCTGATGACACCTCCCTATGGTGGCTCACCTCCTCGGCACCACTTGCGCCGCAGCCAGCCACATTAGCCCAGTCACCGCCCCAGTCCCCTTCGTCGAACCAACCTACATCCCCACCATCGCAGCCCGTCTCCCCTCCTTCTGCGTCCAGTGACACCGCCGCCCCCGTCACCCCCACTCCGTCTCCTCCTACCAACCTCGCAGCCATTCCTACACGCACCATGTATACGCGTGCCATGTCCATGATCTTTTAAACAAAAACACTGTTTAACTTACACACCTCTATCCCCATTTCCCCATTGCCTAAAAACCCCACCGATGCCTTCAATGACCCTAACTAGCGTAGCGCCATGCTCGATGAGTTTCAGGCACTGGTTGATAATAGGACTTGGGAGTTAGTACCCAAAGTCCCGGGTATGAATATTGTGCGTAGAATGTGGATTTTCAGGCACAAGAAGCGGTTGGATGGTACTTTAGAGCGCTATAAGGCTAGTCTTGTGTGCGACGAACGGTCGTAACAGGTTGGAGTAGATTGTGGTGACACATTTAGCCCGGTGGTTAAAACCGGCAACCATCCACACCGTCCTCAGTTTGGCTATGTCGAAACAGTGGCCGATTCACCAGCTGGACGTTAAAAATGCATTTCTCCATGGTCATCTTAATGAGCAGGTTTTCATGCATCAGCCAATGGGATTCCTGGATACCCGTTACCCAGATCACGTGTGTCTCTTGCGCTGCTCGTTGTATGGCCTTAAGCAGGCACCGCGGGCTTGGTACCAACGTTTCGCGGATTACATCTACACACTTGGGTTTCGACACAGTACCAGTGACCACTCTTTATTTATATATCGATCCGGGCGGGATTGTGCCTATCTTCTGCTATACGTCGATGACATTATCTTGGTCACGTCGTCTGACACGTTGCGACATACCTTCATGCGCCACTTGTCCCAGGAATTCGCCATGAAGGATCTCGGCCCTCTCAGCTATTTTTTGGGGATTGCAGTCACACGCACAGGTAATACTTTATTTTTGTCGCAGGAAAAATATGCTTTGGATATTCTGGAAAAAGCAGGCCTTGCATCTTGCAATCCCGTATCTACTCCGGTCGACACTCAGCAAAATATGAGTTCCATTACAGGTACCCCTCTTTCTAATGGCACAGAGTACCGCCGTTTGGCCGGGGCTCTTCAATACCTTACTTTTACTCGGTCGGATATTTCGTATGCTGTCCAGCAAATCTGTCTTCACATGCATTCGCCAGCGGATCAACATATGAATGCTATGAAGCGAATTCTTCGGTATGTGAAAGGTACATCTTTATTTGGTCTCTATCTTGGGCCTTCCTCCTCCCATGCTTTGGTTGCCTATACCGACGTCGATTGGGGTGGGTGTCCAGATACACGACGGTCCACATCCGGGTACTGTGTTTACATTGGTGACCATTTATTATCTTGGTCTTCTAAACGTCAGCCGACATTGTCTCGTTCCAGTGCCGAGGCTGAATATCGAGGGTTCGCCAACGTTGTCTTTGAGGTATGTTGGTTGCGAAATCTGCTGCTTGAATTATATCATCCACCAACACGGGCTTCAATTGTGTACTGTGACAAGGTTAGTGCTATCTATCTGACCGGAAATCCGGTCTAGCATCAGCGAACTAAACATATCGAAATGGACATCCATTTCGTCTGCGAGAAAGTGGCCCGCGGTCAAGTCCGCGTTTATCACGTACCGTCTCTTTACCAGATTGCCGATATATTTACCAAAGGATTACCCAGTGTGCTATTTCAAGATTTCCGTTCCAGTCTCAACATCCGGGACCCTCCCGTTTCGACTGCGGGGGTGTAACAGTTATTAATGTATCTTGTATTTATTTGTAAATATTTAGGAGATCTTAGCATTATTTTAGATAGCATACTTTATATATATACATGATTGGGCAATCAATAAATTAATCATTAACCAAAACTTTTAAACTGAAACATATTTAATGGCGTCAGTCAAAAATAATAACTACCTAGAATAATTTTTTTAATTATATCATGATTTTTTCTTTCATAATAGAACTTGGATATAAAATTGCTATAGACTGAAATTTGGATACAAAGAAATTAAAGAAGGTAATTACCGGTGTAAACAAAGAAGTTTAGTTTTTCTTTTTCTAGAACGTAAAGAAATTTGGAATATTACTAGTATATTTTTTATATCTATAATTTACCTATTACCCATTTATAAATGAAAATTTAGATAAATAGTGTGATACTGAGCTATAGTGTTTTTATCCCTTTTTTTAATAGTAGCCACAATGTTTCTTTTAATTTTATAATAGAGAAAATTGCCATTTTCGTCTCCGTGGTTTACTAGAAAAATCGGTTTGGGTCCATTCTTTTCTTAATGATGAATCTCATCCAATCTTTAACAAACTTGTCTCAAATTTCGTTCAAATCTTAACCCCAGTTAACTAATCAGCGTTTAAATGCTCATGTGCCTCTCACATGAGGGTGTTTTTGTCAATTTACCAACCAAAATAATCTCCCCTTTATTAAAATAAAAGTGGGGTGTACATGAGCATGCTAGATGGGTCTGAACTTGGCGTTTGGGTCTTAAATGGCCATCCTGGAGGTTCTAAAATTATGTAGGATGATTTTGTTTCTTTTGTTTGATCTTGTTTTTTTTTTTTAATATGTTCTTGGACGTTTGGTTGTGTTTCTCTTTTATTAAAATAAAATAGAAAATGGTGAAAACAAAAAACACCAAACTGATTATGTGAAAGTTGGTCAATTTGGGATATATTTTTTTATTGATAACAAATTAAATAAAACAAAATCTCTATTCGAAAAATTAAGAGGTAAAACGATTAAAAAGCTGGTGTTTACCACCTCCAACAAAGCGAGCATCATTCATGAATTTGGCTAATTTCTTAATAGTAGCTTTTGTAATAATGTAAACTTTAAATTATACCAAATGGTACCAAAAGCATCAGATCTCTGTCATCAAGACATACCAAAGAAATTACATAAAGTCACTTGTTTGTCGTAAAATGGTACCAAAATATTCCAAAAGCATCAAAATATTCCAAAAGCTTTAAAAATAAAAAGTCTTAACACATGTTTTACTTGCATATCAAAAGCATCAATTTTGGCTTGTGGAAGGAGGTTGTCCCTTGCATGACCTCTTATTATGCCCCTTTTGCTTGCAATTCGAGCATGTAACTGTTTGTCCAGTCCTAGCCAATTTTCCCTTCACAACTGGTTGCATCACTTCATTTGCAGATCTCTTCCTCTTTTTCTTTGGTCTTCCAATTTACTTGTGATGTTTTGGAGGAATAAGCTTAGTGGGGCAGGTAGAAGGCATCCACACATATCTCTTCCATTAATTGGATCAATGGTGTTGTCATACACCTTTTTCCATGTTTCCAACCAATAGACCTTTGAAACAAAGCTCTCAGGTATGCCAACCTCTATTGAATTATCTCTCATATTCCATATCACTGCTACTGCATGCTTACATGGCATGCCAGTTCTCTCCCATTTTCTACAAGAGCATGTTTTGTGTTGCATATCCACTACATATTGTGAAGTAGACCCACTAACCTGGTATTTTTGGTTCCCACCTAACATAACATTGCATTGATTTGCATCAGATTTTATTTTTTCAAACAACTTTGTTGCATTAGGAGTCAAGGGACCACCAGCCTTTGAAATAATCTTGTGCACCACTACTATTCTTTTCATTAGATATTCTCTAATGAACTCTAGACAGGTTATGACAGGCTTGTCCCTGCCCCCTACTATTTGCCTATTAAATACCTCACAAAGATTGTTTAAAAGCACATCACTAGTACATCTTCCTGTTTAACACATTAAGTAAAACCACATAAGTTAGATAATTCATAAGGTAACTAATCTTAAGAATGTTCAAAACAGAAACATATTACCTTCTGTCTGTCACTAATGAATGTGAAGTTTGAGTTGCTTGATAGATCAAGGTCATCACCAAGGCATCTCAAAAGCCAACTCCAAGAACTTAATGCTTCAGCCTCAACCAAAGCATATGCAACAGGATAAGTACCATTATTTGCATCTATACCTACTGCAGTTAACACTTGCCCTGGAAAAAGGCCTTTCATAAAACAACCATCTAGACCAAGTAGATCTCTCCCTGACAACTTAAAACCTGCCTTTAAGGGGCCTAATCAAATGTATATTCTTCTAAACCGTCGTGTATTACTTGTCGGGTTGCATTCAGTTTCAACATCAATGGTGACAGTTGTACCTGGGTTGGACCTTATGAGTTCTTTAGCATAGTCCCTTAAGACTCCATACTGACCAGCATAATCACCTTCAATCTTCTGAGTAGCAATTGTCTTAGCCCTGAATGTTTTGTTCTTAGACACAAAGATATGGTAAGTCTTGTTGATCATCTCTTGAAGTACTTTTATTGGAATGGTTGGGTTGACAACAATAATTGGCTCGATTAACTTGGCCAAATAAGATATAGTGCATAAGTGAACACTTCTAGTTTGAAGACAAGTATGTTTGTCACATAATGTCTTTACTATCCACCTACCCACTTTATTGGGGTTAGAGATTTGTACAGCCCAAGGACAAGTGCCATCAACCTCCACTAACTTTTTTGACCCACTTGCCACATCACCTTCTTTCACACTCTTGGACCCACTAGCCACTTGAGATTCTTTCACACTCTTACCTTTACATTCGATACGAAATCTGCCAAGGTCATTTCTTGATGGATACAATTGTCTTCTACTCAAAACAGCATGCTCTTTCATAATTTCGGAAATCTGTTTCCTGCTTGTAAACTGTTGACCTACATAAAATGGTTCTGAAGTAGTTTCTTTACTTCTTTCCTTGTCTTTTCTTATCTTCCTCAAAGCCCTTTCAAGCCAGTATCATTTTCCTCATCACTTAGACTATCAAAACCATCCAGATCTACAACTTCTAACTGATCATCTTCACTATCATTCTCTAAAGGTTCCCAGTTATGTCATTATCAACAATAGCCTTATAATACTGCATATCTACCTCAACATCATCAACTATGAAATCGCCATCTTCTTCATCATCAGCCCCATCTAGCTCTTGTTATTTCTCATCATTAGCCCCATCTACCTCTTCTTCATCATTAGCCCCATCTACCTCTTCTTCATCATCAGCCCCATCTACCTCTTCTATCTCAGTATCCCCTTCAACTAGTTCATTTACATCAGCCCCATCATCAATAATTTCCTGAATTACAACATTTGAACCACTAAAACGGCTATAAGAATTCACAGTAGTCTCCCAATGTTTAGTATAAATGTCCATCAATTTACATTTCTCAACATATATTAAGAATTATATGATGTCTAGGTCATCACCTAGGACCCTCAAACCAAATTCCAAATTTTTGTTAGGTACCTTATAGTGAAAATATATGACGTCCTCATCATGGTATCCTAAATCCTTAAACATTGCAGTCAGCTCGTGCATAGAAAATTCATCAGAATCCACCATATCAACAAAGTTCATAGACCCTTTGACATACCTTCTATCTGGACAATTGATGAATTGGCCTCCATGATAAATCCTTACTGAGAAAAGACTTTTATTCCCCCTGATGAGAAGAAAATCCATATATTAGTGGGAGAAGATCAAGATGGAGACAGTATGAAATTTAATAAAAACAACATTAATTGAATAATATATATATATTTTTTTTGATGTTTTACACGTGCTAACCCTCAAACACAAACAAATTCATTTGTTTGATCCTTTAGGCTCATGATTATTATACCTTATTATTTTAACACACAATTATAAATAAGAAGATAATAAATATGAAACTTACTGTATGCTTCGTATGGATCAAAATCAAACTCTAACTTTCGGACGCGCCACAGCCTAAGCACCATCGATCAAGTTCTGTTTTTTTTATCGATATCCACTTCTGGTTCCACAGTGATTGTATTGATTTTTGATCGAAATCCAATTCAGGTTCGGGCGGGAGTATGGGTGACGTGCTACGGTACGGTGATCGTATAAAAAAATTGAGGGATTAGGGTTTGGGTATTTTAATAAAGGGGAGATTATTTTGGTTGGTAAATTGACAAAAACACCCTCATGTGAGAGGCACATGAGCATTTAAATGCTGAGTAGTTAACTGGGGTTAAGATTCGGACGAAATTTGAGACAAGTTTGTAAAAGATTGGATGAGATTCATCATTAAGAAAAGAATGGACCCAAACCGGTTTTTCTAGCAAACCACGGGGACGAAAATGACAATTTTTAGTCGGTGTTTTAACCTTTTTTATTTCAGGTTTCTGTTTTTCGTCTTTGTCACCCGCGACAACCTGTGATCCTCGAAAACTAGTTTATAGCTAAAATTTATTCCGCCTATAACAGTTTTTAGCTTTATTTCTTTAATTATTGGTGGAGAAAATTATTTTCCCTACAGCATTTTTTTTCTTACATTTAGTTTCTTTAACTAAAAAAAATGTGTTTCTCTTACATTTAGGTTTTGTCGCTCGCTCATTTTGATGTTTACACATATAATAAAACATGACGAGTTATAAAAATGAGCACGCACACCAACGCACGCACCGTAACAATAAGTATTTTTCAAATATACAACTAAAACTTTAATAGAAGTTAAATAGATATTTTGTAATTTATAAATAAAATAGAAAAACAGGAAGATTAAAGACTAATCAGTCATTAATATAGGAATGTATGATTAATTGATTACAACATAATATAACTTGATTATATCTAATTGTTTTTTTGAACGGCCAAGAATTAATAGTAGTTTTAACGAGATGTTTACCACCACACGCCTTGCTGCGGGGTTGAATTTGTATGATGAACGAAAGTTAAAAAGTTAAGGGATATAAAATGTAAAAGTCTAAAAGTCTCGTGGTGAAAGTATAAAACTATAAAAGTATATTAAAAATAAAAGTAAAAAACGTAAGAGTTTCGTGCCCAAAGTAGAAGACAACAGAACTTTAAACGAAAAAAAAAACTTTAAAAGTTAGAGCATTAAAAAGTTAAGGAGTATAAAACTTAAAAGTCTAGAAGTCTCGTGGTGAAAGTATATAACTATAAAAGTATACTAAAACGGAAGTAGAAAGGTTAAAAGTTATGTGGCCAAAGTAGAAAACAACAAAACTTGAAACAAAAAAAAAGTCAGAGGGTAGAAAACGTAAAAGTATGAAATATATTACTATTTTGTTAAAAAAAAGTAGTGTAAAAGTTTAAGGGGTAGAATTTGTCAAACATTTAAACTACCGAAACGTAAAAGTTTAAAAGTCTCGTGGTGAAAGTAAATAACTATAAAAGTATACTAAAAACGAAAGTAGAAAAATTAAACGCTTCGGGGCGCAAGTAGAATACAACAAAACTTAAAACAAAAAAAAATGTTAAAATTTAGAGGGTTAAAAAGTTAAGGGGTGTAAAACGTAAAAGTCTAATAGTCTCGTGATGAAAGTATAAAATTATAAAGTATACTAAAAACGAAAGTAGAAAAGTTAAAAGTTTTGTGGTCAAAGTAGAAGACAACAAAACTTAAAACAAAAAAAAAACTATAAAAGTTAAAGGGTAGAAAACGTAAAAGTATGAAACATACGTGACTAAACTCTGAAAACTAAAAGTTTACTATTTCGTTAAAGAAAAAATAGTGTAAAAGTTTAATGGGTAGAAACTGTTAAACATCCAAACTATCGTGACCAAACAATAAGATAGAAAAAGTTTAATATTCATGTTCTAATTTATATTGTATATATATATAATTTATAGTTGTATTAGGCTATGTGTAGTCATAACCTCCCTCCCTTGGGGGGGTTATGTGTCACGTGGAATCCACCTCTTTAAGGGGCGATTATAAGCAAAGTGGTGTACTCATAACCCCACATAACCCCCTCTAATTATTACGCAGTCTTAAGCTAAGATGACGCCCTAGGGGGTGGGGGGGTGGGGAGTTATAGGGGCGTTATATTAGTTTTCTTTATAGACATAACGCCCACTACAGATAAGCTTATTATAAATAATAAATGAGTATATCTATCATTATTTTCTGCAGTCCATTTGAGTGTGACTCCTAGGGCTAGTCTCTACCCAAAATGCCAAAAGTGTCCCAAATCAATGCTTCAATTTAAAGCTATACACCCATCCCTCTCCAATTATTTTCTTTATATCACTTCTGTTTACTTTTCATTTTCAACACATTATAGTGCCTTTCCTTTTCAATAACTCATTTTCATTTATTATTTATTTATACCATTCATTAATGAAATGGAAGGTTAGAATTAGAATATGTATAAAATATTTATAACTTCTTAATTCTTAATATGTTAATATTTTTCTAAAAACATTTACATAAGAAATCTTAGAATTATGTTATCTTTAAGTCTATAAAAAGTTAAAAGACTTTTTTAACGTTTTATTTATTTATTATTGCACATGTGCAATATAAGTATTTTAATTATATTACATATGTGCACTATTAATTTTTTTAATAGGTGGGGTGTATATTAATATTTTTATAAAAAATTACACCACAAATCTTATAATTCTGTTATCTATAGTTTTGAAAAAAAAAAAAAAGTTAACGTTTCATTATTTTTAATATTGCATATGTGCACTATTATTTTTAATACTATATTACACATGTGTAGTTTAATTATTAGTCATAGTGCTTATGTATCATTATCATTAGTACTATGAATGTTTTAGTTTTTTTTTATGTTTTTAATATAGGAACTGTTTTTTAGGCATGATATTTCCCCTTGTGTAGTACTAATGACATTATTACATATGCGTAATATCAATAATAAAAACAATCACGAAATGTTAGTTGTTAAAATTTTCTTTTCCATAATTAAAGGTAATATAATTCTATGACTTTTGGTGTAAATTTTTAGAAAAAAAATATTAACGTATGAAGAAGTTATAGAGTTTTTAATATTTGTTTTCGTGTTTTCACAATAACAAAATGTTTTTATATGATCCTTTCCTTTAATTACATAAACACATAATTATAATATCATTTGGTGTTATATATATATATATATATATATATATATATATATATATATATATATATAGGGTTAGGTTCAAATGAGAACTTTTTGTTTTGAGAACTTTTGAGAACTAAATCTCCACCACTAATTTCAGTTGGGGACCACTACAATTCATGGGAGGGGGGTATATGTAAATATAACTAGTGGCTTAAAATGGTTCTCAAAAGTTCTCTCAACCAATTAGTTCTCAAATGATCCTCATATATATATATATATATCACCAAATGATAAATAATTATTTATAATGTTTTATACGTTTCCATTTTAAATTTTACTAGTAGTAGATCTAGGCCACGCGTTGCGGCGGCATGTAGTACCGGCTAATTATGTGGTATTGTATACGTCAAATATTTTTACAGACAGAGGTTAGAAATCTGGGAGCATTTTTGTTTTGTACAATATAGTATGAAACCTCATGTTGAGGCATAACCTACTTGCAAATAAAAACATATGATCACAGATATTATACAACCAAAATATCAGTTTTGGTGATGCCATACATAAACAGGTGTCATTATAATCCTTTGATCATCTAGCAAAATTAGGTAAGAGTTATACTACATTAGCCTCTTTTTATAGCACGATATGGAAGCATCATTCGGGAGCCTTCGGACGCTTGTTTGATGTATCAGTTGCGTCTGTAAATAAATGAAAATATGATCAACACTAAGAAACTTCATGGTTTACATATAAAACATGATAGTGGAAGGTCTATATTTACCTAAACTAAAAGAAAAGGCATGTGAACTTCTAAAGGAAAATGTATATCTCTATTTAGGTAGTATAGAAACTGGGTATATAATAGATGCCTAGAGGTTCTATCTTTGATCATTTAAGTTTGTTGTTGATATTGTTGTAATTTGATTTAAAAATGATTTTCAAGTGCAATTGTAGTATTTGCAATTGTAGTATTTGTTATGTAAATAGATGATAGTAACATACCTAAAACGTCTTCAAGATTTCTCTTTACAGCATTAGAAGTGAGAGTTGGTGCGGGATGTGTTTGTGAAGGTTGTATAGGGGTCGTTGGTGTTATGGACTCGACAGCTGGAGTAATTGTGAGTGGAGGTGCTGGGGTAATGTTTTCAACTGTGAAGGTGGTAACACTCTGTTGTGATCCGAGCAGTAAGCGCATGTGGAAAATCTTTTGCTGGCCACGACAATCTAGTAATATTGGAGGTAAGATGGAAGCGTCACTGTAGCCTTCTTGAATGACAAGATCCTTACAGTCACATCCAGTTAACTTCTTGGCGCCCTCGTCAAACATGATTGCCGTAACAGAACCAGTACTGTCGGATAGTTTGTAGCAGACGTGGTAACCGTTGGAATAGAAAAAGCATATTATTTAGTAAATGTGACTATAAGCATGAATGTATCTACAATTTTTTTTAGGCTTAGTGAACTTACATATGTCTTGGAAAAGCTATTTTGCCATCACGAGCACATGCCCACTGGTTTCCTGAAGGCATAACGGTTCGAGAGCAGGAACCGGCAGAGCACTTACTTATAAACCAATCCTAATCAGGGCTAAAGCTTGTTATGGATGCTTTGACTGCAAAAGTGTGACCCTGTGTATAATGGTGAATCAGACACGGTGGATGGTTACAAGAACCAAGAAAACTGTGCGTGTTAGGAGTAGAGGCTGAGGCTGAGGCCGTACTCGTAAACGTAGCAGGACCTATAAAAGATTTGATAGGTCGATTGGAAATCACGAAGTGAAGAAGGAAAAGAGGGTATCATAGACAATAATATATCGAGGGTATACCAACAACAGAGGAAGTTGAAGCATCCAAAGCAGATTTTCTTTTTCTAGGCATCTAGAAAAACGTAGTGAGAGTAGAAAAATATTTAAGAGGATATAACGGGAAAAATAGGGACAAATTATAAAGTAAAAAAAAATATCTAATAGATAAGAGATATAATATATATACGATAACATAACCTATTTATTAAATCTAACCTGTAAAGGGTCTATGTCCATCATATGTAAACTAACTTTGCGATTCACAAAAAGCCTACAGTTTAACTATTGGCCTTTATTTATATCGCCGTTTAAACATCAGATACAAGAATATTTATATACAGGCCTCATATTAGAAGAATAAGGCACCTAAAAAATAGTACACTTTTTGTGTTAATCGCAGATTATCGTGAAATGAAACGTAAGATGTACACTTAAATGAAACGTAAGATGTACACTTAAATGCTATAACTAAAGTTGTCGTTACTGTCTGCAACATATACAGTATGAGGTACACCTGAAAGCTATAACCTGAAACATTGCTACTAATTGTCGCATATAACATGACTTCCACAACGAAAAGGTGTCGCTGAAAGTGATCTATACCCAAAAAATGTAATTAAAAAGGCGACGATGTAGATATATAAAGACCATAAAACTTATAGTAAATCCGCAGATATGGATTTCACTATAAACAACTAATCTAAATAGCCTATAAAAAAAATATAAGAGAAAAAAAACCTATAGGCAAAACTCCCACAAATCTAGAGTAATCATAGCAAACCACTATAACATTTGAGGAACATGTTCCTAAATATTGTTACTCGTCCATAAGCTATGTAATCTACCAAGAGAACTTGCAAGTAAAACTCACAGAAGGAACCGTCATCGTATACCTAAGACACCTAAGACCTGTAAGAAAACATTGGTCCCTGAGAAAAAGAAAATATTTTCTTGTGTTTCTAGAACATTCTTCCAGCAGGCCTATAGAACTATAAACGAAAATAAAATATATTAACCTATAAGACAGCTGAACCTAATATATAACTAACAGGTTCTTCGACTTATAAAATTAACAAACTCCGCCTAGGAATGATGACTATGAGAATAACCTATCTAAGGCCTAATACTCCAACTAAAGGAGCAACTACATCTTCCTATGAGAACCTCTCTTGACATGTTTAAAAACAGAGGCAATATCTCAAAAGGAACAGCCAGTGCAAGAAGCCCACTCTTATATAATAAAAACACAGCCAACACACCTGAATAGCAGCTATACACAAATAATTGCAACTAAACTCCCTAAAAGGATGGTGTAAAACTTAGGCCTTTCCCTTATATATATTAACAGGAATGTAAAATAACAAATAAAAAGACCATAAAAGCATAGACCAAGTACCTTTTAAAAAAGTTGTGCACACATACTATCATATATATACCTATTCCTATACAATAGAAACACATGAAAGACAATTTGATACCAATGGCACACGCCAATAAAATTTAGTAAGAGGATATTGTAAAAACATTTAACAAAGGGAAAACCATAAGAACATAGGCCAAACCAAGGAACAATGGATTATGTAACCTTGTAGAGTTGTTAAAAACAACAAGACAAAGATAATAAAAGCTAAATTACCTAAATCAAACAGCTGCGCAACACCTTGCTTACCTGCACATAAATTAACAATCAATTTCAAGTACATATACAAACACAACAAAAACTGTGAGAAAACGAACCACCCTTTTAACTGTTAAGAATAAAAACAGAGAGTTCGACAAAAATATCCGCCATAACAACATCAAGCAAACATATTAAAAATATAAGGTGATAAAAGAAAAAAAAACTACATACAACATTAATAGGTAAGGTTTGGTTAAACCACATAGCAACAGTTTAATAGGAAAAAAAAGATTTTGCAGCACTTTGGTTTAGTTAAACGGATGAATAATCATTGCTCACATGGCTAGATGTGTATATTAGGGTTGTTAAACCCTATGTCAAATCTTTTAACTGTGAAAAAAACCGACATACAAATAGAGGCAAAATAATGAATAATCATTTATAAAAAATATATAATCAACTAATAACTATTAATTAAACCACTGTAAATCCTTTTTTTTCTCACCAGCCAAAGTCTTAACCTAAAATCAATAAATCATGTAGAGAAGATCAGATGTAGCAAACGGCACAACAAAGCAAGCAGAGCATAAAAACTAACAAATTAAAAGGTTAGTAGTGGCAGAATGTTGTGAATATGTACCTTCAATAAATCGATCTCTGGTAGAACAACCGAAACGAAATTGGGATAAAACAACAGCTGCAGAACCTAATATTGTTGAGAAGAGTAAACATAAATAGCTCTCGTATCGACGAAAAGGAAAGAATAAACAAAAAAAATTGGCACCTGCAATCGTCGTGCAGAGGCGATGAACAAACGAAGAAGATTGATGGGGAAATTCGTGCACGAAGGAAGATGACAAAAACACAGGAAAAACGTCCCTGTAAGCACACCTATGGAGAATAGAGCTCTGAAAAAGCCCACGTAACACCTAATATACACATCTATCCACGTCATCTTTTAAGGGCAAAAGAGCAAAAAAATAACCGGAAAAAGAGGCAGCAGTACAAGGATAGAAACTGGCCTCCTTGACTGCTATATAGAAACAAAACCGCTGCGACATGCCAACATTGATAACTGATGTCAGGTTTCCCTGTATATATGCTAAGAAAGTCAACAAAGAGGCAGGCAGGCTAACATGCATGTTCCGCCGTTGACTTACCCAATAATATATAAGTAATGTTTGTTTAGCTTCAAGAAATGAGACTGTGTCAATTTTAATTACATTAACACATAATGATTCCCGATACAACGTGCAAGGAGATTAACCATAACTTTTATAAATTTTAAAAAGTCAGTAGGATCATGGGCGGATTCAGGAATTTTTTTTACCGGGTTTACTATTTTTTTGGTGGTCGAGATTCTAACAACTAAATATCAAAAAAAATTTCAATTCGGTCGGGTCGGGTCGGGTCAGTTAAGGTTCATAACAATAACAAAAAGAATATACGCTACAATAATTAAAGAAAAAACATTGTCATTGAAAATTTGGAAAACACGTACCTATAGTTGTTGCCTACGAGTTTTCATCATTTGATAATTAGGTTAACTATCTATATAGTTGGTGAGTCACAGGTGTAATAGAAAACAGTTAAGGAAAATATTTATTAAGGTTTTGGAAAGTCATACTGTTAAATGAGCAAACAAGTATAAGTCTATTCACACATATATTTGTGACAACCCGTAAGTTTCCAAGGACCTAAACTGATAATATATACCTATGTGTTAACTATGTTACGTAACTGTTTACTTGCAACGTGTCATTTTCTACCATATTTGCCTTTACATGTGACGTAATCATAGTCTTGACGTAGCCTAACTCATTTTTACAAATGATTCTTAAACATGAAGACTTCTTTGCACGGAATGGTCGCTGGAACTTTAACAATGACAAATCGACTATCCGGACTCGTGTTTCGAAATTTACGAACTATGTAGTAAATGTCATGCATGATCCCATCATCTTGGGATTTATTAATACCATCATTATCATTTTTACTTTCATTTTAATCAGAAACTTTGATCAACCTTTTATCATTTTATCATTCACATATTCCACTGATAACTTTAGTAAACAAATTCGTATTAAATAACAATGTGTTTAGACAATGACAACAAAACAAACCTTGTGGCAATTCCCTACGTAAACGTCAATTCATTTTACGTCCAAATCATTTCATAAAGCTTTATTAACGTTCACAACGAATCTATTTTACATGCATTCAATATATATATATCCATGCAACGTCATTATCTCGAGTTATTATTCCACGAATATTTTTTTATCCAATCTAAGTCATTTTAATTATTAGTTATCGTCGTGGTAAATGTTTTTAAACAATCAAGACCCGATCCCACTTCATTTTTCTTCTCTTTTCTCCCACATCCCCGTCTCCTTCTCCCTTCCCTTTTCTCGCAAACCAGTCACACCCGGGACTCGAACTCGTGACGCTACTCTTTTCTTTTGGGCGGTTGCAACAACAAAAACCACCACCACTTTTAAATATCATTTTGTTATTACTTGTCACAAGACTGAAGAAGATCCCATTCACATCCAACACCAACATGAATCTTACATCCCTGCGAAGTGTAGGGAGAACTTGTCTCACTACCTCCCAAACCTTTATCTAATGGATCAAGAACTCCCTCCAAATCCACTCCCTTTTCCCTCCTCTTGTGTGACCGTAAACCTCCCCATCCCCCTTCTTTTTCTCGGCTAGCCAACCTACACACACACAATATACATCAAACTTCTAACAACCCAAGTATTGGTGACATTTTACATGCCCAAACACCCTCCTACTCATCTCTCTCTCTCTCGGTTTTACTTGAACCGAAACACACACACCCACATTAACCAAACACTCCCATTTTCATTTACCTCTCATACTTAAACAGCTTATTCTAACCCTAGCCTCATTTACTACTTTCATTTCTTAAGAACTTCTCTCCTTCCCTCTACCCATTCCAACCGTCCCCTTTCTCTCTCTACTCTTTCTCTAAAACCCCTAGCAAACCAAGGATTCTCTTGAAGATATAAGGTGTTAGAAAGATTTGGAAGTCAAGAACAACCATCATCATCATTATTTTCGGCCAACCTCTCCATCCTAGTGAGTTTTCATCTTCATTTTCTTTATAAAATCCTACTCTAGCCATGATTTCATATTCCATTTCATACCTAGTTCACTCCATGACCAAGTCTTGACTACATTGTTGTCTAAACATGATTTTGAACTATAAAAGTCTACTAGTTTGTAACTATATCTATGTTTCTCCATGTATTCTCCTACTAGAAACTCATGATAGATATTTCCTTAAAATATTATGTATAAACTTTGATTTGTAGTACTTTTACACAAGTTTTTGTTTAGTTTGTATTTTTAGTCACTAACTTTGTATATATTGTGTGTTGTATGTTGATCTTGTAATTTTGGACCTCCTAATGCCTATGACACGTTTTTAGACTTTTAATAGTCAAAATATGTTATCTTGGGCTTTAGAAAGACTACTTGTGCTTAAACTCACCATAGGGATCTTTTACTGCCAAAAGTACACTTTAAAAACCCTAGAAAACACTTTTAGCTATGGATCCGTTTTGACCAGAAAGTTTAGTCTTTTAAACAGTAAGTTGTGATGGTTAAAATGATTCTAAAACATAGCTAAAAGATCCCTTAACAAATTACTTGAATTTGGGCACAAACCGGGACTAGAACCGACACCCGACGGACCCGAAAACGTCATTTTTGTAATAAAACCCAGATCTGGTAAAAAACATGTTTACAAATACATATGGTGAATTTAGGAACCTAACGGTGTCATTAAATGGGCAAACGGGACCAAAACGGCAAAACCGACACAAAACTGAAAAAACTGACAAACTATTGAAAACCAACACTTGAAATAAATATCTACATATTTTGGACAGAATATAATCATATTTTATTATCGTAGATTGATTTCTAACTTAAACGGATAAATATCGTGTATTCGGCGGTTACCGCGAAATCGTCCGGTTTTCAACTAGTTAGTCAAAATAATCAATTTCTCATATGGAAACCCTCATTTTGACTTAATATTTATTTCTATAAATATTTACCATCTTTAATATTATTTGGGAATTTTTGTCTATTTTTTTTATTTTAAATGTATATTTTACATTATTTCCAAATAAACATATAAGCGGACACTTTCACTTTGACTTTCCAAATCATTTAACTCTAAGGCTACAATGACGTCAAGACTTGACCTACCTAATTAGGGTGACATAAATTGTCAACTCAATTACTTATTGTATGTCTTATAAGTATTTAGGGCTACACTTTCGTTGATCGTGCTACCGATTTCTTGTTTCTGAATCATGTGACCCCTTTTTCCCCTTTAACTATTTTTATATTTGGGGGAGAATTCATACATACATTTTTCCATGTTAGACAATTAGACCTTGTTATCGTATCTGTTATGTGCTTTTCCATTGTTCAAACCTGTTATCTCATGTTCATTCATGCTATAACCCAAACCCCACTATTAACTGAATCTGATTAATTATCATTTGTAAATGGCCGGTAACGTTTGGATAGATCTATTGGTTTTACGCCCCTGACTCCGTTTTTATAGCAAGGGTACAAATTGTTATGTCATATCTATGCGGTATCAACCGGACAAAAGATACCAAGAGTGGGTAAACAGTCAGTTCCGATATTCAGGGTACATGGTAACATTTCAACTAGTCTTATCTGATATTGTCAAATTATTAACATGGACTGTTTTCAATTACTATTTTCATTCAACCTTTTAACTTCTAGCACTTTAAACCTGTGAAACTCACCAATAATTATTTGTTGACCGTTTTCTCGTATGAATTCTCAGGTACTTGATCTTATATGATGTGCATGCATCGGACCTGCTTGTTTTCCTGTCATTACATTTAGGACTTTTCATTTGCTATCTGGAGTATGGTTATGCTTTTGGAGATTTTCCCGACATAACACCTAACGGTGTCATGTCCTAAAAATCTTTTGAAAACTTATGTGATGTAAACTTAAACTATTTACTTTTTCTCATTACAATTAATCTGCTGCGTAATGATATTGGAAAAACTCATATTTACTCCAACAACTTAACAATTTCCAAACGGCTCTTGTTGTTGAACCATCCAGAGTACGTTCGTAACCTTGACTGTGATAACCTTTTTCGCATCCCGACACAAATCTTACAGGGTGTGACAATATTCATCACATAAACAAATATTCATCACATAAACAGTACGCCTGATTGATGGTTCGCAAACCAACAATCGGTAAGAATTTTTGTCCACGTGTTCAATTCGCCCCTCGAGGAACCTCTACGATTACTATTCGGTTCCTCTAAGGAATCTTAGCGTTGGACCACGTTCAGTCCCCCGCAAGAACCTCAACGTCATCATATTCGGTTCTTCGCAAGCTGGGAACCTCACGTTTGATGCTCCAGAGCCTTAAGAATAAAGTTTCCCAAATAGCATACGATAACAAACATCACAAAGTATATATTCACATGATATAACATAGATATTACAAATAAATGTATTCAACAATATTTGACTTTGCATAAAAAGTATGTATGTTTGAATGATTAAAGTTTCGCAATGATTCATGATGATAAGCATGATAAATAATATGATTTACTTGAAAATAAAGTAATGATAATTGAAAATGTTTATGCGTGTTTTCCATCCCAAAATGGTTTGGAAAATTTAAAGAAAAATGGCGATGAACTCACCTTTGATTACTTGATTCACTAGACTGACGTAGCAAGGATGGTTCAAGTTCAAGGATGTCCTAAACGAACAACGAATTTGATTAACTTGGAGTTACGCGAACGAATAAAAGGATTTCTTGGTGTCTAGGGTTTCAATGGATGTGATGGAATAGGAAAGATGGATTTAATTTTACAATGTCTTTGTTAATTAAACGTTGATTTTGTTTATAGATTACCATGGGGTTTAGGATAAATATTTAAAGTAATTAAAATAAGAAAAATGTAACCAAGTAAAGGTTTCTCTAAAAATAAATGTTTCTAGGAAAACTTCTAATGATATAAAAATGTTAAAAAAATGAAACCGACGTCTCCATTAATTATATCCATAAGTTTATATAAAGAATAAGTGTTTATAATTTACCTATAATTAATGGGAAATGTTTATGTGGCGTTTGAACTTTTAAACTTTAGTTAAAATGAGGAACGATTATAAAACGAATTGAATAATTCACATTTCTTAGGTATTTGTTTTGTTTTAAAAGAAAATAAAATAGGTGATTGCAATTAGTTTGTATAAAATTTTAAAATATGAGAATGATGTTTTTAATATTTAGAAGACTTTCTAAAAAAAATATAAATCAATTTTTCTGGAAATTATATGATGCTTTTTAAAGTTTAAATTGTTTCAAAAAGAAGAAAAGAAAAAGAAATAGCAAAAAAGCAGTGGCCGGGGATCGAACCCGCGACCACAAGGGTGAAACATGGCGATTTGACCGGTTGGGCTACCAGGCTCACTGGTCATACTTCCAACCAGTTAATTATTATATAGTATGTGTTTAGTCATCTTCTTCCTCCAATATCCTCGCCCGAAAACCCTAGTTCTTTGACTCCGTAATCGATCAGCAAACCGCGAGTGTTTACCAAAATAAACATAGGGCTTTTGTTCAGGGAAGAAAGCCGAGCATAATGATGTATAAAACTTACCTTAACGGCAACGGGAACAAAGAAAACGAGAAGGTGGCCGGAGCTTCACGGCGGCGACGGTCGGAATCATGAACCAGGGACGATTTCGATCGTTTCTTGATGTGGTTAGGTGTGCAAAAGATCAAGGAACGTTGGGGAACAATTTATAGTGTCGAATATGTGATAAATAGTAGTTAGTTTGAGCTTTTAAATCCCCGAACGGTTTCATGATCTCTATGATTAAACGTGATTAAAAGTTTGTTAAAACTTCGGTTTTGCATGTTTAAATGTTAGGTTAACTGATTTTGAACATTGGGGGATCAAAAACCATCGATTTTGGTTTGGTTTTGAGGGTTTTGGACGTGTTTCCGACGAGGGCGGCGGTCGCCGGCGGCGATTCACGGAAAAACGCGATTTACAGAAAAAAGATAATTTTTTTCTTTTAAAACCCTTCTATTATTTTTTAATTAAACCTTTATATTTATAAAGAATTCATCAAAAATCTCTATATTTTTTAACATTTAAAATCCCCTTTTGTTTTTATATAATCTAAAAAAATAGATTCCTAAACTTGTCAAACAATGTTTTATTTATATAAGATCTATTTAGAAATCTATAGTTTAACAAAAAAATATCTAACATGACCGAGACGTTAAATAGTTGTGTAACGTTTATAAAAATCAAGTTTGTTTAATGCACATTAAATCTAAAAGAAATAATATTTATTTACTAATGTTATTTGAATAATTAAATAGACAAATAATCAAAACAATTAAACGTTAACAAATAATATTTTATTAAATAATAAAAAGGAAAAATCGAAATTGTTACATGTTGTGACCTTTTTTTTGTGGCATTTGGTACAAGCACCTCCTAATCCTTTCTTGGACAATCCTCCAGCTCTTGTGACCTCTTCCATCTCTATAGCTGATCTCTTTCTTGCATTTCTTGGCCTACCCACTGGTTTATAATGGGTTGGTGGGGTGATGATTGTTGGTACTTTGGACTTTGGCCACTATGACATACCATTAATTAGGTATACCTTAAAGTTGTACACCTCCTTCCACCTATTTTCTGGAATGAAGTTATCATCATGCTCAACTTCAACGTCATACTCATCATTGTTAACATCAACCTCATTATCATCATTCTCAACATCAGCCTCCTTATCATTAAAGAAAGGATCATAATTTGGGTCATGATCTAGCATTAGTTGAAGATGATGAGGCCTAACCTCCTGACATATCTTATGTGATGATGGATAAACATATGTATAAGTATTTGTAAACTCATATTCAATATATATGTTTATCACCTTATGTTTGACCACATATTAACCTAAATCGAGAATGTCCGATCACGTTGCAATGGTCTCAGCCCGACATCTAAATCACAACCTGGTATCTGATAGTGGTAATATCTTACAACCTCTTCATCGTAATCTAGCTTTCTCATAATGCTAAATCATGGACTGAAAATTTGTCAATATCAACTAAATCAATGAAATCATTTGTACCTTCAACATACGAACGACCGGGTAACACAACAAACTTACCACCATGATGTACATTTATTGTAAACATGTGAGGAATACCCACTACAATGACAAAAAACGAAACAAGTTTATCAAGAAATTAACACACTTACAGTGAGGAAAACCCACCGCGATTCATTAACTTTGGTAGTTTCAAGTTTTTAAACAAAAATCGAATCAAGTTTATCAAGAAACACACTTAGAATAAATGTACATTTTTATGGGTGAAGCTATTTGTTTTGCAGCTCGCAGAATAAAATCAAACAGTCAAAACCATTTCATAATCAAAACCAAAACAAATTTTAGTATAATACATATTAGTGATCATCAGATAAACAAGATGATTTTAATTGTTTTTAAGGATGCATAATACATATTGACAACATAATTTCTTAGTTTGGTTTCACTACTATTAGTAAACCAAAGAAATTATTTATTTAACTTTGGTTTCAGATTATGCATCCTTATAATGCAATGGTGATCATTAGCAAACACTTAGAATAAATGTATTACGCATCCTTATAATGCAATGGGTTCGCTTGAGGCGTAATATGGGAGACGGGAGATTGAACGACGCATTATGTTTACGATGTAAGGTGGGAGGAATTTGTGATCTAGGATTAATGACGAATCTTCCCTCGTGTAGTGGACGGAAAGTTAAATTAACGACGCAAAGGGTTATTTCTACAATTAGTGTTTCAAATAAAGGACGAGAAACATAATAAATTGGGTTAAATTGCACGTTTCATAAGTTAACACAAACATAAAGGGCAATATATGTAATTTACTCTTATTATTATTAATAAAGTATTATAAGCATTATATTAAAGTATTAGAGCATATGCAAAAAAAAATTATATATTATTTTAATAAAATATAATATATACGTAATAAAAATATTATCTTGAATTATATATTAATCTTAATATTAAAATTTAGTATTTGGATAATTACTAACCTTAATATAATAAATTTGTATTTGAATAATTATTTATTGGACAATTCCTTATTAAAAGTTTAACTAAATAAACCCTAATATGAAAATTTAGAATTTTAACAATTACATATTGAAATTTTGACTTAATCCAAAATTTTGTGCTGATGACAAATATTATTTTTTACTAATTAAAGTATGACAAAACTTTTTTTTATTATATATATATATATATATATATTAAGTATTATGATAAACAGAAATGAAAATTACTAAAATCCCAAATGAACAAAATGCGAGGTACCTAATTTCTTTTAAACAATTTTGTCTAAAAGTGACATTCCTTTATTATGTAGGGTTAGGTGCTGTTTGGTTCGTCTGTTTCATCTGATACTGAATGAATAAGCTGTCTGTATGGTAAAGAAGTGCTGAATCAGTAAGGTGCTGAATCATTATGTGCTGTTTGTTGGACATCTGAATGACTCTATAAAATAACTATTTTTTAATTATCTGTTTGAGCAGAATAATAAATGATAAATAATTATCAAAGGAAAAAATAAACTCAAACAATCATATAGTATCCAAATAAGACAAATATGCTTAACGATTCATGAAAACATAGTAAAAATACAAATACAACTTATTCATTTGGCATCATTTGAGAATCTATATAGTCACACAAAATAGCCATATACTCGACGCCTCCCATGACACACACTAGTATAGCAGAAACACAAATTAGAGGTGGTAGTTTCACCTGATTTAGCTATCAAAGTAGAGAGTCAGTTAAATAAATGGGTCAAAAAACTTAAACGGTAAGAAATGATAAATGCACTAAAAAGGGAATCGAATCCCAGTTCCCAAAACACAAACTGCGTAATTAGAACAAATCAAACAACATACCGGAGGGTTTAGCGCCTAGCGATGAAGAAATTCTGAGTTTGGGATCTGGCACAGAGTTATTACATCTGACAATTGGAACATACGGCAACTCAACCATGGGCGTCTCCGGTACAACTGAAGGGGTCTCGGGTACCACTGATGGGGTCGGACTTGGTGACGGTTTGCCCGGAGTGGGTTCGTCATCGATTATGAAAACTGTTGCAGGGTTCAAATCAAAGTTGGTTCTTTGCTTCTTCTTGGATTGAAATGGAAACGGGGTTGTTTCATCGTCGGAAATTATGTTCACCGTTACAGGAGGAGGGTTAGACATTTGAAAATTGAAACCCTTTCCAATCAGCGGTAACTTGATTGATTTGGGAACAAATAGTCTTGTATTATGCACACAATTGCCCCCTATAACGGAGGAGGAGGGCCGACAACGAGTTCAGCGGCGGTGAGGCAGGGTGGGGCGAAGCTGCGTTCAGCGGAGGGGAGCCAGAGACATGGACATCGCGTTTTTTTCTTTTTTGTTCCTCCTCCAGATGGTTGCTGAATGATAAAGGGGGATATATTTGGCTGGATCATTAAGTTAAAAATGTCTTTCCGATCAAGACATTTTGCCTCAACCAAACAGTCTTTCCGATTAAGACATTTTCTAAAAAGACATTTTCTCCCATTAAGATGCTATATAGCATCAACCAAACAGCCCCTTAGTCTCCAACGGAAATTGTGTGTTGTTAATTTTTTTTTAGAGGGGTGGGGTGGGGGGGGGGGGGGAGGGGGGGGGGTTGATGTTTTGGGTAGGGTGGGGTGGGGGACGTTATTTATTCTTTTAACACATTAACGGGTGTTATACTTATCTGATAAGGTTGTAAGGTTCTTGTTGACATGGTAACTCTCACCGATAAAAGTGTGTCATAACACCCCTGCAAAATATAGCTAAAAAAGTTTAATGAAAGATAATAGATAAGTATAACATAGATTGAAAGACGATGACGATGACGATGTAACCAGTTTATGTCTCTTTCTCGACGACACACACTTTTTTCTACAACTCTTTCATCCATGACGAGACACTAACGCTGTGTTCCCGAGTTTACTTAACGAGAGAAAAGAAGAGAAATGAAAGGAAAGGAAGAGAAAGGAAAAGAAGAGAAAGGAAGGGAAAGGGATTGATTCCTTTCCTTCCGAATCCTTCCAAATCGGAAGGAAAGAAAATTAGTAAAAAATGAACTAACTTTCCTTCCATTTCCCTCCCTTTCTCTCCTTAAATGAAACTCGGGAACACAACTTTTTTTTCTTTCCTTTCCTTTCCCTCCTTAAGTGAAACTCAGGAACACAAAACTTTTTATACTTCCTTCCCTTTTCCTTTTGTTAAGTAAACTCGGGAACACAGCGTAAAGCATGAAACATCCATTATCATATATCTCTAATTGTTTTGATTAGTTTCAGTTTGCATTGACACAAGGGTTTGATACAATGTTTATAAATTATGAATGTGTCTCGTTTTTTGTGTTTACGTGTTTGAACTACATATGTGTGTATGTTTATTTTGGGGCAAGTCCCGTTACCTTTTTGTGTGATTCTCTGCTACTTATTCCTTTTTCTATTTGTTCTTCTTCTTTTTTTTTTCTTATTTTTTATTTTGCCGTCTCCGTCACCTAACGCACGAAGATCATTTAAGGTGGTATTAAGCCTAGCTAACCTTTTAAATTGGAATGTCATGATTACGTATATAAAACTCTTTATTACTAGTAAAAAAAATTGTCCGAAATTTCTAGCTTTACGTCATGTATGATGGGAACAACTAGTTTTATGCACAAGGACAAACACTGTTAGGTTTTATTTAATTTCTTTGATGATGTTTATGCTTTTTAAAGAAACATTGTGGGAGCAAAAGTGTTGCATTTAACTTTAAACTTTTTGTAACTTTTGATTGTATTATAAGGAATGTTACTTTTAGTTATATAATATACCAATAAGTTATTATTAATTGTTTTTGTAGGTAAATAATTAGGAGATTGAGTAGTCTATGTCAATGAAACCCATAACGCATTTTCCACCCTCTCCACACACTAGCACATGACCCAATATTAATATTGCTTCACAGTTCAGGCTTTCCTAATTTCATTTATATACAAAATGGTCCAAACTTTTCAAACATTTGGTTGATGTGGATTGGAAAATTAGTAGTTTATGGATGTACTTTAAAAAAAATACATGGTTGTTATTATTAATTTATATATGTGTTAATATATGTATATATGTGTTAATATATAAGGTCTAATATTAATTTCTGTTGAAGTATATATAACATGACTATTTTACCTTATATAAATCACGTAGACCATTTATGTAATTTACTTGTAAACAGTAAAAACAATAAAAAATAAGAGCTTATAAATTATGATGATGGTCATTGTTACGAAGCAGATTTGAGATAGCTAATATCCCAATTAATATCCTTAGAGGCTTAGAGCTGGTTAGATTGTAAAGAAATAGATTTTTTTTAATGATTTCATTAACAGAAGAAGCAAAGTGTTTAAATACTCTAAAACTAGCAACAAAATAACAAACTTGCATGGATAATACTATAATAGGCATTTGAAATATAGATAATATTCGACTTCAATTCTCCTTCCGGTTTAGTTGAGAAACAGGAACGGTCGAGTTTGGGTCTCTTACAGGGGTTGGATCGTATTAGCAACCCCCTCAACTGCCAGCGACATTACATTTCCAGCGGCCTTAGGCCTCTTCCAATGGTGGTGTCACCACCTCTTCACCACTATGTCACAAGGTGACACCATTAACACCATGGTGTCACCCATTAAATATCCCCAAAAGTTTAAAAAAAATATTAAAAATGGTGGCCAACATGATATATTGCAAGTATAATTTTAATAAATGAAGTGGTGAAGAGGTGGTGAAGAAGTGGTGAAGAGGTGTTATTGGTAGTAATATATCATAGGATGGGTAAAGGAGGAAAAAATGACGTGGTAGTGGTGAAGAGGTGGTGACTTAGTCACCATTGGGAGAGGCCTTAGAATCTCGATCTTCATTGACTAGTTGAACACCTTCACGGCCCATGTTCATCGATTTGATCTAAGTTCAACATAAAAAAGGATAATCACATATTTGTTCAAATTAATCAGTATGAATGTGAGTGAGAATTGCTGGGACATTCAGACGAATAAGTTGGATAACCATAACGATATTGTGGCTTCGATATGGGGGAATTTGAAGTCGTTTTCGAGAACACTTAAAATCATGTAACCCGGGTATAACTCATTTAACTTATTTATCTAAACATGTTAAAAAGTTAATACGTTGGTGAGTCATAATCAAGTTGTAAATATGTTAACTGGTTTAACAACTATACCAGTAAAATCTTATTAAAGAGAATGTAAATGGATTGAGAGTTGTCATGTTTAATTAAATGGCTTGTGTTATTGTATGTTATTTTGATAATTGATTAAACAAAAAAGCTTCGTCACTTTCTCTTTTAATCGTTTTTAGCTTTAGCCCTTTAGACTCAATCACACATGCCATACACATCCCATGAAGAATAGATATATACCCTCCACCACGCTAGCTTTGTAAACGATTCCTAAAAGATATTTTAAAGTGTCTTATGGGAAAACAATCATAGTGTCCTTTTTGTCCATGTTGGTGGTTATCCTTTTGGCGATAAATAATTTTGTGTATTTCTTTAAAGACAAGTAAGCCTTTATACAAATATTAACTTATAAATTGTAGACTTGATTCTTTGACGGTAAAATAAAACTCTTAAATTACTAATCTTATTTCTTTTCAAAAAAGAAATAATTATGTTGTAAATAAACCTAATAACATTATATTTAATTTGTTACCAAAATTTTAAATTGAAAATGTTTGTTTTTATTTTTCCAAACATATGTCCTTGTTTGTACTTGACTATCTTCATCTTGGTTATTTTGTGCTTAAAACGAATAGTTTTTCAAAAAAGATTAATAGTAAATATATTTCTTGAAAACATGTAAATTAGACTATTTATAATCATTGAAACAGGTCGAACCATTTAAATCAAAGTAAATTGGTATGTTCCTAATTTAAGGTTTGAAAACTCAAGTATTAACCATTGACAGACATTTTAGAACTTGAAACCAGTCGTTTTAACTTTATTATTATTATTTTTTTTATTATATATAATATATATATATATGTATATATAATTTATATATATATATATATATATATGTATATATAATTTATATATATATATATATTAATTTTGTAACCATGAACATAACTTTAATATTCCATGCCTTGCTTTTAAGCACTTCCAAAAGGTTCTCTTTATTTCACCCCACATGTATATATACTCACTTTTAAGGCACCATCACTTGTTAAATGGATTGCTTTTGATTCCTGACTTGAATTCCTCACAAGTCACACCAATGGAATTCAATTCCATTCCTTTCATTTCATTCATCAATTCCATCCATTTCTTTTCTACATTCTCATGTTTTTGTTCACACCCACTCTTTTCCACCCTTGTTACTCTATACACTTTGATTCTACTTTATGCTCCAACGTTTTTCCTAAGAGTAGTTCTTTCCCCTGTTTTCAACTCGACCGGAATCATACTCCTTTTCCTTCTCAAGTTGGGCGCCAACGAGAGGTTGGGTAATGATTTGAGTTTTCAAGAGTTAAGAACTCTTGATTCGAGTTTAAGTGAGAGATTAGAAGAGGAATCTAATGGTTTGGAACCACGAATTCTTGATCACAAAGATAAACATTATGAGAAATCGTCAAACCAATGTGATGACTTGACTTTGTACTCATATTTTGGGCCAAAGTCGATTTCTTTGGAACAAAGTTCATTTGATTTCATAGATCATGATGAAATCGACATAGATTTCAAGGCTAAAGTGGATTTAGGCTATGGATCTAATCAAAATGACACAGAGTCCGGGTGCAATTCTAGTTTAAACCTAGAATCCAATCATATGAACTTAGAACTTGAGCATGATTTAGGCATGGAATCAAATTCCCAAGATGATGGCTTCACATGGGATTTACTAGATGCAAATTCCATGGAATCATCACAAGTGGTTGAAAAGGGAGAGATGAGAATGGAAATGGGTGCAATGCAAGTGGATACAACAATGAAATTTCTTGAATGGAACATGAAAGCACCATTAGAGATCATATATGAAGCATATGAAGGAGAAGAAGAAG
This sequence comes from Deinandra increscens subsp. villosa, assembly GCA_039602395.1. Taxonomy (NCBI): domain Eukaryota; kingdom Viridiplantae; phylum Streptophyta; class Magnoliopsida; order Asterales; family Asteraceae; genus Deinandra; species Deinandra increscens. The sequence continues at coordinate 92,555,888 of JBCNJP010000017.1, forward strand.
AAAACAAAGATATCAATGAAAACAACATGGTTTCCACTGATAAATACACATTGGGATATGAGAGATATCCATCATTGTCGATGTATTATCTAGAAGGTGAGACTGATAGCTCGTCAGATGATGATTTTCCAATAAACAAAAAGTGGGAAGCACATGAGAGTGTGTTTTTCAAATGGGAAGAGGTTGAAAGAGAAGAGCTTATTGAGATCTCACTAGATTTTCATGGGAAAAGAAGTATTGATTTTTGTCAAGATGAGGAAGATAATTTGATTGAAATTGACATTTCCCCACAAAAAATTGAATAGTAAGCTTACATAATCATATACTACATACATTTATGTGTTTTTTTCATTTGTTTTGATGGTTTCCTTTTTTATATGTGTGTTACTATGTTAAAACATCAAACCATGAGAGCATAAGTTGAAGGGTGAAATCGTCGATAAAATTAAGGAATTAAAATAGATGATTAATTCCTATATTTAGGTGTGTTAAATAAACTGTTCATGATTCATTTTGATGATTTTAGGTTAAATCATCCGTTAACTAAACCGTTAAAAAAAACGAATAAGATCAAATCGTTACTAACATTATTATTATTATTTTTTGTTTTTCATGTATTGTATTATTAAGTAAAACCTAGTCATGTGTATAGTCGAAATTTAAATAAGGTAAAATTAAATATAAAAACTACATAAAGCAAAATGCTAACGTTTGATTTGTTTTTTATTTCTTTGCCAATTTGAGGTATAAGTGGTTCTGGTGGTTCTGAAACTTTTAAAACCGATCAACCAAATTTTTTTATAAAAATTAATCACAAAATGAAATTAATAATTGATGGTTACAGTTTTTTAGTTTCAAAACGAATCATAAGCACCCCTACCTGCATCAAACTAAAAAACGTGAAATCATTATGAAAAATTAAAGATTAAAAATATTTGATCCACCTCCCAGTTTATGTTTATTAGACAACCACCAACGTAGTGCACGCAGGGCATATGTTGCTAAAGTGGCATCTAAATATTGAGCATGCGGTTAATAGCTTATGTATATTTTGTAATTATTGTGGATATCCTGTGTAAAATTAGTCAGGCAATATCCTATCTATCTATATCTATATCTATCTATATATATATATAATAAAAGAAAAGTTTTTGGCATCACAATTTGCCATGTGGCACCACCACATTCATCCTTAACAATTTTTCCCGCAAATTCTTCTAATTATAGAAGTGATTTGTATTTCTAATTTTTTATTTATTGCATTCTTAATTATTTAATAACCAATTATTTAATTACTAAATATATAAAAATACATAATTATCATATATTATGATTGTATTTATAATTTTTTTTAAAAAGTCACCCGTGTAACACACGGGGATAAAAAACCAGTATATATATATATATATATATATATATATATATATATATACTAGTTTTTTATCCCCGTGTGTTACACGGGTTAATTTAAAATTTTGTGGTGATGTCAAGTTTCTTTTTTATTAATTAAACTATGACCAAAATTTTTCATTATTATATAGTATAGAGTATAGATAGATATAGATAGATGTAAATTAATATACTATATTATATATTAAATTAAGTAATTAAATAATTGGTTAAAATTTTGTGGTGATGTCAAGTTTTTTTTTTATTAATTAAACTATGACCAAACTTTTTCATTATTATATAGTATAGAGTATAGATAGATATAGATAGATGTAAATTAATATACTATATTATATATTAAATTAATTAATTAAATAATTGGTTATTAAATATTTTGGAAGACAATAAATAAATAGTGGATATATATATCCAAAATTAGAAGATTCGCTAGAATAAATAAATAGTGGATATATATATCCAAAATTAGAAGATCCACTTGTAAATGTTTTTTGGCGGGAAAAATTATTGAGGATGAATGTGGTGGTGCCACATGGCAAATTGTGGTGCCAAAAACTTTTCTTTTATTATATATATATATATATATATATATATATATATATATATATATATATATATATAGGGTTAGGTTCAAATGAGAACTTTTTGTTTTAAGAACTTTTGAGAACTAAATCTCAACCACAAATTTCAGGGGGGCACACTACAATTCATGGGAGGGGGGATACATGTAAATAAACTTGTGGCTCAAATTAGTTCTTTTTAGTTCTCAAACCTAATTGGTTCTCAAATGATCCTCTCCCTATATAGGGTCCCTATATATATATATATATAGGGTTAGGTTCAAATGGGAACTTTTTGTTTTGAGAACTTTTGAGAAGTAAATCTCAAGCACAAATTTCAGGGGGGACCACTACAATTCATGGGATGGGGGGATACATGTAAATAAACTTGTGGCTCAAATTAGTTCTTTTTAGTTCTCAAATCAAAGGGTTCTCAAATGATCCTCTCCCTATATATATATATATATATATATATATATATATATATATATATATATATATAGGATTAGGATCGTGTGAAAACCCATTTATTTTGTGAAAACGTGAAAACCACTTTAAAACCTTTATAACTTTTTCATACGTTAATGTTTTTTCATGAAATTTGCGCCAAAAGTCTTAGAATTACGTTATCTTTAATTCTATAAAAACCAAAAACAAAAAAAAACGTTTTTTTATTTATTTTTATTTTTTTTTTCCGTTTTTGGTACACATGTGTACCACAATAAAAAAACTCAAAATTTAATATGAGTTACTAATAGTTTTAAAAGAAAATTGCACCCTAATTATTATAGTTTTACTATCTTTATATCTAAAGAAAAAAATAACATTTTATGATTTTTTAAGTATTGCTACACATGTGTACTATGTTTAATTATCATTCGTAACATAAATGTTTTATTGTTTTTAGTATGTTTTTAATATATTTTTAACATAAGGAGTGTTTTTATACTTTATAATTCGTTTTTGTGTAGTAGTAGTGATGATGGTACACATGTGTACCAAAAACGAAAAAAAAAAACGTTTTTTTTTTACGTTTTTTTTTAAATATTGTTTTCCAGAGTTATAGATAACGTAATTCTAAGACATTTGGCGCAAATTTCATGAATAAACATTAACGTATAAAGAAGTTATGTAGGTTTTAAAGTGGTTTTCACGTTTTCACAAAATAAAGGGTTTTCATAGGATCCTTCCCCTATATATATATATATATGGTGAGGTTCATTGTAGACACTTTCGCATGTGAAATAGCTCTTTTTCACATGTGAAAGTTTCTAACTAATGAGAAAAAAGAAAAAAAGAAAAAAGAAAATTAATCACAACCATTAGATCAAGAGATCTAATGGTGAAAAAGGGTGTCTACCTGTCTACACTTATGGGGGTGTCTACAATGAACTTCACCCTATATATATATATATATATATATATATAGGGTGAAGTTCATTGTAGACACCCCCATAAGTGTAGACATATAGACACCCTATTTCACATGTGAAATTACTTTATTTCACATGTGTTTTCACATGTGAAATTTTCTGAACAATGAGAAAAATGAAAAAAAGAAAAAAGAAATTAATCTAATGGTGAAAAAAGGTGTCTAACTGTCTACACTTATGGGGGTGTCTACAATGAACTTTTCACTATATATATATATATATATATATATATATATATATATATTATATAGGGTTAGGTTCAAATGAGAACCAATTTGTTTTGAGAACTTTTGAGAACCATTATGAGCCACTAATTTTCAAGGGGGGAGCATTCAAATTCATGGGGGGATTTCCATATATATAAACTAGTGGCTTAGAATGGTTCTCAAAAGTTCTCAAACCAAATTGGTTCTCAAATGATCTTCTCCCATATTATATATATATATATATATATATATATATATATATATATATATATATTATACTGTCACAATCAATGGAAATCAATCATTGACCAATTCCTTACATGGTATCATACCAAATTACGAGCCCTCTCTCCCTGTGAACCCTAGCCGCCGGCCACTTTCTCCCCATCCCTAGCCGCCGCCGGCCATCCCTCCATTCTGTCGTTTCTCTCATCTACATCCATCCAATGGACCCAAAGACTTATCCCGCCATCACAGTCTCCAACATACGTACGTACATTCCGATCATCTTGGAGTCGGCAAACCAACAATATGGCTCTTGGCCGGAACTGTTTCGTATCCATTGTACAACTTTCGGTGTTATTAATCATCTCTCTGCTAGGGTCCTTCCCGCTTCTTCCTCTGACGTAGCGGCCAAAGAAAAAGCCGCTCAAGATGACGCTATTCGGCGTCGTCTGGATGCCATAGTTCTCTAGTGGATCTATGGCACTATCTCCCCTGAACTTATGTCTATGGTCTTGAAGAAAAATACTACTGCTGCTACCGCATGGAAGGCTCTTGCGGACTACTTTAATGACAACAAACATGCTCGGGCTCTTCATTTGGAAAAACGCTTCACCAATTTCCCTTGGAGGTTTCTCTAATGTCACAGCCTGTTGTAACGAGTTGAAAAACCTGACTGATCAACTCACCAATGTAGATGCCCCCGTCTCCAACGATCGGTTGGTGCTGCAGTTAATCTCCGGTCACAGCGTGTAACATCCCGAAACCCTTTTTGGATTTAAATAATTATCTTTGGGTTTCGTGGAATTATAGGGAAGGGATGCTTAAATATTAACCCGATATAAGTATGGATGTTTTATTTATTTAAAGTTAGGGGCGATTTATAAATAAAACATATAAGATTAGGGTGAAGGGTGTAAATTCCAAGTAGGTGGCTAAAAATTATTAATGAATAAAGTTAAGGGAGTCTATATGTAAATTCTATTAAAAAAAAGCAAAGAGAATGGGGAGAGTGGCTACGCAGAGAAAAAGAACGGGAGAAAGAAGAAAAGGGGGAGACCCCCTCCCTGGTCGCAATCTTCATTGGAAAAAAAAAAGGGGTGGTGGGGGTGGTGGAAATCTGTCACACCCCCAAATTAACCACTAACGGAGTTTATACCGTTAAGGGGTGCGACTAGACCAGGACCACAACCATTAGTTACAAATACTAAACGAATCAGAGTAAAGTCCAAATGTTCATAATAAAAACAGTTTAAAGTACGCAGCGGAATAAAACATTGTATCTTAGCACTAACCACGTGCTTTACAAATCATTGTTTCAAATTCAAATTCCCAATTTAGTTTAATGAAAGTAAATGTCGTCTTGTGCCATGCCAACCTCCAGTGGATACTCTTCAACGATCTGCAAAAGTGAAAACCACACAAATGTCAACCTAACGGTTGGTGAGTTCACAGTGGGCATGTCATGCATTGGCCCGGTCTCATAATCATAATCGCGTCAACATATGTATTCGTAATATTTGTATGTGAAAAGAAATGCTCAGTTATATACGCCAATTTATAAACATTTGTTATTTAGTAGAGTTATTGTCCGTAACAGAGTTATCAGGTATGTACTAGTCTTGTATAATTAAAGTGCTCAACCGATATCGCGGGTAGCTAATCCGTTGTTTCCATGCACTAAGGAAGTTTAGTAGAGGCAGAGCCTTCAGCCATTTTGTTTTGCGGACATTCGTCATCGCGGCTTTGCCTCCCCCGTGTGCTCTCGTGATCACGGTCAGATAGGCTGATATTGTACCTCCGTGCACCTCCAGTGTCACGAGGCGGAGTTTGTCAAACTCCAGTAGATCTACCCAACATCCCCTCGCTTTACAATTAATGGCACAATTAAGTTGAGGACTTTTTCAGTTCAAAAGGCGATCCTTAGAAATCATGTGATATCATGTGGTTTAGACTTTAACCTACACTAGCCATATTAAAACGGTTTTCGTTCTCAGAAATGCAGTTTGTTAGAGTGTTGCACAAGTGTTTCCCATAAAACACTTCAAGTTCATCAAGTAGATGCATAGCATTCTAAGTTTTCAGTTTCATCAAGTAGGTGCATAGCACTCGTAAAGTTGTCAGCATTATTTTTCCATTAAGTTATTCAGTGTGTCCCAAACGGGCTCACAGTAAACGGGTTAGTGACACTCACCTTTGGTTGCACTGCTACACTTGTTATATAATCCAAGTTTGCTTAACGAAGACCTATGAACACGTTTAGGTCTTAAGTATTAGTTTTGTGTCTAATCTTTACTTAACGTCACTATGGCCCATAACATAGTACGTTGAAACTATGACTCGACATACAGACACACGACACCGATGGTTGATCATAGATAAGGGTTCATATATATCAGAAATCAAAGCATGTATCATCATGGCATAATCATGTAAGTCATGGCATAACATTCAAGCAATTAGCACAAGTTTGGATTCTGGTCTCAGTTTCGCTAGCAGTTTCGCTAGGCAGTTTCGCTGTGTGCACGGGCAGCACTTTCGCTAGGCAATACCCGATGAGACAGTTTCGCTAGGCTAGTTTCGCTCGAAACTGTTGGCACAGTTTCGCTAGCCTAGTTTCGCCCGAAACTGGTTTGAACTTTCGTTCAGGGAATTTCGCTCGGTAGATTCGCTCGAGCTGGTCTGGTTGGTTTACCCGGCGACACTGCAGTTTCGCTGCATAGTGTCGCTGGATGAAGATATACATAGTTTCGCTGGACAATTTCGCCCAGAGAACACCATAGTTTCGCTAGTCGCGAAAAACATACGGATCAGCCTAAAAATCAACCTAACAGCTTCCATACTTCATGCAATTCATTGTTTAGCATTCATTGGCATTTACCAACATCAAACAACAAGTTTTAACACCTTATTCATGCATATTCATCATCAAATCACCAAAATGCATTTAAAACCCTAAAATGACTAAAATGGCATAAATCTCTATCATGGTTGGATTTCATACGTAAAGTTGTAAACTTTATAACAGATCTAGCATCCCTAAGCAACATACTAGCAGATCAAGCAGTTTCATGAAAGTTTAAGCATGCTTTTTAAGAAAACTCAAAGAAATGGCATAAAGAGAGGTTTTGGGACTCACGATTCGATCAAGGAATCGAATGGATGTTGTCTTGAGGCTGAGATCTTGATGTTTGGTTGTGCTTCTCGACTGACCAGAATTCCAGAGAAGAGTGTGTGTGTTTTTGTGTAAATGAGGCAAATAGGAGAACTAGGGTTTATTAAGATTATTTATATCAGGCTAGTCGCTAGTTTCGCTGGCCAGGCGAAACTAGCTCTGGTCACGTTTTAACTGATTAGCTTAGCTGGCTACCGGGCGACACTACAGTTTCGCCCAGCAGTTTCGCTGACTGCACAATCTTAGACAATTTTCTCATAATCAAGGATTTACAACTTGTCATGCTATTCATAATATTAAATCATGCGTTTAAATCACATTGCACATAATGACAACAATAAATGAACACATAGCACATATGGACAAGTCCGGTGATCAACCAAAGGACGTGGACGTATTCGGCCTAGTTATGCATTAGTTACTAAGTTAACACTTATAACGTAACTAACGGGGTTTGTCTAACGGAAGTTAACCTTGGAATTCTCGGATGTCACATCATCCCCTTGTAATTGGAATTTTCGTCCCGAAAATTATTCTTGTGCCGTAGCGTTCGCAGCATCAGCTGTCGTCGTTGCTGGGGAAAGAAAGCAAAAGTTTTAGGGTCGTCACACCCTCCTCCTGTTAATGGAATTTTGGTCCCCAAAATTAAATTATACCTTGAGTTTCCGTGGACGTTTGCTCGAACAAGTGAGGATACTTTTTCTTCATTTGATCCTCTCGTTCCCAAGTATATTCAGGTCCACGCTTTGAGTTCCATCGCACCTTGACGATCGGAATCTTGCTACGTTTGAGGGCTTTCTCCTCGCGTCCCATGATTTCTACTGGTTGCTCAATAAATCTCAAATGTTCATCAATTTCTAATTCCTCCAAAGGAATTATTTCAGTGTCTTAAGCCAGACATTTCTTTAGGTTAGAAACGTGAAACACGTTGTGAACTCCATCGAGTTCTGCAGGGAGTTGTAATCGGTAGGCCACCGGGCCTACTTCCCCAATGATTTCGAAAGGACCGATGTAGCGAGGATTTAACTTTCCACGCTTTCCGAAGCGTATCACACCTTTCCAGGGAGATACCTTTAATAACACTTTGTCGCCTACCTCGAACTTCAAAGGTTTACGGCGTTTGTCGGCATAGCTCTTTTGTCTGTCACGTGCTGCGGCTATCCGCTTTCTGATTTGTATGATCCGTTCAGTCGTATCATGAATGATTTCTGGTCCGGTGAGTCCCTTCTCACCCGTTTCAGCCCAACACACGGGCGATCTACATTTTCTGCCATAAAGAGCTTCAAAAGGTGCAGCACCGATACTTGAATGATAACTGTTGTTGTAGGAGAACTCCACCAACGGAAGATGAGTCTCCCAGTCTTTACCGAAGTCGAGAACGCAAGCTCGGAGCATGTCTTCTAGAGTCTGAATAGTTCGTTCCGTCTGACCGTCGGTCTGCGGGTGGTAAGCTGTACTCATATCCAGTCTGGTTCCCAGTGCTTCTTGCATAGATTGCCATAATCGGGAAGTGAATCGAGGATCTCTGATCAGAGATAATAGTCTTAGGCACTCCATGACGTGCCACAATTCGGTCAATGTACAGCTTGGTCAACTTATCCATATTATCAGTTTCTTTCATTGGAATGAAGTGTGCAGATTTGGTTAACCGATCAATGATAACCCAAATCGCATCCGGTCGATTCGATCGATGAGGTAATCCCGTTACAAAATCCATGGAGATGTCCTCCCATTTCCATTCTGGGATCTTTGGTTGCTGTAATAGCCCAGAAGGCTTTTGGTACTCGATCTTCACTCTTGAGCATGTTAAACACTTAGCCACATATCGCGCAATGTCGGCTTTCATGTTCGGCCACCAATACAAACCCTTTAAATCTTGGTACATTTTATCCGATCCAGGGTGCACCGAATACCTTGATTTGTGAGCCTCGTCCATCACGAGCTCACGAAGATTTCCGAGTAAAGGAACCCAAATTCTGTCATTATAATACCTGAGTCCGTCGGACTTAATTTCAGAGTTACCATCTACACCACGCAGTGCTTCAGCTGCGAAGTTTTCTTCCTTTAAAGCTTCTTGTTGGGCATCGCGGATCCGATCCGGCAATCCCGTGTGAATGGTAAGTTGCAGCGCTCGTACTCGTCGAGGCTTTTCATACTCTTTCCGACTTAAGGCATCAGCCACAACATTGGCTTTTCCCGGGTGATATTTGATTGCTAAGTCATAATCATTCAGTAGTTCGACCCACCGTCGTTGTCGCATGTTGAGATCCTTCTGTTCAAAGATGTGTTGTAAGCTTTTGTGGTCGGTAAATATTGTGCACTTTGTTCCATAGAGGTAATGTCTCCAAATCTTAAGTGCATGAACAACGGCTCCCAATTCCAAATCATGCGTTGTATAATTCTTCTCAGTGTCCTTCAGTTGCCTGGACCCGTAGGCAATCACTTTGTCTCGTTGCATCAACACACAACCGAGTCCTTGAATGGATGCATCACAATAGACCACAAAGTCGTCAACCCCATCGGGTAGCGCGAGAATCGGAGCCGAACATAACATATCCTTAAGTGTTTGAAACGCGCGTTCTTCTTTTTCACCCCATCTATATTGCACTCCTTTGTGCGTTAAAGCTGTTAAGGGTTGAGCCAATTGCGAGAAACCCTTAATGAACCTTCGGTAATATCCGGCAAGTCCCAAAAATTGTCGGATTTCGGTCGGCGCTCTTGGAGTAGGCCAATTCTTGATAGCTTCCACTTTTGCTGGGTCGACATGAATTCCATTCTGATCGACAATGTGTCCAAGAAACTGGACTTCGCGAATCCAAAAATCGCATTTCGAAAACTTAGCATAAAGCTGTTCCTTGCGGAGCAATTCCAAGATAAGTCGTAGGTGTTCCTCGTGTTCTTCCTTTGTCTTGGAGTAGATCAAAATATCATCGATGAAAACTATCACAAACTTATCGAGGTACGGCTTGCACACTCGATTCATCAGATCCATAAATACAGCAGGCGCATTAGTTAGCCCAAACGGCATAACTAGAAACTCGTAATGACCATACCGAGTTCTGAAAGCAGTCTTGGGTACATCCTCATCTCGAACACGGAGTTGGTGATATCCAGACCGTAGATCAATCTTTGAGAAGTAACTTGAACCTTGCAGCTGATCGAAGAGGTCGTCGATTCGAGGAAGTGGATACCGATTCTTGATTGTAACCTTGTTAAGCTCTCGGTAGTCAATACACATTCGGAACGTTCCATCTTTCTTCTTAACAAACAAAACCGGTGCTCCCCACGGAGACGAACTTGGACGAATAAATCCTTTGTCGAGTAGCTCTTGAAGTTGTGAGGAGAGTTCGTTGAGTTCACTTACTGCCAAACGGTAAGGTACGCGTGCGATCGGAGACGCTCCAGGAACTAAGTCGATTCCAAACTCTACTTGTCGAAATGGAGGCAGACCAGGCAGATCTTCAGGAAATACATCATGGAAGTCGCGGACTATCGGGTAGTCGTCGATTCTACGTCCGGGAAGTGTCGAATCGGTGATGTTTGCAAGAATCGCGAAGTGACCTTTGCGAAGGCACTTTTGAGCTTTGAGAAACGAAATAATTCCAGTTACTGTTCCACTTTTCTCACCTTGGACCGTTAACACTTTACCTCCTTCGAGTGGAATACGAACCACTTTTTCTTTACATAAGA
>JBCNJP010000017.1:92567080-92585703 GCA_039602395.1 Deinandra increscens subsp. villosa
AATGTCTCCTGAATTCTAGAACCAACAACAGCTACTCCCTTGAGTTTTTCATTCTTCACTCCAGCTGTTGGTTTCATACTCGGATGCTTGATGGTGATCTTTGGCCTCTCAACTTCAGCTTCACTTATTACTCCATCAGTTATTCCCTTGAACTTGGAGGAGAAGGATGGTAAGTCATATCCAACATCTGGTTCTTGGTCAAACATTGATCCAGATGTCATAAATATCTTCCCCTCAGGCCGTGTCGTCAAGATCACCTTTTCCCTTTTGACTTTGTCAATTACTTTGAAGTATGGGGTTTCAATTTTAGGGTATGGTTTCAACTCTGACCCAGCATCATCAGACTTAGAGTTATGACACCTGTTGTATTTCTGGCACTCAGCATCATTGTCTGATATATCCTCTACCATCCGTTCACCATAAGTCATGTTTGCCTCATTATCAATTTCTTCTTGAGTCAATGGTGTAGTTCCAACCAAGACACTATCTATAGGAGGAGCAGCTTCTTTATAATCAGACTTGGTTCGTTCAACTTGATCCTCACTAAGAAGTGTTCCTATAATGTCTCTGGGAACTGGTGGAGGAATAATGTTGTTTGCAGCCAAGGACTTATCAGTTTTCTCTGACCCAAATCCAGATGTGTCTTTCCCAAGTTGACCGGTCACAACAGCATGTGACAAAGCCTTTCCAGCATCTAGCATTCGCTGATTTCTTTCCTGATTGCAATCATACTTGACCTACAGCTCATCACACTTTTGCTGCAGTTCTACTAATTTCTGTGTCAGCTCAGATATCTCAATCCTAGCCCCATCATGTAAAATAGTCTTCTCCGTTGCTAGCTTTTGATATTTCTCAATGTCTAGTTTTGGGGCTTTTACTTTCTCTTCACTCTTTTCCCACCTACCTTTAAATGAACTCCTAGAACATTGCATATCAAAAAGTTCGATTTCAGCATTTTTCCAGAGTTGTCTTAAGCAATTAATCGAGCACAAGTAGGATTGGGGCATATCTTAGTTTTGTCAACTTCAGCTGCGAAAGCATCCTTGTTCTCAACCATATTCTTTTCTTCAGCCACTGAACTCATTTTCTTTCTTTAGATATGCATCTTCTGAAAATCTAGTGAAATCGGCAAAATCGGCAAAAGTACTATTCAAGGAATAGTGTCAAAAACTTAAAACGTGAAAACGGAGGCCTTCGCAGTGGAATTTGGGGGTCCAAACGAGCTCCCTTGGACAATAGTCCGGGGTAATTCTGGGGCTCGTTGTCACGAACGTCGTGTTAAAATTTGAGCTTCTAACTCCAAACGAGTCAAAAGTTATGTCCGTTTCCGTGAAAGTGTGAAATAGTGACTTTTTGCCGCAAACTAATTTCCGATCGTAAACCCTGTTTCCGATCGTAAACACCCCGATTCGTAAACCCAATTGTGAACACGATTCCGATCGTAAACTCAGTCGTAATCATCCTCAGATCGTGAACGTGATCGTAAACTCCTCCGGATCGTAATCGAAGTCGTAAACTCCCAAAGATCGCGTCTTGAAGTCGTAAACACAGTACAGAGTCGTAAACACGGTCGTAAACACTCAAAAATCCAATCTTGAAGTCGTAAACTCTTTCTTACAGCTCGTTAACCCAGATTTGATGAAGAACACCGATCGTAAACACCAGCAGATGTCGTAAACACCAAGAACAGCCCAGAAAACTCAGCAAACTCGATTGTAAACCTGAAAAACTCAAGAAAAACTCACAAAAACTGTTAGATCTTCTTGAATCAATATCGTGAGAACCACGAAACTCTCGTTTCTTGGCTCTGATACCAATTGTTGGTCCAGAAACAACAATCGCTCACGATATCTAACTAATCTAAATGTGTGGAATCCGGTTAGATTAGATTAGTGATTCAAGAAAGAGAAAAGAAGAAATCGAAGAAAACGATGCTTAAAACGTGAAAAACCTGATCTTTGCACACAAGATGAACTTGTCGGGTACAAATAAGAAATCGTAAACTATCTTCTCTCTCTAGTTTACGATTACGATCGTAAACAGTTTGTGGCTGCACCAAAATCGTAAACCAGCAACCCTAAATGAGGAGAACCATTGGGGTTTATATAGACACCCCAATGGGTTTACAATTGGTCCCTTATGGATCTTAAACCCAAGCCCAAGCCCAAGCCCATATCTAATACTAAACTAGTCTACTAATCTAACTAAACCCTCTAAGCTCATCTCAACTAATTTAATATTACAAGCCTCATAATCTAGCCTCTACAGTTTTGCTCAACATAAAATCATAACTCGTATAGAGTTTTCAAACCGAATAATATATATTTAAATATCTCGTCTTTATCTGGTTTTATGTTTTATAAAACTTTATAGAGTTTTACATAAAATGATATAAGTTTTCCAATTTATTATTCACATAAAATCATACATTTTATTACATGAAATCATACATTTCATTATAATATTTGTTATCACAAAACTATAATTTTATTACATAAAATGATAACTTTTATATATATGTTTACACATTTACATTTCACATGAAATTATAGCAAAACTTATATATATATATATATATATATATATATATATATATATATATATATAGGTAAAAGATCCGTGTAGACCCCTTATTTTTTGTAGACCCCGTAGACCCCTTATAAAACTCATTAAAACTCAATAAAAAATAAAACTCAGTTTTGTTAATTTAGTTTTTTTTATTTGCGATAAGCTTTTAAGAATAAAAAAAAGACAATTAAAAAAAAAGAAAAACAAAAAACATTAAAAATTAAACATTCTAAGACAATGAGTTTAAAACTCAATAAACTCAATAAAACTCAGTGTTGCGTTTAAAACTCATTATCTTAAAATGTTCGATTTTTAATGTTTTTTGTTTATTTATTTATTTAATTATTTGGTTCTTAAAAGCTTATCGTAATAAAAAAAACCAAATTTACAACACTGAGTTTTTTTTTAGTGAGTTTTATTGAGTTTTATAGGGGTCTACGGGGTCTACAAAATTTAAGGGGTCTACACGGAACCCTTCCCTATATATATATATATATATATATATATATATATATATATATATATAGGGGATGGTTACGGTGAAAACTCTCCGAGTTGAGAAAACTTTGAAAACTCTTCAAAAACGAGGTCAAAAAGTTTTTTTTTTCCTTTCAATTTTTTTATGGTGATTCTTTAGGTTATAGGCTATCCATAGATGGAAAAAAATCAAAAAAACGCCTCGGGGATTTTTTTTTAAAAATGTAACAAGTTTTGTTGTTACATATGTAACAAACATATGTACAGAGTGTTACATATGTAACAACACCGTTTTTTAAGATTTTTTTAAAAAATATCCCCGAGGCGATTTTTTGATTTTTTTTCACCTAGGGGTAGCCTATAACTTAAAGAATCACCATAAAAAAATTAAACGAAAAACCAAACTTTTTGAACCCGTTTTTGAAGAGTTTTCAAAGTTTTCTCAACTCGGAGAGTTTTCATTTTACCCTTCCTCTATATATATATATATATATATATATATATCCCTTTTCTTATTTATTTTTATATTACTAACAATAATACTTTCGGGTTTACAATCGTTTCTCACACGACACGTATCCAATATTACTAAAATGCTAACCAAGTAACGAACACGGTTATACCTTCCGGTCGGTTTGCGAACCCGGACCCGATTAACCATAATTCTCGTAACATAACCAAATTTGACCCATGAGTACTCCATTCCAATCAGTTTTTCGCCACGATCATTTCTCCGGTGTCGGTTTTCTATGTTGACCTCGTTTGACTAGTCAAAATGTGAACCAGATTCGTTGACTGGGTTAACTGGGTTGACTCAACACCGAGTCAACTCATTTCTACCAAAATCCATATCCAAACACTCCAAATTTCTTCAACACCCTTTTCCTAGACCAAAAACACACAACAAACACCATCACAACCACCATTCCGGCGGCCAGAGGCCACGGCCACCGCCGGAATACTGTCACCGCCGAGAGCCACCATCCAAACATCATCAAACACTCAGATTTGCACATGCATGGAAGGATCGGGACTCAAAGAGTGCAACAAACGGAAAATGGAAGAAGAAACATGAAACCCGGACCGATTTCTTACCTCTCGTCGCGTCTGGGTTTCCGGAGGACGAAAACTAACAAGGGGGAGGCTCCGCCGGCGCCCCTGTAGCGGAACCCTAACACGGCCGCGACTGCTGCCGGTTTTTGCCGCCATTCGGGACCAGGGAAAGAACTCGGGAACAATGGGGAAGCCATCGGAAGGAAAGGGGAGAAGAGGGCTCGAAAGTCGATTGCACCCGGGAGGAGCCGCCGCCGCCTAGCGGCAGAACCCTAGCCGCCGCTGGCCGGAAATCGCGACTGCCGCCGCCTCCCTTGGCCTTCGCGAATGATTCCGACTCGGGAACCTTGAAATCGAGCTCAAGAGAAGAAAAGAAGAGGAGATGGGTCGGAAATGGGGGCCGCCACCCTGGACTGCCGTAGCGCCGTCGTGGTTGGCAGGATCCAATGGCAGGAAACTGGGTAGCGCCCTTTTCTCTTTTGGTTTCTCGATGGCACACACAAGTGTGTGTGTGTGGCTGCAAAGTAAATAGAAAGGAAAAGAGACTAAGTCTCTCTTTTATAATTAGGACTTTTAGGTGGAGGAAAAATTAGATAAACTGGTATTATACCGTGATATCTGAAACGTTAAACTGTAAACGCCTCGTAAGTGTACCGCAATAACCACGACATGACTGAAATATTCTAAAAGCCTCATAATCATTTTTAGAATACTTAAAACGTCAGATTAAATATAATCTGGTGAATATTCAGTTAAACACGCGGTATGAAGCGCGTATACGGGCGCGTATACCGTTTACCTCTGTTTCTCGAAACGAGTATATCATCATGACTGTAATTCTCAGTAAACAGTTAGAAAAATACTTATAACTTCACATGGTCATTAAAACCATCTTAAACAATTAAACTATCAAATTCGGTTATTCTCGCGTAACCGAACGGTTTACCAATTTCACCGTTTCTTGCACTGTTTCCTACGGTTATCCTTTCTAATGATCAGAACATCAATGATCAAGTGTCTGGCACTTCCAGACACTCTAATCCGGCCGTAGTGACCCCTTCGTCACTACCGGTGACTTACGCGTGTTAAGCGTCGTTTGCCGTTTCCGTTCGCACACACAACATGGAAACATCTAAATAGACTTTCTGACCAATATTAGCGTCCGTGTTAATATAACCATTATCAAAATCACTCGAACCAACGTATTTATATTAACGTCCGGTTATCTGGCATGTTTACCGATTAAACTACGAACTTTATCGGTTTAAACCGAAGTCAGCTTTTATCGCTCCACAACATTTCCAATTGCATAACAATCACCCAGAATACTTCTGAAAACTTATCCGGACATCGGGTATTTGAATTGGGCCTTTGCTAGGCCACAAATCTCTAAATGGGCCTTACGGGCCTAATTGGGCTCAACAATCCAGTTCAATAATCGGAAAAATTTCCCTCCGATTTACCGGAATTAACCAGGTGTTACAGTTAGCAATATATAAAGTGACTATAAGACTATCATGATGAGGATCCTGAACATGTGAACGGTCGCTCTCATCAAAGGATATGAGCTTGTCTTGGGTTAGGGTGGACGTCCGAATAGGTCTGTCACCCTGTTCAGATTTAGATTCCTTAGCATGCTTCTTAACTGAGGAATACGAAGTGCCGCATATCTCTGAGCATCCTGAGATGAAGTTGATTATTTGAGCATCCTGAGGTGGAGAAGCTGCTCTCTGAGGCACATTGTCGGCTTCCTGAGTCTTGATCTTCTTTCTGCCTATCAACTCTTTAAGATGCCCCTTACTGAGTAGATAACTAATTTCCTTCCGAAGTGCTATGCATTCATCTGTCAGGTGGCCAAAGTCTTCGTGGAAGGCGAACCACTTGGTTTTGTCTTTCCAGGATCCCTGCTTATCATTTTTTTCTAGGCCATCTTGCCTTTTCACCAAGATTCTGCATTGCACACATTAGACCACCAATATCAACAGAAAAGCAATACTCAGATACCTAAGGGTACTCCTCCTCATCATCATCCTACTCCATAGCATTGACTTTGTGATTATCTGGTTTGGAGTATGGGCGAGATCTATACGGCTTCCCGGGGGATTCCGCCCTCTTACTGTTAGGATCATACTTAGGAACGTCCAATCTTTGGTGGATCTTTTTGTCATCTTCCAAACGGATAAACCTCAAGGCTCTGATGCGTACTTCATCGAGATTCCTGCAAGGAGTCAATACAAGATCGTTGTAAAAACGTGAATCATTAGAGAGCCCCATTTTAAAGGCTTCGAAGGCTGCCGCCATATCCAGATTAGGGATCTCGGTGGAATTACTCGTCCGAATCTAGCAATATATTCTCTGAGCGGCTCATCTGGCTTCTGAACTATTCGGTACAGGTCACCTGTGAGCTTCTCAAAGGTTCTGTTGCAAGAAAATTGATTGTTAAACAGGTTAACTAAATGAGAAAATGACGTAATAGTGTTAGGAGGGATTCTCAGTAGCCATTTCATGGCTGGTCCTGTTAAGGTTGAACCAAATCCTTTGCACATACAGGCTTCTTTGATTTCTATCGGAATGGGGTTGATCTCCATACGCTCCCTGTAATGTTCCACGTGTTCTTCAGGATCCGTAGTTCCATCATAAAGCTTCATGCTTGGAGTTTGAAAATGTTTCGGGATCTCCACTTGAGAAATCGGCCAACTAAATCTGGAGATCTTGTGGCTTTCCAAAGGAACCTCAGGAATAGGTTTCAGGATCCCTAGAACATTTGATATCATCTCTTTCAACTTCTGGAGCTCCCTAGCGATACTTGGGTGAATACCTGCATCATAAGGAGCACCCTGGTTAGAAACGACAGGAATTGAATTTGACCCATTACCTGGGCCAGGATTCTGGACTGGGATCCTGGGATTATATCGATAGCTCGTTAGGATGCTCGGCTCCGTAGTGGTTACTGCTTGCATGGGGATGAAGTCACCATCATGCACATCTGAGGAGCCGGTCTTGAAGATTCCTGCAGAAACAGAAGGGTTAGAATGTTGATATCCTTGAGACAGTGTGGCTAAGGATCCCAACGATAGTGAAATCCAAGGATCCCTGGAGCGTGGCTGCGAGGATTCTGGCGGGACGGCTCCTGAGAATCCAACATTACTCCCTGCATATCCAGTGGCCTGGGAAGTCATTGTAGAGGCCGTAGTGAAGCCTGGTGCTGATTTGTAATTGTAGCGAGCCGGATTTAAGGATCCTGAGGCATTGAAATTGAGATGCCGGGGAAATAGAGGACTTTGCTCCTCCACAGGTTTCTTAGACTTCTTAAGCTCCTCGATCTCCTTCATCATCGTTTGATTGGTCTTTTCTTGCTAATCCATCTGATTTTCACCTGCCTGATCAAAGTAAACAAATCATTGTTAGTAATAACAGGATCAACAGATTGAACCTGGGTTCCTGTGAAGACAGGAAAGTCAGTTTTTATCGGCTGCTCGTCCACTCTTTTCTAACGGTCATCGGTTTTCTTCTGACTTCCTGGAGCGGAAGGAAGAGGAGGAATGGAGGATGGTGTAGAGGCCAAAACAGATTTCTGTTGGTTCAACATTTTTCGGATCGGAGATCAATTGGAGTGGATAAAGAACGGGATTTTCTTGGAATGAAGCACCACTTGCCCTACGGTGGGTGCCAAACTGTTTTAGTCAAAAATTCACAAAGGAATTCCGTATTCCAAACTTAGAATGTGAGGTAGTGTGCTTGTCAATATGCTCGAAATGTAAAGTTGAACACAAGGATGTAACGAGGGAAAAATCCAGGATCCTTCGAGTTGCCTCTAGGAATCCTAGCAAAAAAACCTCGGGAGTCAGCCTGAAGAGCATGCTTACTAGCAATTTTATTGATACGAAATAAAGAATTACAAGTATTTTGGAGGTTTGATTGATCGAGCTAAGTGTTACAGAGGTTATATGCTATCAGAGCTAAAGTGTGAACAGGTTGTGTGTCTAAGTCGATCGAATCCTCGATTATATAAGGATTACAATAATAACAAACAATCCGGGATTCCCGGGATCCTATCGTCCAACTAATATAACCGTTAGAGCCATCGTCGTCCACTTGGTCCACGATCTCATTCAGCTGGAACTTGAATCTCGGAGGTAGTTGATGACTTCAACGGTACCTGGTCAAATAAACATGTGGCAATCATAAGGGTTAGTCGAATAAAACAAATCAGGATACCTGAACGAGTGGGATTCCCAGACGGTAATAGGATTCCTGAACTACGTGAGCTTCCTGCAAGCATCCTGAAAATATACCCTCAACAATCAGGAGAACCCGCTCTTCATCCTCACATTGAGCCAGATGTGCTTCCTGATTTCTTGTATTGATCTTGGCACATTCACTTGCATAGTGCCCATACTTTTCACATTTAAAACACTTTATTTTTTATTTGTCCTTCTTGGACTTTTGAGAACCTGTTCTTTCAAACTTACTCCTCCCATTAAATTCCTTTTTACTATCTGATGACTTATAACTCTCATCCCCGCGTTTACTAGATTTCACTTTGTCCCATTTCCTCTTTCCTTTGGACTCCTTTACCTTGGCTTGCCACTCAGAATACGAAAGTAACAGTTGTTCCTCTTTGCCATTACTTACCTTTTGTTGCTTCATACCTGTCCTCTCTTCAAATGCCTTCAATCTCCCAATGGCCTCTTGAAGAAGCATTGTATCCAGATCAACAAACTTCTCAATTGAAGCCACAATATGTAGAAACCCTCTGGTACAGAATCCAAAAGCTTCCTTACCAGAGTAGCTTCTTGAATCACCTCTCTAACGTGAGGTCGAAGTCCCACTCAAAGATAAACCCAATTACACTAATTAGATAGTGGTAAGCGGGTGTCGATCACAGGGAGAATGTGGAACATGTGTTGTTTGTAGCAATTATATCTAAGCAAAACAATAAGAATAAAAATGTAGAAATTGCACTTTAGATGATGGAATTTGTGGATTAATAATTCTATACACCGATTTGAGATTAATTAGAAATTAAATTACTTTGTAATAACAAGTATGAGAAGACGTGATCCTTCTAGATTTCGGGTTTAAACTAACATTACATTATGGTTTTCAATTGGGAAGAACCACATAGACATGGTTCATATGTGATTGAATGGAAGTGATAAAAGAGGACTAAGAACTCGGATAACTAGAATGCGAGGTCGTCACTCGATGATCATTCAATACAAACCAACCCAAATCCCTACCCAATAAATCTCGATTGCCAACGGCACCAAGAACTGATGGTTCAAGATAAAGATTAAAGCAAATACCGAATTGTTACAATCATTCAAACACACATCATAGCAAAAAGCGTCGAACGCTTAGATTGCTATCCCAAAAATAAAGAAAGCCAAAAGTATAATGTCAAGAAACAAACCCTACGTCTAGAAGGAATCACAAGGAAATTTAGCCACTCATGGTGAAGTTGATTGCAAACTTGATGATTTGATGATCCATGGATGACTCTTCAATGATTCCTTGATGATTATGATGTTAGAATTGATTTTCTCCCTTATTTTTCTCTCCAAAAATCGTCTCCAAGGAACCCTCGTTCGTCCCCTCTTGTCTCCTAGGAGTTTTCAACTGATTGGTATGTCAAAAGTCCCCATAAAACCCTTATTTACGATTTCCAGCGCTGCAGCATTCGTAGGCTACGAAATTCTGTCAGCCTACGAATGGAATTTTCTGCCCAAAAATCATCACTTCAGACCTGACAGATTCGTAAGCTACAAAATTCAGTCAGCCTACGAATCTCAAATTCTGCCCAAACATCACTGTTTTCTTCATAACTTTCTCGTTTCAACTCCGTTTTCATCGCCGTGTTCGCCCACGTTCACGTATTTTCATCCTCTATCTTGCTATCCTCAATGCCTCTCACTTCCACTTCATTGATTCTCTCCAAAGCACGTCCACTTTCCGTGATTTACCTACAAAACATCAACTTCTCATAGTCATTCAATTCTACACATATTAACACCTCATTGCACATAAGATTCAACATTTAAATAGTTTCACAATCATTCCAAACCTATTCCGTCACATCCCCACACTTATCCGTTGCTTGACCCCAAGCAACTCAAAATCATTTCTTTGTTATTCCTCCAAACAATCCAATCAAACCCAATTTTAGTTAAGGTTCCAAGTCATACCCCATTCCCAAAATGCATCAATGCACTAGTCAAGCAAAATGCAACAATCAAACTACAAGAATTTTAACCAAACCTAACATGCTCTCGGTCTTTTATGCACACAACAAACCCCTCACAATGAACACTCCTCTCGGTTAAGATTTGAAGGCTAGCGTAATGAGCTAGTAAGCACTCAATTGGCTAGTGTGTTGTTTTACTATCATAAGCTTGTACAACTCTCGAACCTCCATCTAAATTGCTATAGCATGCATGCAAATCAAAAGGTCTTATAATGGGTTGTAACGGGGCTAGGCGTAGGGTGTGGAATGGGAATTTTTGAAGTGGCTCAAGTGGTTCAATCCGGCTTATTTATTTTATACAAAGCAAACAACTAACAACGACATATCTATGCTAACAATAACTCACAATCTTTTTGGTTGTTCAATACTTCAATCACTGATCTCATATTTTGCAAAAAAAAAATTCATCATTTTTCTTTCTCTTTTTTTTTCATTTTTTTTTAAACAGAGATGTAAAAAGCGTCTAACGCTTAGAGTACATAACAGAATATCGCAGCTTCACCAAACTACCTTATTCAACTTCTATCTACAAACAACAAACAACTATAAGCCGAATCGACCACTAGGGGTAATAAGATGAGTGGAGAAGGCTCGGGTGATCAATCAATAGGCAATAAGCACAACATGGCTTCTAATGGACCCAAACCCCCGCCCCTCACTTTTACCAAGCTCATATATGTAATGTATGAGGTCCCAACCCCCAAATCCCACACTCACGCACATCGAGACGAAGCTTCACCTGAATGCCTAAATCATTTTCACATGCATATCATAGCCAAGATCTCAGACGCAACAGTTGCACAAGTTCTAAAGTAATAAACACATAGCCACACTCAATGAATAAATATATATATGATAAGCAAGAGTGTAAGGCACAAAACTCACTAATTGTGGAAAATGGGTTACCGGTTTGTTGCATGAATTATTATACCGGAAGCATGCTACCTTTGATTAAAAAATTCTATCAAACTTGCTAGGCAATATTGAGCAGATAAAGGGAATTATGACCATGCCAAGGAACCTAAACTTTCAACTCCCACCAATCGGGCCTCTAACCAACTTGCACTTGTTTCAATCACCGGGGTCAGGAACACGTAATACAAAAATTTTCAAAAATTTCCCCCATCCCCACACTTGGGATACATTGTCCCCTATGTATGGCTTTAGAGGTTTTGCAAGGATGCACGGTGCTAACTAAAACTTTTTTTTTTTGTTTCTTTTTTTTTCTTTTTTTTTATAAATATATAAATACTAAAATAAAACTAGGAAACATGGAAAATAAATACATGGACCTGATTAGTGCTTGGAGAATGTTGAATGCTAGTGTGGCTTCGGATCTCCAAAGATCCCCTTCATCGTATCCAACCAACCTTCCGGAGCATACTCACCTCCCGAACCATCATCTCGTTCTCCTTTATCTTAAACTACATCTTGGTTCGGGTCTATCCATCGCGAATGGTGAATCGATGGTTCCTCGGCCGATGAGCTACTATCCAACCTCCTCCTTTTCTCATCCATGAACCTGTCATTGATTTCTAATTGAGCATTAAAAGCATGCACACGGTTCCAATGTTCTTGACGGGCACCCATTGCTTGAATTGCCATTAACTGCTGTTCAGCATGATAATTATTTTGATCAAACACGATTTGTTCAAACTCGGTCCACCCATCGAAACTATCGGGCCTCTTTCCCTTTACTCGAGCAAAAACCTCTTGATCCCAACCCGCGTAAGGCATGCCTCTAATCGTATTTGAACTCGTTCCCGTCTCCCCGGCAACGGCGCCAAAATTTGACGTGAGGTCGAAGTCCCACTCAAAGATAAACCCAATTACACTAATTAGATAGTGGTAAGCGGGTGTCGATCACAGGGAGAATGTGGAACATGTGTTGTTTGTAGCAATTATATCTAAGCAAAACAATAAGAATAAAAATGTAGAAATTGCACTTTAGATGATGGAATTTGTGGATTAATAATTCTAAACACCGATTTGAGATTAATTAGAAATTAAATTACTTTGTAATAACAAGTATGAGAAGACGTGATCCTTCTAGATTTCGGGTTTAAACTAACATTACATTATGGTTTTCAATTGGGAATAACCACATAGACATGGTTCATATGTGATTGAATGGAAGTGATAAAAGAGGACTAAGAACTCGGATAACTAGAATGCGAGGTCGTCACTCAATGATCATTCAATACAAACCAACCCAAATCCCTACCCAATAAATCTCGATTGCCAACAGCACCAAGAACTGATGGTTCAAGATAAAGATTAAAGCAAATACCGAATTGTTACAATCATTCAAACACACATCATAGCAAAAAGCGTCGAACGCTTAGATTGCTATCCCAAAAATAAAGAAAGCCAAAAGTATAATGTCAAGAAACAAACCCTACGTCTAGAAGGAATCACAAGGAAATTTAGCCTCTCATGGTGAAGTTGATTGCAAACTTGATGATTTGATGCTCCATGGATGATTCTTCAATGATTCCTTGATGATTATGATGTTAGAATTGATTTTCTCCCTTATTTTTCTCTCCAAAAATCGTCTCCAAGGAACCCTCGTTCGTCCCCTCTTGTCTCCTAGGAGTTTTCAACTGATTGGTATGTCAAAAGTCCCCATAAAACCCTTATTTACGATTTCCAGCGCTGCAGCATTCGTAGGCTACGAAATTCTGTCAGCCTACGAATGGAATTTTCTGCCCAAAAATCATCACTTCAGACCTGACAGATTCGTAAGCTACAAAATTCAGTCAGCCTACGAATCTCAAATTCTGCCCAAACATCACTGTTTTCTTCATAACTTTCTCGTTTCAACTCCGTTTTCATCGCCGTTTTCGCCCACGTTCACGTATTTTCATCCTCTATCTTGCTATCCTCAATGCCTTTCACTTCCACTTCATTGACTCTCTCCAAAGCACGTCCACTTTCCGTGATTTACTTATAAAACATCAACTTCTCATAGTCATTCAATTCTACACATATTAACACCTCATTGCACATAAGATTCAACATTTAAATAGTTTCACAATCATTCCAAACCCATTCCGTCACTCTCCAAGCCTGCTGATCTTGAAACAATTGCGCTCAACCTGCCTGCAAACTCTTCAATTGTTTCGGATTCTTTCATTTTGAGAGCTTCATACTCAGACTTCAAGGTTTATAGTTTGGCCTTTTTCACCCTCTCTTCTCCAACATATCTGGTTTTAATGGAATTCCAGATATTCTTAGCTGATTCTAAGTTCGCCACTTGTAATATCAGATCTTCAGGAGTGCTTGGAAGATGTATGCAATTGTAGCATTATTTTTCTTGGCATCTATCTTTGCCCCAGCCGCTGGTTGTATCACATCCCATAGCCCATGTACATTGAAAATGACTTTCATCTTGACTGCCCAAATTGTATAATTCGACTGAGATAGTGTTAGGCACTATAGAGGTAATGTTGTGTAATTTTCTCTTGGTCGATTGTCATTGACACCTCCATCTGACATGGCTGGAACTTGAACCCTTCGAGGAGACGACAAGCGTGAAACTCTCGGAGATGAGCCTGGTGACCTCAATGGCGAGACCAATAATCGACAAATCATGGCAAGAAATCAGTGAGGATCTCAGATCCCCAATTTAATTGATAGATCTGATATGAAATTCAGATTTCAGAAATCTCCCGAAGATCGTTGCCCTGGCGATAATCGGTCCTTCGAATCACCAATCAGCAAAATACTTCCCGAATCGAGCAACGTCCCTGTTGCTCTGATACCAAATCAAATTGAATCTCAAATCAAACTGAACAAGAACACTAATGATTTTATTAAGAGGAAATGAGAATGATTACAAGACAGGAATCACAAGAAGATGATATACAAGCTAACAACTAAGATTCTTATTAATCACCTAATTAACAATCTCTAACAGCCATTTAAAATATTTCACTCTGCATCCTCCAACTTTCTGCCAAATATCACATTAAGCCCGATAGTTGAAAGCTACTAGTATTATGTAACAGAATGTTAGAATTATCACATAAGCTTTATTAATTGTTAACAGACAATTAACTCCAACAGAAATTGCCAAAAAAAATTGTCGTCATGAATCGTAGATCCATTAATAACCATCAAGGTCTTAGATGGGTATTCTTTGCCATGTGTCTGATCTTTAAATGAGCTGAAATGAAAATGTTGTAATGATCTCCTTTTTGTTCCGGATCGGTATTGTGTAGTTGATGAAAGTGAAATGAAAATGTAAGTTTATTATCTCTATATTGTACCTATTTACGAGGTTTAAATTGAGACCATTAAAATGAATGCTCCTAGTTGTTGTTTTGTTCCTGATCTGCTTTCTTTACAAAATTTTGTTTACCAATGCTCTAAAAGTTGAGTATCATATTTTAGATCCAAACAAGCAAATCATAGCTCAAAGGTGCTTCGGGATAGCAATCATCCAGGGGGAAATTTGGTGACATTTTAAAATGCAAACAAGAGCTAAAATGGGATTGGCTAAAATGATTATTTTGGACATAATGCTAAGCGAAGAAGTTTGAGTCCCTATAGTTGATCCAGATTTTGTATATAACCATCTTCTTCTTTAGAAATTGCATTGGAGGTTTTGTTTGTTGTAGATGAGTTGAACAAACGTAGACTTATAAAATGAAGGAAGAGGTTAAAGGAGATAAGGGTGAATGTACAAAAATACCCCTCACATTAGGCCCACTTGACAACCTTTAAACGACTAATTTGGATGAATTCAGAAATGTGACTAAATTTGTTAAGAAAATAAAACATCAGGCCCTCAAATGATATTTTTTTTTAAATTGGACTAAAAGTGTTAAAAAGGGTAAACCTCAGGGACCAAAAAGAAAGTTAACTTCTGAATTTGTGTATATGTAAAACGTAAAAAGAAAATAATAATCAATTTTAAAAATCAAATATCTAAAAAAGAGAAAAAAAGCATTACTAATTTACATGTTTTAAAAAGTAAAAAATTAGAGAGACCAAAGGTTAAAAAAGATTTTATATTCATAACTTTTTACTACAACATGTTTATCAGGCTATCTGTATTGGGGCTTGAAAGGGGCTTGATGCCCTCTTTCTCACCCCCCTCTAGCGCCCCCACCCACTACGGTGGGGCGCGAAACACCTAAAACGGCTCCTGCGCGTTAAATTTTTCACGCTGCTTAGATCAAAATTCTGGTCAATAATGACCGTTGAACGGATCATTTTTTGACCGTTTGACATATTTATTATTTTTTTTTCATTTTAAACCATTACACAATAACCCACTATATATATATAAATTACCATCTTGCAATTAAACACACTCCACTCTCCTTTCTACTCTTTACATACTGCCATCTTCTACACTCATTTTTTCCACAAAGATGCAACCTTTCGGTCGATCCCCGACACCACGGTCCGGTGAAAATGAACAAACACCGACCAACGAAGAGTTGTGGAACATGATCGCAAATCTTTAACCTCCACAAGGTTTCTCCGATTACTCGTAACAACAACACCCATTCCAAAATCTTCAACCACATTCGATGTTTCAAGGTCCATTTCAACAACCGTTTCACGTCCCGTTCCAACAACCGTATCACGTCCCGTTTCAAGCACCACAATTTCAAGCGCCACAATCCCAACCACCGTCCCAAGAAGATGAGTGCGAGGTTGTACCCGAAACGCAAAGCGGGTGAGTCAAAAAAACCAAAGAGACGTTCTCATAAGAAGAATGTGGTAACCGAGATGAAGGAGAAGAGAGTGATCACCGCATGGACCGAGGAGGACGAGGTTGTCCTTTGTCGATGTTGGCTTGAGGCGTCGGAGGACCCCGTCATTGGTTAGTTGTATTTTTTTTATTATTTTAAAATAACCAAATTATTAACTATTTTTTTTTTAATTTTAGCTAACCACCAAGACAAGACAATGTTTTGGTCCAATATTCAGAAAATTTTCTACGACTTGCTCAAGAAGGATGAATATCGAACTCCTAGTTCCATATCGGGAAAATGGACCGAAATCAACAACCGTTGTTGGTTTTTAGCGCGATCTACAATCGTATTCGAGGAGGTTGGAAGAGCGGGGAGAATGACGAGGACATTTAATTGAGCGCTCTAGTAGAATACCAACAAGAAAGAGGTGTATTTCAATATTTGAAGTGTTGGTTGATCCTTCAGGATAGTGACAAGTGGAGGTCACAACCCGATTTGACTCAAAGAACAAGGCGCGCAAAGATATCCAAAACCTCGTCTTCAGCAGGTGCGGAGTCTCTAGGGTCGGATGGTCGGACGTTTGACATCAACTTAAACAACACCAATGACGAGGACGATCGTGATGTGGAGACCAGAAAACCGATGGGTCGGGACCGCGCCAAGGGGAAACGAGCGGTTTCATCGTCTAGTCGACAAACTTTCGAAATGAGGAACAAGGAAAGAGACGATGAAGTTTCCGAGAGTCTAAAGGAGATGGTTTTGTTGAGAAAAGAACACAGCAAAGCGGCAAACCGTCGCCAAATGCTAAAGGATTTGGAAGTCCTCCAACAACCGCTACCGGATGACGAAATGGCACGAGCTTTGGAGTTGAAAATAAGGGAACAAATCAAGTTGGATTACGGTCTCTAGTTTCATTTAGTTGTCTTTTTTTATGTGGTGAACGTTTTTTATTTTAGTTGTACCTTTTTTATTAACTAATGAAGTTTTATTTATTTTATTATCTTTTTATTAAAAAAATAGTTTTAGTTTAATTTATTTTATTTAAATTAAAAAAATAATAATATGGTAACTATTGCAAGGGGCTTGACCACTACACCTTATTTAGTTTTCAAGCTCCTTGCCATATCACTGTCCACATGTCACTTCATGCCCATGAGTGGGGCTTGAAAGGGGAAACCATAACACATAGCCTCATCATATGGTTTTTCCACCACGTGTTCGGGTCGATGATCTGGACAAATCGCTTTGCCTTTATCCTCCTTGTTCATGTTATGCAAGATAATGATAGCACGCATACAATCTTTCATCTTATCCTTTGTCCATAACCGACAAGGATTTTAGATAATGCCACTTCTTTTTAAGATTACCAAAGCAGCACTCGATGTCCTTTCTTGCGGCCTCTTGGACCTTCTTGAAGTATTTTCGTTTCTCATCAATGGGGTCCTTGAAGGTCTTCATGATAAACGAATACTCTAGGTATATTCCGTCACCCAAAAGATAACCATGAGGGTAGTAATTTCCATTCGTATAAAAAGAGGCTTTCGCTCCTTTCTCCGAAATGTAGTCCTCGACCACTTGCAAGTTTTCCAGAACGTTAATGTCGTTAGCTGAGCCGGCTACACCAAAATAAGCATGCTAAATCCAACGGTCATTTGAACATACGGCTTGCAAAATTACCGTTGGACCTTTCTGATCACCCCGTGAGTGTTTCCCTCTCCATGCGTTAGGAAAATTATCCCAAGCCCAATGCATGCAATCTATACTACCATTCATACCTGGTAGACCATGGACTTGCACATGATGCTCGTATAGATGTTGTAGATCGTTCCACGTTGGCTTTCGCAAATAGCGGGCACCGTATAATTTATCAATTCCTTTTGTAAACTCCTCAACGGTATCTCTCGTCGTCTTCTCCGCCATTTTTATATACTCATCGTTGATGTTGGTAGTGTTGCCGTAAGCCAAAATGCGTAACGCCAACGTGCATTTTTGTATTGACGTGAAGCCAAGCCTTCCCCGTGCGTCACGTCTTTGTTGAAAGTAAGTAATGTTTTCTTCTAAATCTTTTGCTATACGTAAAAATAAACGTTTTCTTATACGAAAGCGTGTAGAAAACGTCTTCGGATCGGTGTAGACCGTATTCTCTGAAAAATAATCATCCATCAACCTTGTGTTGGCCGCTTCACGATCCCGCTCAATACGTGTTCGTCTGACAATCGTTCGGGGAACTTGAGACTCCCTAGACCGCCGTAACAAATCTACGGTGGCCGAAATAGCGATGTCCTCTTCGTCTTCAAAAAGGTCGAAAACTAACGACGATGAGTTAGGAGAACCCATAATGTGAGTATAGTGATGGTGTTTTTTTAAAAGAAATTGAGAGTGGTGTGGAAGAAAGTGGATGAAGATGTGTTTTTAAATTGGTTAAATGTGTATATATTACCTTATTTATCATTTACCCTAAATTGTTAGTCTCACAATGTCAGGACCAAATTTGAGCCTTTACTCATCCAATACACAGATTCAAGTGCGGAAATCATGAATCCATGATCAAATCATAGTGTTTGCTT
>JBCNJP010000017.1:92586203-92605828 GCA_039602395.1 Deinandra increscens subsp. villosa
AAAGAAATTGAGAGTGGTGTGGAAGAAAGTGGATGAAGATGTGTTTTTAAATTGGTTAAATGTGTATATATTACCTTATTTATCATTTACCCTAAATTGTCAGTCTCACAATTGAGACTATTCCGTTAGACGTGTTTTTCTCTTATTTGTGGTTGCTGGCGGTGGATGATGACATCTCTCATTCTCTCTACACTTGTTCTTTGTGCATCTCTCTCTACTTTCTTAAAGATGCAAATAGATCTTCATTTTCTCCACCGTTTCACGTTCTCACTCTCTTTGCTTCGATTCCGGCGTAGGCAGGCCGCTGTTGGCGGCTTACCCGCCGGACGTTGATGCATCTGTTTCGCCGCCGTGGATGGTGGGTGACGGTGAGGGTGATGGTCTGGCGGAGATTGCATCGATTTGTGTTACCTTATTTATCATTTATCCTAAATTGTCAGTCTCATAATTGAGACTATTCCGTTAGACGTGTTTTTCTCTTATTTGTGGTTGCTGGCGGTGGATGATGACATCTCTTATTCTCTCTACACCTGTTCTTTGTGCATCTCTCTCTACTTTCTTAAAGATGCAAATAGATCTTCATTTTCTCCGCCGTTTCACGTTCTCACTCTCTTTGCTTCGATTCCGGCGTAGGCAGGCCGCTGTTGGCGGCTTACCCGCCGGACGTTGATGCATCTGTTTCGCCGCTGTGGATGGTGGGTGACGGTGAGGGTGATGGTGTGGCGGAGATTGCATCGATTTGTGTTACCTTATTTATCATTTATCCTAAATTGTCAGTCTCATAATTGAGACTATTCCGTTAGACGTGTTTTTCTCTTATTTGTGGTTGCTGGCGGTGGATGATGACATCTCTTATTCTCTCTACACCTGTTCTTTGTGCATCTCTCTCTACTTTCTTAAAGATGCAAATAGATCTTCATTTTCTCCGCCGTTTCACGTTCTCACTCGCTTTGCTTCGATTCCGGCGTAGGCAGGCCGCTGTTGGTGGCTTACCCGCCGGACGTTGATGCATTTGTTTCGCCTCCGTGGATGGTGGGTGACGGTGAGGGTGATGGTGCGCCGGCGATTGCATCGATTTGTGTGGTGGTTGTCAGATTCGGTTCCGATTGACCCGATTTACATTTGGTTACTGTTGCTCCAGTCGTTTTACGCTAACCGGTTTAGGTCGGTGTCGACATCGGTGGCGGCGATCTAGAGTTTCAACAATGGGTTTCCTGTTGTTGAGTCTGTTGGTTTTAGGGCATATTCATCTGATTAGGCTTCATGCGGTGACGATGTCGTGGATCATATGACCTACAAGGTACGATTTTGTTGATTTTGTTGGTTTTAGGGTAGATTCATCGGATCTCGCCGGATTCGATGCCGGAATTCGATTCCTCGATTTCCAGTCGATTTCTTTGTGTAGGTTGTTTGTGTTTTTCTAGCCCCTTTGTGTTTGCTTACTGTATATACAGTTACCGACGGTTCATCGATTTCTTTGGCCATTTGACATTGTAGGAATGTGTTTTTTCTTCCTGTTCCACATTACTAATTTTGGGTTTAGGGTTTTCAATAACCCAGATTTGAAGCTGCAGGCTTGATTTTGGTTGGCTATGCTGTGGCGACATCGATATCATTTTGACCTGATTCCGTCGGTTTTTGGTTAGTTCATGCTTACTATTTATACGAATGTTGTTTTTTTTCGATCTAGATAGCTTTTCAGTTGACGATTTGGTTAGTTGATGCTTACTATTTCCGCTATGATGTTTATCCAGAAATTACAAATTAAAAGAGAACCTTTGTTTTTGTTGGCAGGCCAATTTTTTTTTTTTTTTTTTTTTTTGCAGCAATCTAAATTTATGTTCTTTTTGGCATTTGGATTTTGATTGATCGCCGCAGTGATTCCTTGGTTACATAGCTGCTAAAAATTATCTGTTACATTTCTGATTGCTTTCTCACTCACTATTCCGTCATCGTTGTTGTTTCCTTTTATCTGCTTGAATATCTATGATAATGATTTTCTGCGTGTAAATGTTTCAGGATGAAAGATAATTGTTATCATTGAGCCTCCAAATGGTAGGCGCTAAATCTGTTGAGCTTGAATGGCTATGATGATGCTTTTCTGAGCCTTAATGTTCCAAAACGAAATTGTTTCTCTGTTGAGCTTGAATGGCTATGATGATGATTTTCTGAGCCTAAATATTTCAAAAGGAAAAAATGGTTGTTGTATGTTTTATGAAAATGATCTACAAAATTATCTGTTGAGCTTGAATGGCTATGATGATGATTTTCTGAGCCTTAATGTTCCAAAAAGAATTTATTTATCTGTTGAGCTTGAATGACTATGATGATGATTTTCTGAGCCTAAATTTATCAAAATGAAAAACTGGTTGCATCTGAGGCTATATTTTTTTAGTTGCTCCAAAAATTTTAAATGATCTTTCACTTGGTTAATGTTCTTTTACTTGGATGCGCTTACCTTGATTCGGTTTTTGCTGATTTGGTTTGGCTTTGATGTTGTTCATCTAAATTTCGCTTCGAGATTATCTTGGTTGTGATGATTTTGTTTCTGGTCTGAGCCCTGATGAAAGCCTAAGTTAATTGATTTTCAAATTTTAGCTTTTGTGAATCGACATCAATTCAGCTTCAATTACATTTGCGGTAGCTAATATCGTTAAGTGCATAGATTATGATATATGTATGCTCATAGAGACGGTTATTTAACCACTATCTTGGTATTTTCTTAAGGAGTTAATGTGTAGTCACTGTTCTTTGGTCTATTGCATATATGTGAAGTTTTAACTATTGCTACACTGGTTCGTTTTAAGCTTTCTTTGCAGATTACGAGAGTCTCGAATTGAAAGTGCCACGAACGTCTTCAGCAAGGATAGAACATGCACAATATAATGCTTTTGGATGAGAGGTAAAATACACAAAAATTAAACTGCAGTAAACCATGACTAGCGTTATAGTATAAACTCTTGGATCCACCATCTGTTGCTGATCACTAAGTTTCTTTATTGTGAGTTGGTGTTTGCTGTATTATTGACTCTTTTTTTGGCGTCATTGAGTTTGAGAACTGTACTTGCTTAATATTTCGTATGTAGAAAATAAGTTTTTAATTATCCTTCTTTTTTAATGTCTTTATTTCTTATGATTTATAATTGGTCTTTTTACTGTTGTTTCAACATGGTTTTCAGTTCTCCTCTTATTACTATCTTATTACTTAAGTTTTTATAGCTTTATGAGGTTCTGACTACTGATCTCTAAGAAATCCCTTTAAACAAAATGCCTTGCTTATTTTTTTATATATTTATGTTCTTAATACTATCTTCTTATTTAATTGCACTTTTTTATATGGATATTTTGAATTGTAGGTATCATCCCTTTCTCATGTTCTTATTTAGATTATATATTTCAATGAGGCTATGTACTATTAACAAAAGTTACATTACAATAATCATATAAACACATAAACAGGTAATTTAAACTGACAATTAATATACAATGTAACATTCAATAAAGCAATTGACCCGCGGCAACGCGCGGGTCGCTTTTCTTGTATAGATTCCCCCTCCCTTCCTCTCCATTTCGGCGTGAAATTTCTCAAGCCCCACACCCATTTTTCATGCTTCGCGCCCCACCGTATTGGGTGGGGGCGCTATGAGGGCGCGAGAGGGGTGCGAAAGAGGGCATCAAGCCCCTTTCAAGCCCTATTACGAATAGCCTAATACATTTTTAATATTACATCAAGAACCAAACTTCTATAATTAAAAAAAAATGAATATCAATTTTCAAGCATTTTGATTGCTCTTGTGAAGAAAAAGTTTAAGAGGTGTTCATTCACCATTAAAGTAAATAAAAAGAAACCAAAATCATATAAACCACCAAACCAAAACCATCTGTTTGAGATTCTTAGGCTTCGATTACCATTGTTTTTATTCTTCTATTATGAATGAATAACCTTTATTATTTAAAAACATAATTACAAACTAATGTACACATAAAAAAATAAAAAATAAAATGGTTTAATTGGGTTTTTTGCAAGTTGAGACTTGAGACTATATAAGGCTAGTCTAATTCACTGTTGAAGGAAACCAAATATGATTTTCTAAAGTGAATATTTCATTCATTCAATGGCTCCTAATATAGGAGAACAATTACATAAGCAGTCCCTGTACAAACTAGACATGACAAGAATATAAAACAAGTTTACAACATGAATATTCTAGTCTATTACACCCCCGCAGTCGAAGCGAGAGGAGGTCGAATGCTGAGACTGTCACGAAAATCTTCAAAGAGAACGCGCGGCAAGCCCTTCGTGAATATATCTGCAATCTGAAATCTTGAAGGTACATGGAGAATACGAACAACACCCCGTTGAACGTGCTCGCGAACAAAGTGAATGTCTAACTCAATGTGCTTCGTCCGTTGATGCTGGACGGGGTTACCGGAGAGATAAATGGTGCTTATGTTGTCACAATAAACAATCGAAGCCCGAGAGAGTGGACGATATAGCTCGAGCAAAAGATTTCGGACCCAGCATAGTTCCGCAACAACGTTTGCAACGCCCCGGTATTCGGCTTCCGCACTGGACCGAGAAATGGTTGTCTGCCGTTTCGAGGACCATGAGACAAGATTCTTCCCAAGATAGACGCAATACCCGGAGGTAGAACGTCGCGTATCAGGACAACCCGCCCAATCGGCGTCCGTGTACGCAAGTAAGGAGGCGGCATCCGATCGGCCCAGAGTGAGGCCGAGGTGTAAAGTACCTTTCAGGTAGCGTAAGATCCTTTTCAAAGCGTTCCAGTGTTCTAATTTCGGTGCATGCATGTGGATACAGATATGTTGGACGGCATAGGGTATATCCGGACGGGTGAAGGTGAGGTATTTGCAGAGCACCTGCAAGGCTGCGATACATCGTGGCATCCGTGAAATCCGAGCCTGAAGCCGAACCCAACTTGGCGTTCGTATTTACCGGGGTGGCCACAGGGTTGCAAGAAGACATCGATGCCCTGTCAAGGATGTCACGTGTGTAGGATTCCTATGAGAGGAACATGGAGTCGCCCGTACGTTTGACCGAGATACCCAGAAAGTAGCTTAGCGGGCCTAAGTCTTTCATAGCGAACTCTGCTGAAAGACGATCCATTAGATGTGAGCGCAAGGCGTCCGAGGACGTACAGAGAATGATGTCATCCACGTAGATAAGTAGATATGTTGTGTCTGGCCCATGTCTGTAGACGAACAGAGAGTTGTCACACCTGCTTTGACCAAAACCGAGGGTGACAACAAAGTCGGTGAACCGCTGGTACCATATATAGATTTCTTGAGAAGGCAAACATGATTGGAAACTCTCTGTTCCGGAACCCCATGGGTTGATGCATGTAGACCGTCTCAAAGAGGTTGCCGTGTAGAAATGCATTGGAGACATCAAGCTGCTTAATGGCCCATGACTGAGATAAGGCGAGAGAAAGAACCACCCGGATTGTCGCTGGCTTTACTACCGGACTAAACGTTTCACCACAGTCAACCCCAACCTGTTGTGTTCGACCATCACATACCAGACGGGCCTTGTATCTTTCCAACGAACCATCAGATTTAAACTTGTGCTTGAATAGCCAAATGCTTCGAATCACATTCATCCCCTCATGTCTAGGAACCAGTTCCCATGTCTTGTTTTTAAGAAGGGCACTAAACTCGTCAGCCATGGCGGTTTTCCATTCCGGAATGGACAAGGCGGATTTTGGATTCTTGGGAATGGGTATAAGAGAGGAGGCATGTAGGTTGAAGGGTGTTTTCGGTTTAGATATTACAGAAATGGAACGAGTCCGAATGGTTCGATGGGGAGGAGGCATCGGGTTGGTTGGTAGTGGTCAAGGAACCCGCGGGCTCGGGTTGAGTAACCGGCTGGGCCGGCGGCTGGGCCGTGGGGTGGGTTGGCGGCTGGGGGTTGGGCTGAGTTTGAGTTTGGGCCGTGAGTGGAGGCTGTGGTTGGGCCGTAGAGGCGGGGGGTTGGTATTTTGGGCTGGGGCAGGAGGAATGGAAGGGTAGGCTGCCGGGTTAGGGAAGGGTGTGTGGGGCGTGGAGGATACGTGATCCCAGACGAGAGGATGAATGGGATCAGTAAGGCAACGATAGGTGGTGGGTGTTGGTTTATGAATCGTTTTGAACGGGAAAACGGACTCATCAAAGTGAACGTGATGAGACACAATAATGGTGTTCATCGAGAGATCGAGGCATTTATATCCACGGTGGTTTTGTGGGTAACCAAGAAAAACACACGGGAGAGAACGGTTATGAAGTTTGTGGATATATGTGGGAGGTATGAGAGGGTAACA
The DNA here is from genome assembly GCA_039602395.1 of Deinandra increscens subsp. villosa. Lineage (NCBI taxonomy): Eukaryota > Viridiplantae > Streptophyta > Magnoliopsida > Asterales > Asteraceae > Deinandra > Deinandra increscens. Next base: position 92,592,521 of record JBCNJP010000017.1, read on the forward strand.
GAGGCACCCAAACACCCGGAGGGTGTCGTAGGTTGGGTGGCGATTGTAGAGGAGATAGGTGGGTGTGTTGAAATGTTTTGTCTTAGCCGGAAGGATATTGAGAAGGTATGTTGCCATGGATAGAGCGTGATGCCAAAAGGTGTTGGGTAAGTGGGCGTGGGAAAGAAGTGTCCGTATGATATTGTTGATGGACCGAATGGTTCGCTCCGTTTTCCCGTTTTGAGAGGAGGTGTAGGGACACAAGAAACGAAACGTCATGCCATTAGCTTTGCAAAATTGCTCTATTCCACCCCCCACCCCCCCCCCCCCCCCCCACCCCCCACCCCCCGTTATCACATTGGAATTGCTTAATTTTCTTTTCGAATTGTGTGTTAACGAATGACGAAAATTGAGCAAAAGTGGCATAGACATGAGACTTTGATGCAAGTGGATATGTCCAAAGAAAATTTATAAAGTCGTCAATAAATAAAACATAATATCGGTGACCACATGTACTAATAACCGGATATGTCCAAAAGTCACTATGAATAATGTCAAATTTATTGAACGTTGTATTAGTAGAATCAAGAAAAGGTAGATGAGTACTTTCGCCAAAAATACAAGATTGACAAATTTTATTGTTCAATTTTCCAAAAGAAATAGTATTATGCCTCTTGAGTTGTTGAAGAAGTTGTGGCCCCGGGTGTCCAAGACGTTGGTGCCACACATCTTGAGAGATGGCGGTGAATGTTGAGGGAGAACCAAGGGTGGAGAAAAGTTGAGGGTGGAGTGGATACAAATCGCCCGAACTATTGCATCGGAGGATAGGCGCCTTGGTCTTGAAATCCTTGACAAAAAAACCAAAACGGTCAAACTCAATGGAGATATTATTATCGGTAGTAAGGCGACGAACGGACAAAAGATTCTTAATTAAATGTGGGGCAACAAGAATGTTATTTAGTTGAAGTGGGGGAAAAGGTTTGGGAAGGGTTTGGTTGCCTTGTCCAGTCACCGGAATAGTTCCACCATTACCGATAGTGATATTCTGTAAAGTGCCAGTATTAAAAATAGACGTGAGATTACCTGGGTTATTTGTCGTGTGAGAGGTTGTGCCACTGTCGAGGTACCAATAGTTGTCGGGAGGATTGAGAGACACCATGTACATGGCTTGCTCGAGCCCAGTAGTGTTGTAGCCGGTGTATCTGCCGGCCATTGGCGAGGCAGTAGAGAAGTGGGCCTGAGCGGGTCGTGGGCCCAGAATGCCAGCAGCATTGGAGGGGGACGTCGGATAGGGGCAGGGTGGGCCAGATTGCTGGGTTGAATTCCACGTGGGCCTGGGAAGTTGCAAAGGGCCAGCCCAATTGAGGGAATTGACCCACTAAGGTGGGAGAAAGGGGCCAGAAGTTTGTGGGCCACGAGAAAAAGAAGATCCGCCCCTGCGGTTCCTGTTGTTGCGATTTCGACCGGAACCACGACCACGGTTCCGATCACTCTGTTGAGTCGGCTGCCGTTGGTCGGCGGTGGGAGGTGGGGCAGCGGAAGAGGGACCAGCGGCATGTAAGGCTTCGCCGGCGGCCTTAGCGCTATTTAAAGCGATAGTGTTTTTGCGGGATTCTTCGAGCAAGAGACGGGAGCGGGCATCGTAAAAATCAGGGAGTGGGTTGCTTTGTTGCAGCAGCATGCCGATCCCCTCATATTGTTCATTCAGACCGGAAATCATTTGCATCACTAGACGTTGGTTCGAGACAGGGGAATCAACGTTAGTAAGCTGATCAGAAAGAGATTTTAACTCCTGACAATATGCAGACACGTCAGGGAATTGATCCAGACGTGTGGTGAGCAGTTTTTGTTCGAGTTGGAGAGCCCGGGACACTTGATTGTCGGTGAAGATCTAGACGAGGGCCTTCCATGCTTCGTAAGCAGTGGTGTCCTTCTTCATCATGTTCGTGATTAAAGATGGAGAGATAGTACCGTAGATCCAGGTAAGGACCACGGCATCAAGGCAATCCCATTCGATCGCATCTTGTTCGGCTTTGGCTTTACCGGCATCATCGGTGGCTGGGGCTTTGATTTGTTTCGGCTTGAGGTGGTCGGCGACAAGGTAGACACGACAAGTGATCTTGAAGAGTTCAGACCAGTTGCCATACTGTTGATTGTGGAGTTCAAGGGTGATGGGTATGTGGGTGCGGATGTTGCTCACGGTGAGGGCAGGGTGGAGTTTGGTGTCCATCGATCAGAGAGGGAGACGAGAGATGATGAGAGGGGGGCAGCGGCCAGCGGCACACAAGAGGTGGCGGCAGGAGGGGTGGCGAGAAGGAGAATTAGGGTTACAGGATCAGGGATGATACCTTGAAGGAAACCAAATATGATTTTCCAAATTGAATATTTCATTCATTCAATGGCTCCTAATATAGGAGAACAATTACATAAGCAGTCCCTACACAAACTAGACATGACAAGAATATAATACAAGTTTACAACATGAATATTCTAGTCTATTAACTGTGACACTGGTAAAAGAAATAGAAAATAAATAAATAAATAAATTAAATAAATAAAAATAAATAAAAAAATTCAAGTACAACCTGTATACCCATCAAATGAGATTAAAGCAAAAGTATATTTGCTAGATGCAAATATTAAATTAAAAAATTAAATACAGATTCTTACAATCTCATTCACTACTTTCTTTCTGTCCTAAATGTAGGCAAATTGGGCTAATCTAAACTAACTCTTTACCATAATTCTACAACAACATAAACAGAATCTGTACAACCCGAAAACCGAATCCGTCATTCGGTTACAACACCATATCCGAAAACAAGGCCACCGAGAGGCTGGCCAGTTTCTTCCCATTCAATCGAGAACGAGCTACTCTCGATTGTCTTGGAGCATTTGGAGCTTCGACTCCATCACCATCAAGTGAGAGATTTATTGAACACCGAAAAGCCGGGACCTTTTTTGGTGTACTATATGCAAAATGTAGTTTCTTTGCAATCATAACCTGCATCATAAACCATTGGCCGGATGAATTAGAAACAATGCATAAAACCTTAATCTTGAATTCACGGTTTCGCAAATGGGAAATCGAACTTACAGCTTCTCTGATCGGTTTGGATACATGAAACAGTCTCTTGAGATCATCATGTTCTACACCACATATAACCTTGATCTGGAAAAACACACATAAACACCATCATTATGTGTACAATTGGGATTTACAGGAATCAAAAGAGAATATTAGGTGTTTTTACAACCATTAACCTCATTAACACCCATTTTTTTCAAAATTTATAGAATTTAAAACTTACAAGAATATCCTGAGGGAGAGCTTCAATCAACGATCTTTCAGAACCCAAACCGCCACGAATCGATCGTTTCTTAGTCGGCGAATCGACATCCATCGAATCGATATCCATTTCGTTCAAAATGAAAACCCTCTTTCTACCGAAAGAACTCGTGCGTTTTACTAACCCTAACCTGCAATTCTTCCCCAATGCCATTGATTTCCTGATACACCCATCAATCAGATCAGAATTTGAAAGAAACAAAAACATTAAATCAAACAAAAACATGAATTTGAAAAGCACAAACCTTGTTTTGGAAGTGGAAATGGAAATGAACCCTAATTTCTTGTCGGAGTAAATTGGGATTGATGTAACCGTTGTTCTTGAGAGGGAAACAACACCAAATATGCAAATCTTGTGGAGGGGTTTAAGGGGGTTTTGTATGAATTTAATCGAATAAATCGGATTTACCTTTTTTTTTAGTTTGAAATTTCGTGGAAAGACTCGAACATTCTGATATTTTCGCGTTTGCGTGTTGTATATGAGGGGAGGTGAAAAGTAGCCGTTGGGGAGCTGACGTGGAGGATTTGGTCGGCTGAGGGTAATGAACTATTATTTTAGTCGAACACGTGTTTGTTTTTTAGGGAATCCTATGCGATATAGCGAATGGAGAATTGACACGTGGATGGTGATGAGGGAATAGATGTTGACGCGTTTATAGAAGCGATCAACGGTGGGGATTTAGTGGGGCCGTAAATTACGGGGAGGTTGTTCTATTTCGGCGGCCAGCTTTCTTTCGACGGGTTGTCACACGGTTTTTACTGCTTTCCACTCGCCAATTGATCAATGTCAAACGCGGGTACGATAGTTATGTAATATTAGTAAAGCATAAAATATAAATTTTTTTCTTAATCATAAACACATTACGATATAAAAATCTTAATGCTCCAAAACACTGACTTCAATTAATCATTATCTATCTCAGTATGCTAAATCTAAAAGGCTAAAAAGAAATAAGACATTAAATAATTTAATCAATGATTGAGATCAAATTGATAGAGAAAAAAAATGATGGAGTGACATTTTAGTCTTAGCTATTGTTTTTGACTTCTTATTTAGTTCTTCCATCTTTTTTTAACATTCGTAATTCTTACATATGATATTACTAGGTTAGTAACACGTGTAACACATGTTGAATTTATAAGAAATTTAAAAATTATAAATGACTTAGTTTATTATAAAACATTAATTGATAATTTAATACATTAAAAAATTTTGATTATGTATAACAAATTGTTGATTAGTTTCTTTGAAAAGACTCAAATTATCGAGTAAATTTATCAAATCTACATTATGGTTGCCAATTTTTTGAAATGAAAATTTAGTTTGGACAAAATTTGTAATTAGTCTTAACTGGTAACGATGAAGCATAAAATCTCACCGTAGAGGATAAGATTGAATATTTCGATGATTAGAATGGGATTAGATGAAACGAATAAGATCAAGCTAAGTTTTTATTGTCTTACTCAAGATTACAAGAACATAGAGCTCTTACATGTAATCAGAGCAAAACACGTAGTTAAGGATGTAAAACGTCTGATCCTTTGTTATGAGCCCATACTCGCCTATTTATAGAGTTTCCCAACCACATCTGCTTTTTAATCAATTGGTCTTGTTTCTCGAAACTGCACCTATCCTGCATTTAGTTGAGTCGTGTTCCTCCGCTTCTGCTAATAACTCCTTGCAACCATCACTTGTTATCCTCTCTTATACATTTCTGGACCCATATGCATCTAATTACGACTTATCCTCATCAAGTCTCCTTAGTCCATTAGTTATTTGTAAATAATGATGGACTATATGTTAAAACCCTTTCCTTTACCAAGAACGTTCATAAAAAGATTCCATAATCATCAAGTCTCCCTAGTCCATTAGTTATTTGTAAATAATGATGGACTATAACATTTCGTCTTGCAACTATTTCTATAATCACTTCCAATACATTTCAGATTAACCCTAAAAAAAATAGTCGCATGTGTAAAAACCTAACAACTTGTAGAACACCCCTTAGTCTTCCATCCTTTTTCTTTAAGTAAAGGACAAGACAGTTATAATTGTACACGCGTCACTCTATCCGTATTTGAGAAGATGGTTTTATTTTTAATTTGAGTTTTTTAAATTTATTTCCTATCAACTGCTAAAATAGGGTTTTTCCTTCTCTCCTTATTCCCCGTTTTCTTTCTTGATCTCACTCTTCATCACTTTCTCGTCGGCTATTATATTCATTCCTCCACATTTCACCACCATTTTCGTGGCAAACAGGTTAGTTCCAATTTCTTCTTATATATTAATCATGAGTCGAAAAGTTAAAAGTGAAGCAAAATCATCTAAGCATAATATGCGTTGTTTCTTTTCCTTTTGAGTCCAAATATCCAACGCTACCATATTCCACACGATCTGCATCATGTCCTCCGGCGCTAAACAAGGCCATTTTTTCATTTCCCTAAGGAAATATTAGGATTTACACTAAAACCCTAAAATGTGGCAATTACATAATTGCATTCACACAATTCCTAATTAGGGCTTTAATGATGTATAGAGTTCACATTTTCCAAATGCTTCCTTAGGGCATATCCCGCTTAAGCCATTTTTGAAATATCTTGTAGAGCATTAGGATTACCCGCAGTCACACCCTTTTCCGTGTCTTTTATCACCTGACCATGGTCGGGGATTGGTACACATTTGAAAGAAGGGGAGAAACTATTGCCATGTGTTCTGGTTTACCCCAAATCCCCGTTTGTGGAAGATAAATTTTTATTGTGTAGATGATCACTGTGTTCCTAAAGAAATGTAGTAGCAGTCGAGCAAAGACCCTGTTCGTGATGAAATTCCTGATGTATCCGAGTATGATGTTGACCACTTTCAACGTTTATGCGAAATCGCACACCCCATTAGAGAGTACCGTGAAATAGTTCTAATTCTTGCACGTACTAGTCGATTGTGGTTCATTCCTAGGCTATGGCCTATCTTGAAAGTTGATGACAAATGGTTAGTTTTCCCCCTTTTCCATCACATGAAGTTTACAACCTTCAGAAATTTACTAGGTTATACATTTTCTTTTGAAGAAATGGATCTCCTGGGTGCCTTATCACTTAAAAGCTTTAAGCAAATCAAAAGTAGCTCGAAAGATGTTGACAGAGGCATTAAACCCTTTCTTGATCAAACTGCATCAGCTTCATATCTGATCATGCCAGAGGAGAACACCGATTCTCCAGAAAACAAAATTGTTGTTGAGTCTTCTACAAGGAAAGACACTATTCCAATTGCGGATACTGGAAATTCTGAAGTTGCTACGAATGCACAAGCGATGAATAAGGTTATATTTTTTACTCTATCCAGCACAACAACTCCCTCTGTTCTAAAAAAAATCACTCCCATTTCGGCTACTATGAATGCCCCACTTCCTGTTTCCACCTCATCGGATGTTGCATCCGTTACTATGAAAGCTACTCTTCCTCCCAGAGGAAGAGGGAAAAGACATGCTAAGCCTCAACAAGACAAGCCCGTAGCGCCTCTCAAAAGGAAGTCTCCCAGACTCGCTATAACTAACTCTCCCAGCTCAAAGACTACTTCTCCAGCAACCACTCCTGAAGTAGACATTACCAACTCTTCTGATGATGAAAATCCAGCAAAGACACTTGCAAGCCCGTTGGTAATACCCACCTTCCTAGAGGACATTGACATTTCCAAATACTTTAACAATTATCCTTACGCACCCGTTAATCAAGAATCTACCTCTTTACCTCTTTTGCAGAACACCACATGCACATTGTCTCATGACCCTTTGAACATTGTCCCTTTCTCCTCCAAGAAAGAGCTTCATTCTTTTGTTGTTCCTACCTCTAACTGTTGAAATAGTAGATCAACCTTGTCTCTTATCGAACCAACATCACTAATAGCTCAGATGGTTCTAACAACATTTCAACCTTTGCCCCAGACTGGGACATAATTAATAGCAACAGCTGCTCAAGTGCCCTTATTGCTAAAAAAATTAGCATTGTTTGGTCATACGCCAAAAGAGATTTCCACTTTTCAGGCATTATCCAGTGAACAGTTTGTGATGAGATCATGGTCACCCATGCAAAAAAGTAAGAACCAATGAACATTATGTGATGAGATCATGGTCACCCATACAAAAAGTAAGAACCTTTTCACGGACTTGTATGGAAGATGGATCATTGCAAAATCGAAGGTTGAAGAACTACAAAAGTTATGCTCCATTTTAAAAGTTTCCAGTCCCTCCAAAGGCGGAGAAACAAAACTCCTTCAACTGGAAGGAAAGTATTAACAAGCTCGAAAAGAAGCTAAGACGCTTAAGCTAAAGGTAAGGAGGTTGACGACCCTTAAAAGTAAGACGGAAGAAGCACTAAAGAAGGCCCATGAGAATGAGATCTTTTTTAAGTCTCAAGCCACTTCTAGAAACTAAATGTTTGAAAATCAATGGCTCGAAGAAGAATACACATGTTGAGTACCATGCTTAGAAATGTGCAAAAAGGTAAGTGTGAACTGCACTTGTATTACATCTTATCTCCTATACTTTTAAAAGTCATTAATCTTATTTCCTAACCTACATTTCTATATAGAAAATGATTCTCTGAAATCCACTGAAGCAGTTATGAAGAAGGAACTTGAAACCCTTCAAAGTAGTTTGTAGAAAATTACTGAAGAGGTTGACACATAGGAAGCTACATTGTTGAAGGATAAAGAAAGCTTGCAACTGGAAGTACAACAGTTGTGAAACTGATGGTTTCTAACTGATGGCATAGAAATCGTGACAAAGTGGGTATTCTCTGATGTTATTCCTTCCATCTTAAAGGTTAACTCTGCTACCAACAATTGTGGTTTCAATGAAGGCATCCTTTGTGGCCTTCACTATGCAGCCTTAGAGATAACCGACATAGAGTCCATTCTTAAATATGATGCTTCTGATAACAAAAACCTTGTGGATTGTCTTACGAAATTCTAGAGCACGAAGTTTGACTTCATCGATGTAACATTCTTCTCTTTCCGTTTCATAAAAACCCGGCTTGATTTGAAGTTTCGTGCGTATTCAATTTTTGATTAAATACTTATCGAGGAGTTAAGATTATTTGCTAAATTACACTCTCAAATACTATTTTAAAAGATCCAAAATTATTTTTCAAAATAAAATATGTAATTCGTTAATCCTTATACTAATAGGTTTGTTGTAAATCAAAATAAAACAATTTACGGATTATCGCGTAAGTTTGATGTTTAACCGAAAGTCTCGTTTAACTCAAAAATCATACTTTAAATGTTCAAATGTTATTCTACAAATTCAAATATTGATTTTTGTGGTCGTAATCTGGATTTGGTGATTTAAAACAATAATTTATCATTTCGCGATTTTACGTGTTTTTGGTTCGTGAACCGTCGTAACCGAGAGTCTTGTAAATTTCAAAACTCATATTTTTTTTAATTCCATTATGTCTATGGGTCTAATGTGTAGGATTAATCTTGATGATGGGTCGTGTTATGCAAGTCGGGTCAAACAAAATGGATACGGGTCAGCAGAGGTTTTAGATTAAGTCACATGTTTTAATGAGTCATGGTAGTTAGTTAGAGTCAAAGTAGTGGGTTAGTGTTTCCTAAACTTTAGCTGCAAGTTTATTTTTCTTATTTAATGTATTGCAAGTATGAATGAAACTACACAAAACTTGAAGCAGTAAATCCTTTTGTTGTTTACGTGAGTTTTCAGGGGCCTGATATCCAACATAATGTACTTGTGTATAAAATTTGAGGTCAAACTGAGTTGAAATGATCACCGAACGAATCGAAACAAAAAGAAAAAAATTAATTAAATAAAATTTTGACACGCAATGTGCGTGTCATGAATGGGTGTCATATTGTGTTTTATGACATGTTTTTCCAGCTAGGTCTGTAAACTAGCCGAGCTATGGTGGGCTCAGGCTCGGCTCATTTAAAATCCGAGCCGAGCCGGCTCGGCTCGTTTATTTTATCGAGCTAAAAAGTTGAGCTCGGGCTCGGTTCGTCAAAAGCTCGAGCCAGCTTGTGGCCCGTCGAGCTAGTTCTTTTTTTTTATTTTTTTATTTTAAAACATATATATATATATATATATATATATATATATATATATATATATATATCTAACAATTGTTAAAACTTAATGCAAAACAAATAAAACCTGCAAAATAAATATGCATCCAAAGTCACAATCTTCAAACCATAATCAACTTAGATTAAAAATATCCAACAATGTCACAATGTTCAAACCATAACCAATAGTACTTTCAAAATCATCAAGCACAAAAATATGCAACAAAGTAACAATCTTCAAAACAAAACTTTAAAGGAAAACTAATACGACCAGGTTAACAGCTTCCACATCATCGAACAATCACCAAAACACAATTATATTTAAGATTCACCTGCAAAATATAATAATGAAACATATAAGAAACTTGTGCAACTTTGAAACTGATTGGGAAAATTTCACCATCTGAGAAAGAAATAAGCAGTTCAGCAAAAACCTTTGCAAGTAGTACTTTGTATTGCCGCTCAAAACAAAAATATAAACCGATTCTGAAATTGAATTTCCACTCAAAAGTCATAATCGAAATTGTCGCTCCAAAATAAATTCTCAATTGTTGATTCATTATTCTGAAATTGAATATCCACTCAAAAGTCATAATCGAAATTGTCGCTCCAAAATAAATTCTCAATTGTTAATTCATTGTCCAAATCTCCATCCTTCTCTAAGATGATGCTGAGTTATTTATAATAAAATTTATTAATCATTATTATTATTATTATTATTATTATTATTATTATTATTATTATTATTATTATTATGTAAATATATATATATATATATACATCTATATATATATATAAACGAGCCAAACGAGCGAGCCAATAAGCGAGCCAACGAGCGAGCCACGAGTCGAGCTGACCTTGGCTCGAGCTCGGATCGTTTACGAACGAGCCATTTTCGAGCGAGCTTTTTTCGAGCTATTTTCGAGCAAGCTTCAAGCGAGCCGCGAGCTTTTTGAACAACCCTATTTCCAACTTTTTTTTTGGGCTAAATTCGGCTATTTCATCTTATTTTGTGATCAAAACCTATCCAAAACTCTTTTTTTTGTAATTTAAAACTTGACATTATTCTACAATATATATATATATATATATATATATATATATATATATATATGGTTAGGTTCAAATGAGAACTTTTTATTTTGAGAACTTTTGAGAATAAATCTCAACCACAAATTTCAGAGGGGGACCACTATAATTCATGGAAGGGGGATACATGTAATAAACTTGTGGCTCAAATTAGTTCTTTTTAGTTCTCAAATCAAATTGGTTCTCAAATGATCCTCTCCCTATATATATATATATATGTATATATATAATCAGTTAGGAATCCTATAGAACATTCAAAACCTTTTTAGATTAGCTTTAATGGAATTAATTAATGGATTATCCACTTATCAAACATGGATAATCACTATCTTCTCAAATTCGACTTCCATACGAACTCCTCTCTATTAATACCTCCATAGTCCTCCTCTATAATCACCATTAGACTTGTTCCAACTCTCAATGTCGACATTCAAGCTCTCAATTTTGTTTTGAAAAGTCAATGTCCACAAGTTTGACCGTCCGATTTCATCTACTTCCTTTGACTTTCTCAGGTAAGTTTCCTCATGAAACTTCTTTTATTTTTCATGTACTTCAAAAGCCCTCTGTTGGTTTTTGCTTTTGAAGCCTTCTACGAAAAGTTAACGTTTAATGAAATACATAATTGGGGAATTCTTAATAAACCAAATTAATCAATGTTCTACTGATCTCTACTCATTCTAAATAATTTGTTAATGGTATTATAATGTTCCTGATGCAACAAACGAGGTTTGATCATAAAAAATCAAAGCTTTAGAAAACGGCCCTTTTAAACAAGACTTTTCTTGTGTAAATTTTGTCCGGATGATTTGGTTATGATTTAATTGTAGTGTTCTGATCTAGATTGTTCATAATCAGGTTAGATTAGGTTTGAAACAATAAACTTGGTTAAATATACAATTTGGTAAACTTTAGGGTTGTTTTTGTAAATATGGAAACTATAGGGTAGATTTTGTCATTTAGGTAAACATATAATATTTGTAATTCTGACCCTGTAGTTTATGAATTACCAAATTAGGAACCTAATTTCAATTTATTCCAAAGTTATCGATTTCTACATATTTACAATTTAAACCCAAAAGCATGGAAATCAATTTAATAAACATAATTTCTCAATTATATATAAACGTCGACTTTAGACATTCGATTGCTCTATTCATTTAGCCTATTCATTCAACTAGGGTAACCTAGGGATTCGCGATTTCACTCGTTTCGGTGTTATATCTCTCAACTCTTGCATCACTATTCCGTGAGTACTCATAGCCCCTTTTTACTTTTCCATTTTGGGGTGTAACATGTATCACTATTCAAATCGTTAAATACTATATTTCTCTAAACATATATGTGATTCTATGTTTGTTTAATGTGTGAATTCTACGTGTGTGAAACTTATGTGTGGATGGAAAGTTTAGTTAATCGCTTGTCGCTTGTCTCTAATCGCTTGTGTATCACTAACCACACCGTGCCTATGGTAACAATAATAACTATTGGTTGAAGAACCACTCATGAGATCGAGATGATGTTCAATGTTTCGATGGGTGATTGCTCCCTATATTGTCAGAGGATGGTACACAACAATCATTGTTCGCTTACTTGTTTATCATATCATACGAATGAATCACTTGACACATAATCGCATGTTTTAATTCAATATACATATGTAACCTATAAACCTATGTTTACTCACCAACTACTTTGTAGTTGACACTTTATCTTATACATGTTGCAGGACTTTACTTGAGTTGTTTTGTGATCCCGTAGGATTGCTGGACCTAGATAAAGGCTTTTAAATCAGTTTTAGTGTTTTTATTGTTATGTTTGTACTGGTTGTAAAACTATTTATGTTATTTAATAAAAATCATATCTAAGTATTTGAACTTTAATTAGTGTCATTGAGCATCTAGACAATCGTCGCGCCCCGACATATTCCGCCGTTGGTTGGGGTGTGACAGATTGGCATCAGAGCCTTGGCTATATGGATCTAGGTTATTAGAACTGGATGACCTAAACTATACCTTAGGTGTCCCACACCATTCACTCATGTTAGTATTCCTAGTTTTATTCCATGTCCTTAATTGCTACTTAGGTCTGCTTTTCCAAATCTCATTTTCACCTTAACACTTAACACAAACAAACACGAACTCTTTGGGCTTCATAGCATATCCTTAGTAACAGTGTCTTACGTTCCATTAGAAGATCATGATTTTTATTTTAAATTCTTGTCGGGGATAGGTTTTTAGTAATATGGCATGTAGTAACTGGAAGGGTGAAAACACCGGACCACCGGTAGTTAGGGTCTCTATCAAATGTCAGTGTTGCGTATAAATCCGGACCTACCGTCAGACCTAGATGCTTACCTAGGATTCCCTAATAAAAGTGTAGTGACCTATTAGGCCAAAGCATGCCATTACTAATATTGCTAAGAACCATGCTAACCTTGATTAGTCATGGTCGTAGTTTCCCAATCGGGAGATGCGAGCCACTCTGTTATGTTTGCATCAAGTCAACATGATTTCCAATTTTACATGGATTTCAAATTCTATGATTTTTAATAATTCGCAATGTTTAATGTTTTTTTGGTTTTGGATTCTCACGACTCTTGATATACTATGTTTGTTGGTTTTGCAATTCCATGATTCTCGATATTCTACGCGTTATTGAATTTTGTCATTTCATGATTCTTGAATATGAATATTTCATAAGATTTTCTCCTCATTGATCATTCACCATGTCCTATGCCTATCTCATGAACACTTTTGTAAGGAAATGAAAATCTGAGTCAACCGGTTCAAGATGAAGATTTTCGGTTGAAGACATG
>JBCNJP010000017.1:92606328-92624701 GCA_039602395.1 Deinandra increscens subsp. villosa
CTATAAATAAATAAATATTTTGTTTTGGATTAAGTTTTAACCCTTAGGAGGGTCGATCTTCTCGTACGTTATCACTCGGTCATGTCACTAACGAGTCGTGTATCCGATCATGTCCGTTATGTCACTTTGAATTATACACATTGACTTATTATTTATTTATTTATTTATTTCCGGTGTTATGCCATCACGTTCGATCGTCAAGGTGATCTCCGGGTTTGATATCGCGCCGCTAGATCAGTTTTCTTCTCGTTTACTCCACCGTCAGGTGAGTATCATAGCCCCTTTTCTTTTGAGTTTTGGGGTGCAACATGTACCGTATCTAAATCATGTTCTTGAACTTTACTTTTCAAAACCGCATGCGAGTAATGTGTTAGATCTATGTGCCTAGTATACGTGAACTTGATTGATCATTACTATGGATTATGTTGTGTGCGTTGTACTTATGTGTTGCTCATGTTCATTTTCATGTTCATAGACGTATTCCCATTAACTCATTTGAGCCTGGGTTAAAATAATGGATCCGTTGGTCTAGCAACCCACTTGGCCTGCCTCGCGTGTGGCGCCTTGTGATTGAAAGCCTAAATGCCGAGGGCTTGGGTTACGTCGACCCCCACGTGCTATGTTTCATTTCTGGTTTACTATGCTTGTGTCCATGGTTTAACATATAATCGCATGTAGTATTATTTATCATGTACGTATTTAAACCTATGATTACTCGCCAACTCTTGTAGTTGATCGTATTTTCTACATGTTGCAGGTGGTGCTGTTTGATCTTGTTATCGACGCCTTAGGATTATGCATGGGACTTAGTAGACCTTTTAAATAAAACTAGAACTTTTATGAGATGTATGAACTCGATGTTTTCTTGGCATGTTTATGTTTGACTTGTTGGTTATTTAATGAAAATTGGCATGATTAAATATAACGACTTTAATAGTGTTGTGAGCATCTGGACAATCTTAGTGCCCCGACGTAAATTCCGCCGTCGGTTGGGGTGTTACAAAAGAGCCTGCTTCCTAGCACTTTTATTAATATGATATCGAAAAATACAAGTGTTGTGGAGGTATGATCGATCAAGCTAAGTGTTACAATGATTGTTTGCTATCAGAGCTAAAGTGCCAGTGAGTTGTGTTATTCCTGTATCGATAATGACCTATGTTATATAACGATTACATTGATAACTAACTCTCCGGGATTCCTGGGATCTCATTCTCCAACTAATTTGACCGTTAAACCACTATGCGTCCACTTGGTCCACTTCTTTCAATAGCTAGAGCGATTCTTCAGGAGGTAGTTGGTCGTCCAACGTTACCTGCAAACAATTTAAACACGAGGCAAAATAGGGATTAGCTAATATTAATAAATTAGGATACTTGAGCCGGTAGGATTCCCAAGTTATTTCAGGATTCCCGAACTGTCTGAGTTTCCCAGTGAGCATCCTAAAAATCTACCCCTAACAGTAAATCTATGATGGCTATGCACGTTTAGTCTTTAACGAGTTTGTTTTGTATAACTGAATGGAAAATATTGAAACTTAAATGATTATTTGGTTAAAAGTAGTTAAATTGGGGTTTTGATTAAAAATAATTATTTTTCAAGAAAAATAAATAAATATATACTAGATGGAATTATGTCGTGATAATGATTGAATGATATGTTTAAGTCTAGATTATTAATAAATTAGTTGTTTGATGCAATGTTTGCGACTTATGTGATTCTATAGAAATTAAATAAATATATTCGGGACGTCTTGTAAATAAATAGTATTATTAGTACTTGTTTGACGTCGTATGTTAGTGTTAGGAATGACTTATCTTATGACCTTACCAGTACGTTATCACCATAACTAATCTACCAACGAGTCGTCAAGTCGATTGTGTCGTGAATTTCAATCAATTGTTTATCATCTATTTATTTGTTTACTCATTTAATTATTAATCTCGTTTAGTCACTAATGGTCGTATTCGGGGTTACCAGTCTCTTGTCGGGGTCATGTTACCGTTGTGTCTCCAGTTTTAGGTGAGTATTCATAGCCCATCTTTCTTTTTAACGTTTTGGGCTGCAACATGTACCGTATTCAAACTCATGCTCGATATACTTTTATCAAAAACTATGTGCGAACTCTATGTGCTATGTGTGTTCTAGTATGATTAAATCTGTGTGGATTATTGCTGTGAACGATGTGAACGATGGAACGATTGAACAACCTCGTGTGACATTAACTGTAAAAGGCCGGGGTTACGATAATAGATCTATTGGCTTGACAAGCCCACTTGGCCTGCCTCGCGTGTGGTGCCTTGTGATTGAAAGCCTTATTGTCAGGTTTGGATCATACACTCTTATTTGCTCTATTTCATATAAAGTTTATCATGCTCGATTACACTTAACTCATAGATCGCATGATTTACAATTAGTACGTACGCTAAACCTATGTTTACTCACCAACTATTCGTAGTTGACCTTTATTTTGTACATGTTGCAGGCTTTGCTGTTAATGTTGTTGACCGCGTTGATGACACGTTAGGATGCATGTGGACTTAGTGAGACCTAAACTAATTCAGTTAATCTGTGATTTATCGTTTGATTGTATCGAATTATTATGTATTATTTTATTGTTATGAATTTGGCTGATTAAGAATATCGCAACATTTAATTAGTGTTGTGTGCATCTGAACAATCATCGCAGGCCCCGACGTATTCCGCCGTCGGTTAAGGTGTGACACGTAATCAGATGCATATGGGTCCGGAAGTGTATAAGAAAGGATAACCATTGATGGTTGCAAGAAGTCATTAGCAGATGCGGAGGAACAAGACTTAAGTGAATGCAAGATAGGTGCAGTTCCGAGGAAACAAGACCAAGTGAATAAAAAGCAGATGCGGTTGTGAAGCTCTATAAATAGGCGAGTATAGGCCCATAACAAAGGATCAGACGTTTTTACACCCTTAACTATGTGTTTTGCTTTGATTACCTGTTATAGCTCTCTGTTCTTGTAATCTTGAGTAAATTAATAAAAACTTAGCTTGATCTTATTCCGTTTCATCTTACTCTTATTCTAATCCCATTCTAATCATCGAAGTATTCAATCTTATCCTCTATGGTAGGATTTTATGCTTCATCATTACGAACTAAGACTTATTTACAAATTTTGTCCAAAATAAATTTTCATTTAAAAAATTTGGCAACCTTAATGTAGAGTTTGATAAATTTACTCGATAATTTGAGTATTTTTAAGGAAACTAATCAACAATTTGTCGAACATAATAATTTTTTTAATGTATTAAATTATCACTTAATGTTTTATAATGAACTACGTCATTTATAATTTTTAAATTTCTTAACCTTTTTTATGGGTTATTGGATTCAAATAATCATAACTGTTACTTTTTAGCCAATAACACTCCCAACTAACGAGTATCCCTATGGCACTCCCAACTATCAACATATTTTCCTCCACCACTCCCTCTGTTAATTTTCTTTAACTGCGTTAGTCATCTGCCTACGTGGCTGTCCTACATGGCATAAAGTGATTATGTAACTGTCTACGTGGCTTATGGCCATGTGCCGGCAGATGACTAACGGGGTTAAAAAAAATTAACAGAGGGAGTGGTAGAGGAAAATATGTTGATTGTTGGGAGTGCCAAAGGGAAAATCATTAGTTGGGAGTGTTAGTGGCCAAAAACTGATAGTTAGAATATTTTAAAGCCAATAACCCATTTTTTTATTTATCTAATATTATGAACCTAAATTCAACATGTGTACTACACGGGTTACTAACAAGGGCGGATGTACTTGAAGGGTATGGGTGGGGGGAGGGGAACCTAGTACCGCCCAACATTTCTTTAGTAAAAGATGTAAATTTGAGTGGTTTTGGCCTAATAATGTTCAGATTAGGGGCACAATTATTATTTTTATTAGGGCACAGTCCCACTACCCAGTCCATTTATTTGATCGGAAAAACCCAAACAATAATCAATTGAGGAGTTTTTACTTTTTCACCTTTGAACCGCTTTGCGCCTCCGACCCTCCGTCTCTTTCATTAATATTTTTTGAACAACTAATTTAACACCATTATTCTACACTCCCAAGTTTGGGTCTCCATGAAAGAAGACATTGCCTCTTACCACTAGGCTATAACCTAAGTGGCCTTTCATTAATTCATTTTACTGCAAGTTTTCATGAACTGTAATTACAAAAATTTAACTATTTATTTAGTATTATTGATTATTTATTGTTAGATTAATTGAATAATTGTTAAATCGTCTGCCGACGTAATTACACAAAAATCCACTATTATTCAATTGAATTGTTTATTAGTTGTTGTTTACCTAAGTCTTAGAGATTTTTAAAAACTTCGAATCATTAATTAAGTATTATTTGTTTGTTATTTAAAACTTAGATTATATCATCATAACGCTTTTAACTTTTTGTCGTTATTTTTTAACGACATGTTATTTGACCAACTCATTTTCCGAGCGACTTATATTTTGCCTCCCGTTTAAAAAGTTTCTGTATTCGTCACTGGTTACTAACCTAGTAATATCATATGCAATAGTTACGAAAGTTAAAAAATGGAAGAACTAGATAAAAAATTAACAAAAATGACTAAAACTAAAATGCAGCTCCATCATTTTTTTTTTCTCCATCATTTTAATCACAACCATTGATTGAATAATCTAATAGCCTCAAATCCTTATTAGCATTTTAGATTTAGTATATTTATTAGAATAACACTCAGATGGATAATGATTAATTGAAGTCAGTCTTTTGGAGCATTAAGATTCTTATATCTGAAGTTTCCTCAAACTTGTAAATCGTCTCAAACTTGTAAATCGTCAACGATCTAAAAGCAATTCGAACCCCTTCCGATGAAATTGACGAGGAATTCGCTTCGAATGGAGAAGGTTTGAAACCACGCTGTTGGCGTCGAGTCTTCCTTTTTGTAAAGAACCAAATGAGAACCCCGGAAATGGGAACATTTAGGAGCGATAAAACTCATTTGCTGCTGCTGCTGGGTGCTACCGGAATCACCGGTGGGGGAGGCGGCGAGACCACCGGAATTACTTGTGGTACATAAACGTTGATTCTTGTCGGTATCTTTCTAGGAGGAAATAAAAATCGATGTAAAATAAAATCATATCTTAACGATGGTGGTTTTTTTTATTTTAATGTTTTAGTTAGATGGGTTTTTTAGGGTCCTGCTATTCGCATCGGGCCATTTATTGATCTGCATCGGGTCATTTATTGATCTGCATCGGGTCATTTATTGATCTGCACTGGCCCTAAGCGGGTCGCATGGGTCTCAATGGGGCGTATAGCTGAGGTTTTTTTTTCTTTTTTCTAACTCTTTTACTAACACAATTTTTTACCTTTTTTTATAAAAAACCATTGTTTTATAAAATAATACTTGTTATATTTTACTTTTCTTCTAATCCCATTCTA
This sequence comes from Deinandra increscens subsp. villosa, assembly GCA_039602395.1. NCBI lineage: Eukaryota > Viridiplantae > Streptophyta > Magnoliopsida > Asterales > Asteraceae > Deinandra > Deinandra increscens. The sequence goes on from JBCNJP010000017.1 coordinate 92,611,769, forward strand.
ATCATCGAAATATTCAATATTATCCTCTACGGTGGGATTAATGTTTCATCATTACTAATTAAGACTAATTATAAATTTTGTCCAAACTAAAATACTATTTAAAAATTTTGGCAAGCTTAATATAGATTTGATAAATTTACTCGATAATTTGAGTATTTTTAAGAAAACTAATCAACAATTTGTCAAAACATAATAAATTTTTTAATGTATTAAATTATCAATGAATGTTTTATAATGAACTACATCATTTATAATTTTCAAATTTCTTAACCATTTTTTATCTATCTAATGTATGAACCTAAATTCAACATGTGTAGTACACGGGAACTAACCTAGTAATCTCATATGTAAGAGTTACGAATGTTTAAAAAATAGGCGAACCAGATAAAACATTACGAAACATGGCTAAGACTAAAATGCCGCTCTATTATTTTTTTCTTCATCAATTTAATCTCAAACAAAAATGCCGCTCTATTATTTTTTTCTTCATCAATTTAACTTTAAACATTGATTAAATAATCTCAAATCTTTCTTAACATTTTAGATGTAGCATACTTATTAGAATAACTTCACTCAGATAGATAATGATTAATTGAAGCCAATGTTTTGGAGCATTAAGATTTTTATCTCTTATAAAACTTTAATAGTAAAATTTAGAAATATGTGTTTATGATTAAGAAAAAAAATTATATTTCATGCTTTACTAATATTACATAACTATCGTACCCGCGTCTGACGTGGATCACTTGGCGAGTGGAAAGCAGTAAAAAGTAAAAACCGTGTGACAACCCGTCGAAAGAAAGCTGGCCGCCGAAATAGAACAACCTCCCCGTAATTTACGGCACACGTACGTCCCCACTAAATCCCCACCGTTGATCGTTTCTATAAACGCGTCAACATCTATTCCCTCATCACCATCCACGTGTCAATTCTCCATTCGCTATATCGCATAGGATTCCCTAAAAAACAAACACGTGTTCATTACCCTCAGCCGACCAAATCCTCCACGTCAGCTCCCCAACGGCTACTTTTCACCTCCCCTCATATACAACACACAAACGCGAAAATATCAGAATGTTCGAGTCTTTCCACGAAATTTCAAACTAAAAAAAAGGTAAATCCGATTTATTCGATTAAATTCATACAAAACCCCCTTAAACCCCTCCACAAGATTTGCACATTTGGTGTTGTTTTGTTTCCCTCTCAAGAACAACGGTTACATCAATCCCAATTTACTCCGACAAGAAATTAGGGTTCATTTCCATTTCCACTTCCAAAACAAGGTTTGTGCTTTTCAAATTCATGTTTTTGTTTGATTTAATGTTTCTGTTTCTTTCAAATTCTGATCTGATTGATGGGTGTATCAGGAAATCAATGGCATTGGGGAAGAATTGCAGGTTAGGGTTAGTAAAACGCACGAGTTCTTTCGGTAGAAAGAGGGTTTTCATTTTGAACGAAATGGATATCGATTCGATGGATGTCGATTCGCCGACGAAGAAACGATCGATTTGTGGCGGTTTGGGTTCTGAAAGATCGTTGATTGAAGCTCTCCCTCAGGATATTCTTGTAAGTTTTGAATTCTATAAATTTTGAAAAAAAAAGGGTGTTAATGAGGTTAATGGTTGTAAAAACACCTAATATTCTCTTTTGATTCCTGTAAATCCCAATTGTACACATAATGATGGTGTTTATGTGTGTTTTTCCAGATCAAGGTTATATGTGGTGTAGAACATGATGATCTCAAGAGACTGTTTCATGTATCAAAACCGATCAGAGAAGCCGTAAGTTCGATTTCCCATTTGCAAAACCGTGAATTCAAGATTAAGGTTTTATGCATTGTTTCTAATTCATCCGGCCAATGGTTTATGATGCAGGTTATGATTGCAAAGAAACTACATTTTGCATATAGTACACCAAAAAAGGTCCCGGCTTTTCGGTGTTCAATAGATCTCTCACTTGATGGTGATGGAGTCGAAGCTCCAAACGCTCCAAGACAATCGAGAGTAGCTCGTTCTCGATTGAATGGGAAGAAACTGGCCAGCCTCTCGGTGGCCTTGTTTTCGGATATGGTGTTGTAACCGAATGACGGGTTCGGTTTTCGGGTTGTACAGATTCTGTTTATGTTGTTGTAGAAATATGGTAAAGAGTTAGTTTAGATTAGCCCAATTTGCCTACATTTAGGACAGAAAGAAAGTAGTGAATGAGATTGTAAGAGTCTGTATTTAATTTTTTCTTAATGTAATTTGCATCTAGCAAATTTTTTTCTTATTTTATGGGTATACAAGTTGTACTTGAAGTTTTTCTTTCATTTTTTTATTATTTTTTACCTTTTTATCAGTGTTATAGTGAATCAGACTAGCCTGGATAGTCTGAACTTGCCAAAAACCAATCAAAGCGATTCAGGATGAAGGTTTAAACGTTTTTTTTTTTTTACTTTTCTTTATCGTTACGTTAGTTTGTATTATGTTTGTAAAATAATAAAGGTGATTCATAATAGAAGAATAAAAACAATGGTAAATCGAACCATAAAAATCTGAAACAGGTGGTTTTGGTTTGGTGGTTTCTATGATTTTGGTTTCTTTTTTTTTTATTTTATTTTAATGATGAATGAACACCTCTAACTTTTTCTTCACAAGAGCAATCAAAATTCTTAAAAATTGATTTTCACTTTTAAAAAAAATTATAGAAGTTTGGTTCTTGATATAACTTTAAAAATGTATTATGATGATAAACATGTTGCAGTAAAAAGTTATGAATGTAAAATCTTTTTAAAACATGTAAATTAGTAATGCTTTTTTTTTAGATATTTGATTTTTAAAATTGATTATTATTTTCTTATTACGTTTTACATATTACATATACGAAAATTCAGGGATGAAGGGCGTGTGGGCTCTTTAAAGCTAAATATAAAATATTAAATATATTACAGGGGCTTTATAAAGCTAAAGGCTTCTGGTGGGCTAACATCTTTTTTATTTTTTGAACGGTAATGGGCTAACATCTGAGCTAGTGTTTTATTCGAGAAGGTTGAATTTTGTAGGTTCAGTCGGGTGTTATAAATACGAGAACCCCCATTAACCCGAATTCGAATAAGAAAATTAGGGTCGAGTCTAATAGGGTCTAAAAGTTTTAATCGGGCTAGTTGAGTTAACCGACAAATTCAATATATAGTTACGATCGGGTTTCGGGCTTAATTTCATAAAAATATCAGGTTACGGGTTAACCAAATAACCCAAATAGTAATACATAATAGTTAGTTATTTAGGTCCAATAAAAACATACATGTATGAGAAAATGGTTTAATATTTTTATCTTAACTCTCAAATTCATTTATTTTATTATATAAATATACAATGCAAATTGGTGGTGAATAGTCTTCTTTTGTTTGTTTTAAATTGGCCACAGTTTTATGTGTTTGTTTACATTTTTAGTCCCTCTGTTTCTTCTTTTCTGTGTGTTATTTCAGTCCTTTCATGATGCGTGTTCTTTTCTGATTTCACTGTTTTCGAAAAACCATCTGCCTTCTCATTAACGCTCAGTTCCCGAGTTTACTTAAAGAGAGAAAAGAAGAGAAGAGAAGGGAAGAGAAAGGAAGAGAAGAGAAAGGAAAGGAAGAGAAAGGGAGTGATTCTTTTCCTTCCGAATCCTTCCAAATCGGAAGGAAAGAAAAACACTGGAAATTGGCTTAACTTTCCTTCCACTTCCCTCCCTTTCTCTCCTTAAATGAAACTCGGGAACACGAATTTTTTTATTTTCCTTTCCTTTCCCTCCTTAAGTGAAACTCAGGAACACCAATTTTTTTTATTTCCTTTCCTTTCCCTTCCCTTCCCTTCCCTTCTTAAGTGAACTCGGGAACACAGTGTAAGCGTGTTTCTGTGGGCAGTGGTGCATCCCACTTTCTCTTAAAAAGTGTATTGAATATTGATGCTTCCGTTCTCTTACCACAATACCATGTTTATATATCTCTCCAACTCAAAGCATTTTACAAATTAGGGTTTCTTGATGTTCTCTGTTGAACCACCGGCCTGCGCGATCTATCCTTTGCATTTGGGGTTTTTACTGCAGCGACGGTAGAGAAAGAGGAGGCAGTGGTGAGTCCTTGGCCGGAGTTTTGGTCGCCGGTGGTGCCATGAGGCTTCCGATCGACTGTGACGGTGCTTCTCATGAGGTAGTTGTTTCCTAAAAATTTTTGGTATTTAAATTAGTGTTTTCTTGCCTGGACGCCTTACGTTTTTGTCTTCTCTGATTTTGTAGTCGCTGATTGAAGTGTTGCCATCGAAGTGTTATTTTCGTCACATTTGTTTGTCTCGAAGGTTTGATTTCGATTTCTTCCGACTCATAGTTTGCTTCTATCTTTTGCATGCTCACCTTCTGCATGTGGTTCTGATTTCTAATTTTTGCCTGCATTGATGGTCTGAATCATCATGAACAAGTGTGGCTTTGCTTTGATCTTGACAAGCCATAAGAAGCTTTCACAACCTCAGCTTCATCTCATCTTTTTCTAATTTTTTGTTCAACATTATCCTAGATTAGTGCTGAAATGTTAAGCAAGCCCTAAATAAACCCCAATCAGGGAGCCAAATTCAGTCGTTTATGGAAGAGGACTCTTGCGGCACCCTTCATTTCTACAATTTATAACAGACATGTATCTTCAGGTATGATGTTCTTTGTTTCCGTTTCTTTAATTTTGTCAATTGTTGGTGTGGATCTGAAAATTCAATTGTTGTAGGGAGATAATTTTTATTTGTGTTTTTTGATCCGTAAGACGATTTAAGGTTTGTGTTTGATTGTCATTAGCTTAACAATCGTTGTTTCTATGTTACGTGTTTTATTCAACGCAAAGGCATAAAGTTATCTGTATTCCATAATATGCTAACGACCCATATTTGTTTCTTTGCTAAACCCCTATGGATGAACGGTTAAGGGTTTAAACGCGTATGGGGGAAGAACTCTTTCGTCCTAATCTCCCAACATAAGGCTTAAACATTGATGTCTCAAAATTCATTGCATCTTCACTACTTTCTTGGATAATCTTTCGGTAATTATAACATCCATATGCAATTTTAATCACTTTTAAATGGGTGTTATGAAGTTTGTCTATACCGCTGAAGTAATTGCTATAATATGGGAGTTTAACATATTTGGTGTGACTAGATATTGCAGGTGGTTTACAACTTGAGAATCATGTAATGGTTGATAGTAACAAGTCTGTCTAATCATGTTATGGCTTCTATTGTGGAGGATATGCAACATCGTAAAGAAAGTGTGCCGGATCAAAAATTTAGATGCTTGCTTTGTGTGAGGAAAGGTAATCACATAATCATGATCTTAAATTAATTTTTTAAAAGTAGTTATTGCTAAATGAAGCGTTAGAATTAGTCAATAAGATAATTACATAATTATGTAGTTGAAGTTAGGGATGGTTATTTTGATTTTGATGCCTTTTTGATATATTGTTATGAAGGCTTTGGTGATACTATTGAGGTTTTTAGTAGTGCTTTACCACAAGAGTTTGTTGAAAAGAAGTGACCATTTGCTGTGATTTCAACTCGATAATAAATGGATTTATGTAAACCCATGATTGACTTTGCATACAAAAATTTAAGAGTTGTATGTTATCCTACAATAAGTTTTTGAACTACATCTTTTAGAACCGGCAAGGAATAAATCCTATGTGACTTCATATATGGCTAGGCCATTAAGCATTTGTCGGGTTAATCGGTTTGGCAGTTTGGGGAACCGATCATGATATTTTAAGACTTCTAAACCCAAGGTAGACAACAAAATTTCAGTAAAAAACTGATGTTTTGGTGATCACTAATCAGTAAGACTTTGTTAAAACCAAAATTTCATGTGTTTGAATTCAAATATTTGGTTTAATAATGATATTGGTGAAACTTTGATGAGAGTGGTTTTTTGTACTATTTTAATATGTGAAAATGTTGCAGGATCAGTTCACGATATCATGAGATTCACACAAGGTATGCTCTTGCATTTTGATATGATACTTATATGGTTTCTTACATCAGATTATGTTGTCTTTTAGAGCTTCCTTATTTTATAGACTCTTAACCTGTAAGTGGATAAAGGATCAATGATATCTGTAGTTAGGTGGTAAAATTTTAGATTATACATCGAGAGTTTGACCTACGGATGCACACAGGTTTAGATTTTATTACTTTGTTGGTACATTTGTCTTTTGAAATTTAACATTGTGATGTATTAACCCGTTGCCAGTATTAGTCTATAGGTTAAAAAATGGCCTTTATGCTTTAAATATAATCGTTATATCACTGTCACTAATATCTTATAAAAATTATATCTCATTATGTGAATTGTTAGAGGAGGATTGATTTTGCTTCAAGGGTCATATATAATAAAATTACATGATTCTCAGTTAAGAATATGTGGGTCAAAGGTTATTTGGGTTTTGATTTAATTCAAGTTTAGAGTAAGTGTTAAACTACTAATATATGATGAATTGAGATGTTTTTTTTTTTTTTTTGCATAGTGGATACTTTTCCTCATTTTTGAACAGATCAGCCATTTTGATGGAGTGTTTAGCTTTTGTAATGGGCACACGTTATTGATCAGCAGTTAATTACTTCATTGCTCAAATCGAGATTTCTTTGAAGGCTGTTTATTACATATATGTCATGTATGTATAGTTGATATTTGTAATTATTTATATATTATGTTTGGCCATGTTTTTGGTTGGTAGACGTTGGGAGATTGTGACATTGATATCTTGGAGTTTGAAGACAAAATCAAAACTAATGGGAAGAAATATTTTATTACTGATGATGCTAAAAAAATATCAACACATAATATGGGAAGATATATGCTTTTAAATGTGATTAAATTCAAATTTAGAGCAGTTTGCTCCTAAAGGTGATTGATTTTTCATTTTTGCAATCCTCCTTTCCCCTTTATGATCCTTTATGATTTTGTTATGACTAAACTTTTGTAATAGCATCAACTTAGTAAATTGCAATCTATGTTTTAGAAATTCACATATAATAGTTTAGTTTTGCTAAGACAAATAACATGGGTGGCCCGCCGCAACGCGTGGGCGGGTCACCAACTCGTTTGTATATATAACTATTTATGTAGATTTGGAGTATTTGTTTTTTTAATCTCTAGCTCTCATGAATACTTCTTTTATTTGTTTATTTAGTCTCAACTTCATATTTATATGTTGATTTGGAGTAATGGGATCTCAAAACAACACCTCTTTGCAATCAGTCTGTTATCACCGCGGCTCACTTCACCTCCTTGATCAGCTCCCCCATTTCTTCATCTAATTGAGAATTTTTTGACCAATTTGTACATGTATCTACTTACGTAAACAAGATAAAAAAAATTTCAAACTTATTTATATATAATACAACAAAATTTGAAAAATGAATAGTGAGGTTTCGGGGTTTCAAACTTTGGCTACGCAAGTTTGGTACTTTAATGTTTTCTCCTCTAAAACTTTTACAATTTGTTTTTTTAATGAAATAGTAAACTTTAGGTTTTTATAGTTTGACCATATATATTTCATACTTTTACGTTTTCTACCCTCTAACTTTTTTTTTGTTTTAAGTTTTGTTATCTTCTACTTTGGCCATGAAACTTTTAACTTTTCTACTTTCGTTTTTATTATACTTTTATATTTTATACTTTCACCACCAGACTTTTAGACTTTTACGTTTTATACCCCTTAACTTTTTAACTTTCGTTGAGCATCAAATTCACTTCACGCACTACGGGATTTTAGACTTTTACGTTTTATACCCCTTAACTTTATAACTTTCATTATAGTTTTATACTTTGACGACGAACTTTTACTTCTATACCACTTCGTTTTATCACTTTCGTACAGTACACAACTTTGTAGCAATGTTTGAAGTTGTTACTATCCCGTATAAAACTTCAATATTTAAATCATAGTGAGGTTTTGAGTATCACATTTTGTTTACGTAAGTTTTATACTTTGATGTACACTAGCTTTTAGACTTTGACAATGTTATTCCTCATAATGAAATAGTAAACTTTAGGTTTTTATAGTTTGACCATATATATTTCATACTTTTACGTTTTCTACCCTCTAACTTTTTTTTTTGTTTTAAGTTTTGTTATCTTCTACTTTGGCCATGAAACTTTTAACTTTTCTACTTTCGTTTTTATTATACTTTTATATTTTATACTTTCACCACCAGACTTTTAGACTTTTACGTTTTATACCCCTTAACTTTTTAACTTTCGTTTTTTATTAGACTAATTTCATTTTTTAGTATACTTTTAGAATTTTTGAATTTGACGACGACTTTTTTCATAGTTTTATACTTCGACGACACAACTTTTAGACTTTGAAGTTTTATTCCCCTAAAATTTCATATTTTCATTGTTTTAGTATACATTTTTTTATAGTTTTATACTTCGACGACACAACTTTTGGACTTTGACATTTTATTCCTCATTAAATTTCCAACTTTCGTTTTTTTAGTATACTTTCAATAGTTTAATACTTTCACCACGGAACTTTTAAACTTTTATGTTTTATACTTCTTATTTCTACTTTCGTTAGCAATAGTACAAAACTGTTGTAAATGTTCTGTACTACAAATGATCCATTACTATAGGTATCAACATAAAAATTCAATCCCGCAGCAACGCGCGGGGTGGTAAACATCTCGTTATATAACAAAAAGAAAGACATCAAAACCTTTATTGAAACAATGTGCTTTTGTAAAAGCTAATTAACCCGACTTGCCCGACCCTTATAACTCGAAACCCTACTAACCTGATGTACACTCGTCAATTCAGGTCAATGTCGACTTTAACTTTTATAATTAATTGCACATCTTTAATCTTTAATACTAATGTGACAATCTGACCATGTCGGGTGAATCCCCCAGCGAACACCGACAAAACCGATAAACCCGAAAGCATGTATATAAGCGTAGTGCGTCAATCTAGAGTATTAGAGAATTCTAGTATTCTTAAAACACATTACAAACATCACACACAAGGCTGAGTCTCGAAACATTGGTGATCAGCTGAAAACCGACACGTGTTGCGACTGATGTGCGAAACTGTTGTGTGAATTTAATTGTGTGTTCGTATTTTGATATATGGCATATTAATACTTGATTTTACTGGATTCAATATGATAAATATGATGGTGAATTAATAAAGTGTGAACAGGTAGAAAACCGTGACCAAAAACGCAAAAAATGAACAAAACGGGGACCAGTCAATAAAAATCAACCAGAGGGGTCTGACCAGGTATTTCTCGGACCACGAAACTGCCTTTCAGGACACCCTGACGGTCCGTGAAAGTGTCAGTTCGGTCAAACCCTAATTTTCCAGCTATAAAAACGCAGTTAGCCACGACCACTTCATTCTTACAGCCATAAAACAAATCATCAACCCCTACCTATTGTCGAAATCATTCTTGGCTTCAAATCTCAAGTTTTTGTGGGGTTAAATCAAGAAACCAAGCTCTTTTTTCATCACCATTCGTTCCTATATCGTTGGTATGTTCATATCTTTGTTTTTCTTGCTTAAAAAAACATCAAGCTTGCACCTTTATGATAGATATATGTTACTATGATGATTTTGCGCATAGATCTAGGGTTATATGTGAAAAAGATTGGATTGTTATGATAAATGTGACTTTTATGATGATCCATGCTGATCTAGGATTTGTAAGCTTGCATAAGAATAAATATGTGATTCATGTCATAGATGTTTGATAATGCTAGATCTAGGGTTAACATTCGATAAAGTTGCTAACTTTACGTGAAATCTTCGATAAAAAACCAATTTTTATGTTCATGCATGATAGATCTAGGGTAAAGGTGGTTGATTGATGTTCGATCTATAATGAAGTTGCATGATCTGGGTTATGGGATGCATGGTGGATGATAAAGTTGTAATCTTGGTGTTTGGTTGCATGAAAAATAATATATTTACATAATATATGTTGTTATCGAAAGAAACGTGATCGTAGGTTGATATAACGTGCATGCATGCTATTGCGAACACTTTATATGGTTTAAAAATATGTTAGACGTGAAATCATTATGCTTAATGTATGATGATCTCATATATATTTGGTACTTGAGTTTCTTCTAGAACTCGATTATCCTCTTTTTGGGGTTTCTGGAATTTTGTTTATCATTGATTCATTTCTAGATTTTATCGATAACTTTTTTTAGGTTTTGCATGTAACCTATTCTAGGGTTACATCAAGTGTATTGTTCTACTCATTTTGTTGTTGTTGTTTCTTTATTGAAGGAACGATCAAGGATAAAATTCCAGTCTTTAATCAAGAACAAAGACAAAATGTAAAGACAGGATGATGAATATTTATGAATAATCAACAAGAAATATGATAAAGTCGAATGATTTCATTGATCGTAGTTGAATGATTACAATGGAACCAAATGCTTACAATCATTGAAATCAATCAAACAACCTCACATCTGTCATGAATAAATCCATGGCCACCTTGGGTTGAGCTCAAACCCAAGATGAGACTCTCTCATCTAGAATGATAGCTCACATCATCTCAAGACTCGTCATCCTAACAAATGGTGCTCATCACTTCTATTTATAGAGAGAGCATTCTGCTTCACTAACTCGCTAATTAGTAAAACACAAATAAATGAGCAAAACTACTAATAAAACAAATATTAATTAAATCAACTATTGTCAATTAAGTCGATTTAATTAATATGAAGCTTGACTCGCTCGAACCGATCTTCACGTTGACTTGTATGTCAATCGTTGACTCGAACAGTTGACTTTTCAAGAAAATGTCTTCAGTCCAAAAATTGCAAGCTTCAATCATCACAACCCTTGTCTCTGAATCAAATCACAATGGACTCTTTAACCGAATGCAGCTGAAACATATTTGATGGCATCAGTCATAAATTATAGTTCCAACATACTCTTAATAACGGCTGTCGTGACCGCTATACAAATAATACTACCTACCTATAGACATGGTAAACCGGGTATCAATCTAGGGGAGTTGGTGGTTATTAGTGATCCTAATGACTTAATCTAAATTACTGTCACTAACTCAGATTAACTAAAGTAAACCTAAATATTGAAATTATAAAATTGCCTCTTGGCTGTTTAATTTGAATGGATTAATCACTAAGAAAACTAATGTTGATTTGAACTAGAAACTAGAAAATTAAAACGTGACAACCTCAGGATCCCGATTAGCTAATTTCTAATCCAATTTGATTATTCAGGTCAACTCAATTCAACCTATGATCTATTCACATGCATCACAAGATAGTCCTAGATTTAGTGCACTTAATCCGGGAGCGGAGAGCAATACACATTCACAAACCCTAACTTGAATTGTAAAATCTATTCACCTAACATTCAAATCACACACGTGCTTAGGATAGTCCTAGAGTTATGCTATGAAAGGTAGTCCGAGAGCGGGGGGCACATATGCAATCAAACGCAAGATAAATAAACTTAAATTGAACATCCATATGAATCAAACATTGTCACTATGTTTATGGAATCAGAAAATAGGCAAAGAATACTTGAAAAGAAATAGTAATACGCTAACCGTTCACCTTCGGTAATCACTCGGACCTAGCCGGACATCACAAACATCGTTGAATGATTAAAAACTAAGAAAACTATGAAAAACTATGAAAGAATTCGTTCTGAGAGTGTTTTGGTCGGCCACAGCCGAGATAACCCTAAAAATTATGTTTAAAATTGTTTTAATACGAGTCACGATCGAAAATTTCGATTTTCTGCCGACTTTTAACCGTCGCGTGTCGTGAGTGATTTCCTTCTTTTTTTTTCTCGCGCCACGCTTCGCCACTGAGCTTTGAATTCTGAATTGCCTCATTTGTGTTCACATAGAAGTTGAAATAATAATTCCATCCGCATGCCCATCTCACGTGCTTTGCCAATTTCATTTATTCCATCTTAAGCCACCATTTTAATTTGCAATTCCAATCCTCACGTGAATGCCTTATGCCAAAGTCTTCATAATCTGTATAAAAACATGGTCTCTCACTTCCATCTTGATCGTATATTCATTTATTTATTTTAGAATATTCAAATTAGTATTCATAAAAGAGAAATGGTTATGAAGTTTGACTAATAAATATGTTAAGACTCGTATTCAACTTAGTTATATAATTTAAGCTTATTTTCTTCCAAACACATTAATCAGAATAATCGACTAAAATAATATCTTTTGTACTCAACTCGGTGTGTTTAGGAGATGATTAACATTCAATAATATAAACTTTTAAGACTCTCATCACATTCCCACACTTATACTTTTTTCCGTCCCGGAAAAACTATCATGGAATCATCATTGGGAAATCAATCTCATAATCATTTAACTTTTTAATTTGTCCACCAATTCAATTCCACAAACCATAATGTAATCACATAGACTAACTGCAATTGCCAGTATTTCGGTCCGACTAAACCCAACCACCGACCTTTTGTTTCGCCCCCAAAATGTTTATAATTTACCGAATATAGTGTACCAGTCTGTCTATGTGTCCCACATTCAGAAAGTTCAAGTTCAACCTACTCCCGAAACAAATTCAGTCAAAGTAAAGTGTAATTAAGATTGTATTTTTAAATTTTCCCCGCCCTACCTTTAAAACATATACTCAGATATCCAAAGAATAGTGGAATAGATGGATAGTGAAGTTTTTAAGCATTTATTTCACTAATCTATTATTTTTCTCTTTTTCCTTTTTCCAATTTTTTTTCTTTTTCATTTTTTAACAAATTTATATATATAGCAATCCTAATTTCTTTGCTGTGAGGAGATATACTGTACGTCGTTTGGTCCAATAACAATGTAACAGCATGTTCTTCTAGCCAATGGGCCGCTGCCACCTACTTTTCTATATGAATTGGTTGTTGCACACGTATTAG